>CM051624.1:24543161-25743161 GCA_028020825.1 Podargus strigoides
AAAAATAATCTGTTTTTCTGTGGTGATTCTATATGTATACTCTCAATTTGTGCTGTAAAGACAAGTAAGTGCCTACAAGAACATACTTAAGATTTCTTTTGTTTAGTGAAATTTGTAGTGCAAAGTAGAAAACTATTGTCAAGCTGAAAAAAGTGGAATTGGAAGCAATAAAATTCTTCACTAGCTTTCACAGAGGAGAAAGGGACATGAAAAATAATCAATGAAAACATAATACTTAAGTGTTTTGTTTTTCCTCATCAAAAGCCAAATTGTGTCTCATGTAATGTGTAAAGATGCTCAGCCTCTCATTCTCTTGCTTGAATGCTGTGTTTATCTAACACACCCAAGAAAAACAATCTGATGGCACATTAGGTAGTGTGGAGCAGTTGCTCTTACGTCAATACATGCAATACTTTGTGGTGGCTGTTCATGTGCTTTCTCCAGTTCTGTTTCTACTTTCCCAGCTGTGACTAACTTGAGGAACTTGAATTATATCCCTGACTTTGCAGACTGCTGAGAGAGGACAGCAGAAGAGCTGTTTTAGCCCCCTACATAGTACTCTGTTTCCTTCTTCTCTATTTACAGTCTGTTGAGGTAGTTAGAAACCTGTTTGCTCCCTTGTTTGTGGTGAGAGCTGTGTTTGAGAGCTGTGTTTCTGAGCTATCAATTAAATTTGCACTGTGCTGGCCTGTGGCCACCTCCCCTTCCTGAGAGCTTTCTGGCAGTCACCCAGGTGCTGCTGCAGCCTTCGCAGTGGTATTTCTATTCCTCTTACCTATGGGGTAACTCAGATGAGTTCAAGGGAGAAATGTGTACAGAGAAATGATTACTGAGCTGGTTAGAGAAACTGTGGGAGCTCAAATGAATGTGAGGCTTCTTTGGAGCAGAAAATTTCCATTGGCCTTGTATTAAGAAGAGTAGACTGGCATTTTGTGTACATGGATGCTATAGAAAACTGATGGTGATAGTCTCTGTTGAAAAATGGGTCAGATTTGGTCCAGAGAATATGTGAACATACTGTCTATCAGCAATTCAATTGGTGCCCATATGCTCTTTTAATGACAAGCACATTCATAAATATTGGTAGTATAGGAAACAGTTTTGGGAAAGAAAGACAGGCTGTCATAAGTTTCTTGCGTTTCACTGGCAGAAATAATTAAACATTAATTTTAATTCATAGTTACAGTTTCTACAGAATTGCTTGGGACAGTATTTAACCTTTAAAAATGTTTTTCTGCTTTATTAGATATAAGCTTCCCATATTACTGTAAAACAATGAGGAATTAGTTTTGCCTGTGCGATGTCCCTTAAACACTATATTTCAAACTAATGTTGATTAGTGTTGTGGCAGTAGTTATAGTAGTACATGCAAACTGCACAGCACTCTAGCTAAACTTAGGAAAATGATCTAATGTAAAGATCAGATAATTTTCAATGATATTTAAAAACCAACACAGATAAAATTGACTTGAAGTTCATGCTAGATATACAAAACAAGATGAAGTTTAATAAAACCTCAACAACTGAGCATGTCATTACCCTCAGGCATGGTTACTTAACTATGCAAAACTGGCATGAAAAACCACGAGACTGGAATGACAATGCGCAGCCATTCTGATGCAGGTTAACGTGTTTGTCTGGGTAAATGCAAGGTAGTGAGGCAGTGGACAGATTGCTGGTGGTAAGCTGCAGATGAAGCATACTGACTTAATGCTTGCCATCTAAACACCTTTCAACACTTTGTGTGATGGAGGAAGTGAAATTTCCTTCTTTTGATTCTGCAGATTTGAAAATTGAAACAGAGGGCTGAACTGAGTTGTATGCCAGGCATTGGAAAAGGAAAACAAGTCTCGTACTCTCAAAGAAGCAATTTCATCCAAGACCTGCTGAAGAGCTGCTTCTCCATTTGTGGAGAAAAATGTTAATTGCGTTAGTAATTAGTTATAATTAAAAATACATTTTTTGCTCCTTTCCAAGTAGCTCATATATCTTTTGCTGCTCCCACATCGTGCTGTCCCAACTCTGTCCTGAGCTGTTGGCTACTCTGACAGTTTAATTCCTTACTTTATTCTTGTCCTCCATCTTGTGTCTTTTTCTCCTGGGTCACACAACCTAATGTTCTCCTCTCAGACCTGTTTGGAGACCTTGCAGTGCTGGTTCTTGCAGTATTTGTTTTCCTTAAAGGCCAGATGAAACAAAACTCATAAAGATCAAACAAACCAGAAAGGAATGAGCAGAACATTCAGAGACCACCTAGAAATCAGCCACACTCAATTATATCTCCTTCTTGTGGAACATCATTATTTGCTGTTTTTATGTAGCTGTGCTTTGGGCATAGATCTCTGGGTGGCCTCTTCACGTGTGTAGTTCCTGCTTAAAGAAACTTTGTTCGCTTGATTCTCCTCTGTGATGTTCTGGAGGCTCACACTGTTATGCTTGAATTGACAAGCACTATCTAGAGTTTATTAAAAGTTTGATGCATCAGCTAAGCTTTCAAAAGTAGAGCTTACATATATTTCAAAACTTTTTGATCTTCTGGAGTTACTGTTAGCATCTTATGGCACACTTTGAGACTACCTTAGAGGAATATTTTGTTACAGTTTGACTGCAGTTCCTTCCCTGTCCTACCCCTTCAAATCAACAAAACAACTTTTTTAGAAGAAAGTTCTTCATTGATCTCCTTTGCTATTGAGTCAGACTATGCAGCAGTTAGTAGCAATTTCTAAACTAACACATCAGACAGACTATAATTATGCGATAATTTCCAGCCTTCAGTTTTCCCAGGAACAGTCTCATTCGTGTCCAGATGAGTGTGTCCTATATTACTGAAGTCTTTGATATGCTGAGACAGAGTAAATCACAGGGGTTGAACTAAGAATATTAAATAGCGTACCAAACATAAAAAGAAATGGAGTCATTCTATAAATGGATTTCAATGGGAGAAAAAAAATCAATATCCTCTTCATCCATGTGTTTTATAGGAACAGTGATAGATAATAAAATGTTTAAGAATCCAGTATATATTGCAATCTTTTAAGTATTTTAACCTGTTATTCTCTTTTTCCTCTCTCTATTTTTAGAAACTCCATTTTAACTGTCAATTGACCGATTATCAGACTCCTTTGTATTTTTTTCTGTCTTGTCAGTGGAAGCTTAGTATTTAAGCAGATCTTTGTTTTGCCAATTAGTAGGCCCAGTAAAAAGGACACAGCCAGCAGCAGACCAACAATCCAGTACGTAGGTTCTATTTCACGTAAAGGGGTCAGTATATAGAGGATTGCTGGGGGTACAAACAAGTCAGACAGATCACAAATAACAGACATCAACCCCAGCGACCCCAGGAATGACACAATATCGCTCATAACAGATGGAACAAACAGAGACACGAGATAACCCACAGAGAAGATGGGAGACAACCAGGAGAACAAGGCAGTTACATATGACAGAAGTAACCCCATGTTGCCTCCCCACAAAGCCCACGTTTGTATGTGCCAGACCTGACTGTGATCCGGTTGCATGGGTGGTCAGGAGGTCCTTCCCCAACAGGAAAACTCTGTGAAGTGCATCCACTCCACAGACAGACTCTCCAACCCTTCCTGCAAGTGGTCCCAGCTTTTATCCCCAAACAGGACACCTGGCACTTGTTATCAAAATGCAGGGCACCTGGGGCTTGTTTACCCAAGGGCTTTCCTTACAAGGCTGGCCGCACCTTGGAGGAAAGCCAAAAGGCAAACTCATCCCCTCCTTTTGAAGGGCTCTGGGAACCACCCATATGTCGACCTTAATTCAGGGCTGGGGGTTCAGACCCCAGCACTTCAGTCTTACAACCTCTCAGGCCATTTTTCTGCTGATGGGTGAAATCGGAGGCAACTCTCCCCATTATTTCTGTGGATTTGGATTCTTGAAGATAGTGAAATGCATTTGAATATTATCCTGAGTGGAATAGTGATGATGATGATGATATGATACATGAAACAATAATAAATAAAACCAGCCCTGCCAGTGACATACCTCTTTCAAAGTGAACTTCTTGTACTGCTTCAAGTACTGTACTCTTCTGCTCTTTTTTTCCTAATCTTGCAAATCTTAGTTCACGTATAATGAAGCTTGTTGGTATGAGCACCCTTTATCGCTATAGTCAGCTATTTACAGACATCACTGTTTTCTCTCTTAAAAGCCTCATTTCAAATAATTCCTTCATAAAATATACAATGATGCTACTTAAAGCATTAGTAACTCCTGGTTATGTTTGTCTGCATTGCGGGATCAAAGTATATGAGCTTTGTTATCTTTTTCACTCTTAATTTTGGGGAGCTGCTCCTCTGAGTTGATAGCTTTTCACTATTAACTGTTTAGCATATACAAGGGCCAATGAATAATCAGAAGCTGGAAAAGGGAGTTAGGCAGTAGGAATAACAGGGTCAGTGGGAAGACCTTATAGCACTATATCAAAACTGAATCGTCTTACATGAAGGCTGAAGCCAGATATGAGCCACACAGAGCTTGTTTTGTTTCTGCTGGTGGGAATGGGGGAGGAAGGGAAGATGGTTCTTTTCCAAGGAGTAGCTAGCTTGATTCTGGCAATGGCTGCTGTTCCACATGCCCAAACTACTCCAAAATGAAGACCCTGCACATGCAGGCAGACGTCTTTAGTTTCAGAAGTGCAGTATACCTAGCAACTCCCTCTAGAACAAAATGGCTGATGGACAACATAAAAAGCTTTAAGGTACCTGTGCAGCATATTATGTGATCTTGTTGATTTGTTTTTAATTTAAAATACTTTTATTTCCTGTTCTTGCTACTATTTAAATGAGAAAGACAGTAATTTATACTTGACCTTTCCAACATTGACAGGTTTTGGTAATGTCAAATACTTGTGGAAGATGTAAATGCATAGCTAAAGCTTTTAACATTATGATCTTAACTGCTCGACTTTATAAACATCTGACCCAACTATTTTTGTTAGAAAATGAGTGAAACCATATAAGACAGTGGAAAATGAAGACTAATTTACAAAACTGGGTCTTGCTTCACAAAGATTGCTTTTAAGAAGTACTGGTTAAATGAAAGCAGATTTCACTTAAATAATTTTCTGCTCTGGAGAGCAACTTAATTTGCAACTTTTAAACTACAATTTATGTACTCTTCCCCCAAATAATTACTGCTTAGATTTTGAAAGGCAAGGTACAGAAAGGCAAGGTACATCTAACTCAGTAATAAGAATTTAATTTTGTATAAACTGTAAACAGAACAAGAATGCTACTTTAAACTTGTTAACTAGCGTAGGTTCAGATAAAATTGGCTTTCTTACTCTCCCTGTTTTCAAATTCTCGAAACTAAATCTGTTGTAAAACAGAGAGCTATTAAAAGGCAGTAGGACAGACACATACTGTGAGGTTCTGCTCAAATATTTGGAAAAGGGAACTTAAACTGAACCTTCTTTTGTTTCAGTGGCCATTTGTTGTTGTCCTTTGATTCTCATGTGTTGCTGTGAGGGAAACCAATTAAAACCTTGAATGTATCTTGGTTTTAGGGGCATTCTAGACAATTTATTACAATATTATTATGGTGCCTGCTGCTACAGAACCAGCAGTAGTGATACAGTATAGGCACAGGGAGCTGGTGTGACTGACCATGTGGGGCAGCAAAAATATCTGGTCCAAACAGTGTGTAGTCCTTGAACAGCCTAAGGGCAACTGCTGCTGTTGCTGTGGTGTGTGAGAAGGTGGATAATGCTTCCTCCAATTGCCATGGCAGCATGCTTCAGTGCTCCAGGGCTTTCTTGTTATTCACTGTCATGCTTTCACCCTTTTCCAAGGCAGAATTAACCTACTTCAATCTCTTTCTCGAGGTGAGCTCTTCTTCTGGGCACACAGGTATGGAAAAACATTAAGAAAAGTCCTCTAAGGAGCTATTCTCTGAATGCCTGGAAAAATTCAGTGTGAGACATGGCTTGTGATTAGAAATGTCATATCTGGCACAGACTATGGGATTTCGCCATCTCTCGGCTTCCCTTTTTGTGAGCGCAGGCAGTTTCACATCAGCATTCACATAACTGTGCCTTAACTGCTGCTGCTTCTTCGTGTAAGGAGTTCAGAAGGTGTTTTCCTTACCAGCCTTTTCAGCAGATGCTCCTGTGGCACTACGATGTGGGAGCCTCGACATTATGAATCAGTCTCCTCATCCAATGTCTTTATAAACTGAAGATACCAACTCAGTATGAAGAATTTCACCAGCTTCTTTCCCCTTGTCTATTCTCTCTCTAGTGATTTTACTCTTCAGCCTTAGGAAAAAGTTACATGAGTTTTGCCAATATTTGTAAATATGTTGATTGCTAGTAAAACAAAAACTGGCCACAAAATCTTGTCAGCTTGGTAGAAAAGGCTAACATGAAATGTTTAACCAAGTTTAATCAGGATTCTACTAAACTTCCCTCTGCAACCTAGCAAAGATATTAAATATATCCCAGGTAGAACATGCTTTTCTAATATTGCCATGATTTGAAAATAAGATGTAGCAATGTAAGGAATGGCAGGTAACTGCAGGGACCTCTAAGAGAGAAATTGAGTCAGTCCCTGCTGTCTTCCTTTTGGCCCCTGTACTACTTTGACATGTGTGAGTAAAATGAGCATTGCTGCTGCTTCTATTGACTTTGGTCAGAAATATGCATTATTGTACTCTCTGATGCTGTGTGTTTCTAGTTAAAGTATCTGTCCTGATGTCTGAAGGACTTCTCTCAGCATCCTCAACCCCTTCTTTTTTCCCCTCTTGTTTGAGTGATATAGACTTGTAGCAGCAATATTTGAAGCAAACTAGATATGTTAGAGAACAATAAACTATGATATGAGGTGCAATGAAGATTACAGTAATTGCTCAATATTTAACCATGTTCTACATACTTACCTTGGAGGTGTATCTCTGAGTAATACCAGTTAGTATTGTTATGCGGGTAATATAATCAAAACCTTGATCCTTTTCATAGTACATGTTTTCAGAACTTCTTGGACAAGATTTGAGAAGATTTTTGGGTTTTTTCTCACTCAAGTTTACCTATTTTCTTGTACTTGAATGAATTGGTGAGATTTTCAGTGGAGCACTTTATCCTTATTTTCTTTCCTGTGGTTAACTAGATGAACTTACTGGGAACTGGAGTAGGTTAATGACTGAATGTTAGACCTCTGTTTATTCCCAAAAGGGGCAACCATAAAGTATGTAACTTTGGCCTCTGTAAAATTCTTGTGAACCATATGAATACTGAGAATGTGCAGAGCAGCAGAATCAGCAGATATTTGCATGAGGTAAGAAAATGTAAATAATTAGGTTTTTGCAATCACACATCATCAGATATCTTTGCTACAAATAAAAGCTTCTTAATTAAGCATATTTTAAAAACAGAGTTTTGGAAATTGAGTAGTCTAGTGCAGCTGCTTGGAAGTGTCATAAGGAAAAACAAGAGATTAACTTCATACTTTCAAATAACAGGGCATTTTTATCACCAGAGGGCACTATCCTTCCAGGCTAAGATGAAACTATTGTTTGATGGTTTTACATCTTGGGAGCTTTTTAATTTAAGAAAAAGAATTTCGGGCAATAGTTAGTTTTTATTTTTTCTTACTTACATATTCACTGTAAGTAAATACATTCTGATCATCTTCTCCTTTTCCTTAAGTTTTTCATATTTATATAGGAAGCATATCCAGATTGATGCTAAAATAATTTTTAGAAACCCCAAATATTTGTGGAAAATGCAAAAGCTAAATGTTGCTGTATGATGGCAAATACTTCTCTGTCACAGTCCAGCTGCTAGCATAGGAACAGACCTGCTTTTGGAAAACTGAGGAGTATTCCTTCCTGTCTTCTTCCAGAGGGATTATTTAGGCTGCTGGTCTGTTTTCCTTCACTCTCACTAACCAGTGCTTCAGTAGCTGGTAGTGGAGGTGGCTTGCAAGACATGCTGACCACACTTCAGCATGAAGCATTCCCCTTTGCTGGTGGCTCCTGCTGAGATTTGTCCCTTGCAAACAGCGTTGTTCCAATGACTAGTTCTGACACTGCAAGGAATCCAGTTGCTATTTGCTTTCCTCTCAGGGAGGGCTCCTATAGGCAGTATGGGGGACAGTAGAAGTCACATTTGGTACAGTGGTGGCCATACAGCAGCAATAGGTTCCAGCAGCATGAATCCAAGGTATTGTTTCTTTATGGTGTACAATGATATTTTGGCTTTTGGTATGTAGTATTATGCACTAGAAGCAATAGTTCATGCTATGAATATATATAACATATCTTTAAATGCTCTATTTGTACATTTCCCTGTCTTCATGTCATTCTCTTATTAACCAGAGAAGACCTTAATTAGTCCTTTGGACTATGAATGTCTTCCTTGTTTGTCTTTACTAGCTGTGTGTCAATCCTAATTCAATTGCATGGGTGTGGCAGTAAGACATCCCATCCCTTGGGTTTACCTGCCTTGCATTAGTTGTGTTACACACTGGACTGAATTCCCTTTTCAGACATTCCAAAGATGATGATCTTGATCTGAAGACATTAAAACTTGCCTCATTCCTAACAATGATGAACACCAACAGCTCTTGTTTGTTACAACATACCTGGAACTGTCAATTTATCAATCCAAACTTGTGATGGACAGAAAGGGAGACAAGAGCGCAAATAGTTCTAAGTTCTTTGCCTTCCACTTCGCTGCTGTGTGAAATTCCAAGTAGTGATGATAAACACTTCAAACGACTAAGAGACTCTAGCTCTCCAATACTCCAATTATTTTGTGTTTCACCCCTAGCAGCAGGCTGCATATCTGGAAGGAGTGCTTGGTGTAGGGTGATGGGAGTTTCCACCAGGGAGGTGCTACCTGCGGAATGGTTGCTTTGGTTTCCAGTCCTGCTGTGTTTATTCTTGATCTGGATATTGGTGGCTTCAAAAGAGGGATAAAGAATGCTGCTGTTGAAGCTTTCTGCAACTGCAGGCCATTGCCTAGGTGAAGAACAGACAGTAAGAAAAATCTGTTATCTTGGTTGACTAGAAATATGCTCCTTCATTTAAGGGCAAAAGAAGTGTTTGCTTTGTGAAAGGTAACTCTTATAAGGAATCATCTGAAAGGTAAATCCTGCATGAAATGAGAGATTAGAAAAATGAAATGTAATTAACCTCTGCTGCCCTATGAAGGTTCCCATGGTGTTCATGGGTGTGCCTTTCAGTAAAGCAGATCAGGTAAAACTACCTCTCCTCTCTTCTCTATGTCCTGCTAGCATCAGGCCTAGGCATGCCCTTTATTCCTGGTGGGTTTCTGTGACTGCCCCCCCCCCTTTTCCCTGTCCTGCTTGTTCTACTTTAGATTGGTCAGAGCAATAGCTCTGGTTCCTGCTGCTGGAGCTGCCATGAACCACCATGTACAGTCATGGGGAACTGCTTGCATAGAGAGGATGTAATTTGTTTTTCCATAAGAGTTGTACAAGCAGAAAGATTAAAATAACAAGCCCTTAGATGCACACAGTTTTATCTAATTTTGGCGATTCTTTGCAAGCTTAGGCAGGTCCTTGATGCCCAGTTACAATCTGCTTCTCTGCAGATTCTTTTTTCCATGCTGTGGCTTTTCAACTGTTTCCAAGTTCTGTTTAAAGTTTCTGCCTAAGATTTCCTGTTCAGAAGTTTTTGTCCTTGCCTTTAATCTACTTGAAGAAGAAGCTGTAGGAAAGCATCAAAGAACATATAACTTCCATTTGCTGTGTGATTACAGCCCCTTTTCATCCAGTGGCTTTTTGCTCCAGTTCTTCAAAAGTAATTCAAGCTTATGCAACTCTTTAGTTAACTCTTACCCAGTTATTGCACTCACCAAAGCAGTGGAGATGCACCATTTGTTGAGGGAAAAAGAAAAAAAAAAAAAAAAAAAGCCTACATTTGTCTTACCCTACCAGAACAGCAAAAACAGGAGGCTGTTTTTGAGTATTTCAAACTATGATGTAAAGAAATGACTGTGGTGATTCTTACAATCTACATTGCCAGCAACAAATGTCAAAATTATGGTAAATTTTGTATTCAAGAATTGCTCTAAAGGATTTTCAAGCAGCCTGAACATCCATTTACTGCTGCTATGAATAAAGCCAGTGGCATAATAAATTTAATTTGGAGAGAGTAGAGAGGAGCAAACTCTAATCACTTCTGATATCCCACTCAGTTTCTGAAGACCTTCTAAACAATATCAAATGCAAATATTACAGTACCTTGCATAATACCTTACGGTATTAATGTCCCCAAAATGTAGCAGTTACTGGTATTTTCTTCAGCGAGGGTGGCACTATTTTCTACTGAAAAATGTCTTGTAGTTGGCAATGTGGGCGTTTAATGTTTCAGAAAGTATCCTTTCTAATGCAGAGCAGAACTTTCAAGATCTTTGCAAACTGATAATTCATTGTGTGAGCTTTTGGAGTGACCTGGCTTGAGTATGCCACAGAATTGTTAAGTATTTTAATACTTAATGATGGAAACTTTCTTCTGCCTTTGTGTTTTCCTATAGCAATTAGATATTGTTGAGATATAATCCATCTAAGGAAAAAGCAGCTGAGTCTGAGACTGTGCAGTTTTAAATGAGGTAAAGTGTATTTGTAGAAATCTTGCTGCAGCAGCACAAGGCTTACTATGGGTAATTTATTTTTCTTGGAAGTGGGATAAATTATCCTCTGCTGATCATCATGTGGTCATGCCTGGGCAGATTCTTATAGTCAGGCTTTCTCATTTCAAGCTTGCTCAGATCCTTACACCACTTTACTGTGCAGGGATAGATGTAGCCCTTTGAACTGAATCTTTAGTAGAATCAAAACTGAATAACAGATATGCAGAGTTTTGAGGGACAGTCAAAAAGCAGCTACTGAGGGGTTGTTGTCAATGGGTAGATGCTGGAGGAAGTTTCTCTAGTGTTACAGAAAGAAGCTGTGCTCTTTCTGATGGGCCTCTATATGGAATAGCTACTTTGTATGCGAAAGGCATAACATAAAGCAAAACTCTGGGTAATCTAGTTTCATTAGGTAAATGTTTGGCTAAAATCTGATTGTCCTTTCTTGCCTACCTGGCAGTTTACTTAATGCAACCTTAGGGGAGATGACGTGGGTCAGAACTGCAATTTGAAATAAACAGTTAAGGTTATAGAAGCTGAAAAAGAAGAGAAAAAAAATCAGAATTATTCCATCCTGCTGCTAGTGCAGAACTCTACCTTGCAACCTACCCACCTTCTGGATTAACATCCAGATCTGATGCTTTATATGTCTGAAGTGCTGGGGTCTGAACCCCAAGCCCTGAATTAAGGTTGACATCTGGGTGGTCCCCATGGTCCTTTAAGAGGAGGGGATGAGTTTGCCTTTTGGCTTTCCTCCAAGGTGCAGCCGGCCTTGTAAGGAAAGCCCTTGGGTAAACAAGCCCCAGGTGCCCCGCATTGGGTAAATGAGTGCCAGGTGTCCTGCTTTGGGCATAAAAGCTGGGCCCACTTGCAGGAAGAGTTGGAGAGTCTGTCTGTGGAGTGGACGCACTTCACAGAGTTTCCTGTTGGGGAAGGACCTCCTGACCACTCATGCAACTGGATCCCAGTCAGGTCTGGCACGTACAAACGCGGGCTTTGTGGGGAGGCAACATGGGGTTACTTCTGTCATATGTAATCACCTTATTGTCCTGGTTGTCTCCCATTTTCTCTGTGGATTACCTTGTGTCTCGGTTTGTTCCATCTATTGCGGGTCATGCTGTGTCGTTTCTGGGGTCGCTGGGGTTGATGTCCATTATTTGTGATCTGACTTATTTGTACCCCCAGCGATCCTCTATATACTGACCCCTTTACGCACAATAGAACTTACTCACTGGATTGTTTTTCTGCTGCTGGCTGTGTCCTTTGTACTGGGCCTAGTAATTGGCAAAACAATGTCTTGGAGTTATTCTCTCCTGTGCATATTTTCAGTTATGTAATAATAAGTATTAAATGTGGTCTGTGCAGCTGCATAATTGTCAACTGAACTGAATTTGTCCCACTGCTGAAGAACAGGTTCATGTGCAAATGTGCATACTGTTCCTACATCTATTCCTGTGGTCTCAACAGTTACTGTGTTGCTCTGGTGTTCTGGGCAGCCTGTGTTTAAAAGATAAGCCCTGCAAGTGGTCATTTAAGGTCTGAAGTGAAAGTTCTGGTATTCTTACATGCCTTTGTGATTTCTGTGGGCCAACGTGGTGTTAATTACTGCTTCTTTAACAGCTTAGGTGAAAGAAAGACTGACACGAATTCTTCAGAACAATTGTTGCTTTGAAATTTCAGATGGCTGCACAGCATCAATAATCACATTCAGATTTTCAACTCTCATGGAATGAATCTTGAAACAAAATAAAATTCTAAATATCTTGTGAAAGCAGAAACAGTTTTGGATGTGTTTCCTAACACAGGCATTCAAGTGTACAGGGCCCTGATTCTTCCCTGTCTCCTGCCCATTCAGTTATTCACGTCTGTATGGGAAGAGAGTATCCAGTAGTACTGGATAGCATTTAGTTGAATACTCATCTAAATGATTACAGTATGTGAGGCTGTGGAGGGTAAAGCTTGTGGTACCTTGATGGAAACCTAAAATTTTTGAAAAATATTTCTATGATTTATCTTCGCACCTGCACAGCTGTCAGGCTGCAAAATATATAATTCTTTACTGCCTCTGAAATTAGAAAAGAATATGTGCTGAATGTTAAAAGGTTGTAACTCCACTAAAATGTTCAGGGTGAGATTCACAGTTCTTTGACTTTGGCATGCTACCTCTGGTTGCAGGGTTTGTCTGCACAGTGGTATTTATCTACTGAATTGTTTTGAATAAAAAAGTCTTGTCTGCACTGGGCAATTCATTCATAACGTAGTAACTGATCCCATACTGTGTTGCTTGGAAGCAGCAGTTAACTCTGTCTTGTGATGTATTATTGCATGGTAATATTTGCCTGCATTGCATGGTGCTTTGGTAGGCCTCCATTTGTTCTCTCATGTTGCTCAGGCCACCAGTTCTGCTACCTGTGTGTCTGTAGCTCCTCTGCAATCACACAGGGCATTTGTTTCCTGTATTTTAAATGCTCGGGAGAAGTGATGTTCAGTTCCTTCATGCTTTCAGGCTCTAGCAATCTGTACAATTCCCATGGTTTTGTTTTCTAGTTGTCTTTTCTAGCCTGCATCCAGCTGGTGCAACAACAACAACAAAAGATCCCCAGAGGACAGAGAGTTGGGAGGGGAAGTGGTTCTCCAAAATCCAGACATCACAATGTGGCAAGGATTCTAATGCTGCTAATGGGGATGTTGAAACAGAGTCATGACCTCTGTATGTATGTAGTACTGTGTCAGAAATCATGAATGTGAAACCATCTTGCAGTGAAACTAGTCAGTCCTACAATGAACAACCACCCATTCTTCATTTTTCTTCCTGAAGCCAAAGGCACACTAGTTCACCCCATACCATGCCAGGCACAGCACCTTTCATGCTGGCTTTCCCCCTTCTTCCTCCCAGCAAGTCCTACCTGACCATACATTTTGTTCAGAAGCTAGCTGTACTGATGCTAATTGAAAGAAATCTTATAATGTGTTTGCTGAGGGCATATTGTTCTATAGGTTTGTAATAAAATGTGTAGTACATAAGGTATTTTAATTAAGATGGAAATTAATTCAATTAATCAGTACAAGTCCACCCACCCTCTCCTCCCTGATATCCTCTGCTCCAACAATAAGGAAACTCCAGGCAGGAAAACTGCACGTTGTTGTTAACAAGACACTGACACTTTTAACCTTTGTTATGCTGGACACTCACTGAAAAACAGCATTTATTGAACAGGGGCCTCTGAGTGTGTTAAAGAATGAGATTTTTAGACTCATGAAGTGCTTGAGTTGGCCTTAACTGTTCAAGACCACGTGTTTTCCCTTTTCCATTAGGGAAGCTGGTTATCTCCTCTAAAATGCCAGGGGAGGAACATTTCAGTGACTCATAGCAGCTGACCTCAGTCTTGCTTATTTACTTGGGGTAGTCACGAGCAATTTTTTTCCCCTTGCTGTTCCTGGTCTTAACATGTCACACATGGCCAATATGTTACATCCATTCTCTTCAATTTTGTGGGTAGGCTCTGTCTTCACTTTGCTGACTGAGGGCACAAGCCAGGGATGTGTCCTCTAGTATTAATGGATCTGCATACATTTAATTACTTGTTTGCCTGTCTTCAGCATCTATGTCACTCCTGGTAACATCAATAAATATCTTGACTGTGTACTCTTTAAAGCTGTGGCCACAGACCATTTAATGTGAAATGGAATTTAAGAGTGGCCATCTAACATGTCCTGAGCCCATGACAGCTACCCACATGACTAATGGAGTGTGTGAACTAGAAAGTTGTTCTTATTGTGGATGCTGGCAAGCTTAGGTGTTCAAAGAAATTGCCCATTTCAGTAGATTAAAATACAATATTCTGAGAATCAAGATGAGAAAGTATTCAGTGAACCTCTCAAGTTCCACATAGCTCAAAATATGAGATGGTTTCTCAAGGCTCAGAGACAGGAGGCAAGACCAGAGACACCAGAGGCCTGTCTGAGATGGATGAAGTGATAGGGGAGGGTTTTTTTTTTTTTTCCTTTTGTGAAGACGGAGAGGAGAAATAATGCTCAGTTACAGGGAAACCACCAGAGACACTAGGGAACACTGAAGCAGATTATGGGGATGAGCAGGCAGATCTTGGTGCTAGAAAATATGTTCTGTGAAAACTGCACTTCCGGTGAACAAAAGTGAACTTTTGTTGGGGCACAGGCTCAGAAAAATGCCCTATTCTGAACCCCATTGCTCAATACCCAGAACCTGGAATTATTTGTACATTTTTTGTTAAAATGAGTCACTGCACAGCCTCTTATGTAGCTCTCTTGTACAAAGTTGCATAAGGCAGTTTATTACCATCATCACTGATTTACAGATAACTGTCTTTCTGCCTCAGTTTCCTTTCAGGTAAAACCTTTAGCTGCATACTTTATTAAAGGCTTTTTGGCACCTGTAGCTGTGGGTGAATGCCAAAAGCCATATGGGATGTCTGGGATGTGGCACAATAAACACCAGGCCTCCCAAGTCCTGTGTCTTTGTCTTAGTGGCTGCTCTTTGTGATGCATTAAGAGAGTGCTGTAAGACTAAGGCGTGTCTGTCTGACTGTCTTGGTGCTGAAGGGATGTTTGGCTGACACAGAAATGCCATAACTCTTTCTGCAACTGACTTTTGCAGCGTAATTATTTTTCATTACTTCTAATGTTCCTACACATCTGGGATGTCCTACTCAGCAAGTGTTTATTAGGGAGATGCGAGTCAAGAGATGCAGTAAGTCACAAACTGCTGCGGGGTTGTATTGTAGGTGCACGGATCAATAAAACTGATTACACATTTGTCTACCTGTGTGCAAAGCAGAACCTAACTGACCAAAAGATGCAAATGGTTTCCTGTGGGGCGTTTCCCACATCTTTGCTCTATTCCATGTTTAGAGGTGTGGGGCTTTTCCTGTGTGAGCAAAGTGAGCTCTGCCTTGGATGCTCTGAACTCAACCCTGCTATTTATGACTTCCTTGTCTTTGGATTGAGTTAGACCGGAGGGTTTCTGTTTGAACTGTGCAAAGGAAAACACTGTACAACCTTTTCCATCTGATGTATCATTAACTTAATTCTGGCTTATCACAGTAATAGACAGGTAGGTGTTTTGATTTTAATTTTTTTTTTTCCTTGGAGGAAAACCGTCACTTTTCTGATAAAGTGGTCATTTATTGAATGGGTTAATGGTTAATGAGTTCTGACTTGCACTAGACAAGAGATAAGGATTGCAAACAAAGCATAAACCCCCCTGATTTCATAGCTGTTAATAGAACTCCACAATCATTCAGTAAGTTGTATTACAAGCCACAGACAAGCTTTTTTATTTCTGTATGTTTTTTACTGACTGAGCAATTTATTTTGTTTTCGGCAACCTAGATAAACATCAAACAGCAATAAAACATTAATTCAGTGTTAAATTTAAACATGACAGACTATATATGCAGCTTGAGTGATCAAAGAAGCCCATGGGAGTGACAGGTCAATTAGCCTGTTAGTACTTGCTCTTATGATAAGGATCGAATTTTCATGATTGATGTATATCATACGTAGTGTGCTCAAGAATTATACAAACAGCATTGAACAGCAAAGCCAGACGGTGAGCAAGGGCAGGATCTGAAACTTGTTGAAACTCGTCTTACATATTTTTTTCTGATTTTTATCTAAAGATTTGTGAAAAAAAGGAAGGTGAAACAGAAAAACAGCTTTTTAAAGGTAATGGCTCTGGAAGTTGCAGTAACTGCAAATACTCAAATCTGACTAATATACCTGCTCTGGCTATCACACTTTCACCATCCACTTGTAACAGCAGGCAACAGTTGCAGAGATCTGTATTATTGTTGCTCTACTAGGATCACTTATTTTTTTCCCTCTGGAATCTTTTCAGTGATTTTCAACTTGCTCCCTGACACTCCTACTTATAAAAGTTTGTTTTGTTGTTTTTTGGTGTGGTTTGTTTTTTTTTTTTTTTTTAAGAAAAAAATTACCTACCATAATTACTTCCTTCTGGTTGTCTAGTTTGAATGAAAAATATCAAGGACATGTCAAAATGCAGTTTCAGCACAGCTGTTAATTTCTGTGTAATAGGTTATCCTAATGTACCTACTGTAATTTAAATACTAACGTGCTCCTTGCCAACAGTAAATGTCAGTGATGAAGCCAGTTTCACCAGAGCAACTAGAATCCAGTCAGTCAGCATCAAACATATGTCTAAAGGCTTGTATGCAATAGAACATTTATTAGAAATTAATTTGGAATAAGTAAATATGTTAATTTAAAATGGGCTAATTAAAGTCACCTTTAATTCCTTTGTAGATGATGCCATTCAGAAACAAGAAAGCCTCACTGTATCTGTATTAATTCACTTTAAGTCTAAATAAAGCTAAATCTTCAGGTGTTCAATTCTAAGAAACTTGATTCAGTACCATTTCTGTTAGATGACTGAGGTAAAAGCTATAAATACACCCCAGTGCTGTTCTATAACATCCTCCTGAAGTGTACTGTCTTAAACTCTCTGGAGTTCACTAGTCCTTGGGCTGGCTTGGTTTTAGGACAGTGTAGAGCAGTTTTAGGCATATAAGCAGTTACAGCTGTTTATGACCTTTCTGGCATACAGATGTGCTGACTCTGTCCCTTCTTGGTCAGAGGAAATAGACACTTTCTAAATATTTCCATCTGCTAAGTGATTAATTGTATTCAAAAAGAGGACTCCTATGAATTTTTCTACCTTCTTTTCCATATAAAAATAATATGAAAGAACAGGAGCAGACTAAGGATTGCTTCCGAAGTGTCCATCTGCTTGACCAAATGTAGCCATACGTGCATAGGTTGAAAAGCTACTCCTGGGACTACTTCATATCTTGTCAGCTAAACCTGAGAGTTCAAACAAGGACTATTCCTCCCCACTGTGGTTTATCATTGCAGCTCTTGCTGATGGGTTTGGGGAATAATCTAGAAAATCAAAATTAGAAATGTAGAAGTAAAAAGTTTGCTCTTGCTCATGTGCTTTTGTAATTCTTATCCAAATAAAAAGAAAATACACTTTGAAGCCAGCATTTGAGGTGTTCTGATCATGTCAGATGCAAACCACAGCACCAGATGCCTCTGGAGATATATTTATTGGCAGGCACTCAAGTGAATCATAAAACTAGATTAGTTAAAAATATCAACCAAATAAAACTAGAAATAGCAACTTTCAGGGCAAGGTACGCTTAAAAATTCTTAATTTGTATGGATCAGATCCAAGAGAAGCTGTAACATGGCTGCAAAAGTATATGTCTTTGCTGTCCATTAGAAATAGATTTTAGGTGTTGTGCAAGTGTTACCACTTCCTGTGTTTTTCTCATTTCTTACCTTCTTTGGCTGCTGGATCCCTGTCTTGGTGTTCTTTCATTCTCAGTTGCTTCAACATAAATTTCAGATCCTATGTGCTTGGTTATGTAGAAGTATTGTCAGTTTCATGTCAAAGTTAAATAGGATCTTGCTGGTTTTGTCCTACCTTTTCCATACTTAAATAGATGCTAAACCAATATGAAGGTAATTGTGTTAAGAAGCAGAGAGAAGTGTGTGCTATATTTGTTCCTACTACACCAGCTAGTGCAGAGTAGGTGGTGAGGTGCAGCAAAGAGCACTAGTGGCAAGCCTCATGTGGGTAAGGCAGTATGGCTGAGAAGATGGACAAGACTTCTGGCTCAGGACTGAGCATATCACTCTCTGTCTTGTCTCTGTGAAGTATGGGGCCCAGGAAAAATGTTGAAGGTGGTTTAAATGGAGGTCTGCTTTGTGTGGGAACCAGAGTAAATGTGCTCACAATACTGCCTGCAGCTGGTTAAGTGTTCTAGGAAACTGCTTTTTGCTGTTTTCCAGCAGAAACATAATACCTGATTGTAAGAGCATATATGGATTCAGCACATACTAATGCACTAAACATTGATGCAAAATTGCGGGTTTGGGAGGTATGCCATGAAGGAGCTTAATTATACAGACAGCATAATTATACAGCTGTTACAGATATGCCTGTAAAGAACAGCTTCCAGCAGAGAGCTTCAAATACATGCTGCAGTTCTTTTCCTCTTTATACCTTCTGAATGGAAGACAGTATGGACTAATCTTGCAATTTTAAATATTAGGGAAAGCATTCTTCTCTTTTATTTGTCCTTTATAAGGCTATAAATGTTAAGTACCAGTTTGTAGCCTAAATCTTATAGCCTTTACTTCCTTTCTGATGCAGGCTGCCTGCAGTCAGAAGAGGCTCAGGTGACAGCATTAAGCAGTATTAAGAGTTTTCTGAAGCAAAAATCATGGGTTCTTGTGATTTAAGCTCTTGCAAGCTAAGGAAAAATGTTCATTAGCTGTAAGAATAATAGGGGCTTTTTTAATCTGTAGGTCTGTTTCTGAGGAGCTATGTGTCTGTGGGTTAGCTATTCTTTCCACTCAGGGTGGTAGAAAAGTTCTCTTTTCCCAATAAAACCTCTATGTATTCTAGAAAGGTGTGCAGTGGACATGTGTGTCAGGCTTAACAGTGGACCATTTGTCATATTAAATTGAAGCCAGGAATGTGCTTGAAGTAGTGTTACAATGGTAGTGTATATTCCTAGTATTACAGGGATATTCCTGTAATTCCAGCCCTTAAAACAAGGGATGATCTGACCCTGGTGGACCAGCTGCAGTTTAGGGAAAAAAAATGTGGGGAGAAAGCAGAGCCAGGGGATGACAATTTCTGATCTTCTTGTAATGATTCACACCAGTGTTTAAAAGGGTATTATTGAAGGCAATCAATCCACACTGTATCCCAGTGTGATCCTCTGTGAATAAATGAAACCAATAAATTTCTCAAGGCTTATTCCCTTCTTTTCTGTCCCAACTAAAGCATCTGGTGGCAATCAATGTTTGGTCAGAACTGCCTAGGAGAACACAGCATTTAATCATTATGCTGAAGGGACAAATGCAAGAACAAACAATTAGATGGATAGGGACTGATGTTCTGGCAGAAAGGCTCAGACATTCTTTGCTGTGTATAAAGATTCCAGCTGTCACTAATTTAGTTGCATTATCCTTTCATTGCAGATGTTTAGGGATGGGTTTTCTAAATTATAGAGAATAAAAGCATTTCTACTAAAAACCCCCAAAGTTTATCATAAGACGTAATTGATGGGTTGATAAAAGCTTTTGATACTCAAATATCTGACAGAGTAACAGGAAAAGTAGAAAATTTTCACAAAGATGTGTAACTGAGGGAAAGGGTGAACACAATGACACAAACCAATGTACTTCCAGTTACGTTGCCTCTGAACTGAAAATGCTTAAGAACAAGTGATTGTGTTGAATTAATATTGGCTGGTGTCATATTGATACTCAATCACGAGTTGTTCATTAACTGTGTTGCTACCACTAGTTAGCACTATGAAAGCTATAATGGGATAGTTTGGTTAATGTATGCAGCTCCTAACAGTTTTATAAATCATTCTTGCAAACAGATCAAAGCAGATAGAAGAGTAACGTGACCACACATAACATTATGATGTTTTTTCCTGTCTCTTGGTTATTGGCACTGTGACCTTCAACAGTGGTAAAATGTCTGATGAATTTAAAACCTTTTTTGTTTGCTGTTTTGGTTATATACATGATCTTAAAGGAAAAGAAAGCCTACACTTAAAATTTATTATCCTTTAAAAATGCAGATACAAATGGTAAGCACAAGTGTTAAACTTAGGGGTAAGTCTACAAGTATGCTCAAGCTCATGCTAAGTGTAAGCACAGAGCTCCTGGGGGCTAATTTGCTCTTCTTCAAGATGCTTAGGCTGTATCTGATACTGGCCAAACTAGTTTATTCAAAACTGGTTTGGAGATCTTGAGCTATATAGTAGTGTGTAATGTAGGTAAACCATTAGTTCAAGATTTATGCTAGTTATTTATTGCTAATTCTTTAGAAAGGCTTGTAAATCTCTAAGTATGGATTATGATTAGGACTGCCCTGGATCGTGTGGTTGTCAGGATTCTCTTGCTGGTGTGTCCACTCCTCACCTTTCTAGAACAGATGGAAGCTGTATTGGAAAAAATTACTTTTGCTAGTTATAAAAACTAGCATGGTACACATGTTTTTGCAATGCTAGAGCTGCCTTTACGATTTAATGTAAAGCTATGAAAAAATCAAAGGATTGGCAAAAAATTTTCATTTTTCCTTTGTCCTATTCAAATTGAAAATAAACACTCATGTAAGAGAGGCTAAGAGACAGAGGTTCAGTCCTCAAGCTGTTGTTCAGTATCAGTCCTGCAAACCTTTAAGAAGTGTTTAACACATCACGTTAAACATGAGTCAGTGGAGCTTATGCAAAGTTAGGTGAAAGGGATCAGATTGCAGATACGAGTTCTCCGTGTCTGCTATGCTTTTCCCATGCCAGAATCTACATGCAGTAGTAGGAACTTCACAGTAAAGCCATAGGGAGAGCATAGTCTTTCTGCATGTGGGGATGTAGTATGCTTTCAAGCTGAACAAGAGAAGCTTGTAACCAGACATAGTGTGTTGAACTTGACAGCTTACGCCTGGCGAAAGGGAATGCTAATGCAATTGGACTCTCGTGACCATCTCCATATGGGGTGGGCTGTGCCACATAGGCATATGAGCTCTTCCTGGGCAAGACTGGAGTTTTCCAGCATTTTCCACGTGATCCTGTGTTGACATAGGTCAGCAGAGGAACTAGAAGATTACTGAAGAACAAAAGCTGAAAGAACTGATCTACTGCTTTGGGCACTCTCTAGCTGGAAACATTAAAATGGAAAAATCACCAAGGAAGACTGTGTCTGTTTGGATCATATGTGGTACAGAGAAATATTCAGTTTACTCTGGAGAGGAGATCTAAACTTTCTGTTCAGAACTGATCATATTTTCTAAACAGAGCTTATTTGTGTCTTCCTCCTTGAAACTGCTTGTAAGGGGAATAAAGAATAAGCTTTATGAGTAATTTTAAGTTCCTTTTGCTTTTTTCCTTCCTCACTAAAGTAAACAGACAAAAGTCCAGAATCTTCATGTTTTCTCTTTTTTCCTTTGTCTTTTTTACCTCTGAAATTTTAAAACTTTGACAATAATGTCAAGGTAGTAGAATGGAACTGCTGAGAAAACTGTGAAGTTACACATAACTTGTTTCTGTGTTTTTTCTTCTCTACTCGAAATTCTCCTAGAGGCAAAAAAATTTGAAAAACCACAATGACAACAAAAAATTACACCCCACTGTTTGGTGGAAAACAGCCATCCAACTTGGAAATAAATTTCCAGTTTTAAAAACTGGATTAGACTGTCAGGTTTAATTAGAAGTAAATTGAATACTGCAGTTTTATTACAATTTCCCCATAAATAGTTAGAATAGTTGAATAAAACTTTCCTGGGGGAAAGAAAGTAAGAGAAATGCATTTATTTTACCAGTTCCAACTTTAAAGGAACATGCCTTTAAGATCATGGTTCTGCTTTTCTCCTTCAATTCCATTTTGGTGTTACAGGAGGTTATTGATACCTTGACCTCACTTTTGTTTCTTGGGGTACCTAGTGGAAATAATGAAGAAATAAAACCCATAGAGAGTCACTTGATGTTACCTACTTGCACTTGTTATTTGTTCAGTGTGAGTCTTTGCACAGAGTAAAATCTACATTAAGAGTACAGTGGTGTCAGAAATATCCATTGCAAAGACAGTAAAGAATTTGTTTATAGAAAGTGGCAGGCTTTTATATATTTGAATCTATTTAAGTTTCCTGCTTAAAATGAGCTTTGAGATGCTGGCTGCTGTTGTGCTTTGGTTTGCCTCATGCTAGATTTTAACAAGCAGGAGTCAAACTAAGTCTTCTACAGGAGATATGGGAACAAGGAGCTAATGCTCAGGCAGATGTGGGGTAAAACTTATCCCTAACACATGCACTAAGGAGTCTGTAACTTGTGGAAGTTAACTGAAAGTTTTTGGTTTTGTTTTTGTTTTTTTTTTTTTGGTAGAGTATTAGAAGGGCACTCAAAACCAGTTCTCAAGTGCCTTTTTTCACCCAGTGACCACACAACTTTGTTATATAACAAAAATAAGTTTGGGGTTTTTTGTTTTTTTTTTTTCCCTCTCTTTTGGTATTGTGATCTACTGCAGGTTGCTTAGAGCTTTGTCTCCCACTGAGAGAGAAAAATATCTTTCTGATTCACATGAGTTACCAGCAAACTTCATGAGACGCAGTGACATTTTTATTTCTGTTCAAAGGTGATCAGTAAAACTGAAAAAGCTCACATTTTGTTTTCAGCCAAAGTACTTTTGTTCCGTAATTTAAGGTGAACAACAACTCCTAGCTCTGCGCAGAAAGGCATACATGTTATATCTAGTTTCAAGGCAAAATGTTAATTTCAAGTGCATTAGAGTTTAGAAATTCTAAGTCAATATTTCTTGATGATTACTCTTCAACAATTTTTATGTATTTTAAAATATTTTTACTTCTGTATGATTTTCTGTCATTGAATTGTTTCTACTATACTTTTGACAAAAATAGAACAATTGACGACCTCATGAAAAAAAACTATGTAATTTGACTGAAAAAGAAAAAGCACATAATATTTAGTCATTGGAGCCATACAACATGACAAACCAAAATGTCATCCTTTCCTGGATGCAGACTGTAAAATTTGTGTTAAATAGAACTTTCCACAGTTTCAGTGTTCTGGCAGCAGAAGGATCAACTGAGTGAGAGACCAGGAAAACAAATGGCAGATTTTGTTGAAGTATCTTGCATTATCTTGCTGTAGTCATCCTAGCGCTCAGTGAACATTTTTATTTGGAGAAACTTCATTGGCTACTTTAGAATCTGTAAATCTGAGGTTATTTATTGATTTTTCCCCATGTGTAGATCTATCTGTTCCTGGTTTAGGATATGCTTTTATAAACACTTGAATGTAAATAACTTTACAAATACAGAACTATTACCTTGGATGAAGATATTCATGTGCAAGTATTAATATTTCTGGACGAGGAATATCTTCATTAGGTCCAAGCTAGCAAATCAGTGTAAAACTGGGATAAAAGTACCAGTGAAGTCATCATGTATTTTGTTTTAGACAAACAGAAACTTCATGCTGAATGTTTTACAAAATGACATGGTTTGCCTTGAGACATACCTTTTTTTTTCTTTTTTTTTTCCTCCCTTTGTTGTAATAGGGCCATAATTCTGACCAAGTGTCCTGTAGATTTGAGAGGTTTTCAAAATGAATTGGGTTTTTTGGTTATTTACTGATACCTTCATTTGTAATGGTTAAGGCAGATGAGAATTTCAAGCTGATTCTTATTACATCTTGTGGGATTCAATCTAGGGCTAGACCCAGTCTTATATGTAGGCTTTGGGAATGAGACAGAATGTAAATGCACCACTTTGAGAGGAACTTGGGGAATAAACAGTATAAAAATGTATGGATCCTATGCATTCTTGGGGAACAGTCTGCTGGATACTGTTCACCCTTCCAGCAAAATCTCTGCTGTGTTGCGGAATGCTCTGCAGATTCAAATCTTTGAATAGTTCAGGTGAGAAATAAGAGAAGGGAATGGGAAAGGCAAAGAACAAAGTATGTTTGCAAATGAGACTTGGAGAGAAGAGAGGAAAATGAGATAGCAAGGTACAGTTAGGTTGTTGCAGATGGGGAAAGCTATGGAGTAAATGAGCCTTGCCAGAACTGAGAAAAACGGAAAAGGCTATTTATTGCATCACAAGCACTAGTGCAGAGCAACTGGTTTTCCTCCTACTGATTTAGTGCATTTTGTGCTGGCATGGTATAAGTGCAGTTGGTTATCTAAAGTGCAGTAACATGGCAAATCGGGTCCAATGTGTGGGAACGCTTTGAATACCTACTGAGAAAAAGAATGTAGTTGCCTTATGGTGTGAGCAGAAGCATGGGGCAAATAACTTGTTTCTTCTCCTGGAACTCCATTTATTGGTAGGACAGGAAAAAAATAGGAAGAAATATCTTTAGATTTTAAGTATACTTGCTGTCCCACTGCATCCCTAAGTGGCTGGCTGGTATACTTGTCTCCTTCATTATGCACAGGCTGAAAGTTATATGCATCTCATGTTCTGTTTCAGTTATAACTGTATTTCACTGGTGACTCTTCTGAAATCTCCACATTTTCATAAATTTCATCTCTGTAGAGAAAAACATATTTTGTTTGAGCTGCTTGACTTGGTTAAAAATAATCAATTTAAGAAGTCGAAAAAGAAAAGAGAGTTTGAAGGGTTGCTTGGAAATGTCAGTGAGAAAGTGAAAAAATTCTGCTACTGAGACGTATGTACCTCATAAGTAATGTGATATTCTTTGTAGCCTGATAGTTTGGTAAATAAAATGCCAGACAACTTAGTGACTTTGCAGAAAGATCTGCCTTTACAGCTGGCTAATTTGGCTCATTTATTCTTCTCTTCTACCTCCATCTTTTTCCCAGAGATTGTATTTGCATTGTTTAATCTCTGTGTTTCAGACCTTGGATATATCATCATTAGAAAAAACAAAGCAACAACTCATTTTTAAAGGAAAGCTTTTCTATTTTAGGGCCAAATTCTACAAAGTCTAAAATAATAATAGAGAGGATATAAACCAGTGGATTTAAGATTTTGGTCCTAAATCTATTTCACAGAAAACAATGGGAAACCATGAGTGGAATTTGATTGCTTGAGAAACTCCTCAATCTGGCTCACTGCCTTATTTCACTAGTAAAGGCAATAAAATTATATTTTTCTTGTGGACTAACCCATTTTTTAGTACTCCTGGTACAGAATTTGTTCCTTTCTCTCAGTTAGGCTGGGGTTGGGGAATGAGAAGGGAGAGCGTTTTGAAGATTTTTGTTTTGTTAAAGAATGGGTGCATATTAGTACAAGAGCTAAAGAATTTGCTCAGAATGTGAGGGGTGCACAGTCACCTTCTGTGCAAGAAGGAATTCAAATCAAACCCTCTTTAAAAGAGGGATTTCCCTTATATGACTTCTTGTTCTCTGGATTGCACTGGATTATGCAGAGGGATATAGTGGTTTTAGAATGTAGTATTAGGGCATAGGGCAGCCAGGTTTCCAAGTAAAATATTGAAAGTTGAGCAGGATAAAAACTAGGCCTGAAGTTTAAATAAGAAACTTGGACAGATTTATTTTCAGTACATTAGTACATCCTTCCTCTAAATTCTTTCACAGCAGGTTATAAGGGTTTATTGACATATTCATCAGTACACTTAGGAGTGTGTTTCCTGTCATCTGCCCCTGCTGTGCTGTGCAGTTTGCAACATTGAGCACTTGATGTTCCACAGCCTCATAAGCAAAACTAGCCATTTTCAAGCATTGTTCTGGGATAATGGCTAAGGGGTTAAACACTGGAGCGTAGCAATGAGGCAGAGATGCAGAGACAGAAAAAGTCTCAATGGAAACAAATTTCAAATGGAAAGAACTCAGCCTGTTTAGGGAAAATGACATGATCTTGTGGACTACAATGTTTTGAGCAGGCACTGCCTAGAACAGCACTATACTGGCACATAATGGGTTTCCTCCTCTTACAGTTCTATGCAGTTTCTGTACTTGAGTTCTTTATATGTCAAAAGACATTCTTAACTCTTGTTATTTCTGAATTAGAGTATGAAGAGCTCTTCAACAGTTGCTTACAATATGGTCTTAAGATGTGCTTGTTATCTGCAGATCCCTTAAAAACAGAAGGATCAGATCCTTGGCATCCTCTGAATTTTGTTTGAGTAAGGAAGAGTTTGATGATTTCAGTGGGCAGATATCTCAAACACTTTCTCCTTTGGACTTGAATCAGTAGTATAACAGTCTACTTTGCCCATGCTGAAAATCCTTTAACCTTGTAGTACAAGGCCAGATGTAAGACTTCTATGTGAATGATACCACAGACACTGGAAAAATTTGCAATCTGACATTTCTCAACTGCACTCAGACCCAAGGTTCGTTTGCAGTCTTACAGCATATCTTCGTATTTTTTTTGTATGTGTAAAGAGATTTTACAGAATGACTTGAGGTTTTACAGATTATTCTTTTATATTAAAGTCAAGAAATTATTCAGAAAGGAGGATTTGCTATAAAAATTCCCACTGGAAGGAAAACTTATTGGAGTTTAAGTATCTGCTAATTTTGCCTAAGACTTTGGATTGTCTTTTATTTGTCCTGAAATTCTTTTTTTTCCTATAGATGCTGAAAAGTCCCCTAGTACTTTATTTGGCACAAGAAAAAAACCCTCTGTGCAATCCTCTCAAACCTATTCTCAAAACTCAGAGACTTAAATGGGTCTATGCCATCTGTTCCTCTTCACTTTGGCAGCTCTGACTTGACATCTGGTAGTTACAGAACTAAGTGGGAGCCTGTAATTGGAATTCGGAGATCATGACAGAGATCTCATGTTCCTTGTTTTAAGAAAACTTCCCTATGCTATGTGATGTTGCAGAGATGATGTCTGAATACTCGTGTATCCAACGTGATGTACATTTTTGATGACTCATCTAGAATATGTAGAAAGAAGCAGCTTTATATTGATCTTTTATTTCAGCTGTGAATAGAGCATGCTTTATTGATGACATGAGTTATTTTTGTTGGTGTTATAGCCTCACTATTTCTATAATCTTTCTCTGGATAAACTGGCAATATGACTTCTTCCACTGGGAGAGTTCTCAGCTGAAGGACAGCAGGATTAATCTCTGAGGAGGTACTGTGTTCATTTGTAGTATGTAAAATGGCTGAGAGCCAATAGAGTAAAGCAAAAAGTATTTGGGGACTAGAAGTGTTAGGAACTGTGAAATTGAACCCAGTTGCTGATGGAGAAGGGAGGGGAGAGAAAAATAAGAAGGACAGACAGAAATTGATTCAAAGATGAAGTTAGCTGGTAGGAGGAGGAGTAAGGAAAAGGCATATGTAAGAGAGTCTAGAGAATCAGCTGAGGAGTTGTACTTCATGTCTTCTGTTTTCTGTAGGTATGGCTCTCCTTCTGCATTCAGGGTTTCTGTCCTGAACACTTGCTGATGGGCCCTTTTTGTTCATTTGTCCTTGTTTTAATTTGCTTCACTAGTGGAAGTAATTTGAGGAATATATCCTTAAGAGACAGTGATTTGGCTTTTTGCTTCAGTTAGCAGATTGAGCTCAGTTCTGCAGGGGATCCTGAGAGTGAACTTGAGCAGGTGAATTTGACTGAAAGCCTAGGCTAATGTGCTTCTGCTGCCATTTAAACCCATGCTGTTTAAGCTGGTCAAAAATTTCTAAGAAATTCTCCCCACCCTCTCATCCCTCACTTCTTGTGTCCCTGTAACCCTCTTCAGTCAGTGCAACTGAATTTAAATGCCCTCTTAAAAGGGTTTTGGAGGATGATGTTTATTTTCCCTTGATTTGTCATGATGCTGGCTTTATGAAAATGGTGCGCTTTCTTTTTGTAACAGCTTTTCATTTAATGCAGACTTAGATTTATTTATATCTATCACAGTCTGTTTCCCTGTACATTTCTTTTGCAGCTCTAAATTTGAAAAAAAGCCATTATCTTGACATTTTATATGGGCTAGATTTTGAATAAATGTAATTAGGTTTTGTCACACTTCTTTAGACAGTCAACACAGTTATTTCTTTTCTCTTTGATACAAAAAGCTCTTTTAAAATGGTTCCCTTTTAATTACTCATGAAGATGTTAATGTTTGAATAAGGCTGTAAATGTCAAGTCTCGATGAATCAGACCTAAAATGTTAGAAAGCAAACTATCTCCTAATGTTCTCTCTCTGGCCCAGTCCTTGTGAAGTGCCAAGAACTTTGTTGTAGGTGCTGAGTGTTTTATTCCAGCATCGAAAGCAGGGAAAGCTGAAATGGCTTAGCACCTTGCAACACAATTCCACATCAAACAGCCTGTATTAACCCCAAATATGTCTGACCACCATAGAAAAGAAGCTATGACACTGTTTCAAGAATTAAGTGTCCTCTTATAACTGATGTCTTCATTTTTGAAAGGCAGAGCCAAAGCTAGGTTGCATTTCATGTGCTGGCCCCACACTCCTATCTATTTGGAGATTAAAATTAAATTAGCAAGAGCTATCTGTGTAGGCAGATGTCTGTATAAGAGAGGGATCAGTGAGAATTACATGAAAAGAGATCTGCAGAGCTTTAAAGGTGTCCTTAGATATGTGTAACCATACTAGCTCTGTTCAATACTTTCTGCTCTGTCCCATCTCTTCTGTCTTGAACTGCACTGTGGCATGTTAATTAGAATTCATTTTTACTTTGAAAACAGATGTAGCAAACTGTGCTAAGTGGGAAAAAGCAGCAGACCGTGGACCCGATTTTATGGAGTCCTTCAGTTTCTAATGGTTCAGTATTTTCAGAACATCAGTTTTATTTAGATTTAGGAGGCGACCTGATTTTTCTGCAAAGTGTTAGTTTTTCTCCATCTGTCCCATTTCTTTTTCAAGCACTAAGGGTACTGAGACAGGTCCTTTTGCTCCTACCACCTGACTCTCACTCTGCTGTGGATATCCAGAGGGAGAAAACCTATAGAACTGTTCTTCCATAAGCATTTAGTGATGAAGGGAATACTATCTCTCTTCTAGCTTGAACAATTCAACCTTATAAACTGCTTGTGCAGCCTTTTTTGTTGCTTTTTCTGACAGTTATGGGAAGTTTTTATGGCCCAGCCTCTTGGTATTGTGGGTGGGTAATAAGAAATTAGTCTGTGAGTTTGATGGGGTTGACAATTTTCATATTGTTCCTGTGCTCACATTGAAAGAATAAATTGTTTGCTTTCTCCATGTTTCATTTGCAACTGCGCTTGTCTTGTGTTACTATTTTACAGTGCCAACTCAGGTTTAACATGGTGTTCACAGTAAATCTTGCCAAACATTGTTTTCCAGGTGACAGCCATTTGATAGCTTTGCTTCATGCTATAGCTCTTGCAGTTTTTCTAATGTTCTGTCCAAGGTGACTCATGTCATATTGCAAATTATTTCTTTTTGTAGTCTCCAAAGCATTTGCAGCTATTTTTTCCTTTTAGTGAACCTGTGATTGTGACTTACAAACTTTCTATTCTGTATGTTTCATTTTGTTTATGCACATTAGTAAATTAACAGTTTTCAGAATCATGAGTACCTCTCACCAGTTCAATATAAATGTTTGGCATATATTTACTGCTTCATCCATTTTGTTAATCTTTCTGATTGTATCTATTATCAAGTTAATTTGAATTAGTTTTGTGACTAGGAGAGTCAGGATATAGTAAACATTGTTCAAAATGATGTTTGCCACTTCATATTGCTGTGCTAGGTTTTAAAACTAAAAAAGGTAACCTCTCTTCAAAGGGTAACAAGTCTGAATTGGAATGGAAATTGTCAAGACAGAAACTTCTAAAAAATTTGAAGCAGCATTCTTTATACAGCCACATACAGAATACAATCAAGTGTGTTGGGTTGGTGGAAGTATTAGAGCTCAGACTGTTAAACTGTTTGGGCAGTCTGACCCAATCAATGCAGACAATCTCCAAGAAATCCTGGGATGATGGGCAAGATACCAACATTCAACATAGCAGAGACAATACCAGGAAATTTTTGTTAATGTTGTCTAGCACGTCCTGATAGCTTCCCTGTTTTCACTTGTTTACAATTCTAGCACAGAATAAACTTCTAGCTGAAACTTTTCAAATTTTTCTTTCTTGTCTCTGCTTGAATTTTGAATTTTTTGAAATCAAAACCTTTTTATACAGAAAAAAAATAAATTTTTAAGATGGAGGAATTAAAAATAGTGTTGCTGATGTCACGAGCTACTGTTGTATGTTTGTTTGATTTGATGTCGTTTGGTTTAACTGTTTCAGTACCTTGCTTTATGTTTACCTGCCTTACACTTCATCAGGCCATATGTTGTTACCATAAGGTCTTTCCTTGGCAGCCAGCTCTCACCTTTCATAGCCTGGTTTATATGTTTCATCAGCAATTTTGTCTCACAAGAGGCTTCATCTTCTTTTCCAGACTGTTTATGGATGTATAAGAGAGAGAATGGGCTCAGTACAGATCCCTGTGAGATTTCATTGCTGACTGCTTTCAATAGGAAAACTGACCACTTATTTCTGTCTTGTTTCCTAATTTCTAAGGACTTTTCCCTAACTTTTCTTGGTCTTTTTTAAAAGGGAAACATATGGTTTGTGTTTTTCTACAATTTTTTACTGTAAAGCATTTCCCCATCCTGTCATAATTCTCCAATCTTTAAGCATCCTGTTCTAAAATAAGGGCAACAGAACTGCCTCTCAGTGTAGTTCGTTGATGTTGGACAACAACTTTAAAAAGTATCTATATTTCATAGGACTGTTGGACATTTCCAGTTAAAAGTGAACTTCAACAATCACTTCAGCATCATCTTTTGAATACCTCATTCTGCTTCCTTTTTAAACACATAACAGAAAATTAAATAAACACTTCTACTTTTTCACATTATTGTGAATATTAAAGATCTATTTTATGGTGGGTCTATACCGTTATTACAATGTATTTTGCTATAAGTATACTTTAAAAAGCTTTCATTCTCATTTGCTTTAGCTTTTCTAGCTATGAGTTTTCCCAGAGATTAACTTCCCTAAACATTTTACTCCTTTTTCATTTGATATATAAAAATATGTATTATTATAAGTATTTTTAGAACTCCCATCCCCATTGAATATGTCTTTTAAGCAGCTACATACATGTAGTCACATCTTTGCTTGATTATTTTCCTTCAAATTAACGGTCTTCAGACTTAGAAAATTAGCTCTATTGAAGAACCTAGTTTGCATTGGAACTGGAACCTGTCTTTTGTTATGAAATTTAAATCATGTTGTGATTACTGATTCTTAGATATCCACAGTTTCAGTCCAGTAATTAATTCATCTTTGTGCATTGTGTGATTCTGATAACAATTACATCATGCTTGGTACAATGACATTTGCATTAGAAAATTATCATCTGTATTATTTAACTAAAACAGTTTCAGATTTTTGATTCAATTATGGAACATAGTTAATTTAGTCATACAGAAATGTTTTTGACAGGAAAAATAGGCTGGAGACTTGAGCTAGGCTGAGATGAAATCTGAGTTCTGTGCCATAAATCCTTTTCAGATTTTGAGGTAGCAAACCGAACATAGTTTTTGCTTATGAATAGAAGATTCTGAACTCAATAAATCATTATTTTTATTGTGTTTTGAAAATATAATTTCCATATAGTTCATTGTCTTCAATTAAAATTATATAAAAGCAACTGTGTCTAACTGCTCTTGAAAGGTGCAAGAGTCACAAAGGGGAAAACAAAATATAAGTATCATAAGAGAGATGATGTTAAAAGTACATTAAAATATTTGTTAATTTTTGCGTATTCCCTTAGAACAGTTGATAACAAACAGATGCATGTTTGAAGGTTTTTAATTCACTTAGGCAGCTGAGGTCTGTGGTGTTCATTGTTTGTGACCTGTGCATATGGCCTTGTCCCAGATCTCTCTCACCAGTCACTCATTTGCTGTTGCCAGTCTGTGAAGCCAAGAAAGGTGAGTATAACCAGAGATTACTGCCAAGTCACTGAGAGATGCTGACTGACATTGGGTACGAACAGCTTTTTAAGGCATTGTTTGTACAGGTGGATTTATTGAAGCATGCAATGTGTCTGAAGAATGGGAATTTTTGACAGCATATCAGTGCTTTCATGTCACCAGCCACTGTAGTGTGCTTAACATCTCAATTATGTACAAAGTGAACAGTGAAATAAGCCATAATGTTGTCTTCATCTTTTATGTAATCAAAACAAAAAATGTAATGGCAGAGCCTAAGAAAATGTGTGCGCAGGGTGAATTGCCCATTCATAATAAACTTTGTTGGTTTGGATCATAGAATAGCCTTGTTTGGAAAAGACCTCTAAGATCAAGCCCAACCATAATAGATGGGGCTTTCCAAAAGAAATCTTCTTTATAATAATAAATTCACTGAGTTTACTAAACTTAATTCTAGATTCCATTGGCATGAAAAATGTCATCTCTATCAAATACCTTCAGAACAATTCATTCAATTCTGTTTCTTCAGTGCCTTTTTTTTTTCCTATGGAATAATTTTTATATGTCACTAAGGTCCTCTGCTTAATACAAAGTGGATATCACAAGTTGAAACACTTGTGGAGTGAAGAAAAAGCTCAAGACTCTGTTGAATTACTGTTGTTACTTAAGAATTGTTAAGCAACCAGCTTAAGTACTCAGTCTTCTGAACTGTTGTCTGAAGTGGTCACCAATTTAAGGATAATAAGTGCCGCTGATTTTGTCTTGATCTCCTTCACAGATCTGGTTTAACTAGAAAGACCAAAGCAACAATAGAAAAAGAACTGTGACAGGATTAAAGAAAAGGCCACTCTTTCATTGATATAGAGGCAATTCAGCTGAAACTTGGCCAAGATAAGAATGTCTCTGGAGTTACTTGGGTAGACTTCATTTGTAGTAACAGCTTTAGATAAGAGAACTATACACAGAGACTTGTTTTTAAAGTCCTTTCCCCCTCTTATAGTAGTTTTAAAAATAGTACTAAAAAGTAATGTTTTTATAAGAAGAAAGTTTTTCTTGCCTATCACCATTTATATTCTGTATAGAAAAAACAGTAGTGACAGTATGTGCTGAATCAGGGACTGATTTAAGAAGAGAACCCAAGAATTGTGAAAGCACAAGGCCTCACTACTGAGTAAGCGAACTCAGGGAGACCAGTCAAAATTTCAGTAGCTTTGAAAGATATGCACTGTACTATATGCTACACCCTAAATCATGATGAACTTTGGATTACTCCACAAGGGTTTGCCATCTGTAAAGCTTGCTCCCTTCCAAGATTGTAAGGAAACAATAAAAAATATGTTGTGCCGTAAAAAAAGAGTATGAATAGAACAAATCCTAAAATGGATGTAATATTTCCTCCTCCTCCAAGGACCCTCCCTCCCTTAAAATCTTTTACATTGAATCTGTACTTTTTCCCCAAAATGTCACCCATCTGCTGAGTTCGGCAAACCTGCCTGAATTCAATATTTCTAGATTGCGCAAGAAAATAATGAAATAAACTTAAGCCCCATCTGATAAGTGTGGGAGAGTTGGTGCAGCCTGCCTGGATTTTCTTACAAGTCAGAAAATCTCTACTAAATAAGAGCCATGAAATATTTTGTTAACACGGATGGGACAGAATCATCAAGTCAGAAATTTGCAGCAGCAGAGTATGTACATGTAACTAACAAATACAGCAGCTCTTCTTTCAGTAACTTTGTCAGAAATCCACCCACTTCTTTCTTATCTCACAGCAGGGTTACCCCACAGAAAGCTATCCCTTGGCTTCGCATCCTTTTCTGTAGAGCAAACCCTTCTCTTTTGGACCAATGGGTTGGAGTAGACCAGGTCCCTCAGTGCCTGCCTGTCACCAGGTCTGAAGGAAGTTTTTCTCAGTCCCTCTCAAGAAAAGGAGAATTTGTCATTACAGATATAGGGAAATAGGGTTGATACTGAGTTTCCATGTAAAGACATCATTCCAGGGCACAAACCCGTTTCTGAGTGTGTAGCATGATAGCAGAACTGGATGGCTTGTGCAGAGGCCACTGAGTTCTCATTTTGCCCCAGTCTTTGGCAGAAGGGGATCACACTGGGCTCTTCAGAGCTGTTCTTCCCTGGTAAAGCTGCAGCCATTCATTAGCCCCAGGAAAGGAGTGGGAGCAGACACAAGCTGCCTTGGTAAAGGGAAAGTCCACCAAAGACCAAGAAGTAATCTGTTTCTCTAGTCGCCTAGTCCATTGCATCCACAGTGCTTGCAGTGAAGTCTCTCTGTGATGCCTAGTTTTTAATACCTCTCAATATCCCCTTGTGGCATCATAAAATGTCCAGTCAGAAAACCATATTCTACTGCTCTGGAAGGTTTGTTTTGGGCACAAATCTTGGTCTCTACTTCTTTAGCCAAATCAAGGATGTTTAAGATGGCAGCTGCTTCCACTTATCAATGATTAACACGCAATTATACCTAGAAGAAACTTGGTGTTATTTGTACTGCCAAACCCTGGCACGAAAGATGGCAGGCTATTGTTCTTATTGTAAAGGGAGATGTCTAAGCTTCTCCAGGGAATTTTTCAGAGCATTCAAATTGGCTTCCTGTTTTAAAGTGCCCTTCAGAGGAATCGATCTCTTCTATACAGGCAGCTGAAGGAAGATTTTCCTAAACACAAGGAAATATTGAAACTTACTGCTGGGTAAGTTTGAGTAATTGTCAAATGATTTTCACTTGTATTATTGACTTCAAAGAGCCATTCTCATTATGCATCTAGTGTCACAGAAATGGGGCTTTGTAATCATGCAAACTTTTTTCTCCCAGGTAAATTAGTATATTATATTATTCAGTTGAGCTTTTGAATTTCTTTTATTTGATTCAAATTAGCTGAAAAGGAATACTTTAATTTGAACATTTTGGTGCAATTTTATTAAAGCAGTATTCTTAGAGGCATTACCTTAAAAGGGGTTGTAAAAGTTTACAGTATGTAGTTCAGAATTAGCAATGCTGAAGTGGATGTAATTTTTCATTTCTATCACTCTGTGCCATGCTTCACTTACCTACTAAGTGTGACCTGTTCAGTGCAGCCTTGATGGATGAAGCAACATACTTGTAAATAACGGATATATTTATATTGCTTGCTGATCAGGAAAGAAACACATCATTGCCAAAGCCATGTATCCATAGCAGCTTTAAGACTCTGCCAGTACTCTCAGATCAGTTTTTCAGTTTGCGTCCAGAAAGCTTTCAATTTTTTTATATTTATAATGTGATGGAAAATAACGGGGCGATAAAATGATATGAAAGTTAACTTTACTGTTGACATTTCTGCTTTTATACTGGTCTCTATTAAAATTCTCTTCTTGTTCTACAAAATAATGTGGGAAAACTTGGCTAGGACAGAATTCAAATCCAACTCTTAACTTTGCATTTTAGGCTCATCAATATGTATTTACATGTCAGTAACCTCTGTCAGTTGTCTAAGCCCAGTGAGAGAGAAATCTAGAGGTCACCCAATCAGAAAACACAGATCCATTTGCAAAAGCTAAGAACTTCAAGGCTGTGTGAGTAATTATAGTTTACTAAAATGGAGATTTAGCAGCCTAAAGTATGAGGGCTACCTTTCAGGCGTACTAAATGACCTTGTATTTTCACTGACTACTCACTAATGCAAAACTGTTGACTGAAACATTCAAACTGGTAAGCAAACTGTAAAATATTATGAAGTTCTAACTTTTTATAAGTTATAAATTAAGAGGTGGAAAACCACAAGAGAAAAGTTAATCTTGAAACATGCATATGTGCAATCTCATGTTTAATGGATTTCTAACTGAGAGAAGTTTCTCTTCTCTTTCTAATGGATTTCTTTACTGAGAGAAGGAAAAACAGAATTCTCCCAGTGAGAAGGAAAACTTGTATTCTAATGCTCATTTTTCCAACACACAACTAGGGAAGTGATCATACCCCTGTACTTGGCACTGGTGAGGCCACACCTTGAATATTGTGTTCAGTTTTGGGCCTCTCACTGCAAGAAAGATTACTGAGGTGCTAGAGAGTGTCCAAAGAAGGGCAATGAAGCTGGTACAGGGTCTGGAGCACAAGTCTTATGAGCAGCGGCTGAGGTAGGCATCATTTTCTTCTTCCAAGTAACTAGTGATAGGATGAGGGGTAATGGCCTCATGTTGCACTGGGGGAGGTTTAGATTGGATATTAGAATAAATTTCTTCACTGAAAGGGTTGTCAGGCACTGGCATAGGCTGCCAAGGGAAGTGGTTGAGTCACCATCCCTGGAGGTATTTAAAACACATGTAGATGTGGTGCTGAGGGACATGGTTTAGTGGTGGACTTGGCAGTGCTAGGTTAATGGCTGGACTTGATGATCTTAAAGGTCTCTTCTGATCAAAATGATTCCATGACTGGGAGGGGTGGTCAGAGGAAGGTCTGGTTGTAAGCTGGTAGTGAGCCAAATGGAAAGCCAGAGGTCTCTTATTGTTGGCTTGATATGGAGTACTGAGGGAGGGACGGGATCATAACTAAGCCCAAATCTGTGTTTTACCATTGACCAATGGGGATAGTTGACCTGACAGTTCCACAGTCTGTTTTCTTTGCACTTTCTTGTGCCTCTTGTCACCTCATGGTGTTAGTTCAGTGTGTCTTCTTGCTTCCTTCTTCCAAGAAGTATGACCTTTGCCTTATCTAAATTACCTACTGCCAGTCTTGAAGGTCTCTGCTCTCTTAGAGTACGATAGGGAAGACCATCACAGAGAACTTTTCTTGAGAAGATGGTAGCGGTATACCAGGAGGCAATTTCACTGGATATTTTGTGCTCCCCTACTACTGGAATTTCTGTCTTGGGAGGGAGTCTGTTACTACTCTTTGGTTTTTAAGAATCTCTCAGAAGCTGAGGGGTTTGTCTGTGTCTTGGGGGTTTGTTTGTTTGTTTTCCATTTAAATTCAAATCCTTTTATTTTCCAGATGATGTTTTATTTATCAGAATGGTTTGATTCTTCGTCTCTGAAGAGCAGTTGGTGTCCTCAGAGATTTCAGAGGGTTTTTGCTTTCAGCAGTAACAGGTGTGAAATTTCCCACTTTATTATCACATTTCAACAATCTCTGGACAAAACCTCAAATTGTTGATCTCTGGGGTATGTCAAATTTTCTTTGGATCAAGAGCTTGATTTGAAGCAAATCCTCTCATTCTCCATTTATGCTTTGGTTTGCACTTTGAAGTACTCTCAGTTGATCCTTTCAGTATCCTTTTTGGATTTCTTTTGGATTAAATTGAGTTGGGAGATGCGCTCTAGGAGCGGCTTCAGATGCAAACTGTCATTCAGTCCAAGGGACCAGGCTAGGGTTATCCCAGTGTTGAAAAAGAAAACCCAACTGCCATGGAATGAGTATAGTGTGGAAATTAAATCCTTATCACCAACTACTTGACTTTACAGTTCCACTGTGACTTGTCTGCATTATTTTTTTAGCTGACATAGCTCTCACAAGACTGCTGAATAAACAGTGCTTGCACCACTGAAAGCAATATCCTGATAATCCAGCGATATTTTATTACAAGCAGACTCCAGAGCAATGTGTACCTGCAAATATCTAATTGCACACCTGTATTCAAATATAGTTGTATTTGTGCTGTAACATAAAAGCAGTGAGTGCATTTAGTTGGTATTTTATAGATGGAAATATTTAATAGGAGTATGTTAATATGAACATTGATATATTTTTTTACATTGCTCACTGTAGTCATTTAAATTAGTAGTTCATTGTGATGAGTTTTAAGGTAATGTGTCTTAGTAACAGTTGAGCATCTGAAAGTTTTAGGTTCATAAAGGGTGTATAGTTAAGCCATGAAAATTAATTTAGCCATTTGTAATGGACTGTTAATTAGTTTGCTAATAGGGCTTTCACTTCCAAACTCTCTACAGAAGGTGAATATTAGGTTAGTTCTGTCTCTTGATGTTTCATGAAGGTTTATGACATTCCATATGAAGGATATTACTGTCCATTTTTTCTCTTGTGAAGACTCCTCTTTCCTGCCAAATGTTTAAGGATTACTATTGTGAATGCTGATGATTTCTATTCTGCCAAGTCTGCTTTTTGGCATAACTTCCTTGATAATCGATGACTTTTTTCCCCCATGTGGCACTGATTACTGTAAATATTTGAACAAAATAGAAGTAACAGAAAATCTTATTTAAATGCTGGAGAAATCTTACTGTACCCTGAGTGTGAAGTGTATCAAACACCTAAAAGAAGATGAATTGATTTTCTTCAGTAAGACTATATTCCAGAAATGAAGTTATCGTCCTTACAGAGATATTTGTTGTAAAATAATTATGCCAGCAGCTCCAAATCCTGAAAATTACAGTGCCTACTAATTTAGATCTATTCTGCACAGAGGTTAGAGTGTATACACTGTAACAGTAGTTTTCTATATGTTCCATCTATAACTAAGACCTTCAAAATGATGAAGTGAGATCCTACTTCTAAAAAAAAAAGTCGCTCTGGTCTTTGTATAATAAAAGTATTCATCTTCCCCCTCTCCCCTGATTTTTGGTGGATGCTGTCTCTGGTGGCATTAATGTAGTAGTTTTTCTAGATGTCATCGCTTAGACTGAACAGAGCTGAGGCAACTGACAGTTTAAAGATTTCTGATTGATGATCCAGGCTTCTTCAGACTTGATCTGCCTTTATGGTGATTTTAGGTGTGTACTGGGTCTGGCTGAGCTGGAATTGATTTTCTGCTATAGCAGCCCTCATGGTGCTGTGTTTTATGTTGGGAGCTAGAAGGGTGTTGATAACACACTGGTGTTGTGGCTACTGCTGAGTAGTGCTTACACAGCACCAAGGCTCTTTCCAACGTTTCCCCCCCAGTGGGATGGGGTGGGCAAGATCTTGGGAGGGGACACAACCAGGACAGCTGACCCGAACTGACCAAAGGGATATTCCATACCATATGACGTCTGCTCAAGTATAAATCTGGGAAAAAGGAGGAAGGGGGGTGGGGTCACCCTTGGTCCTCTGAGGCAACTGCTACGCGTATCACAGCCTTGGTTCCTGAGAAGGCCCCACATCACCTGCTAATGGGAAGTAGAGAATAAATCTGTTTTCTTTTCTTGCTTCTGTGTGCGGACCTCGCTTTGCTTTGCTTACATTAAAACTGCTTTTGTTTTATCCACGAGGGTTGCTTTTTTCTATCTTATTTTCTTTCCCCCTTTTCTGCCCTGCTGGGAGAAGGCGGGGGGGGGGGGGGGGGGGCGGGGAGGGAAGTGATAGAGCGATTTGGTGGGTACCTGGCATTTAGCCAAGGTCAAACCACCACAAAGTGCATTTGGATAAATTCACTCTGCCACTGTAGTCTCTAAAAACTTTATAAAAACTACAATTAAAACATAAGGTCCACAGACTCTAGTTATAGACCAAGATTTTTTTCTCTGTAGTTGACTTCAGCTTGTTAAATGACATGAATTGACTTAATACAGCTCTGAGCTATGAGATAAACTCAAAGTCTGAGTGGTTCCGAGACCTTTAAAATCACGGAGTTCAACAGTTAATGTAGCACTGCCAAGTCCACCACTAAACCATGTCCCTCAGCACCACATCTACATGTGGTTTAAATACCTCCAGGGATGGTGACTCAACCACTTCCCTTGGCAGCCTGTTCTAATGCTTGACAGCCCTTCAGTGAAGAAATTTTTCCTAATAATCAATCTAAACCTTCCTTGGTGCAACTTGAGGCCATTTCCTTTTGTCCTGTCATTTGTTATCTGGAAGAAGAGACTGACCACCACGTCAATATAACCTCGTTTCAGGTAGTTGTAGACAGTAATGAGGTCTCCCCTCAGCCTCCTCTTCCCTGGGCTAAACAACCTCGGTTACATCAGCCACTCCTTATAATACTTGTGCTCCAGATCCTTCACCAGCTTTGTTGCCCTTCTTTGGATGTGCTCCAGCACTTCATTGTCCTTCTTGCAGTGAGAGGCCGAAAACTGAACACAATATTCAAGGTGTAGCCTCACCAATGCTGAGTGCAGGAGCAAAATCACTTCCCTAGTCCTGCTGGCCACACTATTTCTGATACAAGCCAGGATGCTGGTGGCCTTCTTGGCCACCTGGGCATACTATTGACTCATATTCAGCCAGCTGCCTACCAACATCCCAGGTCTTTTTCTACTAGGGAGCTTTCCAGCCACTTTTCCCCAAGCCTGTAATGTTGCACAGGGTTGTTGTGACCCAAGTGCAGGACCTGATATTGAGCCTTGTTAAACCTCATACAGTTGGCCTTGGCTTATCAATCCAGCCTGTCCAATAAAACAACTGTAAATTGCTTCGCCTTATGGTTTTGTCAAAATAACAGTTATGTATGTCATCTATGGCTACAGGGAATTACTCCAGTCAGATTTCATACTTGGAGTTTCCCTACATGGATTTAACATTATGTTCACTTCGTGTAACGTCAAAGAATGAGGTATAAATATATGTACACTGTATAAAGGATGTCACCTGAGTGAAACGGGAGATTCTCCAAAGCAGGGAGTCATTCTAAATAAGAACTATACTAAGGGGAAAAAAAAGAAGGCATGGACTACCATTAGGGTTGGTTGGTAGACTGACTTTAGCAACAAGATTTCACATGATGGCACAGATGAGAGCCTATCTAACCAAACACATGCAATTCCACCTTATTCACTCATCATGGTTATTTTATTTGCATGTCAGTATGCCACTGTCTGTGTCACAAGTAGGCCTGGTGGCAGAGTGGAGAAAGCAATTGTTATTTCCCTTGTTTCTGTACTTATTGTTAGTGCTGGCCTATTCATGGTATTTTTACTTTATTATTGTCATGTCTGTTTGAAACTGGGAGAGAAGAAATTCCTTAAGCGTAAAATGGAGAAAATTTTAATGGATTTGTTTTCAACAAATACAATACATTTATTCAAAGAAAATCAAATACATTAGGTTCTATAGAAGTCTCGGTGCAAATTGATTAACTTCATAGGTTTTGAATTAATCCCAAGTACATAGGGATTAATAAATGTAAGGAGTGAAAATCCTGGAAGTATTTTGAGCCTGCATTCTGAGGCTACACTTGTTTACTAATTTTGGGTTCTTTCCATAAGGGAAATATTACCATTTTATAAATTTATTTTTCCATTCTGCCTTTATCTTAAAAGTATTATTGTATTTTAAATTGATTTTCCAAAGATTTCTGTAGTCTTCACAAAAGGTGATGTATCCTTGAATTCTTTATTGATTTGTGAAGAAATAGCTTAGGAAGTAGTCATTTCTTTCAGTCTTTTTATTAATAATAAATACGATTAAACACAATGGCATGCAGAGTTGTAGAGCCATAAATTTAGAGAACTAAACTTACCATAAAGTTCTCTTTCAAATGAAAATAAATGTAGGTCTCAAATACTCTGGTTTTCAAGAATGATTCTGGGGACAGCTGGCGAAAAAAATATATTAATAATTCCAATATCACTTGCAATAGAAATAAGCTTGTGTGGTTTTTGTTTGTTTTCAAATGAGGGTTTGCTAAAATGTATGGGATAAGATTGCTTATTTTGTAATTTGACCAAAATCCTTGAAAAAGAGCTGATAGAAAAAGATATTAATGAAAGATTCAGTGTCCCTTCTTCTTACTGTGATTAAGAAATCTTCAGTCTCCAGTTCTCAGGCTATTCAGTGACAATAAACCAGATGGGTTGTTAAATTATTGATATCCAAGTTGGAACCTTAATCGCCTTTATTTTCTGGTCTACTAAATAAATGATACAGAACATTAAGGCATACAAATTCAGATTTGCTAAAATTCTTAAAAAGCTGCAATAAGCTGTTAGCATAGATCTGCTTTTAACTTATTCAGAAAACTTTGCACGTATTGTTAAACAAATTTAATAGCTCAGTAAAAATCTTTATAGTGATGGTTAATTAAGATGATGTGGCAAGAGTTACACAAATAAGAATTCTAAAACATGGAAGTGATAATCAATATTCTGATATAGTTTGGATTCTTTCTGGATTCTTTTTTTTTAGCTGAAATCTGCTAGCCAGGTACTTCTGTGATAAGAAGGCTTGAAACAAAATACTGTGTCCTCTACCAAAATGAGGAATGCATATTACATGTATTACACATGCAAAATTTAATGTATATGTACATGTGTTTGAATTACATGTTTATGCCTTGCCATAGCCAGCAGGATGACTTTCTCAATGTTCTTCTCAACATTTCCATTTTAAAAATTGAGGCACAGTATATTTGTGAAAAAATGCAATGCTCTATGTTTGACACTGTTTCCGCGTGCTCTGTTTCGCACTGACATTCCTCATTTCCAATATCACTTTCAGAAAACTTTAATAATTAAGGTGGCTTTCTACCTAACATGAGAGGAATGTGTGATTAGAAAGGGGTGAAGAAATGAAAAAAATATGGGGCGTGGAAAGCAGAAAGGTGATACGGCTCTTCTTTGTTTTGCCCTTTGCTTCTTTCTTGTGCTTGCTTTTATTTCTGTTGTTGCTCACAGGTAGGTGCTGGATATTCATAACTTTTTTGCACCTCCTTGCTTCATATTCTGTATGCCCTTTCACATAAGAGAAATCAGTGGCCATTTGGATTCTTGACTGTATATTTTTCCCTTACAAGAAATGCTTGGCCATCAACAGGTACTCCTACTCTGCAGTAGTCCCCCTCATAACACCCATAATTTCCATAGACAAGCATGAAGGCAGCTGTAGTTAGTTATTTTATTTCCAGGTCTAAACCCTTTTTCAGTAAGCACAGTGGACAAAACCTCTGATGTCTCTTTGTGGCCACATTATCGGTGATTCTCTTGCCACAGACACAAATACCCATGAACCAGCATTCATACTTTGCACCAGAGATATATGTCCTCCCATACAGATTGTATGGTGTCTGTGTTGTAGTCAGTGGCTCCTCCTGCCTCAAAAGTTTTTGCTCCAAAAAGGAGTTTAACTGCTGCTTACATCTGTGGTAAGTGAAAAGTGGCTGTCTTACCTACACCTTTAGTGAGGTTTCACCTAATCCCAAAATAAGAGCATTTTCTTCTAGTGGAAGAAAACACAATCTGAAAACCACTAAAGTATTGGGCATTATACTGAAATAAAGTATGGCATACTGAGACTTCAGTGTTTGTATCTCCCACCAAGTCAAAATGCTTTATATTTAAAGGCCTTGGATGAAGAGCTTTGCTGAGCACCCAGAGGCTGAATGTTGCTCGACAGCAATCCTTTCTATACACAGTCAGCAGAGCGGGAAAACTCAAATCCTGCTTTGATTAGGCTAAAACTTATTTGCTATGTGTTTTTTCATAATCAGTTCATTCTAATTGCATTAAAAATGATCAAATTTCAGTCTTAAAGTAGCTTCTCCTGTCTCATCAGCTGTTGTGCAAGTCCTGCAGGAAAAGGACAGGACACTGCATCGTCTAAAAGAATCTTAGTAAGTAGGTTATTATAAAGATAGCAAGTAGCTGTCTACCTTGTAACCTAAATACATAGTTATGTAACATTTTCGGCTGCTAAAATAGAGTTACTTCTATCCATCACTGAAAAGATGGCGAAAAGGTACCATATAGCTTTTAAATCCTTGTGAGTATCAGGCATGAATATAGGAGGAAGACTAAGAAGGTGCTTAGAAGACTTTAGTCCAGAGACTGAGCTATCATGGACTGGGAGAGGAGTCACTGTGTTATGAAACAAGACATTAAGAAAGTAAATGGTTTGTATTACTCTATGTCACACCACTTCTACACCAGGCATCCATTTCCTCTCTGATATTTTCAGAACTCCTTTGCAAGGTCAAAATCCCATCTGTATCTGAATTCTTTGTAGGCCATCTGCTTTGAGCTGGGACATAAACAAGGTATTTCTGTCTACCCAGGCCCAGTCTCTTTTTGAATCCTCTCTAGTGAGTCTTCTACGTTTTCCTTATTCACATGCAACATGACATAAAGATGGTTTCAGCTCTTTTTACATCTTTCCGAAACTTGATCCATCACATTTTTCCTGTGGCAGATTCTTTGGCTTTGTCCTTTATATTTGTCCCAGATATTTTGATCTTTTACTGAAAAGACTGGCAGGGGTTTTTGAACTCTCTAGATCATCTCTGCCCTTGTTATTAAATCCTTCTAATACCTAATCTTTTTCCTGAGGTACTTGCTTTGGGAAACATTTTAGATATAACTGCACTATCCTAGACTGTCAAAATCTTATTTCCTATTGTAAAGACTAGCTTTCACACTGCCGTAACAGTGAGATGGACAATATTACTCATTAACTTGTCAGTTGTGCCTGGAGAGGATGGAGCATGGTGACCTTGGGTTCTACTCCTTCCATGCACCACTCAGTAAAATTGGTAAGGCAAGGAAAGGGGAGGGAGCCGCTCACATCATAGCTTTTACTAGATTGAGTGTAAGTGGAATGAACAAGCATTTGTGAAGGATTTTGTTTTTTCCCTTCTCTGAAGTATTAATTTCTGAGCTCATTGAATTGTTTAACATTTCTATCTTCTAACAAAGGAAACAATAGCTAGAGGCTTGTAACGAGGATATTTACAGTAATCCATTTGTAAATACAGCATGTGTATGGTATAATCCACTTGAATTTAGAAGCAAAAGGTGTATTATTTTTATGCTTCATTTACACATGTGTTTATATACAGCCATATTATTTTTATTTGTTGTTGACTATACAGACATGGGGTCCTTTTTATAAACACTTATTAGTAAGCCTTTGCTCCTGTAAGTTGGGATATTCATCTGAGCAAGGGCAGATCATGGACTCTAGTGTGAAATGTTGGCTTCGCCTGAGTTATTTTACTGTGAGAAAATGCATGCTGAACGAAGAACTTAGTGAAATAAATTAGAGATTGGTGAGATGATGGGACCAGTGTCTGGCATTAGCTTACAGCAGGTTTGAAGGATAGATCTACTACAAGATTCAATTTAGAGTAGAAAAAACAATGAGCAGTCATCTCAAATGCAGCCTACTTTGAGCTGCTGATTTAAAATATCAGTGGAAAATCTTGTAGCTGAAATTTTACAGTTGTTGAAAATGCAGTTTGGTTTCTTTGACTGTCAATGAAATTCCACCCTTTAAAACTTTGCTGGCAAGCAAGAAGACAGTTTCTGGTTGAATTAAATGTTGTGCATTGTTCATATAGTGATTGTCCTTTAGAAACTTCTAAGTTGTCTTTATACCTACTCTAATGATCCTAGTAATGTTACTAGAGGCAAAAAATATGGCAACATTCTCCTTAAATAGCACAGAAAAAATGATTTAAGGTTGTAATGTGCCATTTCCAGAGGGATCTAATTTCGGTCCAGATGGCAAATGCTGTTTAAGCTATTTCATGAATTAAATAGAAGAGGCTGATTTTAGTTGTTAGAAACAAGGTGTCTCTCAGCACAAAAAGAAAGTCAAATGTGGTTGTATTTTTCTTAACTGCTCTGAAATGTTTATTAGTAAATATTTGAAATTTTTAAGAGGAAAGGTTTTCTTTTCTGCCCTCTGAGAGGCAATACAACTTTGCTATATATAAAAAGCAATGAGTTAATATACTCCCTATTGTGATTTACCCTGGAATAGGGCCACTACCAAGGCTACCACATGAGATCATATTTACTGGCATGCCTTTGTTTCCTGGTCCTAAAAGAGAAGCTTGTTAGATCTGCCTTGAACCAGGATGATGCCTGGCCTCTAATGAAAAGCATGGAAAGTCTCCCTCTTTCTTACAGTTTTCTCCTAAAAGTTGATTTGCTTGTGCAGGGCTAACAGAATGGTGTCTAACACCTTCCTTGAGCCTTGTCTTTCCCTTGTGAACACAGTCCCTGCTTTATATGGCTAACGTGAACCAGTACTAGTATGAGAGTTTATTAAAATTTACGTGTGTATCAAAGTCTGCAGCCTCTCCGAGATATGCATACTTTGAGCAGTTATGAGAATAACAACTTGTCTGAGTTAATATAGCTTCATATTTTTCTTTCAAGTAGGTGGAAGCAGGAACTCTTTGAACTACTGGATCAATACCACCAATAGTTATAAATATATTTCCATCATTAGCAAAAACTTGCCTCTAGTAAAGAGCCCTGAAACAGCAATAACTAATGCTAAGCAGATAAATGAGAAATGGTCATATTATCTGAATTACCTTATACTTGTCTTCCAGAACCACAAGTGTATTGTAAAGGTCGTCAGAATTGTGTGCAATAGGATCCATTTATTTCACTCTTAGTATTCTTTTTTTTTTTTTTTTCCCAACAGCAAAATATAATCTGGTAAGAATCGCTCTATTTAGTGCCAGATTATACTTGTTTTATCTTTGTCGGTTCTTGGTCCAAGTGCAGTTGACAGAAAAAAGGGAATTGAAGTATTTTAATCAGCATAAAATTGCTGTTGAACTCAGGTGTACAGTACAAATGCTTCCATTAACTCCATAGTTACATTTCTGTTTTAAGTAAGGAAAATGAGCAACAATGATTTGATTAATGCATTAAAATACAATTTATTTACTTTTAAATGTTCTTTGGCCTTGATGAAAAGTTTTCACTGGGAAGATTAGTGACTTTGTGGAGATTTGTGGTTTTTTTGGTTTTGTTTTTTTTTTTTTAATCAGACATTCAACACTTTGACATTTTAAAATGATAATTATGGCTAGACCAAGCTTGTAGCCTTTAGGTAGTCACATCTCCCATAGAAAGACATCAGTCCAGAAGAAGAAAGGTATGTTCTGTCTTTAGCAATCAACAGATGTGGAATTGGCTGCTATGACACATTTGTTTAAGAGCTGTTTTCTGTGTAGTCTTAGTAGCTGAAAAGAGAGCTAGCGAAGAACTGTACAACTAGCTGCTATTTCTATTACAGCTCAGGTTTAAAAATATCTACTCCACTCAGCTGTGCCTTTAAGGATGGGAGCAGCTGGATTTTGAGACTTGAGCTCAGATTATTCCCTCTGGATATAGAGGGAATTCCTAAATATGAATGGCATCTGATCTTTTAGACTTGAGTTTCTATTTAAGCTTTCTGAAATGTTTGTATTGTCTATTCACGTTACCATGTTTGTAGTGAGATATGCATATTGTTACTTCTGCCTTGCTATATTTACCATTGTAGGAGTTATTTATGAATGTTCCTGCAAGTTATCACCTCAGGAAAAAGTAATTCAATTACTGACAGTTGTCACAGATTTTCTATTTATTTTTCCTCTCCTGCTACAGTCCAAGACAGATGACAATCAGATTATTTTTTTTTAAACAACTGCTGAAACCACAGTGGTTTATAATTTATCATCCCTGTCTTAAAGAAAGATACTCATGAAGGACCCTTTACTTTTGTTGCTCTTGATGGAAAACTTCTAGCTTTTAAGTATATTTGGAAATCTAGGTCAAAGGTTTGTAATCCTGACTAAATCTTTGACTGTCTCTAAATTCCTCCTTTATCTCATGTATAGACTCCTTTTTCATTAATATCTCTTAGGCTCTGTTGGAGCCACTAACTCTGCTTTGCTTCTGAACTAGTCTTATATTGATTTTGTGTGTTGTATTGGGAGCTTATGTTCTCATCTTTTTATATTTTTTTCTTTTTTTTCTCTCAGAAGTTCCTGCATTTCATGTGGTTTCACTTTCAGAGATAGCAAAAGAGTTAATCTTCAGAATGGATTTATAGGTTTTCTTTCAGGTAGGTGGTCTTTTAGGGGAGTAGAGGGAGATGTGAAACACAATCTATGTAGAACGGGTAGTCTTATAACTTTCACTGTCAGTGAATTATTCTTGCAAAACAAAGTTTCTGCTATAAGGATCTTGAAAGGAAGATCTTATTCTGTCTATTAGTGACAAAAGACAGAGATTAAAAATCTAGGAAACATTTTCTGGAAATGGAAGGTCTATTAGCATTACTTATTTGTAGTAAATAGCATAATAAAAAGAGGAAGACCAAGCTGTATTTCTAGCAATTACGAATTGACCCTGACTTCTCAAACTGAAAAGATACTATGATCTTCTCTAACAAGGACATAATTCTGGTTTAATTAGCCAGTTTGGGACAGATTTTTTTTTTTTTTTTTCTTTCCATGAAACTCATTCTACCTGGGTTTACAGGTTCAGACTAGATAAAATGGAGACATTTTTTACTATCAGGGTGGTGAAACACTGGAACAGGTTGCCCAGAGAGGTGGTAGATGCCACATCCCTGGAAACATTCAAGGTCAGGTTGGGTGGGGCTTTGAGCAACCTGACCTAGTTGAAGATATCCCTGCTCATTGCAGAGGGGTTGCACTGGATGACCTTTAGAGGTGCCTTCTAACACAAACCTTTCTATGATTCTACACTACAAAGGTAATGGGATAAAGAACCAAGTTATTTATGTATATATAGAGAGGTGGAGCTGGCTTACATATTGTTTTATAGTTTACATTTTTTTACTGTCTCTTGTCATGCTGCTTTCCAAACTAGAGGTCTCTTCTGATGTTTCACAACACAGTAGAATCATGGTTAGTAGAAGAAAAAATGGAACAGGAGTTTTGCATATGGTATTAAACTATCAGCATGTCCCTCTGACCTGTGCAATGGTTAGTCAATGGCCCAGAATATCATTTAGCATATTCCATAAAACAGTCATTGTTAGAAAAGACAATGCTGCTGTACAAAGAAAGATAAAGCCAAAAACCAGTTCTGACTAGTTCTGACTTTGCTTCTGGGATATAACAGCTGAGGTCATGACTGTAATAGCTGCTCAAAAAAATTAACAGAGAGAGACCATGAGGGGCTCTTCATAATTAATTGATCTGAATATTTCTGTGAAGCAGATCTAAGTATTTCTCCTAATAATTCCAGCATTCCACCCAGTGGCTTCTCATTGGACTACCGCATGTCTTTTGGAAGGACAGCTTGACTTGGTTTGTAGGACTAAACCCAATGTATCAAATTACAACCTGAATTGTGCAAGAAGCCTCCCATAATTCAGATGACTCAATACATCGTTCAGTTAGAAGAGCATGTGAGGAAATGGAGAAGGGAACAAGTGGGAAAGATCCGAAACTTAGGAATTTTTTTTTGAAGAGGAAGGAAGAAGTGGCTGGGCAGACAACAGCTCAAATTTCTGAGCTCTAATTAGCAGAGTAGCAGAATATGCATTTGCCTATCATTTTTATTTTGGCTGAAAGAAAATATTACATTGGATGTATTTTTTAGAAGCTTGCTTCCCTTAAAGTATCTATTTATTAAGAAAAAAAAATGAGTTAAGACCTGTTATACTTAAGTAGATAACATCAGCTGGAGAACAGAAGTTCTAGAAAGAGGCAGTAAATGCCTCTCTTTTATTAGATGGCCCTTGGAGCACAGGCTCTTGGAACACATTGTCAGCTTTGATCGTAACAGTATTTTTCATTACCTGAAAAGATGTGAAAAGATGTCCAAAGAACAAGATAGGTTGATTCAAGTTAGAACATAGAAAGTGAGTGCTTGTTGATGGGTGTAAATCCTAAATCTATCTGAAGAAAGGATGAAATGGACTTCTGGGGTTGTGTCACCTCAGGAAAAGAACAGAAAAATTACTTTCTCACTGACATATGTTGCTGAATTCCCCAGAATGGCCTTTTCTTGTAATCCATAAACAATTGGAGAGGTGCTTAATCCATGAACCTCTGGAGAGGCACAGGTGATTTCACATCACTTGGAGATGTGAAATCACTTGCCATTAAACTAAACTGTCAGGAGATGTCTGAAAAGAAATAATTTAGTTCATTTTTTTTAGTTGAAAACACTCCCTTTTAAGAGACAAACTTCAGACAATATGTATGAACTGACTGTGTTGAGCAGCATCATTACTTCTGCTTCAGTTCCTGTGGTTGATTAGCCTGAAAAGGCATTATAGTTGATTAACATATTTTCTTGGAAAGAAACAGGCACTTCAACAGAAAAAAAAAAAAGATGTATTCTATTATAAAGTGTAATATCATAGTTTGTAATAGTTTATAGAGGAAGACAATTTTTTTTTTGGTACATATAAAAAGTAATTTTTATTGGAAAAGCCTCTTATTTCAGACATTCACAGGGATTATCATTACTTTCAATGAGCATGCATGTAATTTCTGTAGCAGTGAACAAGTGTGTCATTTCTTGAGGTTTTAAAATCTGCCAAGAAGAAAGAACATGCTTCTCTTCAGTAGTTTTTTGTTTTTATCCTGCATATTTTTGTCAGCTTTTCTTAGCTCTCTGTCTTCAGCTCTGAAGGCCATTTCTCTCTCTAGGTTAGCCACAGCCAATCCTTCTAACTGAAGAACATTGCACAGGACTTCCAAACAGTTCAAGTTCTCGTTACCTTAATTTTCAGGTATTACACTAATTAGTGAGAAACTCGTCTTCTCTCTTCTCTATGATCATACCAACCCAGTGCCTACCACAGACAATGGAAGTCTTCATTTGACTTCAATATACACTGAATGAACTTCAACTAGTAAGTCCTGTCTGTCCTGGTTTCACTAAAACAGAATGAATTTTCCTTTTAGTAATTTTACATTTCAGTTAAGTCTCTTCTAAATGACTGCACTTCGTGAAATTAATGGCATGTTTTTCAGACAGTGTCTGCTTCTAGCAGTGATAACGCTCAATGTTTATAGTTATTGGTATACAGAGAGGCTCTTGCTTATACTTATTCCTATAGAGACAAAGGTCAGTTAATTTTCTGATGTGCCAAGTTGGATGGCTGGAAGTGGAAGGGCGTAAAGGGGTTCGCACCTGTGGGGAGGAGTGGAAAGCAGAGGTGACTCCAAACTTGACCAGTGAAGTATTCTTTCCCATATATGTTATACTCAATGTAAAAAGAAGGGATCATGCGGGTCAAGCTCTTTTCTTCCGTGGCCAGAGTCCTAGGAGGACTCCCGACTATTCTTCTGCCTTTGATACTGATCCACATGTTCCTGAGTCCAATTCCTATCTGCCACTGAGTCCGGTCTGGGAATTTTCCAGTGCCTGCCCTGCAATGTCAGTGGTGACATGATCATCACTGAGGGAGCTCAATACTTGGTTTTGTATATACTTGTATATATTCAACTATTTTATTATTATACTTTTTGTTGTTATTGTTTCATTAAAGCTATTTTAGTATCTTTTTTTTTTTTTTTTTCCAGCCTGTAAGTCTCTCTATTATTCTCTTTCCCTTCCCTTTTGGGGAAGGGGGTTAACAGAGAGCATCTGTCATCCATTTAGTGGCCAGCACAGCCTTAAACCATGGCAGATTTATATCAAATCAGTAACTACATGTTCTTGTCCAAGTAAGGACAAAGGTTGTGTGCTGGATGTGGCAGTATTTCTTGAGGAGATAGACTGAAAAAGAAATCAATATTACAGTGGGAGACCTGAGCAAAACTGTATTTGCTGGTACTTGTTCTTCCATTCTTTGGCACTATGTTTCCATTTAGAAAATTCTCCAGATTTCTCCCTGTCCTTTCTTTGTGCCAACAATACATACTAAAATGACTGAAAATCATTTAACAAGAAATGGAATTTACACGATCCAGGGTGACTTGCTCTTTCTTTCTAGAGCCAAAACAGAACACAATTGGTAGACCTTTCACAGAATCGCATAATAGCCTTGGTTGGAAGAAACCTCTAAGATCATCAAGTCCAACCATCGACCTAACACTGCCAATTCACCACTACACCATGCCCCTACACATTTCTTAAATACCTTCAGGGATGGGGACTCCACCACTGCCCTGGGCAGCCTGTTCCAACACCTGATAACCCTTTCAGTGAAAAAAAATTTCCTAATATCCAATCTAAACCTCCCCTGGCACAACTTGAGGCCATTACCCACTGGAAGACCTTTGAGTCTGAAAACCTAAGAATAAAAGGTATTATTTAGTTCTGAGACTATGTGAGGTATCTTGCCCTAGTTTATTAATGGACACTGAAGTCCATGACAATTTAGTTCTGGGCACACTAAATATGCCCCCCCCTCTTGTAAAGTTATAAGCTAGTTCAGAGACATTTATAACTACAAATGCCCTTCTCTTGGCAGTTATAGAAAGAATATCCCCTGCATCCTCTTGAGTCAGTGAGCTGCATATCATCTTATGCCTATGGTTTTGTTCCCAGCACTGGAAACAAACCCTAGCTGCTTGTCTGCAGTTTTCTTTCTGCTGTTTCTCAGTTCATTTAGATATTTTATATGGCACATTTATATGAAAAATTCAATTATACCTAGAAAGTTAATGGCCACTTAATCCATCTGGTGCCTAAATGAACTCAGAACCTTGTGATCTGTCACAGCAAGTGTCAAGAGATGATGAAGGCTTAAAGCAGCTTCTACTAGCATAGAACTAATAATGTAATACATAAAAGAAGAAAATAAGGAAAAAAAAAAAAAAGATTTTACAACTTTTCCTTTTCCAGAAGGTTGAGTTATTTTCGAAGGGGATGTAACCCGTACCTTAATGTGAAGAGTATTTAACCTTATGACTGCAAATGCATTACTTGGAATAGGAATGAATTCCACCTTAGTCAGGGAGAATTAGAACAGGAGACAAGATGAAAGTCTTTAGAAGATGAAAGTGACACTGTGTATGGTATTTCTTTATCAAAACCCTGGCTTAAAGAATTAAACTTCAGAGGGAACCTCTTATGAGGCAGAGAGGACAATTCAGAATCAGCTTTTCAGTAAACCTTGGAAAACATTAGTTTACTAAAAGTTTAACTCTCAAAAAAAAAAAAAAAAGGCAGTTGAGTCTTCTTTTACCACAAACTGTATTAATTTAGCCCGAACCGTGATCACTGGTGCTTAAATTAGAGCTTTTCCTTCATACAAAATGTTTTTTAAGCATGGATTAGCTTTTCAGATCAGAAGCTCAGAGGCATCAGCAAATCTGATCGAAGACTCAGCATGAATATTCAGTTAGAATATTTTACAATATATAAACGACACAATTGTCAAATTCTAGGATCATTAGGAAAAATTAAAAATTGCTAAGTGTCTTACAGTTCAGGTGTCTTCTTCCTTTAATTCCTAAAGGTTGACAGGATCAACCCTTACTTAAGAAGTTCCATTGATCTGGTAGAAGATACTACCTTTACCTACAAAGCTTGTCTGGCTTGTATCCTTTGAATATGACAGCCACAACTCAATTGTTATTTCATAGAATCACCATTGTTGGAAAGGACCTCCAGGATCATCAAGTCCAATCTTTATCCCATCATCTCCCTAACCACTAGAACATTAGACCATGGCCTCAAGTGTTTCATCCACTCATTTTTTGAACACCTCCAGGGATGGCGACTCCACCACCTCCCTGGGCAGCCTGTTCCAGTGCCCAACCACACTCTCAGTAAAGAACTTCTTCCTAATATCCAATCTAAACTTCCCCTGAGGCAATTTGAGGCCATTTCGTCTCATTCTATCATTATTAATTTGGGAGAAGAGACCAACACCAGCCTCACTACAACCTCCTTTTAGGTAGCTGTAGAGAGCAATGAGGTCTCCTCTCAATCTCCCCTTCTCCAGACTCAACAACCCCAGTTCCCTCAGCCAGTCTTCATAAGGCCTGTTTTCCAGACCTCTCACCAGCCTCGTTGCCCTTCTCTGGACTCGCTCCAGCACCTCAATGTCCTTCTTATCCTGTGGTGCCCAGAACTGGACACAGTACTCAAGGTGTGGTCTCACGAGTGCCAAGTACAGGGGTACGATCACCTCCCTACTCCTGCTGGTCACACCTTTTCTGATACAGGCCAGGATGCCACTGGCCTTCTTGGCCACCTGGGCACACTGCTGGCTCGTGTTCAGTCGGCTGTCAACCATCACCCCCAGGTCCTTTTCCACCAGGCAGCTTTCCAGCCATTCTTCCCCAAGCCTGTAGCATTGCATGGGGTCGTTGTGACCAAAGTGCATGACCTGGCACTTGCCTTTGTTGAACCTCATACAATTGCCCTCAGTGGCCTCAGCCCATCGCTCCAGCCTGTCCAAATCCCGCTGCAGAGCCTCCCTACCCTCAAGCAGATCCACACTCCCGCTTAATTTCATGTCATCTGCAAATTTACTGGGGGTGCATTTAGTCCCCTCATCCAGGTCATTGATAAAAACATTAAACAAGACTGGCCCCGAGCCCTGAGGGACACCACTTGTGACCGGTCTCCTTCTGGATTTAACTCCATTCATCGCAACTCTCTGGGCTTGGCCAGCCAGCCGGATTTTAACCCAGTAAAGTGTCCACCTGTCTAAGCCGTGAGCCACCGGCTTCTCCAGCAGAATGCTGTGGGAAACAGTGTCAGATGCCTTACTGAAGTCCAGGTAGACAACATCCACCACTTTTCCCTCATCTACTAGGCAAGTCACCTGATCATAGAAGATCAGGTTGGTTAAACAGGACTTGCCCTTCATGAGCCCATGTTGGCTGGACCTGATCCCACTGTTGTCCTGCACTTGTCGCGTGATTTCCTGTTATTTAAATTCCAAACTGGAAGATGAATGGACATTTCATTTCTGGTCTGACTTTTCTAGCCCTGATTTTGAGTTTGCTTCTCAGAGACTGGGTCTGAAACCAGTGAACTGATAAAAAATTTTCACTTTACATGTCCCATTGGAAACCACAGTAACCTTACTATGGTTACTGAAAGCAAAGGTAGTGAATATTTAAGTTTAAACTGTTGTCATATCTTATGATAATGTCATCAATACAATGAGAGAATACTGAAGGAACAAAACAGAAACCACGGTTGCAGCAACTGAATGTGTTTTAGAAAGAGTGAATCTTTAAAAATACAAAGAGTTTCATCTTTTACTAGAAAATAATGTAATAATATTAGAAGATTGAACAAAACTATATCACAGAAATTGAGTTAAAAGGTAAATGACTGTATTGTTGATATAAGAAAGACTTCCAGTCTATTTCCCTGGACTTTGAGTGGCTTATCCTTTGGCTGGATTGTGAAATCACTTCTTAGTCACTCAGACAGCTTTATAATACCTTACTGAAAATGTCTTGCAACCATTTCTGATTAATTACTATCAATGAACAAAGAACCCTAATTTATTTGAAATTACTGTTTTGAGAAAAAAATCTAATTAGGCTAATGAGAGTTTAAATCTTCATTGAAAAGATGAAATGTTCTGCAATTTAATTTTTTATGAAAAAATTCAAATACTAAGAAAAAGACAAACATGAAAAATGATAAAATCCTATCTAAATGAGAGATGTTTAAGTCTAGAAAGGAATGAGTATAAAAAACAGCAATAATTTAGAACAATGCAGTATCATTTCACAGATGAGAATACTTATTTTGGTGTGGGATTCATATGAAATCTACAGGTAATGTAGGTTATGAGGAAGGCAAGAAAAAGATATCATTGGTTTAGATTTTGTATGTGTGCATACCTACATCAATATATATATGTATGCAGTCATTAAACAAGGAAGGACAAACTTTAGATTCCTCACCGCTGACTTTAACGCAGCATTAAGCCTGAAGACTCTGGGCTCAGTAAAATGCTTCCAAACTCAGTTTGTGGAGAAGCCTCCACTTTGTCTGGGTGGATACCCCAGTTGAATCTTGGCTCAGCTGGGGTGGGACATAGGTGTACATTACCGTCACCTTGAGCCCTGGTTTCTCTGGAAGGAGATCCAAGGTCAGGGTCTGGAGGAGATTTACTTCTCACCTCTGCTGGTGCTTGATTTGGATGACTGAAGGATTAGGTCTTGCATGTGCTTTGTAGACTGTATTTTACCAATTATCCATTGATAAAATCAGCTATAATTTAATTTACAAGCATGATGCAGCACAGCATGCATGCATAGCTTGTCTTGTCTTGAAGCTGTTAGAAAGTTATAGCTGCATAGCATGGGTGGAAGAGCGGTGAATGGCAGTGAGATGAAACAGGGCTCTAGCATCATCTCAGAGCCCCAGAGCCACACTTCAGAAACTCCTGGCACTTCCAGATTCAAGCCATCATGGGGCAAGCATCTGGTTTCGAAGATCTTGATGTGATATTTTAAAAATATGCTGTATTTTTATTTACCTTATGCTTTTTGAGCTGTTTAAAATGCTATTTTCAAGCTTTTCTCTTAATCTAGAAAAGGTATGTCTTTTCTCCAACTTGGGCGTCCCACACTATCACAAAGCTCTGGGGTTTATGACTGTCAGAACAAGTGCCAAGTCTCTGAAGCTCATGATAAGACAGTGAGAACTGGCAATTGCTGGAAACTTGTGTATGGAAGGTCAGGTGTGCAGTCTGTAGTGTATGACAGATGGCTAGGAATATGAGCTGCTTTACAAATGACATACCTATTCTGTTATATTTTAGTCATAGTGTTTGTTGCTATTAACTCTCCTATTTTGTGTACGCTACATGGATATGCAAGATATGTACTTTTTCTATATAAGCTTTGGGGTTTTACATTGATACAATAACTTGAAAATTTTCACCTCTACTCTAAATGGATGTTGTCAGTCTAATGACACAGCTCAGGTGTGCTTGAGTCTGTGCTAGTTACTTTTCTGTGAAGGGGAGCAAACACAAACCTGAGAATATGTACTGCCCTGTCTAGTCATTTTATAACTCATAAGGTTCAGTGAGTGAATAATAAATGTTAGACTTTTTCTTATTTTACCATGTTTAAAAGGAGACAGATATTTCTTCCTTCTATATCCTGTATGTTACTGGTTCTCTTTTATTCTCACTATCTCTCAATGTACCATTGCAGCAGCTATCATGATCTCAAGATGTCAAATTGTCTTTCAGACCTCTGTTAAGGGACACTGAGCTAAATGATGTAGTGGCATATTGCATTGCTAAGCTAGGTTCAAAAACTAATTAGGATGCAAACAAGAATGAATACGTAATGGTTTCATCCTAGAGCTGAGTAGAAATTTGACTGCAGTAGAGTTAAGCAAATAATTTCCAATGAATAATTGATTTCAATGTCACCTTTTCTGTTTATGAATTATCCACTACCCTATTACAAATTTCACTGGCTTGTTAATTTTATCCAATCTGTGCATTTTTAAATGATTGATCATTTCTTGAACAGTGTAAATGAACACAGGCAGATAATGTGTGCATGTTTCTTTTATCTGATGACTTAGGTAACCAAACAGTTCTGTGAAAAGTCAAAATTCCACAAATAAAAAGTGCAAAATATATGTTTGGCAGATATTTCTGAATTTTAGTTTCCAAGCCAAGAAAATTTGATGGTAGAAGTACTGGTAATACTACAGTATTCAAGTATTCTTGAGGAACTTTTCACAGGAGGGTCACAAACGGAAATGAAAAGGAATTTTGCATCTGGGTAGATTTGGCCAGAAGTGTCTTTCTGCTTTTTGCTCTATGCTAATTCATATGTCAAGCAACAAAAACATTCCACAGTGGTTTTCTGTTAAAGACTGGAACAAAAGAGATGTGTCACATGAGAATATTATAACTTTTCCTTAATACATAAAACGTTTTCATCAAGGCACTCCTTACATGCTCCAGAACAGGATTGCAGCTTGCTCTTTTTTTAGATTGTCAGGATAAGTAAGGCTGGATAAAAGGCCTTGCTACTTTGTGCATATCCGGCATCAGGGACTGATCCTCCTTTAATCCTTGCTGTGTATCAGGTGTCTCTCTTTGCCTATGGGATGTATCCTAAAGGACAATTTCTCTCAGTGAGAAATTGGGCCACACTGGCCCCAGAAGTGTTGACCTCTTTGCTGTATGCACTGCCAGAATCAGACAGTCTTTCAGTGCTCATCAAGACTTCTCACAGGGTACCATGACCCTTAATTAACATGGCAGCTGATGCAGAGTGCTGCTGTCCTATTTGCCTTCACAAAGATGTTAAGACAAATCTGTAAGTCAGTACAGACTCTTTTATTCCACTCTTCCTTTGACTTCCCATTTATGTGTATGGATCAAACTAGTGGCACTCTTTCCCCCCTCCCGCCCTGTAAAATCCTTGAAAATACAGGGTCTGTGCAATGGTCTCCATCAGTGGCTTGTTTTTAAATCGAAATGATATTGTTTTTAAACCAGTGTAAGTTAACTCATTTCAGGGAGTAACTCAGTTTCACATGAGTGAAAGGAAGAGTCCTTTATATCTTCAAGAAAATTGAAGAATAACTATGTCGTTATATTCAAAACAAATGTGCTGGGTGGAATAACATTTGCCAAGGAATGTCCTGAATTTGGAACTAAGGTGTATCTCTACTCCTTTTTAAATTAATTGTACTGAAGTTATAAGGCACTCAGAATAACTGAGATTTTTGGGCCGTGGAACATAGAGCCAGTTGCCAAATTGCTGGATGCACTTGCGAAATACAAATAATTCATGGGGCTTCTAAAACCAGTTAGGTGCTATGGTATTTTGACTTTTCCCTGTACTGCTTTACAGTCAGGTTTGTTGTTATATTTAGATGTTAGTTGATCAGAAGTGTTGATTGGCGTACAGAATATCTCTTTTCTCACTGTTGATGGCTTTAACAAAATGAAAAATGGTTTTACATTGGCTGAGAGCCTACACTCTCTAATTCTAAAGCAAGCAGGGACAAGATGTATTAGCATGTTAATAGAACTTTGTACCCTAAGGTTCTGGTTTACCAGATATTAAAATGCATTAGCGATTCACAAACTGTGATGGACAGGATTCGTTAGCATGCTAATGCTACCTGAAAATATATGGTTATTGTTGTATCAAGCATCAAACAGTATCAGCTAAAGAATATTTTAAACATGAGCTTCTCATTTTAGTAAGCTTTCTCTGTAACCTTGTTTGATAAAACATTGCAATGTTTTCAAAGATGACTGATGACCTTAAGCATCTTAAAATTGAGATATTATGTTAAGACTCTTTGAAAGGGCTAGATTATCAGAGATGCTCATGTTTAGATTATGTGCCATATCTAATCTTGGTATATAATCTAGATACCAAGTGATTGGTATCAAGTACTCATAATGAAGACACCTGAAATCACTAGCCATTTATGATTACACAGTAGGCCAATTTAACCTCTTTGTCAACTTATGCTGCCAGGATTTGGTTTATATTGCTTTCCAGCTCCCTGAGAACACTTCCCAGCCTACAGTTGTGTATCGTGGTTTTGATGTATAAACATGCGGATCAGGCTATAGAAAGTGAGTCAAGATAGGTGAATTTGAGTTAAATTATATCTGGGGTTCAAAGCTCATTGGCAACACAATATTTTTGCATAGCCTCAACCTTGTTTGAGTTGAGTTTCACTTAGTGTTTTAGTTTGTCTAATTGACTGAGGGATTTTGAATGTACACACATAAGAACCAGGCAGCACATTTCCACAAAGCTGGCTGGTCTGAAAATTCTGAGTTTCCCAACACTGTAATGGATGATAGTTCTATTTGATTCATCTAAGTGCTTGAAGTGAAATTAATAGCTCTCTTAGGTAGAAACAGGCAGATTTATCATTGTGCCTTTGGTGTTTGCTCTTTATCTTTTTTCTGTTCTCTATGCTTTTGATTCATAGTGCACCTAAAGCTGGAAGCTGATAGACTATTACTTGCACAGACACATGCTACTCTGAAATGCTTTTGATATATTTATGTTAAGGTGACGGGGAAAATGACAATATAAAGTATAAGCCCTAGTATGACTGTTGGTAAAAATTTTGGATGTGAAAGCCTATGAGGAGAGTTGCAAGGAACACTTCTGTGTTTTCTGAAGGTGTGAGTTACTTCATGTCAATAGAGTTAGGGAACATATTAATCTCTTTTGTATGGGTGGTGCTTTTCGGTAGGTACCAGTCTACAACCTTCCACAATCCTCAGGTTGTGCTGACCTGATATGATTGGGTCAGTGGGGTTCATATGATGACAACGTGGCAGTATCTCAAGGAGATTCCACTTCCTTAGATAGCTTCTTCCAGTGTTTACCTACCCCATTAAGTACTCATTAGGGAGACCTGATTTAGATCCAAAACTACTGCAACAGTATTGGGAAGGAGCAATGACAGCATTGTTTCTAGAATCTGTGGATTTTTAGGATCTGTTTTCACATCTCTCTAAGCTTATCAGTTCCATCTGTTCTAGCTAAGATACCCTTAATGTACTAAATTGAGTGGCATAGCACTCCTGTAATTGGAGGGATTTTTGTGATGCCCTCCTTAATTTTTCTGTGTGGGAAATCAGGCAGATTTATTATTAATTTTTCCCCAGTGAACTAAGAGAGCAATTTAGTTTGGTGGTAGAGGTGAATCTACATATTATATAGCACATGAGGATGGCTTGTCTCTGGATTATAAGAAGCATCTCTGGATTTTAACCAACACAAAGCACTTCTACCAGAGGCCAGTAATTCAATAAGCTTGCTGCTATGTCTGTATTACCTGGGCTAGCACAGAAAAATCATGAGGAAGTATACAAGTAAGCATTCTATATTTTTATATATATGCAGCTGGTAAAAAATGATTAGTGATATCTCAAGATGTTATTTAATGGTGTACCTGTAGATCAGAAATCATTGTTCTCCACAGGGTAGCGTACTTTATTTAGTCCTCCACAGTTAACTCTATCCATATCATATATCTGTGAAATTACTGCCCTTTGGTTTTACTTACAACAGTGTTCTTGGTATTGCACCTATATAATAAATTCCTAGCAATAAATTAATGTGAAATTAATAGGAAAGCAAGACTCGGACAAGGAATACTATATTATATATAATATATATAGTACTATTTAAAACAAATTAACATACTGTTTTTTCATTTAACACTCATGTTGAAATGTAGTCAGAAAAGGAGGCCTGTCATTCCACTCATGATAAAAAATCCTAATAAGAGACTTTTTCTCCCCTCAGGAGGCACTAATCATACCTTGCTTTTACTTATCCACAGATCTCAAAGCACTGTACAAAGAAGTTTAAAAGTAATTTTTAAAATTGGATTGGAAACAAGTTGCTGTTTTATGTGATTTACATTTTCCTTTTTTTCTTTCAGTTGAAACTTTTGACACTTCTCTCATATGAAAAAAGCTAACTGGAGATACACAACCCTGAATACTGGGTGACTCAGTGGTTAGGACACTTGTTTAAGATGCAGTTTGGGGCTTTTTCAAGTTCCTCCAGGCTTTGACTAAAAGCAGAGATTTCTGCATTTGTAGTGAGCTCTTTTCAAAAGATTCAGTGCTAAATGTAGTGAAACTCCTAGCTGCAAATAATTAATATGATCAGTTTCAGTCTTTTCATTTTGTTTGTGCTTTGTAAATAGACCTTGGATCTCATTAATTTGTTTGCTATTCATTATTGATTAGATGTATCACAAGAACAAATTTCAATCTGAGAGAACAGTGTTTATTGGCTGCATCTGCTGTTCAGTATTACTGCTCTCCCTGATGTGTGGGGTTGGTCACTCTAGCTCTACAGCTTTGTTTTTCTCCCTTGATTGATTTTGTGCTCAAAACACAGGGCTGTCTTGGGGAAGGGTAGTTAGCAGTTTTGCCGCCATGGTACTAGAATCAAGGAACTCTTGCTCAATAGTAGGAACTGCTAGATGATCCCTAAATGCAAAGCTGGATTAAGACTCTCCAGACCACTGGCAACAAAGGTATACTGCCACTGAACATGGAGTGGACTGATGTTCATGCTTCCATTTGCTTCTTTTCACACAGATGGACCCTAAATGGTTGGCTGAAACAAAATACAGCTAGCAAACAGCAAATGAAGTGTCTATTGAGTGAGGAAGGGAAGAGAGGGGATAGAAAGAGTAAAGCAAGCAGGAAAAAGCAACAGAAGAGGAAAACTATAAACACAATGGAGGAAGAATCAGAAGTTTCTTTCACTTTTCAATGCTCTCCTGTGCAATTTCTTTCTTTTCTTTCCTCTGTTATCCTGTAGACTTGTGCCACCACTTTCAACCTGCTCAAGTACGTGGGTTTTGGCTGTTCAGGACTTCCAGACTGACTCTCCTAACACTTGAGCTATCAGCTTTTATGCTCCCCTTGCATGTAAGGGGTATCATCATAAATGTTATCTTGTCTCTAATATATATATACATAAGATAGGAAATAAAATGGAAGAGGAATTGAGTGAGTTTGAGCAAACATAATCAGTGTCATCCAGATTATTTTTCAGTTTAATTTGAAGCCACTTTTGTTGTACATGTATACAAAGACTATGGTCCTTAAAACAAGTAAACCAAACTAGACCATATCCAATCTCTCCATTCCATGGCATTGCAAAACTGCATTAAGTATTTCACACTGGAAATTATGCAGACAGGTTTCTGGAAATGGTTGGTTGATTAGGTCTATTTTGGCAGATTTACTATCCATGTTGTTGAACAGTTATGTGAGTATCCAGACTAGTTTAAGTACTGTTGAACTTGCTTGTGCTAACTATTTGCCTCTCACTAATAAAAATAATGGATTTACAGAAACTGGGCTGGCAGAGTACTTGAGAAATAAAGTTAATAAACTCTGAAAACACCCATCTTCCAAGAGCAATTAATTTTGCAGCTGAACTTTCAGTGTTTCATGCTTGCCCTGAGATGGCCAACAATGCTAGGATTTCTGTGGTTGAAGGGAGATTATTTGCTAATGCAGTTGTAGTTCTACATCAACTTTCTAATTGCCTCTAGAAAGAGATTATAAGAGATTGGTAAGTCTGTCTCAACTGTAGTGATAACTGCCACTGTACTACTGCCTTTGGTCCCTTGCCTTTTGTTCGGGTAAGCATGTATCAGTTGGAGTGCATGAGCTAGCCTGGAAAAGTTATTGATCATATATAATATGTTATAAAAAGTTCTTATTCTTATTGTGTTTCCTGACATTAAACAATTTCCTTCTTTAAGAGGAGACAATTGTTAGGTGAAAGATGATATGATAGCTGATGTACTGTTGTGCCAAGCAATAAATGACTAATACAAAGGTAAAGGTTGATCATGTAAGCAGAAAGGAGTTGCTTGTAGCTTTGACGGTAGCCCATCTTCTGGTACCACCTCCATGTGACGTTTCTGGATCAATTTTCTGTGCTACCCTGAGTCACCAGTTACAATCTTTCCTTTAACTACTTTCAGTTGCAAAATGCAGGTTGGCTAAGGAAAATAACAGAATGTCAGAGGAAAAAATCATGAGTTATCAAGAGAAACACTTGGAAAATGCCAGCCACTAGGAAGTATACTTTCTAAAGTCTTTGAAGATAAAGTTCTCAGCGCCACAAAACAACTGTTAGTTTAAGGAACATTGCATTGATTTACCCTAGCCACAGGTGGCCTTATGTTCTAGAAAGAAAGTGGGCTCCCAGACCTCAGTAGAAAGTACTTCAGCAAGCACTGCAATTCCATTAACTACATCCTTCGCAGTTCAGTAATATTCAGTCATGCTAAAATGATGTTGGGCTGTCTGTGTCCTGGGGGATGGCATTATTCAGCATGCTGCAGGAAAAAAATACAAGTCTTTTTCACCTCTAGAACGTAAATCTAAATCTCTCAGTTGTTCAGCAGAAGGGCTAATATACTAGAATGATGAAGAGACTATCATAAAGAAACATGATATCATAATTATTTTATGTATTTAAATGCACCTCAGCAGCAGAACTGTGGTTAACTGGCAGTATTTAGAAAAAATCTTAAACAGATGTGAAGTGGCATGCTTACAGCTGCTTTTCCACATTGAACAGAAAAGTCTTGGTTTTCGAAAGCCAACTGTCAGATTTAACCCCAGTCAGCAACTAAGCCCCACATAGCTGTTCACTCACTCCCCCCGGTGGGGTGGGGGAGAGAATCAGAAGAGTAAATGTGAGAAAACTCAGGCTGAGATAAAGACAGTTTAATAGGTAAAGTGAAAGCCATGCATGCAAGCAAAACGAAACAAGGAATTCATTCACTGCTTCCCATCAGCAGGCAGGTGTTCAGCCATCTCCAGGACAGCAGTGCCCATCATGCGTAATGGTTACTTGGGAAGACAAATGCCATCACTCCAAGCACCCACTCTTCCTCCTCCTTACCCCAGCTTTATATGCTGAACATGATGGCATATGATATGCAATATCCCTTTGGTCAGCTGGGGGTCAGGTGTCCCAGTTGTGTCCTCTCCCAGCTTCTTGTGCACCTCTAGCTTCTTCGCTGGTGGTGTGGTGTGAGAAGCAGAAAAGGCCTTGACTCTGTGAGAGCACTATTCAGCAATAGCTAAAATATCTCTGTATTATCAATACTATTTTCAGCACAAATCCAAACATAGCCCCATACTGACTACTATGAAGAAACTCTATCCCAACCAAACCCAGCATACTGACTCAATGAAATTTGCTGCATTCCTTGGTTCAGAGTGTGAAGGTCCAAAGAACAGATGCTTTGTTCTAATATAATCTGAAAGTATTACAGTATTTGGTGGAAAATGTGCTTCCTGGTAAATTTTATTAGTTGCCCTTGTTTTTAAAGCTTTTAAAGTTCATAGCCCATTTTTCTTATTTTATTTATTTGTTTTGAATTACTAGCTTCAATTTCTTTCCCATTCTTTTCAAAACTAGGGATTACATTGAGCCTTTATACATTTGATTATTCTTGGCTAATACTCCAGCTGCTGAGAAATCAACTGTCAGACTTTATGCTTTATTTATCTATAGTTATTGCTATGATGGTTAGGTTTGTGTTGATTTTGTCGCAGAGTCTTCACTGCAAATAATCTTGTTCCTTTAAAGGAATAAGGTCCTGAATGAGTATAGTACAATAACGTTTTTGTGCACAGCACTCCAATAATCAGCATGTTATAACCATACAAATAAACGTGTAGCCAACATTACATTTCCATCCAACACACGTATAACATTTAAAAAGATGGAATTTGTTTACTTTATCTTAATAGAAACTTTTGAGTAGGTAATAGAGGCACTCAGTAGTTTAAAGAATGAACATACATGAACCATCCAAACCTTGATTTCTTTTGAACCGCAGAGGGAATGAAGTTCTTGAAAGGGTGTTTGAAAGTAGCCTGAAGTGCTCAAACATCAATGATTTTTTAATGTAAATTAGGTAATTCCCTCCTGTAAATTCTATTTGCAACATCTTTTATTTTCCTCTATTGATTAGATAATCTCTCTAGCTATAGGGAAATCTCTCAAACCAGGGGACCAAGCTCTTATTTAGATACACTCCTAGTAATGATATAATGGTCTTGTCATGAAATAAAGCCCATTGTCCAAGAAACCTACTAAATCAGCTCATTTTCCTCTGTGCTGTTCCAAAACAAGACAAGAAATTCAAAAGAATTATTAAATCAGCTAGAATTTGATGCAACATAAAGGGTGGAATCCAATTCATCCTTTGAATTTGACTGACTCATTGCCACCTTGATCCATTCCACAATAGTATAGGGTTTGAAAAAACAATTAGGTTTTGCCACTAATTTATATATGCTAATGTTATTACAGCATGTCAAAATAAGGAAAATCTTAGTGTACTCTCGTTTATATTTCTTGACACTTGTGGGATCTTTGCCAACAAAATACAAATCAAAGGTGTGAGTTCATTACTGTCTTTGAGAGTCCTGCCAGATTTTGGGTTTGCCCTATTTAATTTCCTTCCTTTCCCCCCACCCTCTTTGCTGATATGACCTTTGAAACAAGAATCGGAACTGACAGACTGACTAGCTACAGAGGAGAAAATAATTAAGCTGACCACCTACATCACTGTCAAATGTAGAGAAAAGAAATTAAAGGGGGGAAGAAAGAAGAAAAATAACATATTTTTTTTTCCTTTGATCTTTTCCCATCATAGTTCTTCTGGGCTATATATCACTCTTACAAAAGATTCTTAAATAAAAATGTTTTTAAGCAATTTTTTATCCATTATAAATGGCATGTTATATAATATATTCTTAAAACAGAATGGATATAATAAAGTTCTGAATTCTTTTGATGCATTGCCAAAAAGAATCTGCAGTGCCTCTTCACATATTCACTTTAGAGAGAGTGTTGATAAAGTATTCAGTTTATTGTATTGTCCTGTCATGCATTTCAATATCTGCCAAACCTATTTAAATAATCAGGTACCTGTGCAATTAACAGTAGTTGCTACATTATGCATGATTCTTGGCTACTAATAGTAAAAATGAACTGCAGCATTCCATTAGTGATTTTCAATTTGCTGCTAAGTTTTCAGCAATTGATTGATGCTACTTGAGTTAGTCCACAAAGCTGCAATAACAAAAATAGTGTGCCTCCTGCCTCAAAAAAAACCCTTCCCCAAGGAAAGGAACCTTTCCTTCACAACTAGAATAATGAGACTGGGCTAGAGAGACTGAGCAGACATAATCTCACATTCCCCATCATGTGTCTTGGTAAAAAGCTGTTTCCTGGCTGCCCAGCAGGCAGTGACTTTCAGGTACTCCAGCCAGTTCTGTTTACAGCACAAGAACTTGCTCTGCATGACATAAAGTGGCCATGATGAAGTTGAGTATGCTTGTGGCTCATCCCAATGGGACTTGCTTCAATGTGGACTACAGGGTTTTACCATTTAATCTGAGAAATGATTTCACACCGCAGGCAGTGTGGCACACCGAAGTGTGAAGACCTGCACTGTGAGGAAACAGCAGGCAGAGCTGTAAGTTTAACTTTTGCTCATGGGCTCTTCTATTGGTTGTGTGAATATGGCAATAGGAAGTTTATGGATAGCAGGTAGGAGTGTGGCTCTTGGCTAGTTTTATAGCTGGTATCCCAGGATATCTGTGAGCTTCCTCGTACCCTACTCTGTCAGGATCTCTTCTGTGTACCTCTACAAAACACCACTAAATCTGTCTGTACTCTGAGCAAAGTCCTGATGCAACTTTGGGAAGCATGAGGTAACAGCTTCTCCATGTCAAGCCATGTTCAAGAACAAATCTTGCCAGCTCTGAAGATGTGCCTAAACAGCATGCTGGCCTGGGCGGTGGCACCTGCCTGGAGCATGGCTGCTTGACATAAACAACCGGGGGTACACATGGGAATATGTGTTGGTAAATCCTCTTCAGAAATCCCTAAATGATACCCTCACAAGATTTGCAATAGTGTTTTTGCTGCCATATTTATTCCTGGCACTTGTAGATACTGTGGAGTCTTTTCAGGCATGTCCCAATAACAGGGGCCACAGCTGGGGTTCCTCTGTGGGTCTGTTCCCCAGATACGAGATAGCATATGCCCAAGCATGCTGCCAGCCACATAAAAGGGGAGAAGGGGATGGAGAACACAGAAAGGGAGGAAGAACACTGGAACAAATATGTGTTGAAGTATTATCTGGAACAGAGTCCTTTCAAAATGGGTATTGCACAAGCCTTTTCCCCCTTCAGAAACTGGCTTATTATTGATGGTTTCTGAAGCATTATCTTCATCAGCAATTGAATATCAACTCTCTTGGGTCCACACTTGGTAAAAAGGTTTCTTGTCTGCCTCTAAGACTCTTGGTAGTATTCAGCACATATGATAACGTTAAATTTGGCATGCTGATTATGTGTGATCTTTCACTAACAGTTATAGCTGACAGAATTTCTACTGAATTGTTTTTGTCTTAAGTTAGATTTTAATTCAGTGGACAAACTCTTTTGCACAGCCAGTTTTTAATTTGATGTCATCCCTGTGTTGCCATAGCATTTGGGAGCATGGAACCAATACGTCCATTAACTTTGTGTGCTTAGTGTAGCAAATCAGTCTCTGCCCAGGAAATGAGCACTGTTATGAAGAGTAGAGAGTTCCTCAAAGCATGAGTCAAAGGTTGCAGCTACATGGAAGTCACCAGGAATGAGAATCTGGTTTCTCAAGAACAAGACAGTCTAAGACTGGTAAGTGGCAAGCTGCTAAAGCCGTGAATCAGTAAGGCTGACTGCTGAGAGAGTAGCCTGGGACCTGTGTTATTACAGAAATGTTACCAGTGTATTACTTCCATTCACATGCAAAACTACAATATCTGGCTCAGTTATTTCACGTATTCACAGTATAGTAGAGCATTAAAGCACATGGTAGTAAAATAGCCAATTGTTCCACCCATTCTGTTGCTTTTGCTGGACATTCAGTGTAATTTGCAATGTGTTCTGTAGTTCAATAGGAGTAATGTATTTTCCTCTGTGTTTTCTGAGTTGGCTGAATTTATGTGTGTTTTTATTTCCTCCTCCCCCCAGGATTGTGATTTTACATATCAGACTTTAAATCCCATACAAAATGGTCACACAGCTTGAACAATGCTTGCTGTACCCTGATTGGCCTGGGTTTGGCTGGAAAATTAACTCCAGCTGAAACCAGGATACTCATTTATCATATTTTACTCCTGCCACGGGTGGCTAGGTTATGGTCTCTTGTATTTTCAGATCTTATTCAAGCTGCAGATGCTCTCAAGCACAAGTACATTGTGTAATGATCTTCAAGGACCTGATCTTTAATCATTTAATTTGCCATACTTCTAAACTTAAATATGACTATTACCTCCTTTAAATCAGCATTATATTGTCTGGCTGTTACCTGATTTCAGTCTACACTGGCAAAATTTAGTGTTTGACTATATCATTGAACAGAAAAAGTCCGTTAACGCCAGAACTGCAATCTCTGTTTTTTCTTCAACAAATGTGAAGAAAATGCACAGAATACACATCTGATCTAAAATGTATAAACAAAAACAATAGTTCTTCCTCAGCAATTTTTTTGGCATTGCAAATACAGACTTGAAGCAATCTCATCCAAGTGTTTTAAAGGCAGCACAGGTTTGCTTGGGTTTTGCAGACTGGTGTAGGAGAGAGTTCAGGCTGGCAGAGATATTCTCTTTACTATCTTACTGGTCAGTTCAGTGGAAACAGTTGAGTGTATTTGAAAGAAATTTGTTGTGCAGATCTGGGCTCTTCAACTGGCCTGCCAAAACTGTCATTTGAAACGTGCCACAAGATAGCAGACAACAGTACCAGCAGGCATGCAATGTGTGAGAGATACCACCTCCTCTGTACAACCCTGTACCACAAAAGGTGATGCTGGGAAGCCCAGTACTTTGCAGAGGTTAAACAGTAAGGCAGACCCTGGTAAGTGCAAGAGCAGAGGGTGGGTTTGGCAGGGCTGCTAGGTCGTGCTGTTCAGCACAGGAGCCCTCTAGCTGAAGTTGTTCTTGTGGGGTTTGTTTTGAGAGAGGGAAGTGGTGTGATATTATCGTCCAGGAGATTGATGGTAGGGAGAAGAGGGGCATTTTAACACCCTAGAATTGCAGAACAGAGGTAGTGTTCTGAGTAGCACTGACTTCTGCTGAGAGTAACAGAGAATCTGAAGCTGCTGTATCTGGAAGATCCTGAATCTTGGATAGTGGTGAGGCAAACCCTGCTCTACCTATTTCTTGGTGGTCCTGAAAGGCTGAGGCATTGATTGGCACAAAACCTTGAGATATTTGATATACCTGAATTTGCTTCTGACATAAGGCAAATGAGACAAGGATAAACAAGACCTAAGACAAGGCTTGCAGAGTGGAAATGTATGGACAAGGCTGAGAGGAGAAAACCACATGAGCACATACTTGGACATGGCATCATGAAAAGCAGTACAGGTATACCCATGGAGAGACCACCTTCACCGTCTAATAGAAGGGCTCCAAGCAGAAGCCTTATAGGATGGTGTCACTCACATTATGGAGTTATATTCCATGAATCATCTTTACCCTCACATAAAAAAATATAGTAGCTCTTGTTTCAGTATATCCAGTCATCTTCATGGATAGGTGGCTGCTACTATCTAAAAGTAAAAAATAAAAATGTTTATTTAAATAAAAAATATAATCACAGGGAAAGGGCTGAGAGATTGTTAATGATCCATATATATGTATACGTACACGTACATATATTTTCTCTGATCACTATTTATAGTTTGAAGCAATAGTTAGAGAGCTAAATGGTCTCCAGGGAAAAAGACAGGTAAGTGGCTATTGTCCCTGCAGGAATCTATTGCATATAAAACTGCAGCACAGGCACAGCAAATGGATATGAGCCATGTGATCAGAGCAAGGGCAATAGTTTTGTTCAGAGTTCCTGATGTCAGGAATACACCTGGCAGCTGCTGCTCACCTGCAGATCAAATGTGTATACAGTACGTGCTGTACATCTGGAACATAATGAACTGCACTGACTGATGATGACTTGCCCTCACAGTAAGTTCCTTGTGCTTAGAAAGCACTGGAGGTCTATTCTGAATACATTGCTTGTCAGCTTGCCATGTAAAATAAGCCTGCATTGTAGGGAATGGTCCAGATTCACAGCACGTGCCACACAAGGTGTGTGCACTCATTTGCATGCAGGACTTCCTGGGACTGAGATACTGAAGTCCGGCTCCTTCTGTTCTCTTTCTACACCATCTACTAAAATGCCTCCAGGCTGCAACTCTCTTTCCTTATGCAAATTATTTTAGGAATTTTAATTTGCTTAAAAGTTACCGCTTCAGCAAAGCAAACATTCTTTCCCACTTGTGGAAGTAATTAGCATGTAATAGATTACAAAGCTTGGCAAGGTGGTTTGGTTAGTTGGGACTATCAGATTCTTCGTGTGCTGATTGTGTTTTATGGTCCTTACAACTTTTGTGTGACACCAACATAAACATACAAAGTGCTGTGTTAGTGAAAGTGGTTGGTTCATTTGAAAATACTTACTACCTATCATTCCTCTTACAAAACAGGCAAAGAGGAACTGTTTAATGGAATAGAGAATTCATTGTAAAATATATGATTTTAAAGGAAGATACTGAAAGTCTTTACAATGAAAAGATTGTCAGAAGACAATTTTAAAAACAAATTCTGTGAAGAGGGAGGCTGGTCTGGCAGACAGAGCATCCAAATCATATCTGATACTTTATTTCTAAAGCAAAAACACAAAATCCTCAACAACCCAAGAAGTCTGCAAAAAATATTTAATCATATTGAAATATTCTGTCTTATTTTTCAGAAAATCATTTATAGATTAGATGATAAATGATTATAAAGCCTAGCAGTGCTTCATACTGTATCCCTGCTGCTGAGTAGTGATGTTGCTTAGCAACACTTGAACATGAAGCATCCTCCTGGATTGGCTTGTGCACAGTGTCAGTGCAGGTTACAATGCACAGCCAAAGAAGATACATACTGGGCTCATGAGCCATTTCTTAGCTCTTTCCTTGAAATTTCATTTTATATTTAAATAGGTACTTTGATTTCTTGCTTTATTTATCTGTCATGCTAGACACTTCTGTATTTCGTATACGTGAGGAGCTCTTTGAGCAGAACACAGTAAGTGAAGTTTTGAAGCTACAGAGGTAATGGTCTATATTTTCTAAAGGCTTTACTACCTATTTCTATGATGTTTGCAAATATATGCACTCAGTAATGCAAAATCTCACATTTCTGTTCTCTGCTTACGCCACTCACGTATTCACTGGTTAGAAAGGCATTTTTTTCCTATGATTTTTTTCCCTGTAGTTGTATTTGACCCTTCCTATTCACATGTAAAGCTAGTTCAAGGTGCTTATCTAAGAGTAAAAAAGCTTGTCAGAAACTGCCAACTGCCTTACCTTTTATAATCTATTGCAGCTGTAAATGTGAACAGGAAAGTACTTGTTAGTACCTACATACTAGTTCTTGGTTCAATTCAGTAGCAGTTTGCACTTGTAATGTATACCTCTGCAAAATGGATTTAGAAAGCTACTATTCTGCCTTCATGGCACCTTCTACCTGTTCTTGAAATTTATACCTTGCATGGTGTCTGCTGAGTGCTATTAAAGCAAAAGTCACATTTTATGTCCATTTTGCAGAGGTATAAATTTCAACAAAAATTGCAGGGCAATGCTGGATTAGACACGAAGTACCTTTATGGAGACTTATATGAAACAAAGATATCAACCCTGAAGTCTTTAAATGGATGAAACTCCTGCCAGAACTACGATTACGTAAGGACTGTGGGGTATGGCTTCCATTACCTGTGAAATGCTTTGGAAGTTTTAGTGCCAGTCTCTACACTGATAACTTGCACAGATCTGCCACTCTACTCCAGACTTATTGACTGCAATTCAAATTAAACTGAAAACTGAGCTGATGTTCTGAGTTCCGCTCTAGATGTCTAGCCATAAACACAAAATATCTAAACCAGAACTCTCGAATGCCTTCCTCAAACCCTCTCTACTTCCAGCTTTCTCACTCACTATTGATAACAGTCTACTTGTCTTGTAGATCCATTATTTAAGACTGACTTGTTTCTTAGTTCCTTGTTCATCTTCCAACTAAGCCTTTTATCTCTAAAACATGGAGGTATTTCAGCTTTCACACCCTCCATCCTGAAACCCTTGTCCAAAATATTTATTTTCTGAGTATTGCAGTGTTTCTTTTGAGACTTGACAAATGTGGCCTGTTCTTCTCCCATCCACTCAGAAAGTTATTGCACACATCACCTCTTCACAATCCTTCACTGACTGTGCTTCTCTCACATCAAACCATAAGATCCTTCTCTCCATGCTGAATCTTGGCTCACGTTCACTCTTGCATTGTTGATTTCCAGCTCCATTTGACTGTCACTTAATGAATTCCTTGAAGATATATTTTAGTTCAGGGCAAGAACCCTAGTAGCTGTGAAGTTTCTAAACTTGTCAGACTGGCTCCTGTGTGTGAAGACAGCCAGGCTAATAAGTATGAGCAGAATATGTCTTCAGCTTATTAATCTAACTTGCCTTTCAGAGGATTTATGGCTTCAAATTCAAATAGAATTATCATTTCTGATCACTCTTGAATAGTAAGCTAAAAAATGTCTCAGACTGGCAATTATTCAACAGATGTACACTGTGTATTATTCTCAAAGGAAGAATTTATGAAAACCCTCAGTGGTGGCCTATCTTTACTCCAGTTGAAGCCGGTGGGCACTTTGCCATTCATTTCAATAGAACATCTGGGTAAATGCTATGCACTTCTAAAGCTCTTATATTGAGCTGATTCTTAAAAAGAATCAGAATTCTGAAGCTTCTATTACCATATGCTGTCCTATTCAGAAATGAGGCCATTTTAATCACGGACAAAAGATAGTCAAACTGTCAGTGGGTATCCTTGTAGATTCAGATCCAAATAATAGTTTTGCTGGAGAAATATCATCTCTAACGTCTTCTGTGAAAATATACTATATAACTAAAAGTAAAAAAATAATAACAAAATACATAGGTTAAAAACAGGCTGCTAAAGCTGGAATGAAAGGAGAATACAGAGCTGTAATGGTCATCAATAAGATCAGGCAAAACACCAATTCCAATTAAAAATGATTTATATTTATTGCAGTTTCTCTACCTGCGTGTTAATTATGTTTCTCATCATCTGACCTTCAAGAATGCTTGAATGATCATAGAAGAAAAACTTTGTTTACTCACCTCATTATGATTAGCTCCTACTGTGGCCTTGAGAAACTCACACAGTGTTCTGAGACCTTTGCCATATATATGCTAAATAGGGTGTGTAAATCATGGAGTGTGACTCTGTTATACATTTCTTTTGCTTTCAGCAGTTCTTACTGGATACTGTGATTCATTTTTAAAAATCAGACACAAACTGGGATGAAAAAAACCATGCTTGTATCCTTAGCAAGCCTGACAGATTAATTCTGATCATGCAGTGGAAATTTATCAACATTTTCTCATCAAATAGATCTTGGCTACAATCTGTTAGATACTTTAAAAGAAGCAGCAATAATGACCCCAATCTGAAATTAGGTATTTGGGTCAGCTTTCATCTATGTGTTGTGCCTAGCAGGGGAAATTTGACTGTTATCTTATAGTATATAATCTAAGGATAAAAATGCAATTTCCAGGTTATTAAAATGTAAGAAGGTCATATTCAATAACTGAGCAGCTATTAAAAGATTTCTGAGAGGACACTGTGTATCAACACTATTGACAATAAAAGAGAAAGAATTGTTTAGAGGAATAATGCTCTTTGGTCTCCTAAAACCAGAGCTGCTGCCTTCTTTATCTTGCATTACAGTGATTCAGAAGTGTTGTATTCCTGTATTTCCTTCTTGGGAACGAAACTATTGATGCACTGAATTTTCTTTTTTTTAAAAAAAATTATTTTTACAATCCATAATTGTTTTATTAACTTGAGAAATGTTATTTTTTCAGCTTCTTAATGATTTATTTAAATGTAAATCCTATAGTGGCAAAAGTAAATTTTCAAATTAGTAATAGCTATCTGAGTTTATTTGCTCAAGTAACTTCCTTTAAATCATATTGATATTTCTAAAGAAGGCAGTTTAATTTCTTGGCTAGTAAAATGAAATGAAAATATTAAATATAATATGAACTGTTTTAACAGAATTAATCAGAAATGACCTTGAAATCCAAGGACGCATAGCTATATTCTATATCTATTACAATTAATACATTCATTTTCTTAGAGCAAATATTGTGAGGCATTAGATAAGAATATTTTATGAAGATGGCCTCTGAAGTGTAGAGAAGATGTACACATAATCTTGTGTTTGTTTTGGGATTTGATAAAGCGTTGCTGTGAGATTTTGACTGTAACTGACCCAGAATGTGAAAATGCTCCCTCTCTGTCAGGTGCAGAGCAGTAAACCAATGCAGAAGGTTAGAGAGGAAACATGGTTATCACAGTTGGCCTAACCTCTTTCAGTCAAGAGAAGTTGTGGAGTAGCTGCCTCTTTTCTGCTCAGGGGGTCAGCTGGAGGTTGTGGTGGGTTCTGTGTCCATGTTCGCACAAACATCCTACAAGCTCTACAGTGACATGCCATTTTTGAGCACTTGGCCTGTGCATACAAACCACACAGGCTGGAAGTCATATGTCAAGGGATTTTTCTAGTGGTAGCAGAGATGCTCTACTTAGTTGATGTGTTGAGTGCTCCACTGATCAATGGCACTGTTGCTGCTTCAGGTAACATCTGTTCCATGCACCCTGTTTTGTGCAAAAGCATGGAGACTTTGAGGCTTTTTCTTGTTCCCATTGGCTAATGACAGAAACCAATTTGAGGGGATTATGTGAGGAACCTTGGAGCAATACTTTCAAATCCCACTGCCAAATCTCAACAGGTAGGTCTCCCCCCATGGGCAACTTACCTTTGAAGAGGTGAAGTTCTTCTAGAAAACTTACAGAAGGAGTGAGTTTAAAGACATTGGCTACAAAATTCCCCATAAGAAGAAATATCTAACTATGGAATATAGCTGTATTCTCTCTTGAGACTCTAAACCTCAGCAGAAGGCTGAGTAAATAAGGGATCAGTCGTTACAAGGGACAGTGAGGCAGTTAAACTACTAATGCTACCTCATTAGTTTTAAGTATCTACAGGAAGGCTGTGGGAATACAGATAGCCACAGATAAAGTAATGGATTTAATCACTCAGATTTTTGGTAGTCAGATTCAGTAGAGAGGTTCAGACAGGAACCTGGACATTTGGAAAGGCAAAAGAGAAGGTAGAAGTGCAGAAGGTGTTTGTGGGGTGCTCTAGCACAATTTGCAGCTGCAGTCAGGTTGACAGTAGAGGAATCTCAGCATGTATTTTGCCTTGGGGTGGTAAGTCTTGCCTGGCATGGAAAGGTTGTGGTGGGTCTAAGTTTCTCTAGCAGTGTTGCTACACATGAGAATTTGCAGAAGAGAAAATGTTGCATCTTTTTTTTTTTTTTTTTTTGTTTTCTCTCTCCTTTTATATATTTATGTATTGCTGTAAAGGAAGAGAGCAATAACAACAGTATAAGCTACTTTAATATTTTTCTTTTCCCCCAAAGGGACAGGTTGGGTTTTTTTCCTTAATTAAAGGTGCCCAAAAGGGAAGTATTCTCAATGAAAATTTCCATGCAATCAAAGTGGAAGTGGAATATTGTTGAAATGGAATAATAATATTTTAGAGTTCACAGATTTATATGCTTTAAAAAGTTAAGATATTTAAAATGATATGCCAGTTGAAGCTAAACCAGAAATAATTTGAAACAGATTCCTAACACATTTAACTGTTTAATGTCATAACAGACTACTTCTTCACTTCTAATTCTTTTGCTTGTGGGATGTCTCAAGGCAGATAACCCAGTTAATTTATCTGTGTTTTGAGAGTTCAGAGGTCTAATATGTGCTGTAGTCATGCCTGTACTGGCTTTTAATTTAGTGGGCCAATGCTGCAGTTCTTAGACTAACAGAAATTTCTAGTGAGGCCTCTCTATATGTACAGCAGACATCACAGTCAGCCTGTGGTCTTCGCTGAAGCCTCAGACTGTTGTGTAAAGTGGTAATGATGTCTTTAGAAGTGTCTGGGCAAGGACTTCTGGTTGTTAGTCATAGATTCATTGAGGCCTCCAGAGGTCATCCAGTACAGCCTCCTTTGACAATGCTTATGGTAAAAAAACCCCAACAACCAACCAACCAAAAACTGTTTCCTTATATCAAATTGGAATTTCCTATCTTGCATGTCATGCCTGTTGCCTCTTGTCTTTCCATAATGCACCTCTGAGAACAATTTGGCTCCATCCTCTCTATACTTTTCCATTAGTGTAGACAGAGATATAATCTACCTTGAGCCTTCTCATTTTTAAGGATGAATAAACCCAGCTCCCTCAGCCCCTCCTCACATGTCACGTGCTCTTGGACTTGATACAGTGTGTGAAGTTCTTTGGAGAGCTGGTCTCACTTATTGCCCCATGCAGAGGGGAATAATCACCTCCTTGACTTGCTCTCAGAGCCCAAGATGCAATTGGCCTTCTTGCTGTGAGGGCACAGGACTGACTCATGTTCAGCTTTCTGTTTACCAAACCCTCCGGGTCCTTTCAGCCATGATGCTCCACAGCCTGTACTCTTGCATGGGGTTATTCCATTCCAGATGCAATACTTCATGTTTATTGAGCTTCATGAGGTTCCTGTCAGCCCACTTCTCCAGTCTGCATAGGTCCCCCTGAATAGCAGCTCTGCCCTCCAGCGTGTTAACTGCTCCCCCTCAATTTGGTACCATCAGCAGTGTTCCTGAGGGTGCACTCTCTCCCATCATCAGGGACTAGGCTGTGTTTCACGGCGACTTGACACAATCAGGTGGTCACACCTATGTGCTTGTGCTGTACAAATAACTGCATGCTGATGGAAACAATATGCTAAATGCTATGACACAGAAGTATGAAAAAAATTCCTTTTGTTGCATTAAAATAAAGCATTCTAGAGTCTAACATGTGGCAGGCCTTCTTTGTCTTAAAGCCAAACCACAAATAACAAGGAATTTTACATAGAAATATTAGAAGATTATAAAAGAAACAATTGAGAAGTAATCCTCTCCATGGATGCAGGGGAATCTTCTAAACATTTATGGTGGTGTGAGGCATTGACAACTTTAATTCTTTTAGAGTGAATTTGCTGTTCCTATATATGTGAGCCATTGACCTTAATGATAAAACTTCTTAACTATAATGCTGCCTCTGGGCTATCAAATAATATATCACTGTAGCAGTATTTCACTTTCAGTTCCATGTATTAATAAGATTCAATTGTAATGTCATTCTGCATTTAATGTATATTGCAGCACCTCTAACTTTCTTTTATTCAACACGTGAAATGCTTAATCTGCATTGATCTGGTTGGATCCTGACCTAGCTGTGTAGGCTAGGTAATGCAGCCGTGTTCCTCAGAGGGACAGCATATATTGGCTTAAATACAGCCATATTTTAACAAGATTGTATGGTTTCTTTTCAGATAGGATAGAGATTCATTCAGGTCTTTGCATCCCAATCTGTGTATTAATAGCTCACAGTACAGAGCAATGACAGAAACACAGAAAAATGTCTGATCCATTCTGTGTGTGGTGGCTGCAGTAGTCATATGGGTGTTGTACTCAATGTCAAAGGAGGAGACTGGAATATTGACTGTGTCTTAAAAGATGTTTAAACAGTTTCCACAGATGGGGCCAGCTCTCTAATGGCAAGCAACTTTAACAGCTGGCATAACAATCTATTGGTTTAGTTGGGTGGGGGCTTTAAAAACAACTTCAAAGATTAGTTATAACCATAAGGTACATGCAATGAAGCAATGTGGGAGCAGCAAACATGCAGTAAGGTTTATACAAGCCAGGAAAACCTGATATTTTATTCAAAAGATTAATGACCTCTTTTTTTTTTCCCTAACCTGAAATAGTAGCACAACCCCCATGTCTCTGAATTTCCAGCCAGCATTTGATATGTTGTCATTCAGGAATTGCACTTATTGTGGAGATTAGGCTCAGAGCTGTAAGGCTGAAAAGAACTGTCTCAAGGGAGAATTACCACCTGTAGGGAAGTTATCATTAAAGCTCTGCCAGGTAAATATAAGAATAGATTGTTGTGGGTTGTTTTTTTTTTTTACTCCTTGAAATAGTCAATAATTATACTCAGATTCTTCATGCTAACCTTCTGTATGGTCCTCCCTCAGGTGAAGGAAGTATTGCAGAGTAGGGAAGCATAGCATTTCAAAACTATATTTTGCAAATTTTTATCTGTTATCCAGCGTGTAACTCTAGGTAGGGCCTGAACATTGGTCCTGTGTTACTTTAGGCTCTGCAAATGACTAAAAACAAAGATGTTATAGGGAGTGGCTCTTCCGTGCGGTAGAAGACAAGACGACTTGTATCTGGGTTAAATCTTCAGGGTTATGAACTCTCACTCTCCAGGTTCATATTCATATGTAAGGTGAATTATAATCATATTGCACACATGCATGCATACATGTAATGTGTGTATGCATTCAATTACATTTGTAAGTGATAAGAATAATATAATAACAATTTTAATCTATACAGTGCGTAGCACAACAGAGTCCTGATCTGTAATTGGGACTCCCCCAGTACTTGCACAGATCACTGGGAGGATTTTTTTCTTTTCAAGACCCAGTTACCACTTAATTTTTCATTCTTGGCAATAGCTTCTGCTAGTTTTGTCCAGCTAGCTCAAGGCTCTTATAATAAAGATTGTATAAACACTGGATAAGGCAGGCTCTGAGGTTAAGGATCTAGTTAGAGGTCATGCATTGTGATCCACACAAGTGCAATATGTTGTCCTGTGGATCAAGGTGCACATATAGGCCTGAAGTGCTGGGATCTGAACCCCGAGCCCTGAATTAAGGTTGACATATGGGTGGTTCCCACAGTCCTTCAAGAGGAGGCAATGAGTTTGCCTTTCGGCTTTCCTCCAAGGTGCGGCCGGCCTTGTAAGGGTAAACAAGCCCCAGGTGCCCTGCATTGGGTAAATGAGTGCCAGGTGTCCTGCTTTGGGCATAAAAGCTGGGACCACTTGCAGGAAGGGTGGAGTGTCTGTCTGTGAGGTGGATGCACTTTGCAGAGTTTCCCTGTTGGGGAAGGACCTCCTGACTCTCCCTGCAACTGGGCCCCGGTCAGGTTTGATGCTGGTGAACGCGGGCTTTGTGAGAACACGTGGCTCTCTCTCTCCTGTATTATCTGTCTATTGGCTTGGCTGTCTCCCATCTCTACCATGGGAGACTTCATTGCTTTGTTTGTTCCACCAATTGTTGGCTGTGTTGTATCGTTGCTGGGGTTGATGTCTGTTATGTGTAATCTGATTGACTTGTTTGTACCCCCAGCATTCACTCATATACTGACTTTCTTGTGTGCAATAGAATCTCATTACTGGTTTGTTTTACTGCTGGCTGTGTCCTTTGTGCTAAGCCTAGTAATTGGCAAAACAAGGCCTTAGGAAAGCAATGAACAATAGTTCTTACTATCATGTTTCAATTCTGCATTGCTACTTCAGACCTCTGAATCTTACCCTATGTACATACATACTTAATTATTGCAAAGAACAACCCAACATTAAGCTTTTACTTCTAAATTTCTGGAAATTCAATAGCCTGTATGCAAAGACCATCCTTCATTAAACTTCAAAAATGATCATATTACCTGAGTGCCAAAATTGATTGACAAGTATATGCTTTTAGGACTTTACAGGATTGGGTTGAAATATTTGGAAGAAACATATGTTAAAATCTCAAAATTTAAAGTAGCTGTCAGTCAGATGTGTGAAGAATATAGTGTACGCCTTTGTATGCATCCCCAGCCACTGGCAGATACATACAGCTAGATGTTGGTACAAACAACTGGTACTGTATTTTGCAGTTCAAAAGCCGCAGTAGTAACAAAACGTACAACAAAAATAAGAGGACAACTTGTGCTCCTTTGTGTGAAAGACAAACACAAGGTTGCGAAGTGATTGGTGTCAGTTTCCTCGGAGTCCATACTTCAGAAAGTAGAGCATTTCTGAAGGAGCAAAGATTCAAGCTTTGCTAAATGGATAGCTCATCACATGGGTAAATAGAACATGTACATTTACCTACATGTATCTCTACCTCCCAAGATAAATTCTCTCTTCAGCTTTCTTTCAGCTGTAGTCATTTTCCATCAGTAGAGAGCTGTTGTTGCTATAGGAAATGATGGTAGAACCTTACATAAAAGTATGTGTTTTATAGCATCAGAACGCTTTGCTGCATTGTAATATCTGGCATAAGTATAAAGGGATTTCTGTTATTATTCTAATCAGATCCTCTTGGAATGATAACATTAGGTACTTACATACTGGTACATCAAAGGCCTCATTTATCATTTATCAGGAAACAGAAGGAAAAACCTAAATTTTATGTAAATGCAGAAAAAATGTTAAGTTCTTAGTGAAACTCTCAGTGTTGCTATAGGGGTATAAAGACTAGCTTGACTTTTTTTATCTTACTGTTTGCAATGTGTTACTTGAGATTCTGACAAGTATTAGGCGTTAAAATCTGATTAATGCTAGCTGGACAAACAGAATTTTTGTTCTGATACGGAATGAAAATGAGAACTGCCACTGGGATGCAGTAAAGAAGAAGAGAATATATGGGGATTTTTAAGCGCACAAAGCAGAACTGCATGAAGAATAATCATGTATCTCAATTTCTTAGTCAGGATCAAGCAAGGACAAGAGTTGTTCAGAACAGCAGTTGTCAGGCAAAACAGGAATATGCACTTGAGTCCCTAAGCAGTATGTTGTTGTCTCTTATGGTGTAAGCATTTTCTGCCCCAAATTTTGAATAGTTTCATTTTAATTTTAGAACAGAACAAATTATTGTTTCCTAATTTGTCTCTGTATTAATAGTTGTATTTTCTCTAGGGATGTCGTCAATAGTCCAGTAAGGATCGCTGTGTCAGGTGCTACATCCTAATTATTTTTGTGCTCGGAAAGCATGCTCTTAGCCTTTGGTTCAAACAACTCATCAGAGTACAATGAGAACCTTTAAATGTGGGGAGACAGAATCTAACGCTGTTCAGGTAAATGAAAAGCAAACTGCCATTCTACCTCTGTTTCAACATGAATGTTAAAAGTGCTTGATTTCCCAGTCACTGCTCAAGAAAAGTGATGAAGAGCTGAGTTCATGAAATGGATAGCATTCATGATAATATAATAAAAAATCCTGCATTTCAAAAGAATCAGACAGTGGAACCTTTTCTCAGTAGACACAGCACTTAACTGCTGTGAAAGGAATCACTCAGTAATATTATACATTGTTCCTACACAGTGTTCCTGATTATTCTAATTTTACTTTCAAATCACATGGATTGCTTATGGATCCTTTAGCCTCCTTTGACATGGAAGATGATATTCAAAGTATTTATGGTCTAACACCCTGACTCTGAAGCTTCAAGTACCTTTTTGTATGGTGGTTACTGGGAGAGCCTGGAGTAACTCTGGTGGCATTTGCACCCAAAGCTCAGTGAAGGACAGAATGGCTCGTTCTCAGTAAGCTGCCATTGCTGTCTGTCTCAGTATAGAAAGAAAACCAAAGTATTTTACATTTCTCACGAAGCAATCAACAAAATATGAATTCTGGAAACATTTTTGGAAAAAAAGTTAAAATACAATTTTTTGAAAACCTGTGTCTTTTAAAAAATATATTGCCAATGGTATAGTCATCCAGTAGGGCATGCTGACACTATATGTTTTGTGTTGTTAATAGTTGCATTGGATAGCAGTATTCTTGTTGGTTTTTATAATATCATTCAAGCCATGCCAGAATAACTGTGTGCAATATGACATGAAATACAAAAATAATTGTATCAAAGAAAAAATAATTTAGGAAATAAGTATCTTCTTAGAATCTTCATAAAACAAGAGCACTTCACATAAACCCCCTAAATTTATTTGTCTCAAAATAATAGTTCTAAAACTGCTTTGGTGATCTCCTCTTTAACATTTCATTAGGTTGTACCTAAATTCATTGAACAGACCCAATGCAAAAATCTTTGTTTCTAATAAGTAGTATCTAATGGTTTTAAAGAACCTGTGGTGTTTTGTATTGTTCATTTTCAAGATGTTTTCTGTCGGTCTCTGTTAAAACCCCAAAGTCTCTTTATTAAAGAACTTTTACACCAGATAAAAATTTTGGACAGAGCGAACTTCAAATTTACGTGCTTTTGTTTTAGCCAAGAGAAAGAATAAGCTTTTTTTCAGACTCTTCAGAAATCTTCGCCTATTTACTGCATTTCTTTTCTTGTTATTCACCGAGTTCTATAGACAAGTAATTGCATTTGTGCAGCAAGCCCACAAAGACAAAAGATCAGTGACTTGAACTAAAATTCCTGTTGAAGATTTTAGCTAATAGTTCTTAGAAAGGACCATCAAGGCTGCATTTCAATTGCCAGATTGGTTTACTTGTACCTTACTGCAGGGGCTTCATTCTTCTATGCTTCATGGAACCTTTGGGTGATCAGACTAGGAGCCAGTTGTTGCTACCACCCTTCCTTTGGGGCTCTGTGTTTTGGCATTTAGCCATGTGCCAAGAGGCTGTAAGCAGGCACTATGCAGCTTACAAATATTAGCAATTATTTATTATCTAACACTGGGCGGTTTCTCCATCTGATTGAAATATAAATGCCCTTGCAATAGCTTTGTAGGCTTTCACAGTCATTCTTGAGGTTTCCCAACGTCCACTGCGCTGCCGTATTACTACTAAACTGTTACAATTCTTAACTGCTCTGAGGATTAATTGGCTTCCTTGTGCTACTCATTCCCATCGTCATTGGTTTTATGCTTACTCTGGGGAGTGTTTCCTGTGCTGACTCTTTTTGTGGAGGGAGGGAATGCATTGTCATGGTAATCTGGTAGATCTAACTTGGAACAATCTGGATTGTTTCAACTATCCCAGTCCTTGTCACAAGGGTTTATGTTGTCTTCTCTGTGTCTTGCATACTATACTTTACTTATCCTGCATAATTTTTTTCAGGAATTGTCTTCTGGCATATTGAATGACCTGATCACAGCATGGTTTAGCTTTCATCAATGATTTTGGAGTTGCTTCAGTCTCTTTCAACTGCTGACCTAAATCCTTGGTTCAGATTTCTGAGGTACTAGGTTTTCTATGTTATTCATCATGTTTTGCCTGAACTTGCTTCATCACAGAGATTGAACATAGGCTCTCTTCTCTGGAGGCACACTCGTCAGCATTATACTGCTTCTTTTCTTCTAGCCTAGCATAGTGTTTATGTTTTTACCCCTTAGCTATGCACTGAGTTGCCATTTTGCCTCTCTCCAGAATCCCATCTCTGCTTTCAGACCCATTTTCTTTTCATGCTCTCTTCTTGTTTTTTTCTCTCCTCAGTTCTCCCTTTACTCTTTTTAATAGAACAGGCAAATCAGCTGCAGCCCTCCACAAACCTCATGGCACAGAAGCACAAATATATGTCTCAGGTTTAGTGGTCTCATGACAGATTGCAAATGCCTTCCCTGCCTCTCTCTCGATGCATCTTAGCCCTGAAAATCTTCCTGATCCCACATAGTGTCACTTCTGAATGACCCACACCTCCAAGCTTTCCTCTAGAAGGAAAAAAGTAATTTCTTCACACACACCCCTCCCCCCCCCCTCCCCCCCCGCTCAGGTGAGTGATGATTTCTGGGTTTGGGCTGTGACCTGTGCTGAACAGTCTGAGCAGGACTCCACATTTTACCAACAATTACCCTAAATTACAAATAGACAATCCTGCTTTCAGTTTCTGGCTTTCAATCAAAAGGGTGTAGGCTGTCTACATTGTCCACTGACCTGTTACAGCTCTTCTTTTGGGTCACTGTTCAGGTATCTTCAGCTGTGTGCAAAGAGACTCTGCAAGCAGGATATATGCAGCTTACAAACACAAACCAATTATCTGTTGGCCAACAAACAGGTTTGTTTTTTGTTTTTGTTTTAATTTAATAAGCAATTAGGCTATGCATTAATATGCTTAGCCTAAGCTAAGCACCTGCTAAGACATCCAAAGAGTTTCTGCTGGCCAGGCAGTCATTAGTCAGTTGAAGAAGGGTCAGTATCCACTGGTCCCAGGGATGGTTGCTTACTGCCACTAAGTTGCTGTTTTGCATCAAATCTGTCAACAACAATTATCTGACTGTTGACCTGACCAGTGGTTAATTTGCCTCCTAGTTTTAATTTCATTAAGGGGCCTTTACACCTTTTCCAAGCTGGTCTTTCCCCTCTTGAATCCTAACGGTTCATCCTCTACCATCTTGTCTCTCTCTGTAACTATACCTCTATAAGCTTTCCTCAGAGTTTCTTACAGCTTTCTCCCAAGCTGGCAATTTTGTTAGCAGCCTGAGCTAGGAGTATATAGTGGGACCATGTCAGAGCTGCACCTTGGGACCTGGGAATATGCACAGCTGAACAGAGATGAAGAGAGCTGCCAAGAGAGGGTTCCAGGATGCACCACCACAGAAGTAACTGGTTTCTTGGTGAATAAAAATGCTCAGGGCATAACATGGAATGGCAGATGCTGAGGACCACAAATGTGATCTTCCACACTGTAAAATTCTGTCCCTGACAGCCCTAAGCTCTTATGGCAGTTGTCCTACAAGTAGATGTCAACCCCTACAGGACACATCTACTCTTGAGGAAGTATAGATTGGTCTGGCCATTGCTACAACCTAGACCATTACTATATGAGGGAGGAGGAACAAAATATCCTTGGCAGGCATTTTTACCACATCTTGTTCTGACACAACTATTTCATACAGGATGATGGCAAGATTTATTCTCCTACTGTGGGCCATGTTGCCTTGAAGCCAAAGAATGAGGATAGCCATCGTACGTCACTGCATCTGGGGAAGCAGCACAGGCAGCAGTGACAGGAGAGCAGGCAGCATAGCTTTGCAGTAGGTTTTATACACAATTGTGGCTGTGTCTGCCATTGCCTCTAATATGGAGGGTCACAACTGTGTACAACAGACAAAACATGGACAAAGTGCAGGCGGCATGCTGAAGAGATCTGTACTGGGTAGGCATAAAAGACTGCAACATAGCTCTCAGACACACTTCCAGAAGCACCCAGAGGAGAAATGAGCCATTGTCTCCCTGAAGATTTCCTCTCATGTGCCCCAGGTGGAATGTATGCAAGTCAGCTTTTATCCCTCAGCTTGGGGAATACGTCTTGCTCCCTGCTGCAGATAACAAGGGTGGTGTACGCATACTCTGCAGCATTATGGGAACTTGCTGGATTACAAGAAAAGTGTAGGTTCAAACTAATGAGGACATGGTGTGGATGACTGGGAAGAGGAGCCGGGTGGGAAACAGGGAGGGTGTGTTGTGGCATGCTGGAGATACCCCTTGGGATAACTCCCACTCTGGTCTCCTCAGAACTACTGAACTCAGTACTCAAATCCCTACTATAATCAAGGATTTGCAACACGTGAGTCCTGTGGAATTGCAGAAAATTGTAGGATTTGCTCTTTTGCTGGAGACCAAACTCCTAATTCTTCTCTGCTATTGTTGTGTAGTGAACATCTATTTTATTTAATTGAAAACTGTTAAAATCAGCAAATGTTTCATAACTAGTTGCTGACAAAAATTAAGCCTCTATTTGGTGGCACTGTCTGTATATACAGAGCATGAGATAGTCTATACATTTTTCTCTGACTGGATTTTTTGACTTGAAGTTTTAGGCAAGTCCTGTCTATAGTTGAGGGGCTATGTTATGTTACACACCAGGCAGAAAACCTGGAAGGCAGAGGTATGCCTGACTACCTTCCCCAGCCCTGTATACTTCAGAAATGTAGGGTTCCTCACTGTGGGTTTGTTAGCCTGGCAAAACTACCTCTGACTATTAGCGATCCACAATGAAACCAAGCAGAACTCAGGAAGAATGCTGCTTTTGTCTTTCCTAAATCTTGTGTATTCTGAGGGGTTTTGTATTAAGTAGTTTTCTGGTACTCATCTAAGTACATTTTGTTTTCTGTGTATTAGGACCTTCTTTTTCTGAACACTAGGGGAAGGAAGAGAACAGGGTAGATGGGAAGGTTTTAAAGATTGTGCTCTGGAAAAGGCCTCTTATTCCTACTGTTTATTCCTAAGGAGTTTTACTCTCTCTCATCATTGCCATTTCTCATGCGGGAGTAGCCTTAATCATATCAGTTGTTCAGGCACTAGAATCTGCCAGGCTTTGTCCTTTTCACATCCTGAATTGGATATAGCACCACTTAACCAACTTCTCAAAAGAAAAATGTCACAGGGCTGCAGTCTCTCTCTTGCCTTTAAAAAGTGCAAAATATAATTGGCAGTTCTAAGCACTTGGTAGGCATGTTAGGAGAAGATAATGTTATATTCCTGAGATGGTTGGAGATTTTTGATGTTTTATACTCCTACAGAATTTAAATTATAGGTCCATTACAAAAGATTTACCTGATTTATGTTTTCAAAGCCTTTTGTTTCTTCTAAAAGCAATATAAGCCTATAACAATTTCAGAGGTTTTTGTATGCTTTGTGGACGTGCTGTAGGAAACACTGCTATTTTCCTCTTGAATGGGCACAGAAATGAAATGTAAAAGTCTGCCAAATGAGAAGTTCAGAAAAATGTGGTCTCACAAACACATCATTGATTCTTATGAGATTGTGGCATTTCTTCATTGGAACTTTTCAGTCCACATGGAACAAGTTCAGTCTTATAATGTATCTCTCTAGGCTGTGGTGATGTCCTGCAAACAGTACAGTTTAAGTAAGATGATAATTTGTATGTTTTGCTTGCAGACTGAATTAGAAAGTCTTAGCCATGAAGTATACGACTTGTAGACTTTGAATAACATATTAAGTTGTGTTACCTTTCTTCATACTATTTTAACAGAGCAGTTTTGCCAGTTTGTGGTGTCCTTTTCAAATGACCATTTTAATAGAACATGTTGTACTCTTTGAAAAGTCCAATTTAATTTGAAGACTTGCCTGTGCACATTGAACATACTGCCATTTTATTCTTAAGGAATAGTACCTTATCTTTTGTTAATTTATGCCCTATTCTGTAAGGGAGGTACAGACCTATTTAATAAATCAGTGTATAATATTAAGAATACACGTAAGTCTTTACAAAATCATTCAAGTCAAGATTAACTCTACAACCCTTGCTGAAAGTAACTAGCTCCTAAAGAAACAGACTCCAGAAAATAGTGGGATTTATTATGTAGGAGGGAGAAGTCATCTTAATTAATATTTGACCATACTGAAGAATTAAGCTGAAAAATGTATACTTTTTACAGGAAAGTAATTGGAAGACTAGAGTTATGCACTGTGATAAATATGATATTATGATATATTTTATGTATTCTAAAACAGGTATAAACTTTATACTGGAAGAAAATATTTAATGTATTACGATTAGTCTACAAGACCCTTACTCAAGAAACCAACACAAATGAAACTGGTGCAGTGCATTTTATTTGCAGATGCTCATCAGTGGGTATAAAGGATTCATGAATAAATCATAAGAAGACACACTTTCATGACATTATAGCATGTTAGTTTTTTTTCCAGCATCAATTCATGGAAGGAAGGTTACTATGGTGACAGAAGACTCATCTGAATGATTCTCAGTTGCTGAGCATTTTTATGCCTGGCTTCTCCAGTATACCTTTCAATTTCAAACTAAAATTTTGAAGCTACAATAGATTTTTTTAAAATGCTTCTGCAAGAAAGTCATGACCAAAACATGAGTCCCTCAAACAGATAAGCAAAAAGCAATGGAAAAAAAAAAAAAAAGAGAAGAGAAAAAGTGATTAAACTTTGTGCCATAATTAACTCTCTCTGTAGAATCTGTTTTCTTAAAGTAAAATAAAATAAATATAAGATTTGTCAGCTAGTAATTTAAGAGTTTCAGTATGGTTTTTTACCCCCAAACTAGTTTTGCGAAAATATACAAAATAGGATCTGCTTCTAAGAAATTTGGCCTTCCTTACAGGAATTGAGTCATGATTCAGCAAATTTTTGTAAGACTGTTATTATAAAGCCACAAGAATCCCAGCTCAAAGCAAGATGAATACAGTGTGTATATATACCAGCAGTTCATGGCACAGCAGTGTTATAATAGTTGTGACTAGAATGCACCTGAATTTTCAAACCCCGATTGGATTACATATTTTGAAGAAAGACTTTGTCTTTCAGTTTCAGTAATTGGTGCTGAAAGAAATAAGGTCAAGTGCTCACCTGAGTGCTCAAAGCCCAGACTTCCAGCTTCTGGAAGGAAATTTGCTACATGCATTAGGTTATTTATTATTAGGGCTATTTGCCCTAGAATTTCAAGCCTTGTGAACCTTGTAAAGTTTCACTGATTTGGGAGTCTTCACTGTAGTTCTCAAAGTTTCAAGGCTCAGTAAGGATCTAAAGCTGGAATATATGTTGGATTGAATATTAAATTTCTAAATCTAAATACTGTTATTTTTATAACTATTAATTAGTATAAATATTGTTACTATTTACTATGACATACTCTCAGTATTATGCTCCTTGCTCAAGAAATCTTAAAAGTTCTTCTTCTGACTCTAACTTGAAGTTTTATTTTTCCCCAGAAATCTGAAGTGGAAATTATGATTTTCAAACGGTTCATCGAAGGAGAAGGTTCTCTCACACATGACTGTAAGTTTATCTTGTGTTTCTAACTTCAGAGTAGATACATTCATGAAATGATTTGGCCTTGATATTTGAACTAGGGTTCTGCTAGCTGCTCTTTTGCTTCATCTATCATGAAAGACAGGATTGCATTGTAACATGAGTGAATTGAATGTATACCCTAGCATGACAATTTATAATTAGTGTATCGCTACTGGTGAAGATCAGTGGTGTATGCAAAACTCTCAAGACATTGTGTATGTATCCTCCAGTTGTGTGGTACTAAACTGTGTGGTACTCTACTGCCAGAACCTGAGATAAATAGTTTAAAGCTAGTCTGTGTCTGTGTGCATGAACTTCAAGTGTTGCAGTGTTTCCAGTATGGACAGAACCTTGATTTGAACCAAGGTCTGAAGAACTGATGCTTTAAAATCACACAGATCTATCAGTTCCCTTTGGAGACAGCAGTTTCTAGCTCACATGGGCTAAAGATGCACAGACCAGCTTGGGATATTAACATCACCAGATCTTTTGCTATTTGGTTGCATAAGCTGCAGTTCTGTCCTCTGTTTGCTTATAACTCCTCCTCACCTTTCCCCTTAATTTGAGAAGGAGAAATTTTGACCAGCTTGGGCCAGCACTTAGATGTTAGTAACTGTCAGAAACTGATCCATCTTCTCTGTTAAGTGGTAGAAGGAAAGGGTTAACAAATGAACTGTAGCTTTTGCTTTTGCTCAAAACAATGTCTGTGTATCTGGATCCCATGCATATGTGTCTTAGAGGGGAGTGAGGTGTAAAGGAATAGAGATGAATGTAGATACTATCTTCATGTTAGCTGGAACAGCTGAAATGGGGTTAGGTCTCTGGTATAGAGTTTATTGTCCTCCCAAAACTGCAGAATCAGCTACTCATGAAAATGGTGCCAAACCTTCTTCAGCCCATGAAGTGGATTAGCTTAACAAGTTTAAACTGAAGGGTTTTACTAGTTTTGCTCTTTGTGATGGAGGTATTTTTAATTGGGATTTTATTTAAAAGTAAGTGAATGTTGGTTCATTTTGAATGAAATAATTTAGCACCTACGTGAGGAGATCTGATGTGAGAAAGTAACTACCCTATGGAGATATGCAGCTCACCTCTTCTATCTCACAACTATTTTGGTAGCAAACATCTTCTACACCCTCAGAACTGTCCTCATGATTTGCAGCCACAGACCAGGCCAGAGGTTCTAATCTCTTTATATTTTATGGAATTACACAGGAATAGCTTTATTCAGTCAAGCTGCATGACTGAGTACACTGTGTTTGTACCTAGGATATCTTCCAAGGTCTCAAATGCCACACTTTCCAAAATCCTAAGCAAGTCTAATCAGCATTTCATTAACGTGTCTGGAGCAACAGATGAGTGAACCTCCAGCCTGCAATTTGAGTAAGTCTTCATTGTAGAGATGCTTTCCCAAGAATAAAGCATCTTGGCTGATACGTATTTCTACATGATTCACAAAGCTAAACATGCTTTTTATAATCACAGTGCTAAAAAACTGTGAAAGCCGAGTGCCTAAAACTGTACATTCAGCAGAGTGCTACAGACTAGGAATCTCAGAGCAGTTGCTGTAAAACAATATTGGTGACTAAAGGAGAAAAGTGGGAGATTGAAGAAGTGATTTGTCTGAGCTATTCCAGTTTTTTATGATCTAACATTTTATTTCTATCTGAAGAGAAGCAGAAATAGAAATATTGCTTTTGCAAGGAGAGGGTGAAAGTTATCGTGCCAAAAATTAATCTGGCATAGTTCCCTGTTACTGAATGACGCTTATGGCACAGCATCACAGTGTTCCCCAGAGGCTAAGGGAGTTGATTAGTCCTCTTTGTTCAGCACTGGTTGTACCCTATCTGGAGTGCTGGGATAAGTTCTGTCCCCTCTAGTACACAAGAGACATCAACAAACTGGGGTCAGTCCAGTGATAGGCCACTAGGATGACTAAAAGACTGGAGCATGGGTCATATGAGGAGAGGCTGTGATGTGTAAAGATGTGTTTCCATAACTAGAGTCAAAACATGTTTGTTGGTGTGTTTTGGTGTTTTTTTTTTTCCTCTAGTTGTAAAGTGAGATTATTATTTGGAATATGCCTCCCTATTACATGTTTATTTTTGCTGATGATGGCCCTAAGGTATGTTTTGTCATCATTTCTGAATTTGGCTAGAGCCGGTCAGATCACTCAATGTAAGCCTGTAAGTTTACACTGTAAGCTTTCTTTTTCTTTGTGTTTCTTTTTGTTTTGTTTTGTTTTGTTGGTCTTTGAATTTTGGTGTATTCTTTTTTCCAAGAAGCAATGCTGGAATAGTCATAAATATTTGCTAAATCATTTTGTAAATAAAACCCACCAAGGTCTAGTTGGATGCAGCTTTTGTTTCTTTCTTTTTTTTAAAAAACTAATTATTTTATTAATTAATTATTAATTAATTTTAATTTTATTAATTTATTAATATGACATTGGTTATGTGAATCATGTGGCTGAGTCCTAAAACTCTTTTGCTCTGTGCTGGTATCTTAACAGTTAAAAAAGAATGCACATCTAGTATAAATTTGGCCCAAATAATTAATTTGCACTAGCAGTCATGGAACTTTTTAGACTGATTACTGCTTTTGTGAATAAACTGGAGACTGTCCAAAAAATTGCCAAAACTGTGTGTATGTGACCTTGGGAATTAATAGTGGGGAGAAGCTGCCCCACTTAATTGAAAAACCATTCATGAATCTGCCTTTGATTATTTAGCTCTGCTGTAATTACTGCAGTGGTTTGAGTCTTCTGCTCTTGTAGTGACGTCTGTTTTATTTCATGCCTGCAACATTAATTTTACATGATGAAATACTGTACCAATGGTATCTACTGGGATTTTATCTGGCCTCTAATTGGCAGTTGAGGTTTTTTGAATCCTGAAAAATGTAGATGCTGGTTTTATAGTGTGGATTTATAGTGCTTCCTGCAATTTGACCACAGTTTGATTAAATTGGTTTCTTTAATTTAGATTGAGTATTATCTTGTATGTTCATTTTTCTTTCTGAATGTACCAGCAAGACATTAATGTGGAATAAAACTAATCAAGAAATATGTGTAAATGTTTTATAGTGCATCTATAATGTCCATTTTTTTTTGTTTGTTTTTTGCTAAAGAAACAACACTTCTGAGAATTTCTTGAAACACTCCAGATCAGTAGGCACCACTTTAAGCTTCAAGTTTATTAACACAGATATTTTAGAGTGAAAAATTAGTGGAATTAGGAAAAAGAAATATATACATGTATAAATCTATTTGGCTGGTGCTATATTATATTGCAGAAACAATGCCAAACTTGTGTGCCTAAAAATGTATTCAGTGCTCATTGAAAAAAAAAAAAAAAGAATGGTGGAGAAAGGAAATGGATATTGATCATTGATCTTGTTCCTGTTTTGTGAATGTACCCTGGAAACTGTCATGGTATGACCAATCCTATTGTACCATAGGCTGTATTTCCCAAGTGCAAATCTAGAGATTAGTAAAACTCTGTTCTAAGAATAGATGTAACATAATGTTATGGATATTTGTCAAAAATGTCACACGTGTATATTCATATTTACTTGTGTCATACTGGTTATACAAGGATTCTAAAACAAAGTTTCCTACCTTAAAACTACACTTACTAGAAGGTTCTCATCTTATGTGTATGTCTAGAAAATTAAGGGTAATATTAGTATGTTAACTAACTGACTGTACTACAGAAGTCTGAATAGCTGAGTTTCTTATTTTTGAAAGATAGATTTAGTATTATTGATCAAGATTAGTTTTGGTCTAGTATCACAGCTGTTGGTATCTGAAAAACAGGGATGTCCTGGCCCCTTGAAGAATAGGATTACTGAATAGTATGAGATTAAATGAGAAGAAATTGTGTGCTGGATTTGGTGTCCTGGAGGTAACTGAAAGTTTAGTTTGTTTCTTACCTGTTTCATCACAGCAATTCTTTTAACAGTCTTCCCTGAATATGAGCACTTTCACAAGGCATGGATTGGAAAACATTGCTTTCTATATAGACCATTTCCATTTTTAAAAATGTTTGTAAAATCATCATTCATTAGAGGACTGTTAACAGTCCTGTTCCCTGGTTCCATGTTACAAGGTTGTTTCTGTGTAAGAGAGTGTTATAGAAACTTCTAAGTTACAGTGGAAGAATTATAAAATATTTAAGCTATAGCTATGAAGGAACCAAAGAAATTACTCCATAGGGCCTGTGGAATTTAGTTGCTCAAAGCTTTGTGGTTATAGATAATATGAATCAATTCAGGCTTCCTTCTGTAGAAGGTTTGAGACATTTAGTTTTATGTCTGTTTAAAGCACTTATACTAAATCTTTGCTATGCTTGTGTTAACTAATACTAGAAGTTTTGCTCATCTTGTCAACAGAAAGAAACACTGTCAAGAGAAATAATTCTGACCTTCAGGGTATTCCTCCTCACAGCAAGGAGAGAATAGAATCTGCGAGTGCATGCTGTTGGCCAGGCTGTAGTGATCACGCTTTGAGCAGCTGTCAGTGTTTTGGTCTGGAGAGAAGTTGAGAGAGAGTGGTGGGATGTGTTTCTTTTATTCCCCCTTGGTTTAATTTTGGTTCAGGAGGCTGCTGATTGAAGAGATAATAAAAACCGTATTGCCTAAATCTGTTCCTTTTTTGTAGATTTGCAGTCTCCCTCTCTGATAGATCCTTTCTTACTCCTCTATTATGAAAACAAAACTTTAGAACCAAATTAGACTTCTTGGTACTGCTAGAATTTAAATTGACTGGAGGGCTTGAGAGGTGGGAGGGAATAGTAGCATAGAGGGGAGAAATATGAAGAAAGGAAACATCCTTACCCATTCTTGGGGCATGATGTCAGCTATTACAGCCTCAGATTTCCAAGCAGCTTATTTTTTCACCTAGTATTGAGTTCCAAAATAAACACAAAATAATGCTTCTGCTTCAATTCATAGATCAATTTGCAATGCAGGGTACATGTGTGTGAACAGGATGGACAACAGTACAGAGAAATAGGAAGTTTGGTGGCAATATCACTGGAAGGGAAAACTGTGTCTTACCTCTGTAAGCAGCCCTCACATGGGATGTTTCTGCCATCAGCAAGTCATTATTCATTTCTCTCCTCCCCTTCTCAGTGATCAGCCAAAAAAAAAGGCAGAGAAGTTTTGCTTCTGCTTTGCCTATGGCAACTTAGAATTCTGTTAGGAATTAATTATAATAGGAATCCGCCACCTGCTTCTTGATGCTCTCTCAAATCCAGACAGTCTTTTAGAACCACAGCAGAATTCCTTTTCCTCTTTTTGTGCTTGCTAAGAAGTTAACTCCATCAGGCCATCAAATTTCTGGTATTTCTGCCTTTAAAGATTTTTTGTTCATTTTGATAGGAAGTGATAGTATTGTGCTGTGACCAAGCTGTTTCAAAACAAAATGTAAAAAGATCTTAGAGCACCAAACAAAAACATACCAAAATCATTCTTGAAAAACACCTAAAAGTTTCCAAAACAACTGTGCAACCTGTCCTTTACTCATGTAATCTCTCTTCTATGAAGACAAAAAATGTAAATTGTAGCGTGTAGCATATTAAAGAGTAGTTCTGATTAAATGTTGGACTACGATATGTGTTAAGGTCTATTAAATTAGTCCACACTTTCATGTATTGGTTTGAAACTTCTCACTTTTGATCAATAAGGCGAAGCATTGCACTGAAGCCCTTAAAATAATTCTCAAATGCACCACTTTCTTTTTATAAATAAAAAAATGGTTTACATATCAACAAGAAAGATTATTAAAAAAGGAGAGAGAGATCAGAAGCAGTTGTGTGTTTTCATTTTTAAAAACTTATATTAAGATATATCCTATCTCAGCCAGTAAGTTCCAGGAAGAAGAGATCAAAGCAAAAGAATAGCATAGGACCAGAAATGTAAGGAAATTAATTTAAAATGGGGATTTTTCCTTGAACTGCAGCTTACTGTCTAAAAATGTCTAAACCAGCAGACCAAAAATAATTTTAATAAAATCCACCCCCTTAAAATTGGCAAAGATTGTCAAGTAATTTTGCAGATTATATGCACCATTTGCATAGATGATTGCATATATTAGCAGGAGAGTTTATCCACCCTACCTTGTCTGAATTGGACTAAATTCTATATAATTTTTGCTCCTTACATATCACTGAACATTGCAGCAAAACTCAGAAGTGATAGCATGTTTCTGTTTTTACCCCATAGTTCCTGGTCAAAAGGACAAGTAATTATTTTATTGACTTTAGAGCTGAATGTCATTTTTGCACAAATGTTCCAGTAATTGAAGTGTTTGATCCTACATTGCAAGAAAAAATGTCATTAATAGCTAAATATTATCAATACTTATCTGAGAGTGTTAAGAAAAAACCCAGCAGTTTTAGACCTGGGCAGAAAGTAGTCTTGTGCAAAAATAAGAAATCTAAAATATTTTTTGTTTCACATCAGCATGAACTAGCAATATTTGAATTATTTTTGTCAACAGATAAAAGTATTTCTCAGCCTCCAGCTTTCAGTGTGCTTCTGCAGTAACTATAACCTGGAATTTAAGACAAGTGCCTGAACTTTGATTTTGATTCCATTATTTGTCTGTGTTGAAGAAAAAGGACAAGAATTGCATTCAGCTGAGTTTTGAAAATTTTCTTTTCCCAAGCTGTGAAGGAGTAGAAGAAGAAATATTGAAGTTTTTTTGCCAGACTCATAAAATGTTTTTCCAGGCAAGCTCTACCCTTTTTCTCCCAGAAAATCCCGGGAAAGACAAATCCAAAGCAAGCTAGTAGAAATCTTTCCATTAACTTCAGTGAAATTTGTATCAAACCAGAAAACAGAAATATAATCTAACTGAAACTGGAGGGTTAATTAATGTGGCATTGAAACACTTAAGCAGGAATTTTAAGAAAACCAAAGGTTTAACATTTCTGCTTTTACTGAAAGTAACTTTTAATTACTGCAAGTGGTAAAGGAACTGAGCATTGCTTTAACTATTGGGATTTGTGCTAATGTAACTTAGATGACAAAGATTTATGTGAGAAGTTGAAAACATCTTTACAATTTTTTTTTTAAAAAAAAAATAATTTAGCATCAGATTTACCATACAGTTTACTCAATTGCTTCAGCACATATATCCCTTCAGGAAAGTATTCCATGGAATCACCTGAATGGTGTGCACAGTTTATCATGAGTGCCTAGAAAATGTTTTTGGAATTGAGTCCTTGGTAGCTGAACAGCACATGGCCACAGTGTGAACAAACCTACTTGGAATGAGGGAGGTTTCTCATTGCTGTGTGCACAGAAAGAAAAATAGAACTTTCTGTAGACTGGTTTTTCATAGGCTGATCAAGTGTAGATTTCTTGTGGAACTCATTTGTGCTACTTAATGTTGTCTTTTAATGTGGAAAATAATTTTTAACGTCTTGGATCTTAAAAAGCCCTTGTCAAGCTCAATGCATTATTTGAGCTAGATAGATCCTCAGATAATCCAGTATTTCTGTGATTATGTCATTTGCCTTTGCTTGAAAGAACAACCAGACATCTTCAGTACCATTTTTATTTTACAGAAGTAGATATGCCTTCATTTTGAAAACGCCCTTATGCAGAAGCAGATCATGGAGGATAGTAAACATTTTGTGGATGATGAAGTGAAAAAAATGCTCTTGTTAAGAAAGTATGGCTCAAAAACACTGAGCTGTCCAAAATAAAGTTGGTCCATTACTTGAAAAGACACTAGCTGAAATGTTGATGTCAGCCACCGATAAACGTGTTTCAATGTATTTGATGTTTTTTAAAATTTGTGTTTGATACAGCAAAACCAATTTCATCTTAGACAAGAAATGTTATACTGAAGTGTTGGCAAAGTTGATAACGTAGCACCAAACTCTATGCCAGTTTTCCTAAGGAAGAAGAAAATGTCACTTCTCACTTCACAAGGCCATGATTTTTAAGATAGTTTTAGTATTGTCACAAGTTACATCTGTAAAAATCATGATGGCATCTTTCTACACATAGGCCAGTTCAGGGGAACCAGAATAAATTCATCCTTTCACTTTATAAATGCAACATTCTTCTTAATCAGTTAGTAGAGGCAGTCCACTAAGGTGTCTGGCTTATGCTGCAGTGAGGAAGAAATTAGTTATGTTTTCCAGCTTTTTGCTTGGGTGGACACTGATGTTTTTAGAGCATTTTCTAATGAAATGTTAGCAAGAACCAGTAGCTGTTACAGGTGTCATTTTATTTGAAGATAGACAGAAAACATTATATTTTTATCACTGTTTCTGTCCTGCTATAATATATTGGTTGTACATGGAACTTTTATGCTATCATCAGTAGACTGTAGTGTGGGTGAAGTTCCCTAAGGCATTAGGTATTGCTTAAGAATAGCACAGAGCACAACATGTTGGTAACGTGATTTGTGAACAATCACATTTGCAGAGGCTTAACTGCTAGGATGTAGGAATTCCAAAGCTCCAATCCATAACATCAGCCATACCCAAATCATGAACGGCTGTATTTACTTTTTTGTACCTGTGCTAACATTTGTAGATATCTGTGCTAAAATAGAGCAATGTGCACACTGAACCAGAGTTGCATCTAAACATGCCATTGTATTTCAGAAAGAGGAAAAAAAAAAGAAAAGAAAAAAGAAAAGGAAAAAATAACAATGAGAAACTTGTCTGTTGGGGTTGCAAGGCTGCTTTTTAGTCGTTGAGTGACATTTCATTTCATATGCTAATTAGGAAGGAAAGCTTAGTGTTGGGCATTCATCTACAGCCCTGCTTCATCTTGTTAAAATCTGACAAAGTGCACACATTCACTTGTCTAAATTGTTTAGTTTTCAAAAATAGTATGTGTAGTTATGCCAAATACATTCAAAAGAAAACTTACAAGAGAAGCAATTCTGACAGGTAAACTCATTCCTGAGGTGTTTACAATACAAATCTTTCTCTCCGGTTTTCATTTTGTAAATCCAGATCATAGAGGTCTCCTGAGAGATGTTGTGAACCTTCAAGTCCAGGGCAATAAGACAGAACTGCATGCTTGAACATGCATGGGAGAAATACCAAAACATCTATTGCAGTCTTGTGTAGTTCTAGTGGCTCTGAAGAAATAGTGATTGAAATAAGGCATCCAGTCATTAGCATTCTTTGGAGAATCACTTTCCATATGATGTTGGTTCTAAAGCAGGACTAGCCTGTCATTTCAGGGCAGGCAGTGCAAACCTATTTCTGGCTCACTGGGCCAAAATTGCATTGACTGTGATTAGGATGCAAATCAGTGCGGGTACTCTATGAAAAAAAGGGAATTATTTACCAGATGGAATTGAGTCACTTTACTGGAGCTGCATGTTTTAGTTTATTTTTGTCAGTATCTCTAGAGGTGGTATTGCAACCCAGAACATTTGCTGAGTTGGTGGTCAATGACTAGGCTGACCTACACTCAGTCCTTCAAGGCCTTGAGTACTGAGTACCTGCAATTCAGTCACTAACTTCAGTAGATGAATTCTAGCTTTTCTTTATTGAAAAAAAGATAGCCTTTTATTTGTCTTTGCAGTTCTTGGATATATTCAAGGTTCACTTTTTAGCTTTTTACAGGCCAAGATCAGTTAAAGCACAAAACTGGAAACTGTAGGCCTTTACCTTGCTTAATAGTAGATCCTCTTCAGTTTCATCAGCTGGATTTATGCATCTACCTTAGGGACTTTGCTGACACAATTAATTTTAGAGTGTTAGTCAGCCTTTGCAAATTCTTTACATTTTGGAGGGTGGTATCAGAATATTTCAAACATGTAAAATCATTGAACTCTAAATCATCTTCTCAAGATGCCATCTCTTGCCATTGATACTAGAGGATACATAGGATAATGGGATCAGGTGCTCAGGTCACTAATCTTAGTGCCAGTTCTGGTCAACATTCCTATGAATGAGCTTTCCTAGTTCCCCGTTGCCAGTTAGGCAGTCTGGCTCTCTGATATCCTGGTCTGTCTTCTTCCTTACTGTTGTATGGGTTTTGCTCAAAGATTCCTAATGTACGGGTAGAAAATATCAAATCACGTTAGCAGACTCACCCCAACTATATCTCCAGGGAGAAAAATTGAATTATTGTACTTCAGTTCCCAACACCATCTCTCTAAACAGTTGTCAACAGAACCCGTTGATACTCACTACTGAAATTTTAAGGTCAATTTGTGTCATAAAACACCACTGTGTGATTATTGCTGGTAAATTTTGGCTTCTTAATAATTGTCGTCATGTGATATTATTTGTTGTGTCATAATGGTTTAACATATATATGCCACTGTAGCTTATTGATTCCTTTTCATTAGAGAAGAGTTTTGGCAAGTGAAGGGAGAGTTACTAGTGATATTTTCTGTGTTTCTTCTCAGTAGTTCATAGGAATAAAATTGAGAACTTGCTGAGGAAGTAATTATAAGCAAGACATTTTAATGAGGCTATGAATATGTATAGCTTCCTCAAACATTTACCAGCACAAAAAAGTAAGTTCAACTTGTCATAGAATTAGTTCTGCAAGAGAACAAATGCACTGGCATGTTTCAATATCTGCTTTGGAACTGTTAAACAATTGGACCATTGGTTTGTAAAGGTGCAGGAGGCTCAAGAATTTGCACATTTCACTATGTATCAGGTGCAGTTCCTGAATCTAAACAGAAGGAATAATTAGCAAATGCTTAGAGAACAGCGAAATGTTAGTCCTCATTTGGCCAAAATGTTTGGAATTGTGACGGTTTATGCTATGGTAGTATTTTGCTTTTACATTTTTATTCTGAGGGAACGAATAGATTATTTTTAGGAGATGCAATAATCTATATTTGATGTCCATCACTGACTTATTAAATCTCATGGAATTTCACTTTATCAATTTCATACGTAGGTTAGAAATATAATATAGTGTTTTAAATCCCCCAAACCATTATTATGAACATAGTTTCTCTCTCACAGCTAAAGCATACAGTATATTTTAGCATATATATCAATCTCTCTTTAGTGACACAATAAAATATCTATTTTTTAGCAATTGTATTTTTATGTTAAATGCTTCGCAATTGTGCAAAATTGGAATTGGCTTGCTATTGGCTTATAAAATTACAGATTAATGATTTAGCACACTATTTATTACCTGCTCTATCCATGTCACTCTTCAGAATAGAAAACATTCTCTCTGAAGGTTAAATACAAGTTAAAGCATTTTTCATTTGAATTACATTTTGTTCTGTCCACTACTTTCATCTGGATAAACATAATTTTCTTACTGAATGTAAAAGGATTTTTTTCTTCTTGTAAAAATACAATACTCAAGAAGTTTCAGGCTTTTCTTTTAGCTGTTATTACCCTCTGGAAATTCAGCACTCTTAAAATGAGAAATGTAATCCTAATTTATAAAAAATATTTGGATCTATGGCAAGAAAACATTGTCTATTGTGTGATGAGGGATGAATGTCAATAGTGGCAGTATATGATTTTTGGTTTATGACATGCTTCTGTCTATTCTAACATGATTTAGTTTTTCCCAATGTATTCACTATATAGAACCAAATGATTTGTTGCTTTGATCACTTAGAATCACAGAATCACTATGGTTGGAAAGGACCTCCAAGACCATCAAGTCCAATCTTTATTCCATCATGTCCCTAACCACTAGACTGTTAGACCATGGCCTCAAGTGCTTCATCCACTTGTTTGAGTGGATCCACTTACCTTTGACCTCTAATGCTTCCATCAAAAAAGAATGTATAGATTTTTTTTTTTTTTGAGACTTCTGAAAGTGAATTGGTCATTTGCAATCTCTTTTTGTATGCCTTCTCTTCACACATACATGCACGCACACACAAATGTAAATAAAAAGCAAGAAAAATGCTATTATAAACACCACACATGAAAAATTTATTTCACAAGTTCCTACTAACTTAAGATGAATCAGTATTTTACCATTTATTGGAAAAAAATAGGGTAACAGATATACTAAAGATTAGAGCTTTTAATAACTATCTCATTCTGTACCTATGTCATTAAAAGACAGTTTAAACTATTATGCAGTAGGTAACATTGAAATTGCAGAAATGCAGTGAAAATGCTGAGATAAATTCTCTGCAAATGTGATAGAGGTCTTTGAATTTATACTCACCTTTAACTAGAAGGTGACAGACTTGTCTTGAGAGCAGGGTTTCTGTCATAGGAGAAAATTCAAAAGCACCTCCTAGAAATAGTGCTGCTTACAACCCAATGTTTGCTTAATAGTGTTCTAAGAATTCACATAGTATCACTGTGATTCATTTTATAATGGATGTCTTTCTCTATACTGGTATAACACAGTACTGCCCACAGATGGCTGTCTCAATATATTAATATGTGCACTAATGATTTAAAAAAATACCTAAATCTTAGCTCAAATTAGAATTCTGACATGACTGAGACAAAACCCAAGTATTCTATTTACTTTAGTAGAGCCAAGAATTAATATAAAATATTATTTAGTAATGTTTAAAAAAAAATTAATATGGACTGTCTCTTGTTTTTATAGTTATTCAAACTTGTAGCTCACCTTTACTGATGTAAAACAGTATTGAAAAGAAAACCATGCAATACTAGAACTAGAGGTCCCCTTACCTGTGTAATCTATTCCTAGAATTTGCATAACAATTAGAGGAACAGATGCATCCAAAGTGGCAGCAAGAGGCTGGAAGTTCATAGAAATCAGATGGCATTTAAAAAATGCTAAGAAATGCAATGTCCCTAGCACCTGCACGCCCCCCCCCCCCTCCACCCCCCCCTGTTATTTTGGGATAGATCACAGCAGTCATTTACACTTACCCTTCTGCCTTCCAGCTTTAATGTATTGCCAGCTAGAGTATAACTGATTTTGCTTGTGACCAAAGTTCTGTTAAGGGATGCAGAATATTGTCTTAGTTTTATTAAAGTTTTTGTACTTCTTTCTGTGCTAAAAAAAAAAAAAGAAATTATGTGGAAATTTGAATAATTTACTGCTCAAACATCTCTGTAATTAGCATATCAATTCTTTTCATGAGTTTTCCTTTAGTGCCTGAATTCCTCTAGTCTGAGGCTGAGACTACCAACACTGCTGCCAAGTCACTGTACCAAATGCTGCCAAAAAGCTTCCAGCTGATGTACCGTTAGGTCGTCATTTAGTTTAACAAAATCTTAATCTCATTTCCTGGGGTGAAAGGTTTGGTGTCCTATCCTTTGTATAGCCAATTATCTATTTCTTTTAAACTTTGATGCTTTGTGTTGCCACTGCTTCATTGTCACAATATCCTATTGAGCCTCTTGAAAGCTGCACTTGCCAATGAGAGTTAATACTTCACATTACTTTTTTCTTTTTCACTTCAAAGACAGCCCATGTCAGATGCAGGGGTTTTATGAAATCTTTTCTTGTGCCATTTGCTTTACTCAACAAGATGACACAAGGATAATCAAACAAAAAAACCAAAACCTATCAGCAAAAAGCCCACAACTTGTGCAGATTTCAGGAGGGAAGATCTAAATGATCAATATTATACATCAGGATTGACATCTGACATATTATTCAATAATTCTTTAGCTAAGGGCTTGAATAGACATAGAGTTCTTTCAAAACACCAGAAATGAGCTCACAAATCTTCTCAGAAAGTGATTGCCCTTCTAAAAAAAAATCGATATCATGTTAAGTCCCATCTTTTGAGAAAAGCATCCTACACTTATCTAACTGTAGATCAAAATCCTAGTCATAATTCTAGGATTACTAACAACTGTATTTGAGTATTACTTTTTTCATTTACTTTTTTATGTCCTATTCAATTTGGATTAAGGGCTTCTGTGATTAGTATCATTTTTTCCTGTTGTCAGTTTACAACCTATTTTAGTGCATGAAAATTGAAATGAGCTTTCTACTGCTTAGTCTGAGTACTGCATGAATTATTGGACTTCAGATCTTCCAAAACCATTTTGCTTAAATATGTAGCCACATCAATTTTTATAGTATAGTAGTAGAGACAAGGTAAACATTGCTGATTTGACTTGATGAGTTTACTTTGATTCTTTCCCGACAGTTCATAAGCACAGTGAATCCCACAGTGGAAAAGATTAATAATTACTAATAAAATTAATCAAAAAATCCAGATGAGTCTATGGAAATGATTAATTTGCTACTAGGTGGTTACAGTCAAGGTCAATGAATTCTTGTCAAAAACTAGGCAGCAACCGCAGGGAAATACCTCCTTTGGAGACAAAGTAATTTTGTTTTATGTACATTTATGTACCTTATGTAACTTGGGCATAAAATAAGTTATAACTCATATCCAACTGAAGTGAAACTGAATATTAACCAGCTAGAAGAAAGAATCAAAGAATGTATGTTTACTTTGGACCAGAGCCCCTAGGTCCTTGTTTTACCTCCTGTCCTCTGTCCATGGTTTTATAGGTTTTATTTTATCATCACTGACTACAGTGTTGTTCTGTTATTATTTCTCCTGAATTGGCTATTTAGCGACAGGAATTATTGTATTCTTTAGCTTGGTGGAAGACAAGAAGAAATGCAGGAAGTTTAGCAGGTGTCCTTGGAGGTGAGTTGAGATTGGGAGAGGAACAAAATGCCTTATTTTCCTCCTCCTCTTAAAAAACCTGGCAGATGGGAAGGTGTTTATTATCATTCACTGTAGTGGCCAGTCTGTTATTAAAATAAGTAATTAAAATGGTCATCCCACTGCAGTATGTCACAAAGTGTTTACACTTCACAGCGAAGATGACAGGGCACCATGAAGCACACTAAGAGCTCTCTGTGTGTGAGCATTGTAACAGTTACTAGGCAGAAAGTTCTAATAATTTCAGAAATTTTTTTAAGTCTGTTTTGAGGGGTATTTACTTTCCTTTGAGAATCTTTTTACACGATTACTACTCTTTCTTGTAATGTATCTTGAAACTGGGGAGATAGGGGGAATCTTTTCAACGTTATATATCGGACCTTATGTATTAAAACCTTATACATTAGAAAAAAGAAATTGAACATTTAAAAAATATTTTGTCCTTCTTTATCAAGGTTAATAGCAAGAGTTTTCAAAGTTTGATCCATATTTCTGTGTTCTGACCTCGCACTTTGAAATTTTCATATGCTGTTCTTTGCACGGACAGGTAATGGCAAAAAATTGTTTCCACAGTATATTTCAGTGTCTATTTCAGCTCCTATAATATTGATTGATGCAGGTGTGGACTAGTTCCATGACCTCTAAAGAAATAAAAGCTTGAGTTTTTACAGTTTGGGATAAAAAAAAACGGACAGCAACAGCCTCAGAAATTCCATGAATCATGCACAAAGAAGGAGCTGTTGCACACACTCATGTGAAAATGGAAGCTCTGGCAGTATTCATTTGAGGCGATGTACAAAACTGAGCAATTAAGTGACAGAAAGTGAGCCAACTCTCTGGCCCCCTGGCTTTGAATGATGGCTGTTTCAGAAATAGACTGTGAAAACCTTCTGGATAAAGAAAGGAGCAGTCAAAAATCTGTAACTGTGATGGACAAACAGAAGACTCAGAATAACCTTAGATTCAAGTATTGATGCCAGTTAAAACAAAAAAAGACCATGGGCAGGATTATTTTTGCCAATACTAATACAAAAGCATCTGACTGTGCTTGATCAATTGTAATAAACTCAGACCAAAAATATGGTTCTGGATGTATCAATATGCCTCCCTTTTACTCTAAATTCCAATGGTTATTAGGAAAGGCGCATAATCAAGTATGTGTTGAAAGGACTGTAGAATTGCTGCTATCTGTACCTAGAGATTTAAATTACAAAGGCACCTATGACATTTGTCTATTGATGAGATTTTGCCGAATAAACCATACTCAATTCCTGCATGGTAATTGTTGAGATTAGTCATCAAAGTTTGTACAGATGCTTAAGTTCTCTTTAGGTACATACTCAGATAAGATGACTTTATATAAGTCAGTATTTTCAAGACCATTATTCACTCAGGCATAACAAGTGGCAATTTTCATGTCTGTAATAAAACTTAATTGCATTTTATAAAGCACCTCTGCTGTTTAGAATTCATGAACTTCAAGCTACCCAACTTCCTCCTGCAGTATGGGGGACAAGCTTTGTGGAGAAGGAAGAAAATTTTGCGTGTAACTTGACTTTCAACAGAATTTTATACTCTTCCACAGCATTCCCATAAATAAGTTATAGACACATTAGGGAACTAGTGTAGAGCGGGTAAACAAGTAGCTGAAAAGTCATACTGAGAGTAGCTATCTGTTGTTCACAAACTGAACAGATGAGTAAAGAAAAGCTTCTCAAGGTCAGTATTATTTGTTGTTTTCATTAAGGATTTGGACAATAGAACAGAGAATACCCTTATTAAATTTTCAGGCAAAACCAAGCAAGGGTAGGACAAGTACAAGCACTCGAGAAGATTAGAATGCGAAATGTTGATGGATTAGAGCAATATCGTGAGACAGAGAGGATGTAAATCAGTCAGAGAAGGGAAAAAATCCCACACATGAGTATAATCAGCTACGTGCATGCAAGATGAGTAATGCTAGAAAAGTGGAAGTTTTAAAGAAGAGAACCTGCACCTTTTAGAGGATCAAAAACTGAGTGATAACAGTGACTCGGTGCCCTGCCTTGTGATAAAAAGTAAAAGCTTTAAACTGAATCAGGGAAAATGTTTGCTATGCTGTAGAAAAAAGATTTCAAAACACGAAGCATATTCAAGCTCCAAACCAGGATGGTTGTCACTGGAGATATTTTGGTACGCATACAATACAGTAGTAGCTTAAAGGCTCATTAAAGATACCTATTTTCTGTGGCTCTCAGTCAAGCTGCTATTTCTCTGTAAATGCTGCTCGTATTGTTAAACACATGGTCTCCTGCACTGTTCATGATGAACAAAGGACAAATTACATCCCAGCATATGAAGCATATGTGCCACAAAAGTTTTGCTATTATTTTAAAGATAACTGGTGAAATACTTTGACTGATTTGACATTTCAGGTATTTCTGAAATTTCTTAGTGTAAAGGTGAAAACTAGGGAAAGGTAAAACTGACTCATAACGTCTCTAGGTACTTGGCCTCGTTGTTGCACCTGTGGATGTTGTAGAAAATTGTTGAGCGTATCTCTATGAAACTTTTGAAACAGGTGAGTGAGCTATAAGGATAACTCCAATTAGACATGCAAATAGTTTTAATGGAGTTGGAAGAACTGGTTCACATGAAAAGCCATGAGCAAAGCTTAGCTCTGAATTCTCATGTTCTAACTCTCAGAAAAGCTCTTAAACCATAAATTCTTTTTATCCCTGTTTTTAGAATTGAAGATTGCCTTCTAGCATGGTTAGATGATGCTTAAGTATTAACAGCCGAGGCACTGTAAAAAGAAATCCTGAGTAGCTGGATTATGACTGCTGAGAAGAATTCCTGATATTCACAGGGATATTTACAGACTTCCCCTTCAATAATCAGTCTGAGTTAATGGATTTTTTTGTCTGCTGATGTTTGCAGAAATCCTGAAAAAAATTAAGCATAGGTTTACTTTTTCACACTTGGAGCATAATGAATAGAGGTGAAGGAATTTGGCCATTGTTTTCAGTAAGGACTGAATTTGGCTTTGGGAGTGGTTCCACTGTCTTTGCATATACTTGTGTGTGAAGCTGAGTGTCCAGGCAAGTCACAGCCAAAATTGCCTCCTGTATTTACTATTGTGAAAGGAAAATGGAGAATGCTCACACAGTCCTTTTAAGGTTATACTTTAAGGGTTTGGACAGATGTGAAAAAGATGGTATAGTAAATCAAGAGAATAACACAGATATAACAAACATTCACATGTAAAATTGTCAGGACTTCTTTCTTTCAGAAGAAATCCCATCTTTTTCATTCTCCATTCTACTTGTGTTTGCTTTAGATGCAAAATTACATAATTATTGGTGTAAATGAAAGACATTCAGAGTCATTTCACAAAATGACTCTGTGTACTAAATGCTTGATACTTTATAGTATCAAGCAAAATTACCTAACAGGCTACTTACAATAGAACATGGGTGTGAGATATGTCTTGCCCCTGGCCAAGACAAGAAGAGGTTAATTAACTGCTCTGAGAATATGAAAGAGGACCAGCCTTTTCCTGTAAACACTGTCCAGTGCTCATGTTCTAAAGGGAAGGCATTATTGTGTTGGCTAATTAGGATCAGGAAACAAAAGAAGGAAGCCAGTTAAATTTGTGTTTGCACAGGAATGGGCAGCAAAATCGCTGTAACTAATGATGGAAAAAATAAATGTTGCTCTCTTTAGCAGCAAAGTTTAAGTTTGTCAAGAGATGTAATTTAGTCATAAAGAGTAATGACCTGGGGGGGTGGGGGTTGTGTGGGAAAGATCATATAATCAGAAAACAAAAAGCCTGTTTGTTCATTTGCTTCTGGAGTAAAGATCTGAGGCTGGTTGAGGGGTTTTTTTGGTAACGTTCTTGTTTCTTTCTCTTCAAACTACATTTGTATGCCAAGAGTACAACTGCTTTTCTTCTCTGTCTGTTATTCTGAAGTACACGGTATGTTCTTCACTGAATATGGAAACATTGTGCATGCTGACATGTGATTTAATGCAAAAATATTTGAGGGATTTATGAACTTACTGGGCAGATGGAGACAAGGATTTTGGATGAATGCAAATCCTTGTGCTGCCCCTTTTTATTTTCCTCCATCGAATAAAGCTTTAAGATATATGTTTCAGTCTTAGTACTTTGAATAATAAGCAGCAGCAGGATTAAATCTCTCTTTCCCTGACCACTCCTAGGTCATGTTACAGTCTGGTAACATCTACCAAGTCTTCACCTTAAACCTTCCAGTGGCCTATTAACACTTGAGGATGGAGTCCTGTCTAGCTGTATACATCCTGGTGGAATTGGTGGACTTGGTGGAACAGTCACATTGGTTCCAGCAAATCAGGGGAGATTGTATCCGAAGAGACTGTACTATGTCTTACAGAAATGTTTGGATGTCAGGAATCCTTCACAGCTTTTACTCATTTACTTTCTTTTTCATATCATTCAATTTAACATGTAACTGAGAGCAGATTGGCTAATGTTAGGAAGGCAAACTTGTTGCAGCTAAGTACAGTGGGTTGTTCAGCATAATATTCTCCAAATTTGTAATGTTGGTTGTTGGATTGTGTTCTCATTAAGGATACCTGACACCTGTCTTCAGGCATCACTTTCCCAGGAAGAAGCAGGAGGAAGATCCTCAATCCTTGTGGCAGTTCCTTGCACCAGAATAGAAGGACTTGTCCTACGTCTTCACTGCTTTCATGCAATCACTGGCTGTGTTTAGATCTTTTTATTTAACCTTTGTATCTGTAATAGTTTTAACACTGCTGTCTGTTTTACTGTTTTCCCTTTTTCAAATGGTTGTTTTCACATTGCAGGGTAGACTTAGTCATGAAAAATAATGATATTTGTAGTGGCCATTTTCAGTTGTCATTGGAATTTAACAGTCTTGGTCCGTCTGTGGCTGAGATGTCAAGATCCTAGTTGAAGAAACATTGGCCTGGGAAGTAACACGTGTTTATAGATCACCCTAGACTTACTTGAAGGAGGAAATGGGTCACATATTGGTTGGGGCAGTCCCAAGCGCAAATACAGGCTGGGAGGAAAATGGATAGAGAGCAGCCCTGAGGAGGACTTGAGAGTGCCGTTGATGAGAAGCTCAATGTGAGGCAGCAGTGTACTCTTGCAGCCCAGAAAGCCAACTGTGTCCTGGGCTGCATCAAAAAAAGTGTGGCCAGCAGGTTGAGGGAGGGGATTCTCCCCCTCTGCTTTGCTCTTGTGAGACCCCACCTGCAATATTGTGTTCAGCTCTGGGGCTCCCAACACAAGAGGGACAGGGACCTGTTGGAGCGAGTCCAGAGGAGGCCACGAAGATGATCAGAGGGCTGGAACACCTCTGCTATGAAGACAGGCTGAGGGAGTTGGGGTTGTTCAGCCTGGAAAAGAGAAGGCTCTGGGGAGGCCTTCAGTACCTGAAGGGGCCTACAAGAAATCTGGACTTTTTACAAGGGTAGGTAGCAATAGGATAAAGGGCAATGGTTGTAGGGTAGATTTAGATTAAACATTAGGAAGAAATTTTTGAATGTGATGGTGGCGAGACACTGGAACATGTTGCCCAGGGAAGTTGTGGCTGCCCCCTCCCTGGAAGTGTTCAAGGCCAGGTTGGATGGGGCTTTGAGCAACCTGGTCTAGTGGGAGGTGTCCCTCCCCATGGCAGGGAGGTGGAACTAGATGATCTTTAATGTCCCTTCCAACTCAAACCATTCTATGATTCTGTGATTCTGTATGTCACAGCTGTAAGAAGCTACAGATGATGCAAAAGGCACTGTCACCTCTGATTGTAACGATACAAGTTACTGCATGTTAATATTATATTGGAATAGGTGTTTGAGCCCCGTGGTGTGATTAGAGGTGTTAAGGGAACAAATAGTTCTTGTTGAGTTGCTGGGATATTTTTGATGCTGGTGCCTTCATTACCTATCTTTCTAATTTGTCCAGAATTTTCCTATTCCATGAAGGTGATGGACTGCTTGCTATTACAAAGCACTTTGCTAGCCACAGCTTAGTGCTTCAGATGGGACTGGAGAGGAGAGATCCAGAAGCCAAACCCTTATCAAAAGATTAGTGGTTTATTTCAGTGAACAGTAACCAGAACATGCCTCTCCTGCAGAACTGATTTATTTTGATAGTCCATCCTGATAGGCTTGTAAAAACTGTGGTCTGTTTGTCAATGATGCATAGAAATCCTTGATCTACAACTTATATTCTTCACACTGTGCATAACCCTTGAAAATACTCTCCTTTTGCCTGCAACAGACAATGTGACAGTAAAGAATTTGAGTGAATCAGTAACAGATGTTTTAGAAGGAACCTGTCACCATCTCAATAAGCCTTTCTCATCCCTCCTGACAACAAAGGAGCATAGAAGTCAATGTACTACCAGGTCCCTTGCAGAGCTTTTATTTTTATGAAGAATCTCATACCCATTTTCCAGATTTTTTTTCCTCTTGCTAATTACTTTTTTCTGTGTAAAGTTGTCAAAACATTATAAGTGTGTAAGATGGGGAAAACAATTTAAGACTTGTGCATGTTTACAAAAAGGCAGATCTGACGATGAGAAAAGTACAGTTCTGTTCATTAACAGTTCTAATTCCATTTTGTTAACTGGCCTGTTTTCTCGAGTTGTCATAGATGAGATGAGGTCCTTGACAAAGCTTTCTCTTCCAAATCTGTTTAAAAGAATTCTTTGTCTTAAGGTTGTATTTAGTACGAGTGACGCAAAAAGGAAAATAGCTCACTGAGAGGCAGTTGCTTCAGATCTATAGCTTGTAAAGAAAAAACACCTGGTTGATATAATGTGCAAAGAATCCAGTTGCTGAATGATTGCAGCCACTAATGCTAAACTGCCCAGTAAACTGAATCATTCTATGAAAATATTACGCGGTCACAGTACAGAGTTAGCAGATGGCAACTCTGGAGTAGGATTGCCCGGAAAATGAACCAGTTTTGTTAAAAATGGTGAGGTTTTGACACTTCTTTGGTACACTGGAATGAAAATGACACTTTCAAAATATGAGCATTAAGGATCTAAGGGACTGTATGAAAATTTGTTAAATTTGTAGCTTATGCTAGGGAATAATTACGTGGAGAACTGTGGTGAAGAGTGTCTCTTAATTGCTGTCAAAAGTTGTCCACTTTGTATAAACTTACTTAATTTTCTCACACAGAGAGAGAAAATGATTTAATGAGAAAGCAGATGAGAGCCTGGGTCTCCCAGGTTCTGGAGGATTGTCCTCGACAACTAATTCACCAGCTGTGGTGAACAATTCTCTTCTATTTTTGAATAGAGCTCTCATTAGGGATCTGAAATCTTTCTAACAAAAGTTTAGCTACAGCTGGTACTGCACTTAAAATTTTGAGTTAGTTTATTTGTAGAGATGGATTCCAAACTGCGAACAACACTGCAAACAAGTATTTTAAAAAGCATTGCCTGTAATATTAAAGAAACAAACTACAAATACATGATATGTAGTCGTGAGGTGTTAGTCTTCCAATTTTCTGTTCTGCTCTTTGCAAATGCTTTGGTTTTATTTATGAGTCTCCAAATAAGGATTGCCATCCCCCTCAAAAAAACATCAGTGAACCAACTTTGGCAGACCCAGAAGCTGGATCTGCAAGGATCACCAAGTGCTCCATAGATTTACTTTCTGGCACAGAACTAGGTAATTTCATGGCATCTTTTATGTTTTATATCTCTTTTTGGTCATAAAAGTAATCTCCATCCCAACAGCAAAGCTCTCCAGAGTTCCACAGTGCCAGTTTTCCACTATTGTATGTTTTTGTTGCCTTGCCAGATACCAAATGAGCCACTGGTAGTGCCTTTGGACCCCTACTGTTAATTCCATTAACTTTTGATTTTTGAGCTGAAGACTTTGTTGTGTTAGTAAAGAGGCTGAAGCAGACTAGTGCACTACTGTTAGTGTCTTCTGGACTCCTACAGGCATCATGAAATTTCCAAACATGGGTACATTTCTGTCAGGCTTATGACCCCCAAACATAAACAATTTAATATCTATTTGAATTGCAAACATTTATGACTGTTACGACCATTGTTTATGAAATACTACTTCCTGTTATCCATGAGAAATGAATAGTTATATGGCAAAGATTTACTGCTACTCAGTTGTCTGAATTCTGAGGTCAGTGCTCTTTAGGTTGTGATCCTGTCAGTTTTCTGATTCAAGGTCTTAAAATGGGTGAATTCTCCAATAACAGCCTAAGATTGAATGTTTGTCAAAGTGAAACAGTCATTAGTGTATTTATGAAAAAGCAGTTCAGTATGGAGGAAGCACAGAATCCCCTATAAAATCCCCTATGTTGTGTATGTTTTGCAATGTTTGCTTAGTGCAAATTCTGATCAGTGTTTCACAGCCATAATTTACAGATCGCTGCACAACTTCGCATGGTTGGTTGGACCTGCCTTTTTATTCTGTTTTTTTTGTTTGTTTCCAGTCCCAAGGTGACCACACACTGCACATTGATTAGAACCATACTGCACTTTCAATAGAATGTCCTATTGCCCTGGCAGGTACAAGTACAGCTATACACTTGCATTGTTCTAATAGAAAACATTGTTCTTAGCTATGCTATTCAGGATTGAGGCTGGAACAGGAAAATGAGATACAGGCCTGAAGTCTGTTACAGGTTTTCACTGTCAATTTACCCATCTGTTGTGGCTTTTCAAGGGGGAAATCTCTAAGGATCTGTTTGGCAATGCAGATTAGTATAGAATCTGATTTTGCAGTTTTCAGTTGCTATTTTAATGGTCATTGTCTATTACAAAATAAATTAAAATCTTATTAAAATAGTATATTAAAATGTAAATTGATGAAGTGTAATTAGACATTCAGAAATTGTACTTCTATATAAGTAAAGATTACTGAATATGATTTATTCCCTTGAATTTTTTCAGATATGTTTTATTTTTCTTCATTATTTAACATCCCAAGCAATATATTCTACTTTCTGAGACTTTCAAAGCTTTTCTGTGATAATCATAATGTACTTAAAAACTAGTATACCTGCTGACTCTGATTGTGTCCTTTGGAAATGTTTACAGAGAGAAAGAGCTTTGAATAGAAAAAATGGTCTCCTGCTTTGAGAGCACAATGGCATTGAATCTTTCTTGAATTTATAGCTTGTATGAAAACACAACTTCTGTCTTATAAAGGATTTATGTATGAAATGCATTTATCTGAGTTAAATATTATTTTGCAATGTGTTGTATGTATGGTATATTGCCAGATATTCAAGGTTGGAGTAAAGCTTGTTTACGTAAGAATGTCAAAGGGCACAAGATACAAAACATTTAATACATGCTGCAATTCAGTACCATTTCAATGCATTCTTTTCAGAGAAGGGAAGAAAATAACTCTGAGCACAAATCAAGGGCTCTTTCTTTATTTTGCCAGTATTTTTGTAGTGTTGCATTTTGGAGTCTTCTATATATTCCAACATTAAAGCAGTGACTGAAAGGGCAGCTAAGGTCTGACAAGTAGTTTTAGAGCAGAAGGAAAGATATGTGATAGGCTATTTGGCATAAGAATCTTGTACAAAGGAGTAGAGTTAATTTGTTGATCACATCTGGATTGAGAATAGAAAAGGAATCATGAAGGGTCAGTCTGGAGGTCAATCCATCTAGCCCAGTACCCTGTCTTTGACAGTGATCAAAAGTAGAGGCCTAGGGAGTTGTATAAGAACAAGGTAAATATGCTTCCCACAACTATTCCCCTAGAATCCAGTCAGTTGCAGCTCAAGAGCTTGTGGAGACAGCTGTAGTTTCTATTTGCTAAAACGTTAGTAGGTATCTCTTCTCTGAACTTTGCTAACCTCTCCTGGAAATCCCATTAACTTTTACACTCTACAGCATCTTGTGGCCAGCAGTACCTTAGCTAAACTACTGTCTGTGTGAGTAACAACTCTTTCTTTTGGACTGCCTTCCTCATAGTTTAATTTCACATCCCCAGTTCTTTTCTTGGAAGGAATAATGGCTAATCAATCCATATACACCTTCTCCATGACATTTCTGATCTTACAGAACTTTGTCATATGCCCCTCAGCCATTCCTTTCTCACTCTGAAGAGTCCTAGCCTGCTTAGTTGTTTTTGATGCAGAAGCTGGTCCATATCTTTGTCCCTGTGGTTTTTTTTGAAACTTCTCCGGCTCTGCTATAACCTGTTTGAGATGAACAGCCCAGCACTGCATGCATTACTCAAGATGGAGGAGAGTTATGTATTTACAGGGTAGCATAATAAGATTATTTATTATTTCCTATATTTCCCTGTAGATCCTGGCCTTCAGCTTGCTTCATTAGCTTCTCTTGATCTCTGAGCTGTATTTTCACTTTCACTCCTTAGTGAGAACAACTAGCTCAAAGCCCACCACTGCATATGAAAAGTTAAGGCTACGTTTTTACCCTATAAACTACATTATTTTATGTTTATCTATGCTTTATTTATTTATTTCATTGGCCGGTCACTTTGTGTCATAAATGCTTGTGCAATTCTTTGTGTTCACCTTCAGCTTTACTTTATCCAGGATAAGTTCAGAACCTCAGCAAAATCTGTCTTCTCACTGCTTTTCCAGACTGTTTATGAATATGTTGCACAACACACATCCCAGCATATATCCCTCCTGAACTCCATTCAAGATCATCTTCCACTGTAAGGACTAAGCATTTGTGCCTGCCATTCCGTTTCTTGCTTTTTCTGTCCTTTTTTGTTTTTTTTTATCCATTCAAGGTTCTTCCATTTTATTCTATGGCAGTTTACCTTCCTCAGCAGTCTTTTTCAGAGGACTTTGTTAAAGTCAACAGGATTTCCTTTATGCAAGTCCCTAGCAAAGTCTTAAAAGAACCCCTATGTGTTTGTAAAGCAGGCTTTCTTTTCACAAAAGCTGTGTTGACTTTTCCCCCAGTGTATCATAGTTATTCATGTGTCCACCAGTTCTAACCTCCAGTGAAGTTTTTAATAATTTGTCTGATAAATACATCTGGCTGTTGTCAAAAATAATGAACATTAAAAATGTGTCCCATTTCTATCAAGGCTCAAGGGCAAAGGAAAAGAAACACAACTTAAAAATTATTAGCTCCCAGCTGAAGTTAAGGGTAGGGATGAATGTGGACCCTTGTTAAAAATGGTTAGAAATCATTCAATCCCCCTCACTCACACATTCTTTCACTACTAGGAGTAAATATCCTTTGCACTGAATGCTAAATAAAAAGTTAAGAAAAGGATGATGAAATATTTGATATAACAGCATTGGATACAATTCATATAGCCTTAGGGAGATGTAAAGGTCAACAATTCTCTGTGTTACAGCAGTGCTCACAGAATACTAGATGTCACTGAGATATAGGAGAAGACATAGTTTATACCTGACAGTCCATGAAAAAAAGCCTATGAAAAAATGTTCCAGATGCTACCAAGATTCCACAGCCTCTGTTGCTGTCCAGGCTGCTGACACATCTTATCTCTCTGGATAAAATGACTAAATGAATGAATGTCTTTTATGGACCCTGAGTGATTTTAGGCTGAGAGATGAGAATTTCTCTTTTGCTTGCTACTCTGGCCCTGTGGGCCATGGTGCTGGGACATGTAGGCTATATAATTTCCCTGTTTTCAAGTAGAAGTTCAAAGACCTTAATGGAGGTTTTGGGAAGATGATTGTAGCTTCAGACTTCATAAACTCTTTCATAAAATCTTCAAACCTTAGGTTGCGTCACCAGCCTATTGGAAACAATGAGTTTGTTTCCTAATGGGTGTTGATATGTCCCCAACAAGTGGAAATAAAGAGTTACACTTCTGTATATTTCTACATGCCCACTTCAAAAGACACTAGTTTACACACAAACAAGTAGTACATACAGGTAGTTTCATCATATAAAATATTCGGTTACCTTTATCTTGAATTTTATCGCCGTGCTATAGCATTCTGACACATCTTTTTTTTTTCCTACAGAAATTCCTCTTCTGTCAGTATAGAATTCATTTATTTGAGGTGGTTGGGTTTTATGAGTTGAGTTTTTATGATTTTATGAGATGTCTTTGTACAAGTTCGTGTGATTTTCAAGGTACAAAAGAGGTATAAAGGGAGAACAAGGAAAATGTAAACATCCTACGGGAGCCTGAAGTCTTAATAATGAACTCCACAGCTTTGCTTTGGCACTCCACATGCTAGGGCAGAACATGAGACATGACAAACACTCTTCAAGATTCATTTTGCCTTCACAATTCTTTCCTATGGATGTTTTTACAGCAGGGGATGATCCAGCTCATAGAGAATGTGGTTGCCTGTATATGATGACTGATGATATAGCTATTAAAATTTTCTGGAACGTGCATACTTTTGAGTATGCTGTGACTATATAATTCATAATAAAAAAACCCAACCCAACAAACAAAACACAAAAAAGAAATTTAGATCATCTAAATTTCTGTAATTTATGTAAGGATAGTCAAGGAATGGAAGCAGAGGTATTATGAATAGGATGATTCTATGGCAGAACATTCTTTTTCTCATTTTTCACTTCACAAGATATGGATGTATATATGTACATCATTTTATAGAAGTGTATTTTATCACTAAATAATGGGATTTTTTTCACCTAATCTGGAAAAAGCCACTTTCAGATCATTTAACAAAGTTTTAATGAAACACTTGTGACTTGAAAATAACGTTGAAACTTTAGTAAACAGAACGCCTTCCTTCTTGCAGTGTAAACTCTTTTTGGAAAAAGCAGAATTATGATTAAGTACAAAGATCCTGCTTGGAGCAAAGTCTCACTAAATCTCATGCTATTCAGTGAATTGGGTCCAATTAAATACAACAGAAAAAGTACAGCCTTACAGTAACCTTTCTGTGCAGAACTTCATGTGCAATGCCCTAATGGTAAAAACCTCATTCCTTCCATTTGTGCTGATTGGTTCCATATTGTAACAGTAAATACATTTCCTCCAGATACTGTATGTTCCTGCTATGCTTAATCAGTTACTGTGGCTCATGTGCTGGGAGTAAAATAGCTCAGCATATTTTCTGCCCTTCTCAGCTGAATCTTAGTCTTTCTATCTGGTGAGTGGTTCCTCTAGCACTTCATACTTTCATATGAAAAAGAAAATTGGCATTACTGCCTCCTCTGCTACTGGTAGTGTTTTTATCAGAAGAGGAATCACTTCTTTTGATGCCCTGCAGCAGGCTGGGAATTTGCAAGTGTCACTGTGAAAAGTGCTGATCCAGTCAAAGCTCACTATGCCAGTTGAATTCTGCCCTGAAGCTGTGGTAGTTTAAGTTGGTATTGGCAGGCTTTATTGCTGGATCATGTATAGTGCATCCTCTTGCAGCCAGCATAAAATCAATGGAATCTTAGTTTTCTACATTAAGTTCCAGAAAGGGAGAGAATTTAGGACACACAGCTGTCTCAACATGTATCCTTTGGCAAGGAAGGCTTCATTCAGAATACTGGTTTTTGTAACTTGTCGTTTGAGCTGTCGTTTTACAGATTGTAGTAGAAACATAAGCATTGAATCTGGGACTCTGTATTTACTTGAAGTTGCAGCTACCTTAGGGTTAGTCTTGTGACACCTCTCTCTCTTTTTTGGATCTTGTCATTAGCCAGCCCTATTCTACTAATTTCAAAATGTCAGCCCAGCAATTGAATTTCTTTGATTTGTTAAGTCATCCAAACATATCCTACAAATTTTTTTGGAAAGGAGCACTGGCTCATTCTCTGTGAAAACTCTGCAAACAAACTAAGTGTAGGGCAGTTCATAGTGTTCAAAATTTGACTCTCTGGAGAAATATAAAGTAAAAGAAAAATTTACAATCATCTATTAAGATAGCACAGAGCACTTTGCATCAAATGCTATTTGCATTGTGTGGATTGGCCTTTTGTTCCAACACCTCCATGATCTTAGAGAAAGCAGTCAAGCAAAATCTTACATGTGGATCTAATTTGAATAGCATGTTTCAAGCTACAGGTCTGAGAAGAGACCATAATTATTATAGTACGTATTCAAATGTATCAAGGTATGATATTATATCACACATGCTGTCAAAAAGACACACAGTTGTAAGAAAAAAAGCAAAATATATCCTTATCTGAACAGGCAATATTGGTAATGAAATTAAATGACAAGTGTTTGACTTATTAGTACTCATTGTCCACTGCTGCAAGGGAAAACATGAAGAAAGCCCAAAGAAGAATCACCACAAAAACCATATAAAGGTGATATAAGCGGAGCAGAAAGAAGCATGTTTCTTAATTGAGCCTGGGAAAGAGAGCTATGATCAATGGCCTTGCTTTCAACTCCCTGTTTATGAGAACACCTCCCTGCAGCAGCTCATACCAATATTGGGTGACTGTCAGAGTGAATAATAAATCTGGCTGATATTATAGGCAGTTGTTTTAGTTTACTGTTTTAATAGAATTGCAACAAAAAAGTAATTCTGTTTTATGTGTTTGTTTATTTATCTGTCATCTATCTGTTTATTTATTAAAATTGAGGGCTTCAATTGCTGATAATAAATTCATTGAATTTGACTTATGGACTATAGAAGTAGGAAGGAAAGGTTCAGCTTTGATCTCTTGTGGGTAGTTGAAAGTTTTACGAATATCACTTTGTGAGAAGTGATTCATTTCCATTCTTTGAAATCCACGTGTCTTGAAGATGCAGACCCTGAGTGCTCTTTGAGGTGCTTTGATTTTCCATTGAAATTGTTGCTGGTCCTGAGAATAGTTTTGTGTGTTTCTCTTTTCCCAGCTGAAATGCTCAACCCTTACGAAGCATTTCCTGCATGCCCTAACAGCTGCTTTTTCTAGATAACCAAAAAACTGAAGCAGTTAATTATTTTGTTTCCTAGCTGTGCTTATTCCTCATGAAACATTACCAGGACATGTATCTTATATTTAGTTTTAAAATTAAGTTGTGATATTCATCTCAGTTAAACCTAGCTGTCAAAATTTTTTGTTAGGAATCTTGCCATCTAGTTCCCCATTTAAGCTGGTAGGAGACAACTGAATAGCTGAGTCAGGTGAGAGGTGCTAATCTTCTCCCTATAGCTGTAGAAGAAGCCTAAATTTTTGTTAGACCGCTGAGTTTATATGAAGCTTGCTAGAGATGAGATGTCAGAGAACTGTGTTAAAAGTTGTTTGAAATGTGACAGTTTAAGTGTCTATAACCAAAATTAGAACATTAACAAAACTCTGCTAAGCCTTTCATTTTTTATTTTATTTTTTGTCTATACAAACACCTTGAAATTACCTGGACCTGTCTCCTCTGAAATGTACTCCTGTATCGTCATCAGACAGCATTAATTTTTGTGATAACAGGCATGGAAATCTAAATTTTAGAAGGTGTACATGACGATAATCGGAGCAAAATTTTATTTAAGCTTTCTGCAGGATTTGGACTGCCTGTCCTTAGTTTGTTTTTCTCTGAACTCTGCAGTTTTAATTTCATCCTCCTGTAGCAATCCCTGTTACTGTTGTGATTGCTCTACTTGATCTCAGTGCTGCAGTAAAATAAGGTTGATCAGCACGGACTAACTGCTACCCCAGATAAGCTCCTGCCCTCAAATGTGTGGGAAAAACCTGTGCTAGGTCCTAGAAAGTAAAAATATGGAAACCTCCCTAAATGCTATGGATTGCTTTATGTAGGACGTCAGAGTGGGTGATCACAATGGTCCTAGCTATAATCTGTTCATGGGCAAATGTCAAAACAAACATAGGGAACATAGAATAACATTGCTGTGACTTACTAATGTACAAAAAAATCTATCCTTTTCAATTTTTGGATCTTTTGTTAAAAATCAGAATTGAATTCAAATGTTAGATTAGCTTGCCCACACAGTGGGGACCTTAATGTTTTCATACCCATCGTAACAGTTCAGTATGGCTTGCCAGGAACAATGTGCTGAACCAGCATGCATAGAGTTATTGAGTCAACCTTCTTATTAACTTTTATGGAACTGTTGAGCACAATGAGCCTATTCAAGTGAATCCAGACCTCCAGTGTTGCCTGAATAGCTCTTGATTCATTTAGATGACTATCAATCTAGACATAATGCTCAAGAAATGAAAGGCTCTTAATAACATACTTTTTCTGTAGAGAGAATCTATCAAATTAACCTAATGTAGTTTTGATATATTTATATATAAAATTCTTTTTTAAGCAGTTGCTTTCAACTAGAAATCTCCTATTGGTTTCAAAACTAGAGCAAAGTTTTACATCTGATTTATAAATCGAGGAAGAAACCAAACAATGTTATGATGGCTGCAGTCTTCACTGCAACAGGAATGGCATTACAACCACTGCATATCTCAGTGTTTATTAAGGGTGAAAAACTAGGGCCACTTTAAGTGTGAATTTAAGTTTGATATACAAGGAGGCAACAAAAAACACAGCTCCAAAATAATTTTAAAAGTTTCCACTTGTATTACACATGGTACTAGTTTTATGTAAAATAGGGCCAAATATGCCCAGTCTGATACTGATTCCTATTCAGGAAGTCTCCAAAAGTCACAGTTACCTTAATGACAGTGAAGTGGCTCCCTTAGACTCAGTGGCACTACACATACACTGCTTTCTACGTGTACCTACATGTCTGTGTGACAGGTTACTGGTTAAAGCCCTCTGGGAACTGGCAAACACAAGTCCCAGTGTCTCGTCCAAATACAGGAACTGTAGCATGTTTTCTTGCAGAATCTCCTATCCTCAGAACACTGTGGGTGGAAGACACCATCCCCCTTCCTTTCTTTCTTTAGGCCAGGCCTTTATAAACAATGAATTTTGTTGTGCATTGTTCTAGCCATTGGCCAGGTAAAGAGCCTAAAATTCAGTCTCCTGTCACGGTTAGATGCCTATTTTCTATGTGTTCTGATGCCACTGCCACAAATTTGTAAGGAGCCTGAAATTCTTGACAGTTTATAAATGGAAGTGCTGCTTTTTCTTCAAATGTTAGTGGTTAACAGTTCTTACATCATGGTGTTTCAGAGGGAAACCTAAGATTTTAGTAACCTGAGAGCATGTTATAAGATATAAATTTGCCCTGTCCTGCATAAGTTTCATTATTCCTCTTCATAGCATAATCTACAGTGTGAAGTGCTATATTTTATATGTAAAGGAAAAATGACATTTTACATTGGGTAGGTTTGTTGAAGTGGACTTTTCCCTGCTTCAGTTGCCCATCAGTTCCAGTATTCTTAAGCGAGACTCAGGGACATTAACCTCTGATTCCAGAAATAAAGCTACGTCAACTTTCAAAAGTTCAAAATCCTACTGAGAAAATGGCTTTGAGGCATCATTAAGGATACGCATAGTGTATTGACAGAAGCAGAAATACACACAAGCTCCCTTTGGTTTTCCTTACATAACAGTAAGCAGTGTCGTCCTCTGTGGATGTGAACGTACCACACACTGCCTTTATGACAAGATTTTTTAACATGCATACTAGTAGTTTACCCTTAAAAGCACTCAAGATCCTTGAAGGCACTGTGCAGTGGATAAGCTAGCCAAGCAACCTTTGCAAATAAACTGTATTCAGTCTTGGATAAACTTGAGTAGCTGTTGGCTGAACATTTGAATTTGAGGGCTCAATTCTGCCAATCCTTTCCACTCTGTCCAGCCCTCTAATCTTCCTGTGTGCTTCTGTATTTCAATGAGGTCTGCATGGACTGATCCATATTCCTGTGAATAGCTCTTTGAAGGATCACAGCTTTGTGCAGGTTTCTTTTGGAGAATACTATTATAATTTGAAATACTGGACTGTTCCCCGTTTGTTACTCATGATGCAAATCAAAATTATATTGTGCTCCCTCAAATTCAGTAAACAGAAGATTCTGTTGCTCTAATAAAAATAATAATGTATGCTTTGTTGATTTTCATGGGCATAATTCAGCACCCAGCTGCATAATGTGGCTATTTAATTAATATAATATATTCTTTTCTGCATACTGCTGTATGATTAACAGTCCCTGCTGAGACATGTACTGTAGGTGCAATTGAAATGGATGAGCTCTAATGAATGAGGATATTTGCATTTCATTACTATATTGTATAATTTCACTCATAAAATTTTATGGAATTAATTTAGCATTATTTTCTGCAGATGATCATCATAATGAATTTTTGAACTTATCATGAGGAAGGTTGATTCAAAACACAAGCAAAAAGCACTCAAGTTCTTTTTCAACTCAAAAGTTTCAAATTTCATGTGAAACTCAGCTTTTTGCATCTAAATTCTTTCAAGGGACTTCACTGACCAAATACAGCCCTAACATACTGTAGCTGAAGCGAAAAGCAAGATTCTTATCAACTTTATTCTCTCATCTCTCTAATCTCTAACGACTTGCTAGAAGGAGGTAAGGGGAATTTAATTCTCAAAGCAACCATTAGGTTGATGGAAAAGCTCCCTGGAAGATTAATTATTTCTTGTTTAGAAAATGATCCAGGCCTGTGTTGGATGTAAATGCAGAGTTAGTGTAATGTTCAGTTCTGTTGTTTGCAATTATGGATGTGATATACTGAGCTACAGGAGATGCATTCTTGTTTCAGAAACAGCCCTTAGGGAAAAGATCAGAAATGAGGAGGAAGAGGTTCTGGAGAAAATCAGCTGTGTGTCCAGAATAGTCTACAAATGGCCAGGCTCTGACGGCCAGGTGCACACACTTTGTAGCAGATCAAGAAAATTCATTATAGCAGCAAAATGATTCCCTGAGTTTCGATCTCCTCCTCTGGTGTGAGAGTATATAAAATCTCATTTTGGCTTTTGGTAAAATGAATACACTTACCTCAACATGAATTTTCCCCTAGTGAAACTCATCCTTTGCCAGCAGCTGCCCCAAAATGTCATCCACAGACAAAGCCATAGTGAGGCAATGATGGCACCCAGGGCTAACCTCTCTAGGTCACCTCCTCCAGGTTTATGTCAGCTGCTCAGCTGGCTGCCCACAGCTCTGCTTTCTTGACAGTGGGTGAGGTGATCAGTGAACCTCAGTGACATATGCTCACTTGTGGCATCCCTTCAAAGGACATGCTGACTTTGCTGCAGTCTTACTTAAAGGCTTTGGGCAAATAGACATGTGAGTCTCCCATCCAATAAACATCTTGCCAGGGTCAGCTGTACGACAGTGTGGATGTCTGAGTGAGGACAAAGAAAGCAGCAGCAACAGAGCCATACAGGTCTAGTGGGGAGGACTGCTTGCTAACTTCACTTGTCAGCATATTTTCTAGTGGGAACAAAGGAAAAGGCAGGGGTTACTCATCCCAGCATTTTGCACTACTCCTGAGCGTAATCTCTCTGCCTTATTGGGAGATTCCTTCATGGTGTGGCTCCATGAGTGCTATGGAACACTTAGGATTTGTCTGCACTGCAGAGGTAAAATGAATAAAACTGTTTTATTCTCTAGTGGGTATGCATGCATTGCACCTAACTTCTGTCCTCTCCTCAAGCTAAAATGCCTAATTAAAGTGAATCAATGCCTATACAGAGGCTGGCCTGTCTGTGGGAAATAGCCTATATCTAATTGCCCGGCCACTACCACTAGCACCTGTAGCTTAGTACTGTTTTTCATTCCAACTCCATTTAAACTACCTTGTGTGGAGTTAATGTAAACATACACAAGTCAAACTGATTCTGCAGTGATGATTTATTATTAGATAGTGGTAGAAGAGCTCCCATGCAATGTAAAATTTGTTTATATGAATAAGTGAAGCCAGAATTTTGCAGTGTTTAAGGCCAAAAGAGACATTATAATGATTTTTTTTGAGTTCCATGCACTAATTCTTAAATCGAACTCCACATCCTCTGAAAGAAGTAGAGCATAGTTATATTCCAGACAGGAATTTTCATGTAAAATTTCATCTCACAGAAGGAGAAAGAAGCCAGAGGGGCTTTTAGGCTGATGGCTTCTGAGGGGAACAGGAACTGTTAGGATAGCTTTAGCAGGCGTAGACAATTGAAGGCAATAGCAGAACAGTCTATTCATAGATGTGCTAAAGGCTTGTAAAATTTTCTGTCTGCTTTTGGCTGTCAGGAAGATACAACACATTAACATGAGCTCCCATTTGAACATGAATTTTGATTGACAGGGATACTAATGGTACTTAACTCTTGTATCATATCTGTGTGTAACAAGGCTTTTCACTCTATTATGCTGGTAGCATTATGCTGTATCTCAGAGGAGTGCTTAAAAGAGTACAGAGATCTGGGGATCATGCAGGGGATACAAAATCTTGCATTTCAAAAGTCTCCACTCAAGAAAAGAAAGTTGATTTGCCAGCTTGATTATGTTTTAGTCTTTGATTTGCTTTGTGGCTTGAAAGAAAACAGTGCAGAGGCACTGCTTGAAAGTGCTAAGTCTAAACTAAGTATTCAGATTAATTTCTAAGTGAATTTATTGTGACTATGGCTATGATAGAGTCATCTGGTCTTACAGAAAAGTAGATGTTTTCTCCCTCACCAGCCTTAGTCACTTGGCTCTTTTAAAAATTTAGTCTAATCTCATCCTTCCAGAATGTCAAAAACTGAGAATGAAATATAGGGCAAGTGCTCCCCTTCCTGAGCTATAGAATGGCCAGCATCATGAAACACCACTTGCTCCAGGAAATGTTTCTGGTAAGAAGAATCTGCCCAAGCCTTGGCAGTTTTGTGTCCTAACAGAATTCCTTTCCTCAAATACCAGAAGAGATTTGAGTAATTTCTTCCATAATGTCCTGAGCTTTCTGGATAACACTTGCTCTGGCTTCCTCTTCTATGAGAAGCCAGTCATGATTCTCTCCCTGTTGCTGGCCTTTACATTCCACCCATTGTCTTTTCAGAAAGTGCTCATTTCCTTTGTGTAATCTGAATGAAGAATTTGCTAATAGTGTTTGCTACTGTTTTTTAGGTTTTGTCTACTTTTGGCTAATGAACAGCTCCTTGGAAAAAAACCAACAAAACAATAGCTAAATTAAGGAAAGGTTTAATCTCTTGGATTTAAACTTTTTTCTTTCCTATTAGTGTATTTGTTTCATAACTATTGGCTTCTTAACTAAAATGAGTACTAAATCGGAATGACAGAGAAAGAAGGGCTATGCATAGTTGAGATTAAAAAAAAAAAAAGTCAGCTACTAAGGCTGTGTTTCACCGTTCTTGATTTCTCAGAATGTTGTAATTATTAAAATTCAAGTTCTGGATTTCTAGTTTTTGTAAATGATGGTGGAAATAAGCTGTTGTAGTAACCTGTAGTCTTCATTTAAGGTTTGCAAAATGTGTATAGAGGATTCTTCCCAGTGAACTCATTCAGAAATAACATAGATTAAAGGCTACAGTACTCATCCTAAACAGAAGTAACATGGGTTCCTTTACCAATTTAACCACAGAGAATGGTGTAGTGTTGCAAATATTGCCTCTCTGTCTCAGTTTCACCTTCTGGAAGATGGAGTTTTTGTTACCTTTTTCTCTGAAAACAGCAAATTGGAATGATTACAGAAGCTATTGTACTGGCACTGACAGACAGAGATGGTGTTCCTAGTCTGTTAGAGCTAAATCTGAGACACACCAGATAAGAGATGTTAGAATCAGACACCTTTCTTATATTATCTTGGCATTCTCTGCAGGAGAAATACAAATGTTGCAAAAATCCCTACAAACTGGGAGAAAACAAGTTCCAATCTGGCCTTTGATTTCAATAACTGTGGTGAAAAATATTTCTAAAATAGAACAAAACCACATTTCTGCTCCCATTGTGAATAAAAATGATAGATGGTGAGGTTTTTTTGTTGGTTGTTTTTTTTTTGTTTTGTTTTGTTTTGTTTTTTTTCCTATTTTAAGCTGAACACTACTTCTAGTGAGAGCAGGAAATAGAATCAACTCTCAGAGTTGCATCAGTTCCCTGAGGTTTCCAGACCACCTCCCTGGCCATTTAGTGTCCCCAGAACATGGGATATTCTGAAAGGTTGTCTTGCAGATGTGGGGAGAAACCATCTCAGCTTCATTATATACTTTTAAAAAAATTATGTTTTCAGTATGTGCAATATTCGTTGACTTTAACATCTATAGTTTCTGAAGACAGCACCCTCACTGGAAGCTCTCAAAGTTTTGCCAGCTCTGAGTCATTCAGCCCACATGTGCTGACATGAGATGGACAATGATGATCCCAGGGGCTGCAGGAACCAAATGACCTTGAAAGATCTCTTTGCAGGTGAGATGGAGCTGGGCAGTGGTGTTGTCCTTCTTTGTCTTTTCAGTACTCTCCAAACTGATAAGGGAAGGAAAGGGAATGTGAGAAAGTATGATTTTTCAGACATGGGGAAAGGGATTTGAGATATGAAAAAAAAAAGAGTCAAGGCCAGGAATGGGGCAGCAAGGAGGATTATGAGTGACAGGAAGTAGTAGGGGATGACTAGAGCCAGGTAGCTACAGGAATAATTAATCAGATGAGGCCTGGGAGTCTGTCTGTCACAAGGCACCAATAACCATGGCACTGCTGTTGAGGACAAATTTGAGAAGTCAGTGGTAGGGACGAGGTGGGAAAAAACCAAAAATATGCATATAAAGACAGATCAAAGAGTATGGTGGGGAATGGTGCCTGGACAGTGGAGGTAAACACACTACGGGCAAGATGAGGAGATGGAGCTGACCAAAGCAGAGACAAAGATGAGCTAAGTAGCAAAACACATGGTTGTGTTTCCTGAGGAAATCTTGTGCCTGTTTTAATTGCTTCTCCTAATTTTTAATTACATCTCTTTATTTTCATGGCAGTTATGTATTTATCTTGTCCCTTTCCATCTAATTTTCTCTTAGTAGAATAAAAATACTTTTCTTTGAAGAAGTTGTTTAAATCTTACTGCTTTCAAGGTGTGGGGAAGAATTTCAAAGAATGATCTTTTTTTAGCTGTATACAAATAATTTTTTCATACACTTGATACCGGCACAGAAGTGGGACATTCAGAAAGCCAGAATGATATCTCTTCCAGTAATGCTTAAAGCTGCTGTTGAATAGTTTGATTTTCTAACTTTAGCATAATTTTCTCAAGTGTTGCTGTCTTTGGCTCCTTGTCTACTGCCTTTTATGTTGAGTTAGTGGATGCACTGAGAAGTACCAGGAAGATAAGCTATGAAGAATTTCTCCTTCCCCTGCCTGTCTGAAATTCTACAAAAGTGGTATCAACACACTCTTCCTTCACATTTGTGGAATAGACAGCTCTCCAAACGTCAAGTCCCATTACAATACAGATGAGTTTGCAAAATCTTTTTGTGTTTTATATCCTGCCTGACCTTTTGAAAAATTGGCAATCCTCTGGCAGGAGGATTGGACTAGATGATCTTTCGAGGTCCCTTCCAATCCCTAACATTCTGTGATTCTGTGAATTGTATAAGAAACCAAGTACCCATTAGCCACTGCTGCTAACAGAAAAATACTTCCTTGATACATGCAGGAAGTTGGTTATATATTTTTAGGTTATACCAGGTTGTGATATCTCTTTGCTGGTTTAGAGCTGGTGTTAAAGGCTTTTTTTTCTCACAGTAGAATTTGTGAAGAGTGAAGTGTGCCAGGCTAATTCATTTCAGAGGGACAAGAATCTGAAAACATTTAAGATCATTAATGTTTAGTGGGTGATTTAAAGGCAAAAAAGAGTGATGTGAATGGAGTCATGATGGGAAGACTGAAAAGAATAATCGGTAGAGAACCAAGACTTAGAAGAAATTACGTAGGTAAAAAGAGAAATGAAATACAGAGTGGAGCAGAGATGAGCTTTCATTGGAAGGAGACACTGCTACTGTTTAGAACCTTTGGAGTTTTGTATACCCCATCAAAGAGGCTTGGGAACTTCTAGTAGTTTGGTAGGATCAAGGAGAAATTAACTGGTGGCTTTTTATATTGTATCATTGTCACAAAAATCTTTACAATAAGAATTTCCTCAGCGATAGAAGCCCTATAACCAGAAAAAAAAATCAAGCAAACAAAGATGAAACATAAATGTGCATATTGTTATATTTGCAAAGTAAATAAAGTCATGCAATACTATTTACTATATTTTATCCAAATACAGTGTATCCATGATAGCTTATAGCTTAGGTGCGAAAAGCCCATGGAAAGGGAATTGCTGACTGGCAGAAACTAGAAGCAATAGATCAAAGAGGATAGAACCACAAATGTTTCTATATACTGAGTCTTTGACATTAGTCTTCATGCTTTTTAGTTTAATTCAGGTTTTTATAGCACTCATACTTTTTTTTTTAAATTCCAGTGCTGATTTATTCAATAATAGTATTAATGTGCATTAAAAAAGAAGATAATGACTAGCTAATAATTTGAATCAAAAAAGCTTTCCTCTTTTCATAAAATGCAGAAGAGGAACGTGATCCTCAGATCCTCATACAGTGTATATACTCCAGGACATTAGATATCATCAAATTGAACTTTGCAAGCATCAGACCAACAGTCCGCAATCAGGCAAGGGAAAGGCAGGAAACACTCTCATTCAAAAATAATAAAAGTGCTCTAACAATGCAGCTGTGGAGAAAGAAGGTTTCAGAAGCACACCTAAAGCCAGTCAAGGCTGAATTTTGACAGGGAAAAGCTAGCTTGTTCAAAGGAGAAAATGATCTTGTTATTATATCTCATTTCTAACTAAAGATGGATTCAAAACCTTCGATCTAAACAATCTTGAATTACTCTAGTTCTAGAAATTGTAATCCACCATTTGGAATGCTGCCAAACCAAGTGATGAAGGCAAACAGTTACATTAATCTTTACTTCTCCACAATAGGAATGAAGCCTTGGGGGAAAAAAAAATAGTTTGTATGTATGTAGGAGAAAGAAGGAAATAATTTATGTATGCCAAAGAGCACTGACCAAATCTTAAAAGAGAGGGGACATACTTTTAGTGATTTAGCTTCCAAAATTAATTTTTATCTCCAGATCATATGTTGATGTTTCCTGATTTTAGATGTGATACTCTTGATTATTAGAATTTGTGGGACTTTCTTCCCACAAAGTTAATATGCTATTAAATACAGACTACTAAATGTTCAATGAACAAAAATTACCATTAAAGACCTTGCAAGGATGCATTGCCTTGCAATATGTTATCTTTTGGAACACAATAAGGTAACAGAAACCAGCCTAATGAAGTATGAAGGCTGCCAATAAAATGTGTGCCTTTTTCCCCATGTTAAGCCTTGTCTGGATGTGTTGCCAGGATATATAAAATATTATATTTGATCTCCCCAGGCAGAGGAAAACTACAATTCAGATGACTTATTTTCAGGAGGAGTAATAACTAACCAGCTACCCTTCCCCATCCTCTCCTGTTCAGTGCTTTATAAGGAAAAGCACGAGAGAGACTGAACTGTTAAATACTTTCAAAGACATCTTTAGGTGCCTAGTCTCTGGGGAGCAGTGGGACGCTAAACAGATGGAGGTGTTTACCCACATCCCTGATTTAGACACGTAATCTCTGGAAAGGGCTGAGTTGCTGATATTTCTTCTTCTTGCTCTTTGCTTTCCCTGTTTGCTAGCAGTATGTCTTCTCCATGCTCAGTATGCTGTTTGTTTGGCTTGTCCTCATGAAGCATTTGCTAGGGTGATTGGACAATGGGTTTTTGCCTCTCAGTGAGAGACAGAGCACTGAAAACCTGTGTGCTGCAGCCCCAGCAGAAGTGATCTTAAAGGTTAGCATGAAATAATTCTTCCCTAATACATCCCTCCTGCCCAGAGTTGGGGTCACATGGGGAAGTATGAGCATCTGCCCTAATGGCAAGGTGCCTAAGTCTTTTACAAGGTCTAGCTTCAACAGTATCACTTTAAAAGTTTCTCTAGTGGGTGTGAATCCTATCAACTCTTAATCAAAGTAACACACTCTTAAAATATTTCCTACTATTACCACCAAGACGGAATTGAATCAATATCATCCAAGGTATATATTAAACCTGATTTTTATATGATGCAGTAACTGCAACTTCTCGCAAGAAAATGGCCATTTGCAAAGTGGACAGCTCACCTGTTGAACTGATCTATAATATCTTTGCTTATTACATATTATTTCTGTACTACAAAGTCCTCAAATCCATAACTGGAATATAAATTTGTTGTGTGGGGAGACAGTTAAAAGGAACTGACTGTTTTCATACAATTTATGTGTAATACAGTGGAGAAAGATTAATAACATAAGAAAGAGAACTTATAAGATTCTATTTAATTGTTAATTAGACATTATGAAAAAAAAAAAAAGGTTCCAGGTGAGAACTTCCATTCTTGGATAAAAGCCTATTGTTGCTGTCTCCACAGCAATTGGGAAATAAACCACTTCTTTGAGATATGGTTTCTATTAAATAGGCCTGGTAAGCAAAGTCACAATAGCAGGGGCTAGAATAGCTGGGTATTAAATGTTGCTGTGAATGTGGATCTGAATTTTCTTCCACAGTAGCTTGACTTCCAAGGAAAATTAGGTTATGGGATGGCATTATCTCTGTTCTGGTATCTGTCAATCTGTCATTTTCTGTCTCCTTCAATAATGCTTGAAACTGCCAGCTACTTTCATCCAAACTTCTGGACAGAGGTGTAGAGGTCTCAGCAATATTAAATTCCTCCAAGCTGCAGGAAAGTAGGAACAGGAGGAATCAAATTGGCATCCTGCTGTTGAGGAGCCCACAGAGTGAGATCAGTTATGTTATTAGACAGCAAAGATTCCCGAGGAGAGAGGCACTACAAACACTCCAGTCACAGAAAATCTTAGAACAGAACTTGCACTTTATCAGACATTAAAAAATCCAAGAAAATGTTACATAAACCCAGACTTAATAATTTCTACTCTTAGTATTATTTGTTTAGGTATTGATCTGTGACTGTAACAACAAATCAATGAGGTAGAGTTGTTTATCCTATGGTACATCCCCCTTCTATTCTCCACATGCAGTGGAAGGGAAGTGTTAGGAGTTGTTCATGTGTGTGTGGTTGGATTGGCTTCCGTCCTTGAATTTAGCTGAGTTTTTTCTTTTGTATAGGCGAACTGATTCACCATCAGAAGCAGAGGCCTTCAAAATTTTTGTAAGAATCCACCAGAGAGATCATTAAAAGTCTGTGTGAGAAATAAATACAAAGAATAGTATAAAAAGAATGCCCCCCCCCCCCAATGACATTTGAAATAAAATTCTAATATTAAAAAAAAAAATATTTTTTTTCCACAGGGCTTTTCATAATAATCACTGTTTTTTAAATGTTGTGACCTCAAAAAAAGTAACAGTGTTTATTAATTAGCATTTCAGTGACAAATTTCAAGCCAGACTTTTCCAGAAAGGGAAGAATTTTGAGATAAGCCTGACAGTCTGACAGGAGATTTAAGCAAATGATTCAGAGAAGCCATTCCTGATGTCAGTAAACTTCTCCAACTTCATCATTTCTCACAAGAACTTAATGTAACCACTTGCATCTATTTCATAGTCCAACTCACTGTAAAGAAGTGTCATGCAGATGAAAAGATACAGTGAGAAAACTGCAGATCCTTTCTGAAGAAAGTAGGAAGAGTATTAATGTTTTAAAGTTAACACAAATAAAACATACAGTGTTCCCCATTTGTCTGCTGGTCAGTGTTTCTCTCTGAATAATAAATCCTACTAGTGCCAATGGTAATCTTATGATGTATTATACTAATATCTTCATAGTAAGAATATATTCATCTGGAATACTGCTTATCAACCAAGCCAATCAGAACATCCACAGCTTAGTGGTGAGAAATTAAATATTTAGCAAGAGCAGAGCTCACCTGAGATACATTAGGAACTGAAGCAAAATGCTCATTATCAAATAATTTGTTCTCATTTATGTGAGAGAGAATCCTATCTGACTTCTGCAAACAAAAGCTGAATGTCATCTTAGGAACTGATTATATTTCGGTTACAAGCATCTTTTTCTCTTCCTGCAATCTTGTGTTAATGTTTATTCCCTGTGGCATAATACTAATGGATTTGTTTAATTTTCCTTGCTTCACATTTTGCCACTGCTGTTTTGTCCTGGCTACATGTTAGCATATACTTCATTAGGAAAGCAGAAAATTATTTCAGAACACTGGTTTAAATACTGATTTATCATGAATGCAAAGCACATCAATTGATCTTTCATTCTGTTTAAGTCTGAAACCTCTTCCCCAGCAATCCTGAAGGAGTCTGGATGAAGAATCCAGCTGTGCTGTTTCTACATCTGTACTGCAGTCAGTCCCATTTTACTTAAACTAGAAAAGTCTTATCCCTACTACTAATTCTGTGACATATAATTGAGCATATACATATCACTAGCCTTGGACTGTTTAACTCTGGCATTTTTATTGATGCAGATATGACAGAATACAAGGAAGTATAAGCTGAAAGATCTGTTTGAGAAACAGGACAGATTAGTTTGCATTGAGCTACTACTATTCTCTAAACAAACTAGCTTAAAGGTGGCTGGTGTATGTCTACTTTATGCTGCAGTGATCACTCTGTCCTAAACCCCCAGTAGTAAGCACATGGAATAAATATTAGGAACTTGATTCTTTTCCTGAGGTGCACAAAATAGGATTTACTGCAGTATAAACATACTTACAGTCATGGTTAAATTGTCCATTTGTGGTTTATTTCAGTAATACTACATCTTTGCCAAATTTGGAGTTAACAAAAAATTAAAGCAGGGACAGATTTGTTTGACTGTTAAAGTAAAAATGATGGTTCACTCACTTGTTTGTGCAACCAACTGGTTTGTCAATGCAGTTACGGCAATCTTGTGGGAAAATTTTAGTTAGAAATGTTCCTGTTGTTTGCGAACCGATCAAAGCTCTACATGTTCGTGACTTACTTAATGAACAATAGACCGATGGAAATATGTGGACGGGGGCTCTGAATATTGTTAAGTTGTGGTAAAAATATAGAGGAAGCAGAAAAAGATGAAAATAGCCTACAACCCTAGAGGGATATTGGATGTAATTATGTACAGTGCATTAAATCATTGTGTTATAACTTTATCTCTTCTTCAAGGGAAAGAAATGTTAATGGAAAGTGCATAGTGAATGCTCATCAAGCTTGAAAAGACATTGCAGAAGTTTTTGAGTCTTTCAGTTATTTTCAGTGGAAAAAAATGTTTCATTTTTATATACTGTTAAAGATGACAATAGTTAGGGTATCGTTCTACTGCCAGAAAGGAGTTGCACTTCGGATCAAGTTGCTGGTTTGGGGTTTGTATTGTGGGTGCCTTGGGCTGATTATTAAAAATCCACATGTGAAGCTTCCACTGACTTCTATTTAAGAAACTGAATTACTGCCTATTCAACGAAGCCTTTATGGAAATCTGCTTTGCACAGGGAATGTGAGAATGGCTGGGAAGGACCTCTGCTACTCAGGGTGGGATCCTCTTGGGCTCCACAAGGACAGTGGAAGGCTTTTTGGGCATGTTCTGCCTTGCAGACTCCTCAGAGGTATATTGTGGAATCTAGCCTCAGCTGTACCATTTTAAAAGGCTTATTTTCAACTCAGTCTTCTCTCATTTCAATAGTGATGGCATGGTCAGGAAGTTAAGAGAGAAGGGTGGTATGCTTTGATACAGCACTAAATAATATGCCTTAAACATGATTTAATATGAAACTCGGTGGTCCAGTCCAAAACACCTAACCTCCTCATTGCTTAAGATCCTTCCCCTCTATTCTGCCTTGGTGAGGCCGCATCTGGAGTATTGTGTCCAGTTCTGGGCCCCCCAGTTCAATAAGGACAGGGAACTGCTTGAGAGAGTCCAGCGTAGAGCCACAAAGATGATTAAGGGAGTGGAACATCTCCCTTATGAGGAAAGGCTGAGGGAGCTGGGTCTCTTTAGCTTGGAGAAGAGGAGACTGAGGGGTGACCTCATTAATGTTTATAAATATGTCAAGGGTGAGTGTCATGAGGATGGAGCCAGGCTCTTCTCAGTGACATCCAATGATAGGACAAGGGGCAATGGGTGTAAGCTGGAACATAGGAGGTTCCACATAAATGTGAGGAAGAATTTCTTCACAGTGAGGGTAACAGAACACTGGCACAGGCTGCCCAGAGAGGTTGTGGAGTCTCCTTCTCTGGAGACATTCAAAACCCGCCTGGACATGTTCCTGTGTGACCTGATCTAGGTGTTCCTGCTCTGGCAGGGGGATTGGACTAGATGATCTTTTGAGGTCCCTTCCAATCCCTAACATTCTGTGATTCTGTGATTCTGTGATTCTGTGATCAGTCAGCCTCTAAAGTTCACCATTTTCACATTTCTCACATTTTAGATATGAGCTTTATCTCCAGGAAATAACACTAGAAACCATTCTTCTCCTATTTCCTCCAGCCCAAACTTGTAAAGTTTGAACTCAGGAAAACAAAAAGGGAGGAGAATTCATAACCCCTGTGGTATGAATTCAATCAGGAAAATGATGACTTCATTTTTCTGTTCCAGCCAGGGTCTATTTTCAGTCCTGCCTGGATATGCTGAGAAAATTGAGATCAGAAAACCAGGCACTGAGTAGCCAAGCAGGATAAATATTTTTATCCATCCTTACCTGTTATTTCTCTTTTGGTGGTAGTTTCCAAAATTTTCATACCATGGATTCCCAGGCTGCTCTTCTGATTGGTAGAGGCCCTTTTAAGGCAAATACCCACAAACTTTCTATTATAGACTTCATGCAACAATTTACACTGATGAGCTGTCTATGTGCTACCTTGTTATCACCAGTGTTGTCTCATTCTTTTCTTGCCCCCCTGGTCCACTTGAATATATATATCTGCTTACTTTCATTTCAGACTGCAGGGTTCTTGGGGCAGAGGCAACCTTGTCCTTCTGTGTTTTTACTCACTGAAGCTTTGTGGTACTGCAAATAAATAAAGAAGGATCAGGCATGCTATTTTAGGCTGTGAATCCTGTTGAATTTGAACAGCACAAATAATTCTAACAATTAACTATTGTAACAAGTGGTTCTAGGTGAGAAGGTATATATGTTTTTTGTGTCAAGTGCTAGCTAACTAGAGGGGGAAGAAATGATACTAAAGACATGACACTGAAGACACTGAAGATATGACACACAAATGCATCCTATAATAAAGCCTGCACTGCTCCTACTAACTGTACTGTAATAGGACTTGTAAGTCCATGCTGTCATCCAGGGTCATTTTCTGCAAGGCTTTTGGTCTTACAAGAGAAGCAGGAGATGAATAAGGACAGTGTCTAGAACCAGTGTTACTTCTTTTTTTTTAATTTTCACAAAAAATTTCCTTGTGTTATCAACATTCTTAAAATCACGATTCTCATAAATATTTTGGAGGCAAGGGAAAGGCTACATTGTAGTGATGTTGCTGTATGTAAAGGTCAAATTCTGCTTTCTGAAAGCCCTTTTAATATGAATAATTTCAGAGAAAAAGCTCGAAAACATGGCTTGGATAGGTGAAAATATCAGCACTTTTGCAGTTCTTATGTGCTTTCTGGGTTGACTGAAAACCAACCTCATGAAGCTCTGTGGAACCCAGATCTCCTATTTTGGTGTTCTTGGTATCAGCAGACTTGACTCCCTGTCAAGCAGGAATAAAGTCAGCCTGCAGCATTGCTTATCCAGCACCATTAGAAATGGGGACCCTCATGGCAGACTGCAAAGTAAGTGGACAGGCAGTCCTTAACAATATTCTCATTCCTACCAACTCCTCCGAAGGCTGTCTTTTCATATGAGTAATTCCCAGGGTACATTTCTGGAAATTTGCCCTCTGAAATTGATGTTTTTAAATTGCAGTGCTCCTTAAACTGTTTTTCTTCTTGCTAATATGGTTGCATCATTGTTTCTAGCTGCTACCACCTTAACTTTATTGCATTTTCCATTCTTATTTTCAAAGAAATAATGCAGCTTCAGCCTGGAGGAGGAGTGTTCTCCTCCACCTCTTTCCCCATTATACTCCATTCCTCTTATACTGGAACTGAGCAGTAAAGGTGACATTTGTCATACACAAGAGGAACTCATTATGCTGCAGATTTGAAGCATTGACCCACTCCCCTTTCTACTGCAGATCATTCCTCTTCCTTTTGTTAGCTTGTCCCCAGTGGCAACACAAATGTTTCGTGCAGTGCAATTCTTTTCTTGGGTTTGTTCACTGTCACTGCTGAAACTTGCTGGGTAGTTCACAAGAGCCTGGACTGCTTGATTAGTTAGGATAACCATGGCTACAAGAAAATGTTAAGTGCTAATAAACCTAACTGTAGGTCTCTGCTTCAGAACTGCAGTGAGCCAGCACCTTTCAGAAGCACTTCAGAAATGAAATGGCAAAGCAAATATTTCACTATCAGATTCACAGAATCACAAAATTGCTGCGGTTGGAAGGGACCTCTGGAGATTGCCTAGGTTAGCCCCATTGCTCAAACTAGGGTCAGCTACAGCAGGTTTGGCTCTTCATTTAGCTCAATTCATCTGGTATTAATTATTCTAATACAGATTTTAAATTTGTTTTCTTATTTCCCTCTGAAATGAGAGCTAGACATGTTTTTTTTTTCAATTAACATACATGTGTGAGGTTTATCCTGTTTTACAACTATTGATATAAAATAAATTGTTTGAAAAGTGTTGACTTCATGGAGGTCAACAAAGATATATCTGAATCATCACTTCTGTATTGCTAGGCTGAATGTAGCGAATTCTAGTCCTCAGTTGTGAAAAGGACTCAGATTATCCTAGTAAATTCTGTGCGTAGAGCTCCTGTCATTGGTAACTTATGTGTATATCAAAGTTCTCAGAGCACTGCAGGTATTTTTTACATAGACATATGGATAAAAATAGTCCTATTGGAAGGCACAAGAATTCACATAATCAAAGACTGATAAGTCCACAAAGAAATTTCTTCTTCAATGATGCATCTTGCTTATCTGTTTCAACTTTCTACTGAAACTATTTTTCTTGAAATACAAGCTATTGAAATAAGAATAAAACCCATAAGAGTCCATTTTATTTTTACTTTAGTAGTGGTACTACTTTTTTGTTCCCTTCAAGAAAAAAATCCTGCTTGGAAAGCCATTGAAACTGAGAAATCCAGTGTAAAAATCCTGTGCTATTAAAACAGCACTTACAATGGCAATTTCTGAAACTACAGACAGTTTTAATAAGCTCAGTACGTGGTGACACTTATTGTTCATACATTGTGCTATGTGCAGCATGAGAAGGTGGAAGGTTAGTTTTCAGTCATAACTAAGCATCAAGAGATGTTATGATCATGTGAATTATTTTTGGTGTTGGAACCAGATGGTCTCTATGATAAACTCTGCTACGAACTTTCAAAAAATCAGTGAACCTTTTTTACCGTAACTGGAAAACACATGTTGGGTGGCTCACTTCAGTAGATAGCTTTACAATGTATCTAACCTATTTAATAAAGGGCTCATTATCATAATATCTGAGCACCAGAATTTCAATATTACTGGTTTGATTGCTTGTTCTCCTTTCTTTTTCTTGTAAGACATTCTGTTTTACAGATACTGACTCAGCCTTATTGATCTGTCCAAAGAGTATCCCTCCAGTACTTTTTAAAGACAACCATTTCTGTGATTATATATGCATATCAAGCATTTCATGTTTTTCATGTCAGATGTGCTGGAACTATCGTGCAAGTGATGTGCAATTGGTCAGCTCCCGGGCAAAAAATCTGTTGCATGTAAATTGCATTAGTCTGCTGTATATGCTCAGCTCCAGTAGTTCAGGCGTTATTTAATAAGCCAAACATAGCTTCCTGTGCACATAACCTAAAATTATTGCATATTGCATTCCTTTTCCCAGAGGCATGGGCAAACATCCAAAAATGATTAGGCTGTGTACACCGTGTAAAAATAAACACTGTTCTGCACTGGGAAAAGAATTGGCAAGTTTGCATTGTCCTTATAGAAAGGTTAGGCCATTTGTTCCCTTTGGATGTTGTGGTTCTTACCTCACTGAATGTAGTTCATATATATTTCCTCTATTTACCTCGAAGCTGTGCATTGCATCCTAGTTTTGACTATCATATATTTCATATGGTTTTTTTGCTCTGTCAGTAACAAAAATGGTCTCAAAAACCAGTTTGCTCTCCATGTCAGGATATCACTTTCTTGGAGACAAATTTATCTCATAACAGCCTCTACATTTTAACATTCATTTTGTTTTTACTATGGAAAGAGAGCATATTTTATTCTTTTTTTCCTCTCCCTTCAGTGTAAAATAAGTGATGGTTGTTCAAGAGACAGAATTCCTACGGGAAAGATGTACTTTTACAGACAAATGATGTTTGTCAATAGTAATCAAAACACATGATTAAATGGAACCGATGCTTTCAGAGTACTAAAAATAACATTAAATTATTCATTATGAATAATTGTATCTGATAAAAGCCACCTCATTTTTCTTATTTGCAAGTATTTTGTGAACTGATCAATTTTTTTTGCTGAAATATTTGGTACTAAGACTTTGCCTGATAGACTGGGTGAGCAATTTTCAGTCTGTACTCACTCAAACCTTGTTTGGCTCACTTGTGAACTGACCACGGAACATGGGTAGTTACTCAGAACAGTCTCTTCATCTCTTTTGTAATCAGATACCTATTTAAAACAAACAAAAGGAATAAGTAACAGAGAATAGAGAGGAAAAAATAATAACCAGACTTTTTCACACACAGCTTTCTGAATAAACAGTTTCTGGACAGCCTAAGTATGGTTCCATATGAGCAATTTAGAACCTGAATAATACATTGGGAAAAGTTTGTTTGCAATAACTAATCACATTGTGTAACATAACTTACACGTTTGGTACGTTGAGAGAGTTGGGCTTGCTTAGCCTGGAGAAGTCTCCAGGAAGACCTTGTTGTGGCCTTTCAATACTTAGAGTGGGCTTAAAGGAATGACAAAATGAGGAAATGAGGTTGTTTGGGGTTTTTTTTTTCCCTCCTCCCTGAGGACTGTAGTGATAGGACAAGGACTAACAGTTTTAGACTAAAGGAAGCTAAACTTAGATTAGATATAAGGAAGAAATTCTTTACTGTGAGGGCAGCAAAACACTGGCACAGGTTGCCCAGGGAAATTGTGGATGCCCCCTCCCTGGAAGTGTTCCAGGCCAGGTTGGATGGGGCTTGGAGCAACCTGGTCTGGTGGGAGGTGTCCCTGCCCATGGCAGGGGGGTTGGAACTAGATGATCTTTAGGGTCCCTTCCAATCCGCACCATTCTATGACTCTGTTTCACCATTTGTTTCCTACTGCAGGAAGTGACAACGCATGCAAATGAATTCAATTTAAACTTTTAGGTTTAATTGTGTTACAGTAATTGATAACACATTTGACATATTCATATGATGAAAATTGATTAAGTTGTCTAATTTTAAGATGTCTTAGCCTGTTAAATTGCTGACAATAACCCACCATTTCACAGCTTTTAGCACATACCAGTTGCAAAATAAGAGGTTCATATTAGACTACCTCCCTTTTTCCCAGTTTTTCCAGAGATATCCTGTGCATTAAAAATCATTAAATGCAATGCATAGAGTGATGTGGAATTGAGACCAGGCCCTAAAACTGAGAAGTTTCTTTCTAGAGGAATGCAGTTTTCATTGGGCTTTCGGAGTTGTTTCCACTTTCCTGTTTTCCTTCAGCACTAGGTATCTTACATCATATTTAGTGGTCTTACTTCAGGAGGCAGATTAGAGAGTGCTTCAGTTCAGCCTGTTTTATGAAGACATGATGAACAGTTTTCTGGGAGGCTGAAGATGTACTTTTGAATTTTCTCAAGCTGAAGAAGAAATTGAGCTGCCCTGGTGAAGTGCTGTAATCACCTATTATACAATAAAATAGACACTCAGGTTATTTTCTCATTTCAAAGAGGGATGCATTGTACTGAATGCCATTCTGACACTGATAGTGTGTTGCAGGCAAATTCTGAGCACACCTGAATCCAGACTTTCACCAGACTGAGGTGTGGGATGCCTAACATGTCAACGTCACCTGGCCTTAAACGTCATGCAGCCAAGTAAGCCACAGTTCCTCCATGAATGTAGTAAACCTTAGGTGCTTGACCTAAGTGATTTGCTTAATTATTATTATATTATTAATTATTAATTATATTATTTAGATAGGGTTATATAAATCTGTTTTTAATTTGGCCTTGGGTTCTTAACTGTCTTTTAGATAACATTTAGTCCCATGTCCATACCAAATCTTGTATTTGTTTGCAGCAGGCTATACTTCTGTATAGGTTGTAATTTTTTTTTCCCCCTTGGCTAAAACTACTTTTGTCAAAGCAGTAGCATCCTAATTCTCAGGAGGAGTAAGCCAACTGTACAAGAAGCTGCAAGGTTATTGAGTCTTCCTTTGAGGATGCAATGGAGCAACAAACATTGTTGGCACAGAAGATAGGAATCAGGTGCAGCTGAGAAAGCAAACTAGACCAAGAAAATTCTTTCAGCCTTTGGTTTTTTTCAGTATTGTGAGTAAAGAATGAAGACATAAAGATCAGAAGCAAACAGGGTAACAAAAAAAATCACTGGCAAATACACACACATGGTCATCTGTGCACATCAAAAAGGAATATTCAGGGAATCTAATTTTAGAAATGGAAATTAGGTTGGATAATTACCTGACTCTTCTAAGGAACCTTTGCTCTTAGCTCAGACTCGGCACGAGAGCCTTGCTTGGCCTCCAGAATATGTCAGGTAATTCAAGTTAGCTTGGCTTTCAGTTACAAAGAACCTAGCAAATTTGAAGTACTTTGCATTTGCTAAGGGCATGCAGATGGATAGCCATTACAGATTGGATGACATAGGGTGACTTTTTACTTGGTGTTAGTTTGTGTGGTTAATCCTTTTGAGTCAGAGTTTACTGATTTTCTCTGGTTTTCACAATATGTTTTTATTTTTAAAGGGAGTCAAGACAGATTTGTAATATAACATTTTAGATTTTCGTTGTCTTTTTTATGTGTGTGTGTGTGCTTTTGATGTCATTTCTGTATGTCCATGATCTGTATATATAAACAGGGCATTTATGAACTGCATGAATAGAAACAGCTATAAAATTTCTTAGTTTATACACAGATTAGATCATTGAGTTTGTAGCGAAAGGGAAATATTTTCAACATTACAGTTGATGTTTTCTGTTTGGTGGAAAATTATATATTTCATTTAGATTTTACATCAGCAGCGTATGTTAAAACCCTCTCTGACAATTTATATCCTTTATCCCTTATATCCTAAATCTACCTACTAGAAGTACCATAAGAAAGTGACACTGAATTTAGTATATAACCTTTTAATAACATCTACCAAAGGAAAGGCTGTTTTACCAGGTGTCATAACAAGGGATTGAAAAATGGCAGACAGTTAGTGTACTGAAGATCTTTGTTTCCCAGATGTTTATATATTTCTTGTCACATTAGGATAATGTTAACTGAACATTGTTGCAAAACAAAGCATTACTGCTGCAGTTTTCCATGTTTAGGTAGTACCTTAACTGTTAGGGCAAAGAAACTAGTTATATTCACTGTGGTTTTTTGTTTCTTTAATATGCAAAAAGCCCCTTAAAGATTCAATTAAATAAAATGTGCTTTTATAATTTTAATCTCTGAATTTAAAGTAAAATTGTGATTTTCAGTGAAGTAAAAGCAAACAAACATCTTAAATTTAGAATAATTCAATATATTCAGAGCAGTCCAGGCAAAACTTGAGATCAAAATAACTTTGCAAGTAGGATGTCAGTCTGGCGTCTTTTCCTCATCAAGAGGAGCCTCTATTAGGACTGAGAAAACTTTTTCTTTTCTGCCCTCACATTTTTTCTTTGCTCTGGATGAGCTCATCACTGGTCCTGCAGCTGGTAATACCAAGGAATTAGCAGCCTGTTCCTCCTCACTGCTTTCTAGTTCTGCGGGGAGTCAGCTCAGCGGTTGCTGCTCAGCTTGCTTGCTTGCTGGTTGTTCCCCCATGCTGCTTCCCAGCAGTGAGCAGCCGGATGCGCAGCCAGCATGGAATGAGTGAGGCACAGAAGAAAGCCTGGTGACATTAGGGTTTGTAAGGCTCTTTGTAAGTGAGGCTGTCCCTAGCAATCCACTTTCCCACAGTCATTGCCTAAACTGCTTATTTCTGTAGCTGCCTATGCTGAGGTTTGAGTTGTTCAGCAAGCAGCAGGATCCAGGGAAGCAGCGAGGCAACTTTCCATGGCCTTCCCAGGGAGCTAGCACAGAAACCCAAAGCACTGGCTCAGTTTCTATGGAGAGAAAGGAATGACTCCTGTTGAATTAAGTGGCTCTGGATCCAAACTCTGATTCATGACACTATATTTAGTAGCTGCTAGAGGGATGGCAGAAGGCTGGAGGAGGAGTAGCTGCATCAGCTATTCCAAGTTAATCTACCTGTAATAAGGAGTCAGCACTACTGCATACTGAAGTATCGAATAAAGTGCTGCTAATGCTTCCAACATAGCCAAAATCCAAGATAATGTATGCTTTGCTTTGTATGAGAAACCGGTAATTGCTAGTTATAAAGTAGTGAAAGTCACATTACCTTGAAACAAACTTCCAAAAATTTTTTATCTGATCCAACTGTCAACCCTCTTTTAGCATCAACCTGTGCAACGATTATCATTTGTATTTCTGCCAGAGTTACACAGCAGTGAGGCACAGGCAGTGCTGAAATATCCTTCTGACCCTCAACTTGAAAGCAGCTTCTTGCTTTTCCACCAGAGCTGTCGCTTGTCCACCCCAAATCACATTCCCTTCCAAAACAACAATCAGCAGGGTTCCTCTGTTCAGGTAGTAAGAGCAAATTTGGGTAGAACTGCAGGCTCAAACATATGTCCTTTATCACCATCATATAAAGGGCAGTGGCTTAGACCTATGAATTTAAAACAGTGAGAATTGCATTTTTATTCATTGAGGAAAATATAGACTGGCTCATTTTTTTAATGTCTACCTAATGCACTTACTCTAATAGCACCCAGTGATATGTTTTTAATGTTGGCATCTGCATGTAGTGAGAAAGAACTTAGCAAGCACATAAAAAAAGGACATCAGGTTCTGCCAAAATTACTTCTGTAAGCTGTGCCATATGGTCAAAGATAAAATCTAATATTGGAAATACCAGTTGTTTCATTGCTAGCTTGAATACACTGGGGAAAATAAAATATTTACTCTGAAGGATTCATAATTTGACTTCATCTCTTCTGGTTTTATTGCAATGGATGTCAATACTACCTTTTCTGATCATTCAGCTACCCAGTAGCAACTTGGCAGATGTAATACTCCTGTTCTCTTGCAGTTAAAATTTAACAACCAGACTTTTCCCTAACTATCACAGCCCTCAAGCAATTAATGCTATCAGAAGAAAAAGTAACTTGTCAGATAATTGAACCAGCCTCACAGCTGAGCATTCTAAATTTCTCCAGTAAAAATGATTTTATAAGGATTTCTGAATGCCTTCTGAGCTACACAAAGATCTTCTACTCCCAAATCTACTTTACTAAACAAATTTACTTAAAAGTTTAGCCATCTGTTTCATAAAGCAAAGAAGCTGCATATTAGTTGAATTATTTTATTTTCAATATTAAATAATTTCATGAAATAATGGATGTTTCTATTTTATATATATAAAGATAAAAATATGGCTTATATATATTATATACATATATATATGGCATTTCACAAAATACAGCTATTTCAACATATCTTAGCTACTTCAGAGTTTCTATATGGCTAAGACACTCTGGTAAATTCTATGTGAATTTCAACTCCAAAAAATGATAATCTATTTTAGATCCTTGTGAATCAGTGTATCAGTTTGTAGATGGGCTTGCATAACCTTATGAAGAAATGAAGGAGAAATGTTCCCCCACGTACATAGATACCACACAAGATAGTCTTAAGTTTTTGAGTTTCTTTTAATGTGATCTTTTTCCTCAGTTTGAGCATGTTATGTAAGTCTTAAAGTTTTACATATGGAATCTACAGCAAACTGGAATCTGACATCACTGACAATATTTACCATCTTTTATTAGCAAAGTCATTCAGACTAGTCAGTTCAGAAAGTACTAGAGTTGTCATTCTAACTCTTATCTCTGTTTTTATCTTGATCTGATTCAAATGCAATAAAAACATGTTATTTTATTCCCCACATGAATACAGAATACTTAGATTAGGTATAGATATTCACCTCAGCTCAGAGTGGCTTAACATCCTGACAATGAAGTGTCTGAAATAGTGAAGTTTTCTGATGTGTATGTTTTGCAGGTTTGATACCTAGAAAAACATCCTATGGAAGGATTCTCCCAAAAATATCTTCCTATTTAACTATGTATCTGTGACATTTATTTGGCAAAGATTTTTTTCCTCTTAGAAGAGAAGTGCTACTGCAGTTTCATTTTATCATTCAAAAATAATTTGTCCCAGTGGACAATGCTGTAGATTAGATCATAAAATTGAAGAAAAAAAATCAGTCAAATAATTAAAAAACCTGCTTAGTTTCCTAAAAATCACAAAACTCGCAAAGTTTGCAACCTTTACAGCTGAAGAATAAGTTAATAGAATAAATTAGGTAATTCTGATTGGGATTTGGTAATGTAGCATGTAACACCTGGGACTACAAACTGATTTTTGTCAGTTATTCCTGTGCTACAAGGTAGATACATGCATTCACATACACTTTAGCTGAGCTATTATGGCTTTGCAGTAAGAGAGTTATTTTGAAGAAATGGAAAAGCTTTGATATTTCATTGAAAACAGCACTGTTTTGAAATAGCCTTCCCTGGGGATCTAGCCAACAAAATTAACATTAAACATACATTTGTGGCAAGCATTTATTTGCCCTACGATGTATATAGCTGCAAGCACCACATTTTTAAATTTGAATTTTAAATGCAAACTTGCAATTCAAGGCTGTGGAAAAGAGCATTTGATAAGCATGAGCCTTGTGAGGATTTTGCTGCACGTTTAACTGTGAGCTTTTGTAGCCGTTGGTTTGTTCCCTGTGTGTTGTATTTGAAGTGCACCCTTGTTCAGACTGACAACAGATTTTCAAATGTACAAAGTCAGGCATCCTACAGTCTGATAACCAACTGAGTAACTTGTGTTAATCTTTATGCCTTAGTAAATTTTCCACATAAATAATGTTTTTCAAGCACCCTCATAACTTTCACTAAGGTTTCATAGTTATTTTTAATACCAGAAGGGCATTGGATATTGAGGTCATGGTTTTACAGGCCTTAACTCTGGATCTTTGCATTGTCATAATACCCATCAAAGTTCAGTGCATCAGTGAGCCCTTGTAAAAAGGGGTTTATAGAGGCTTTTATTCCAGATGTATGGTGCACGTAGAAAAACATGTGTTACTTAAGCCACCGTAGTGTTACTTAATCCCTCGTGGAGCTTATAGGTAAAATGGTATTTGGTCAAAAAGGTTTGAGTATACTTTAAATGGCAAACTATGTTTATCTTTTATGGATACTATGTGTAATGCAGTTGCAGTATTTTTCATGCAATTCCTTTGGTTTTGATAATATAAATCAGTGAACCACTATCAGAACTAGCGTCTTACCTTGGATTAGGACTGGAGACAGTTGGTGGGTGATATCCCCTTGCATTAGTTGGAGCTGTGCCTGTGAAAAGATTTCAACTAGATAAAACCACAGAAGTTAATCTGTTCCCACCTTGAAGTAGCAGCCAGGTCTATTCCAAAGATAACTAGCCATTTTCTACATGCCGGGTTAAAGCTCAACTGTGAAAAAAAGAAAAGTAACTGATGTATACTACAGAACATTTATAAATTTCCAATTAAAGGACGAGTTAAAGATACGCGAAGAAAGAAAAAGAACAAAATCCAACCCAGTATTATACAGATTTATAGAGGAGCACCAGGTTAACTCTCTTACACATCTGTCCAGTTTTTACTGTTCTCTCAGTGTCATGCAGGACACTGGCTCACACAATGGTTATATATCATCTTTGCATGTTTTCACTCTCCACAGAGCATAAACCATGCCACAGAGTTAGGTACAGCTACTGTTCTCTTGTCCCACTCTACTCACTTTAATTCTCACCAGTTTTTTCTTCAACACCTTGACTGTGACAAGCTGGACTATATAGGTGGATGCACAGAAAGAAGAAAATCATGTTGCACTGGTCCTCGTGCTGTGTTCACCTGACAGAAGCACAAGACTTGGGGACCTCATCCCAAACTCACCTTGGAATTACAAAAATGAGCATCCTGCCAGGCAAAGTTGTGTCAAATGACTGGAGAATTGCCACTAGTATCATTAGAAAACAACAAATTGTAATATATGCTTCTTTTCCTTTAGAAGCATTATTTGAAGTTGAATTATAAACCCAAGGACTTTGGGATAGCTATTTCAGTTGAATTTATAGACTGTGAGACATTACATTCCTGAGGCATTTACTCTATAGATTTCACCCACCTGTATTTAAGGAGAATTTTCTATTTTTGGGGGGGAATTAATTCAAAATAAGAGCTTGGTTTTTTTTTTTATTTAACAAAATAAGAGCTGTTTTTACAGACAGGAGTATCTCTAAACAGCCTTAAACTGAAACAACAGAATGCTAAATACAGAAATATATAAAAAGAGGCAAAACACAATTTGCCACTAGCACCACCTTCTGTGGAGTTACCCAGAAGTCAGCTGTGGGAAATACAGTGTTCCAGGCTCCTCTGCATGTTTTTTTCCTCACATAATCCACTTTCCATGTCACTGAATATATATACAACTTATTCAGTACACTGTACACCTTCCCATGGAACATGTGTGGGCAAACCCTATTTGGTTTTGCAGCCTGACAGACTTACTAAAGCAAACAACTGTCATTCTAACGAGTCAGTTTCAAGTGGAGGAAGTCTTTTTGCAATCTGGGCCTACAAATACCTTTAAAATACAAGTCTGGGGGATATTTAAGTCATGGACTAAATCAAGATGTTGATTTTATCCCATACTATACTTTCCCCACAATCAATCTTTCAGTGCTCTAGAGGTAATAAATACCTGTCTCTATTTCTTCTAACCACAGGGGCTAGCTACCTTCTCACCTCTTGTTTTACACACATCTCCTTCTCTTCAGAGCTGCCAAGCACCTTTTTGCTCCCTGTGGAGCTTGCTACTTCTGTTTCAGACCATAAAAATTACTTGTATGCCAGAAAATTTACTTTTTAATTTGGCTGTATCTATCAGTCCAATAAGAGTTAATATGTTTTCCCGCACATACATTCCTAAGCCATCATGATCATAACATCAGCATTTGTTTCCTGACATACAGTGAATGGACCACTTGGCTTTAGAGGAAAAAGGAGATTTTGTTGGAATTTGTATAAGAATTCATCTCATTGCTTTGTCTTGGTACATTTTGCTCAACATATGTGGGGCTTTGATACTGAATGAACTATTGGTGCATGGTGAGAGTAGCAGCAGATCTGAATTAACTCCTTTATACAGGAAAGAGCTGCAATATTTTTTTAACTATACCAAGCAAAGAGAATATAAGATCCCTTATACTAAACTTAGAATTAATTCATATAGGATGAATTCTTTTAAATGTGTATTTGCATATGCACATTTCTGGAACACTTGGGTTTTCTCCTTGTTATTGTGTCTAATTAAAATGTTTGTACACAGGCAGTGGTTTTGTGTAATGTGCCATGCAATGTGCACTTGGGAAATATTTTTTTAGCCAGACTAGTCTCCATAATTTTATATGGGACAGCAAGGAATTGCACTCCTTCCAAAATAAAGCAATTAGTGAAGACTTTGCTGTAAGAGAGACTGATAGTGGCTTATCTTGCCTATGATACTGGAACAGCAATTGCTGTGCTAAGAAGCTGGACTGGCGCAGAGCCAGCTTGAGAGAAAGGGGACACTTAATATAGTCTGAGAGGAGACACTTCCGGTGTATGGAGCCATTTACAGACAAGCAGCTTCAGAATGGAGCAGGTACAAGAAGGTAACAAAGTTGGAGGTGTCGCAAAAGGAATGGGGTTTTAGGAAGATGTTTGTGAGAGGAGACTGATCATCCAGAGGTTTTTTTTTTTTCTTTCTTGAAAAAGGATGGTTTATAAAATCAGAAATTTTCCCTGGAAATGTACCAGCCCTGAAGGAAAAAAAAAAACGAAACCAACCACACAACACTTGCTGACAGCAATGGGAAGAGGAGGTTAGTGACTAATGAGTAACCAATAGGTTCGTGGGTAGGATACTAGGTCTCTGAAAGACCTTGGGGGATGAATTCACAGCTGTACCTATGACCTCTCATTCCATACTGTACAGGAGTTTCTTTGACTATTAAATGATTCTTGGGAGGCTTGCCTCCATGAACTAGCCAATACTTATACAAAGGGAAACAACTCCAGGGAGTCAGAGAAGCACAGGGAACAGCGAAGGAGCCATATCCTATGTCTGACAGGTTTTTAACTGAATTCATTAGTGGAAGTTAGTGAGATAATACTGTGATATGTTTGGGTATAGGAACCTTAATGATGTTAGATGAGAACAATTTGGTAAAATTACTCTGAGATACCACTTGAGAGCTCTGCTTAGGACAGACTACAAGAAACTTTAAATTAGCATAATATTGACCTAAGTTGCAGCTTCCAAGGGGTCTGGTAATTTAAGAGTAGTACCTACCTGAAAACTCATAGTAGAGTATCATGGAAAAAAAGTCCCTTACAGGACAATGAAGAAGGCAGAATGGACTTAAAATTCCTAATACAGTTTTGATACAAAGTGTTTAATAGTATAAGCTATACTGATATACTAAATGGATGGCAGGAGAGGGTGGGGGAGTTGGGAGGATGATAACTGTCTGAAATGATTTTTATGTTTGCATGTTGTTAAAGTTATTAAGTGCAAGTTAATTTTGGTCCTTAGTGCAAGATAATTTCAGCAAAGCAGGAATGACACTTGAAAACAGAATGGAACAAAGAATTTTGACAGAGAGGAATAATCATATAATGTAGGTACATGTCTGAGACTGTCAGAAAGAAAAGCATCTCCACAACTGGAATTCACCCTACTGCAATACTGTAACTTCGAAAAAAAAAAATCATCCTGTCCATGCTTCGTGCTCAGTTAAAGTCCAAAGGTATGGTGGAGAAACTTGTAAAATTCTAATGCATTATTTATGTAAAGTAAATCAATTACTACTCCAGAAAACACTCCTATTAAACTCGTTGAGTAGTTGTAGACAGGGGCTGTTCAGTTCATGAAATGCTGGCAGACATTTTTGTTCCAACTGTAGTATCAAAGCCATCAATCTTCATTTCTTGTAACCCCCTTGTGGCACCAACTGCACACTTGGAGTGCCCCCCTTCTATTTCCAGCACTAACTAAAGACTAAAAAATTATTAGTTCAAGCTTTTTTTTTTTTTCTGTAACCATATAGCTCGATACACTGTAAACAGAGAGGACAAGTGTAGACAGCAGCAAAGACATTTGATTTCATCAATACTTGGCAGAGCACACTTAGATAAGCTTTTAACTAGCAACGACTTCAGAAAATACAAAAGGCTTGATTTTATTTCATTACTGGTTTTCATTAGTTCCTAGATGAGATGCTGGAAGTTATTTGATCACATCATGTAGAATTTAATGATTTATGGTTTAATTTAACCTAATTTAGGCTTGCATTCTCATTAATTGTCTTGAGTACTTGAATACATTTGGACTCCATGGAGTAAAAAGAGTATTTGACTTTTTTTGAGGGGTTTGCTTTTCCCTGGCAATAAACAATAAAGAAGAGCGATCCTCATCTAACCCTGTTATTTTTCCTTAGCCTTATCTGAATTTACAGAGGAATAGAATGGTAGTTAATGGTATGCAGAAGCCATAGTGCTATCTTCCTCTTACTGTTTCAGAAGCAGTAGTATGCTTTCAAAGTATGCATTAATTTAAGAAGTATTACCGTATCTATTCTTTTTACATTTCCTCTTGAACACAAAAGCAATTTCACAAGTGAGTGATGAACCTGACTGATTTCAGATTCAGTTTAGAGAACCCAACCTTTCTCACTGCAGCCTTTCTTACTAGGGGGAAAAGGGCTTCTAGAGTCTCTAACTCGGATTCCAGCCCTGCTTTTTCACAAATAATCAATTATGTTATAGAAAAAGAAGTGCTAGCTCCAAACAGCTTCCAGACTAATAGATGGGAAGTAGGAAGACAAGCAGGATTACAAGTCTGCTCTAGGATTAGTCACTGAATACACTGATTTCCCCTCCTCCTCCCAAACTGTCCACTTCTGAAAGGAAATGGAGGGAGGGGGATTCCAGCTGATGGAATAGAGTACATTTTTGGAGGGAAAAATATATACATCTTGTTCTCATTTAACTAATGCTCGATACACTACGATTCTGAAATGTAACTAACAGTATGTGAAAATTTTTGCAGTGTTGCCATGATAATCATGCAGTAACCTGATTTAAACACAATAAATCACATACAAATAATAAACCTTCCTATGTTGTCATCTTCTTAGAAGGACATTTTTCCCCAGACAGGGAACAGATCCAGTATAAACAGGAGGCTGTTTCTTGCAATCCCAAGTGAAAGAGCAAAGAGAAACAATTCTGTTAAACAGCACTGAGCCAGATAAAGACTTTTCATTCAACCTTGGTGAGCACCAATCCCTGGGAAGCTCCAGTAACGCTATTTGTACGACTAAGTGCTTAGCCACACAAGCAGAGATTACACAACTCTGCATAAGAGCTCACCATACCTTTGTCAGAAACATTTAACATTTATCATAATGACTAATTTTTTTCCTACCACACTCCAGAATACCACATAGGACATATTAGTTCATAGGTCAAGAAGACCCAAATGGTTTTGCAAGTCTGGTACAATGTATTCCATTTTTTGTCAGTACGTGTTGTGTGGGAGAGGATTTATATGCACCATTTCTATATGAAATGAAATTAAAGAAGTGGCTTTTAAAAGGCCCATTGGAGACCAAGATTGCTACTGATGGGCTGAACATTTCATGAATCATCAGAGTCTCTGAACCTACATGCCTTTTCTGTAGTAAACAGCTACTCTTAAAAGTGAAGTGGAATATGTAACTCAATAAATACTTTCAATACAACACAATTTTGTGGAGGTGGATTTGCAATTGAGAGCTTGGTTTTACTATTTTAGTTCAATTTTCTCCAGATTATCAAATTACTTTCAGCTGAGAATTACAAAATGAGATTTTTTTGTTTTTAAATTGACCAAGTATTGTGCTTTTTTACACAAGAAGGTTCTGCTGCAGAACGTCATAAGCATGATATTGGCTACTTGTGACCTGGTTTATAGATCTGCAAATGGGACAAGAGAAACTCAGTATACTTCTTCAACTCCTCTTTTCTACTTGCTTATACAGCTTAGAAAGTCAATCTAGCTCATTTTCCAAAAAAAAAAAAAAATTAAAAAAAATAAGGGACACTCAGTGGAGCAGCTCCATCACTAGATCAGAGATGGTGACAATATGAGGGGTGTGGAAAGTTACCTTAGCTGCTGACATGGCTGCAGCCAGATTGTGAACAACCTGTGAGACTGTCTGGAGCTCAACTAAAAATGCAGGAATAAGAATGGTTTGGTTCCTGTCTGGAGTGGGCAGGCAGCATTAACAGCTGACATACAAGAGTTCCCAGGGCCTACACCGTTGCAGTGTACATGCAAGTGTATTGTTTTCACAGAATAAGAGATGAATTTACTTGTATTTTATAGGCATATCGCTGCATTCTCTGCGTGAAAGAAGGTAGCACTAGAGGGGGAAGTAAATGAATGAAAAATAAGAATTCCTGCTACCTTTCTTTACACTAGCTAACCTAGCAACAGAATGGTCATAAATTCTGCTGGGGTTAGTTGATAGTGAATTGATGCTATCAGAGGAAAGACAGACTTCATGCTTCAGAGTTGTGTTTGAGTTGTAACAGCCTTCTGCTCACATCCCACAGTGGTCCAGTTTAAACACCATACCTTGCTCAGTTGTACGTATAATGCTCTGAGAGGTATATATAAAACTTGGATTTACCTCAAATCTTCACCTGAAACAGGTGAACATTTCATCTGCAGGCTCACAAAAAGCAGAGGTATTGTTTAACATGGGACAGGCCTCCACGTAGCTGTGTGCCACAGAGTCCTTAACATCATCATGCGGTACGACTGTTTTGTTCTCCTCTCTGGTGCTATAACTGGAGTTTCATGGGTTAGTTAAATTTAACTGATAATGTTACATGAATAAAAGAGCAGACTTACCCTTTAATTCTCTGGATATGAATAAGAAATGCCCAACTTCTCCAAAATATATTTCAAAGAATTGGTTTGTGTCAACAAGTTTATTTGAGGTGAACTGGCAAAAACTGTTTTATGGTTTTCCCAAAGCTTCTGTGCCAGTTGGTTCATTTATCCATATTTGGGTAAACAGAGAGGACTCTATGCTTGAAAACTAAACTGACATTTAATAGACAGATACTGTGATTGCAGTTAGCATTCTGGCAGACTGGCATTTGGATAGTTTCTTTATACTACCTCTCTCGGCAACTGTGCCAAACTATAAAAACTGTGGATGTTTCCAGACTTGTTATGTTAATGTCTTATTATCAGGATCTGTTGCTGGAGTATCAAGACAATACACAGGTATGTGAGTCAAGGATGGTTACAGGTTTGCACATTGTCTGAAATAAAATGGAGGTGGGTGAAGCTTTTATTTATTTAAAAAAAAGACATGTATGGAGTCTTTTTCAAATAGCAATTAAGATTTGCCCATTAAGTGTTATTGACATCTTATTTAGCTGAGTGATTTATACTACAGTCATCCCTAGTGTAGGAGGATGTCCAAGATTAATTAGGTAGTCATGGCAAGACTCATGGGCAGAGTTTGTCCCGTAACTTTCTGATTGTGCCACTTACCGTTCATGTCACTGGATAGTGGGAAAAGTGCATGTAATAATAAAGCCATAAGTTATATATTACTGCAGAAGGAGGAAAGATTAGAGTGCCTGATGCATCTGGTCTCAAGAGGAGAAAGTGAAATTACTTTGTGAATCCTCTATACTTACAGTCTTGGCATGAGCATCTAGAGGAATGTTGGAAAATTCCTCTGTAAGTGTGACTCACTCTATGGGCAAGTAGGAAGGGGCAAGCAAAATGATGCCAACAATCATATATTTAAGAGAGAAGGAAGAAAAATGATCAAAAAATAGACTTGTGCATAAGGGACATCAAGCCACTGTAGTCAGTAAAACTGAGGAAAATCACTATGATTAGAGGTGCATCAAGAAGTCTGAATGTAATTTCATCCTGGCACTATGAGCTGCTGGGATTGCAGAGGAAGGAAAAGTTTGAAGGCATTTGATTTTTGTGGAGAAAACTTGAAATTCATAGTGCCAATGTTTAAAATGTTGTTTAGAGCAGTTCAGTGTTGGTAAAGATCAGTCTTTCAGCTGAATGTTATTTATAGACTAATAACAGAGCATCTGTGGGATGTGACTTGCCCACTTATTACATGCAATTCTGTGAAAAAAACCTGAACATCTAATTTGTATCAAAATGAATGTAAGTTGTGAATGTTCTGCTTCTTAGAGAATGGGCTTTTGTCTTAAAAAGGGGACATTAAGCAGTGTGATATTCACCTTCCTTATCATAAAAGTTTGTGGAAGAAATCTATAGACAGCTCTGTAGTGAACATTGCAACTCTGTTATGACCTGGGGGGATAATTAAAATGGTTTATTATCCTAAGAGAAGAAATGTATCATTATTGGCATGCTGTCATATCAGGGTATATGTTGCTGTTATAAATGTTATTACAACAGAATAATTCACTGTGAGGCTTCAGGAATCATCTCAGTGCCACCTGGTTATTTCAGGAAGGACTGAGCAAAAAAGGGGGAATTTTACCTGGATTTTGTCACCTACAGCATCAGCTCACAGTACCCTGCATTGCTGGCAGTTCTGGGTGAAAAACTTGCCAAACAGATAGCAGTCAAAAAGCTTCTCGTTTAAGAGAGATGGAATTTCTTTTTAAAAAAAAGGGAAAAAAAAAAAGCTGAAAACCATTATGTCAAAATGCTGGCATATCTTGATTTGCTTTTCTAAGAAGATTTTGTTGAGATCAGTCACCACTTTCCATAGTTAGGCTTCTCAGAAGAACCAGTCTAAAGCAGATGCCATGTTAGATGGGCTTCACTAGAATTTAGGTCACAGAATAACAGAATGGTGAATTTATTCCTAGGAGATTGCATATTAGATTGGAATGTTTAAGGTTTTTTTCTTGGTACATCAAATTCTGTTTTGGCATACATTTTTATATTTGCATTTTTAATATTTTAATGTTTTGTTTATTTTAATTGTAAAATTCAGGATATAAATCCAGGTCTCAACCCTGTGACAGTAGGCAATAAACTCTATGATAAAGATTTTGTACATTTCTTTCCAACTTGAGTAATAGTCTTGCCAAAATAATTAACTGTTAGTCTGAATTTCCTGGAGCTCATTTAGGGCAGCTAAAACCCACTGAGAAATGTTGAAAGAAATGGAACCATAAATTATTATGAGAATTATTGTGAGCATAATTAGCCTAGCAATTTATTTAGTCCATTAACTAATTTCATCCATTAACTAACTAAACAGGGCAACATGTTTGTGCAGTGGCCATTACATGGTTTTGCTCCTGATTTTGTAGCAAAAATAGCTTTCAGAGAAGCATGTTAAAGAATGGTTACAACCTGGTTCCTTAATATATAACTCACATTCTGTTAAGGTCTGTGAGCCTGATATCTTCATGACAATCTTACGTCCTTATAAATATTGCACATCTTACTAAAGACTCAGGATCTCTTTGACGTGGCAGGGGGCGTGACTGAGAGTCGCGGCAAACTTTAAAAGCGGCCATCTCTGCCTTCTTTGCCTCTGTCTTTACTCCTGCAGGCTTTCCCCAGGAGCCCCTGATCCCTGTAGCCCCAGAAGAAGTCAGGATGAAGGAGGATTTTTCCTTGGTAGATGAGGATTGGGTTAGGGATCAGTTGAGCAATCTGGATATCCATAAATCAATGGGACCAGATGGAATGCACCCAAGGGTGCTGAGGGAGCTGGCAGAGGTCATTGCTAGGCCACTCTCCATCATCTTTGGTAAGTCATGGAGAACAGGAGAGGTGCCTGAGGACTGGAGGATAGCAAATGTCACTCCAATCTATAAGAAGGGCAAGAAGGAGGACCCGGGTAACTATAGACCGGTCAGCCTCACCTCCATCCCTGGAAAGGTGATGGAACAGCTTGTTCTTGGCACTATCTCGAGGCACATCAAGGATGAGGGGGTCATTAAGAGTAGTCAACATGGTTTTACTAAGGGTAAGTCATGTTTGACCAACCTTATTGCCTTCTATGAGGAAATAACTAGGTGGATAGATGATGGTAGAGCGGTAGATGTGGTTTATCTTGACTTCAGTAAAGCATTTGACACTGTCTCCCACAGCATCCTCGTAGATAAGCTGATAAAGTATGGGTTTGGTGATCAGGTAGTGAGGTGGATTATGAACTGGCTGAAGGGAAGAAGCCAGAGAGTTGTGGTTAATGGGACAGAGTCTAGTTGGAGGCCTGTGACTAGTGGAGTCCCTCAGGGGTCGGTACTGGGACCGGTGTTGTTTAATATCTTCATCAATGACTTGGATGAGGGTACAGAATGTATCCTCAGCAAGTTTGCTGATGACACCAAACTAGGAGGAATGGCTGACACACCAGAGGGTTGTGCTGCCATTCAACGAGACCTTGATAGGCTGGAGAGTTGGGCGGGAAAAAACTTAATGAAATTCAATAAGGGCAAGTGTAGAGTTTTGCATCTGGGGAAGAACAACCCCATGTACCAGTACAGGTTGGGGGCTGACCTGCTGGAGAGCAGTGTAGGGGAAAGGGACCTGGGGGTCCTGGTGGACAGCAGGATGACCATGAGCCAGCAATGTGCCCTTGTGGCCAAGAAGGCCAATGGCATCCTGGGGTGTATTAGAAAGGGAGTGGTTAGTAGGTCAAGAGAGGTTCTCCTTCCCCTCTATTCTGCCTTGGTGAGGCCGCATCTGGAGTATTGTGTCCAGTTCTGGGCCCCCCAGTTCAATAAGGACAGGGAACTGCTTGAGAGAGTCCAGCGTAGAGCCACAAAGATGATTAAGGGAGTGGAACATCTCCCTTATGAGGAAAGGCTGAGGGAGCTGGGTCTCTTTAGCTTGGAGAAGAGGAGACTGAGGGGTGACCTCATTAATGTTTATAAATATGTCAAGGGTGAGTGTCATGAGGATGGAGCCAGGCTCTTCTCAGTGACATCCAATGATAGGACAAGGGGCAATGGGTGTAAGCTGGAACATAGGAGGTTCCACATAAATGTGAGGAAGAATTTCTTCACAGTGAGGGTAACAGAACACTGGAACAGGCTGCCCAGAGAGGTTGTGGAGTCTCCTTCTCTGGAGACATTCAAAACCCGCCTGGACATGTTCCTGTGTGACCTGATTTAGGTGTTCCTGCTCTGGCAGGGGGATTGGACTAGATGATCTTTTGAGGTCCCTTCCAATCCCTAACATTCTGTGATTCTGTGATTCTGTGATCTCTTCCTAAAGCTATGCAACGGCCATCCAATGGTGTGATACCATCACTTTTCATGTCCATTTTACGTGCGTGTCTGTTTCTCAATCTGAGCTGAACATTTTCATTTTTTTTAGGTAATTCTGACCTCTTCTGTCCCCAGAGGTAACAGTCTTGGTTAGATTACATTAATTTAAAAGACAAAACAAATCTAAGGGCTTCTATAAAGTGACATGCTAAGTTATAAGCGATTCCACTGCAACCTGCCAGAGATATTACAAGCAAAGGACATGCAAATGACTAGCAGCTACAACAGAAGACTCTCATCTGAAAATGTCCTTAAAGGCCACATATCCTGAAAATTATATTTTAGAAGGTGCTTTTAAATGTTAACTAGTAATAGTGCACATGACCAACAAAATACACTTTTATGCTATTATGTTAATTTATAAGCAACTGGACCTATATATACAAAATATAATCATTATGTTAGTGAACACCTTTTTAAAATTTGAGGCAGACAGGCTCAAACCTTTAATTTAATGATACTACTTTATTTTCTCCCCTCCCCAAACCTTCAGCTGGATTTTGGGATAGCCATAAATGCTCTTACATGTAAAATGGACTGTATAAGAGCTCCTTGAGCATCAGTGGGCCAAGTTCATATTTTTGATTTATTAAATGAAACTAGCTGTATGGCTTTTGCAGTGTTAGGGAATTAACAAGGTTTTCTCTTGGCTTCTGTATCAGTAATAAACAGCAGTCAGCATAGTTCTAATTACACACTGTTGTAAAACAGAAAGCAAATGAAGATTCAGATTGATTTACATATTGAATTAAGCTCATTCTGTGTTTTGATAGCTTTTTCTTCTAGATCTCTCCAAGCTTGTTTTATTTCTTCTTTACCCCTCAGTGATTTACGATTTCTATGCTTACATGATTTTATTATCACCTCTGCTCCAACACACTTCAGTTAACAGGAGCAACAGCAGCCCATGGAACCTGGATGGTTTCTGAGGGGTTTTGCTGCAGGCTCAGGCTGCCTCCACCTCAGGACAAGGCACACCTGTACACATCTGCTCCTCCACCCTGGCTTCCATGGGGGGAAAGATCAGGTGCAGAGCTGAGATGAGAGCTGCAGCATGATCCAACAGGTACTGATCTCAGCATCCAGGGAACCACCTCCCCCCTGGTGCTACATCATGTCTTATGAAAAGCATATAAAAGTGCACTTTTCGTGTTTCTGTACTTGTCAATATCAATCAAAAATAGAAACTGTGAAATACCATGGGAGTAGTTGTTGCTCTGCTCTTTGCAGTCCAAATTCTGAAACAAAGGTTATGGTCAGGAAAATATGTGCAAAAGTGCTTCTACGTCTTTGTCCTAAAAAGGCTGAAAAGTAAAAATAACCATCCACATTGCTTATCATCTCCTGAAGTGCAGAGCACTTCTGAAGGGTACAAACTGCTAGTTGTTGCTTTCTGGGAAACACCATTTGATTAAAGCACCAGGGCACAATGGGGCTTATATTATTGTTCTGGCAAATGCAAAGCGGGAGGGAAGCCACAATTCTTATGCTATACAGAAGCAGACATTCAGGTTTCCTGTGGTTCTGACATACAGAAGTCATGGAGGGACATTAGATCACTCACAAGCTGGTAATAAAGGCACCTTACCCAACAGTTATATCTTACAGTCATCCTAGGGAACAGTTCCCATAATAAATATTGAAAGATGTGTAGACAGTTTTAAGTTAATAATGAGGATGTGGTTTCTTCATAGATACAGTATATTAAACTTCTTTCCCCCTTCAGGGGATTCCATTTCCCCTTCAGGGAACTTGGCTTCAGCTGCTCATCAAGCAGCCCAGCCGGCTGGGATGGAGGCTCTCCCATGGGTGTACAGCTAGCAGTGTCAGGCAGCAGTAGGAACATTTCTGTGCTCTGGCAAGTCTCAGCTAATTCACAGCCCCTTGGGTCCTGCAAGCCTTTCTTCTTTAAGAGCACAATGACTTTTGGATCACAAGCTAAATCATCCTTGGCTTTATTATTTCATAACATTACATGTGTTAGCTATTCATACATTTCTTTATTGCAGTGTCTTTTGAGGCATTCTTTGTGACTCTGACTATCATTTGCGCCTTCAAATATTTTCATACACAATGAAAACTCGTTAAAGAACAAATTCAGACACAGCCTCTCATTTTTATATGCTTTTCAGGTTCATTGCAATTGCATTATCTATTAAGTTGTTACTATTCTCGCCTACTTCTTATAAAAATACATCAGTATTATTACAATTTAGTGTGCAAGAATTACTATAGAGTGCTTTGGACTTTTATTATGCTTCCTCATTTCAAAAACTTTTTACAAAAGCCTCAATGTAAGACTTGGTTTGGGGAACCGTGGTATATCAAAACTTGATTCACCAAGTGACTTCTCAGAGGTCCTGCCTTTCTATAATCATTTTCTGAATTTCAGTGAGAGGTTTAGGCAGTGGTGCTAAGGGAACATTTTTTCATTTCCATTTCCAATGACAATATTTGAAAAGCTGATATAAACCCCTACCATCACAGCTTCCTTGCAAAACAATTCATATGTGGATGTAATCACTCAAAAAGATTTTACTCCCTGGGCAGCAGAACCTATGAAAGTTTGTGGGAGACTATGGTCCGAGTATCATTCAGTGTATATGCAGATACTGCTTTATGGAAAATTAGCATAAACTGACTTCCTAAAATATTTTCACAAAATAGATACATTAGCCAGAACACTGAATCTGAGCTCAGTCAAACCAGATCCATATCTTTCTGTTGACCAGAAGTCTTTCTTGTAGATGTAATCTAATGCCCCAAATGTGTAAGCCTTGAGAAAGATCAGGAGGTCTCATTTGCAGCTAACTCTAAGACTTAGCTAGGGGTGTATTGTATTATTTCAAATACTAGGACTTTATTATTTGTAATTCCATTTAGTAACATATTGGGATTCACCCAAGAACTTCAGATTAGCCATTTTGTAGAATAAAGATTTTTGGACCCTTTCAACAGTAGTTTGCATTATTAATTTAATCTTATGTAGTTAGAACCTAACTTACTTTTTGTTCATCAATGCTCCTGGATACAAAGAATTTTCAAGAGAAAGATAGTTGATCCAATGCACCTAAATCATTTTAATTCATGCTTATCTGGAATAGCAGTGTGGAAAACTGTAAGTAGGAGTTAAATGACAAGTGCATAATTAGGTGCAAATTGCTTGCACATTTATATGAAGTAAAACAGTCAAATATCAAATAATGAAATAAAAGAGCTTTTAAGGAAGACTATCAATATTTAAATGCCATGACTGCCAAATAATCATTAGTCATTTTCTGTCAGCTGAAGTATAGGAGTGGATTTTTGACAGTGCCTCTTAGATTAATTTAAATTTAGCCAGGATGTGAAAGTAATATTTCATGAAGACCAAAAGCAGCTTTTTCGCAGAATTGTACCCATGGGTCTAATAAAATGGGTCTAGGGAGAATAAAAACTGTCTTCCAGAAGTTTTGTGTTTTGGGATGAAGCCAGAAGGAGCCAAGAGCATTATGAAATACTATGCCTAGGCACATAACTCACCACTGTAAATGACACTATGAGGGCTAGACACATATGTTATGTTCAGCAATGCTGAGCTTTACTGTGCCTAAATCCCAGATCTCGATCTATCAGGTTAATAAAGTTGACTTTGAATACCTCAAAATAGCTTTGAAAATGGAAGGAATCATTAGAACATCACCTGCATAGGAATGAATATATCTCTGGGATAGTTTATTGAACAGATGCCATCTTCTCCTAGTGAACAAAAATTCTAATCCACCATGAAATTGAAAACACACAAGTAAAATGCTACAGCATAATAACACAGAAGAGGCAATCAATTGTTGCAGCTACATAAATTTATGTTCTTTTCTAATGAAACAAACAATCTAGAGGAACACATTAAAAACAGCAGGTAAGTGTCCAGTGAAGATGGTTTCTAAAATGTGTAGGGTGTATAAAATAAAAAGGAAAGATAATGACCTTGCAGCAAAGTCTTCATGTGACAGAAAGATGACAGAAACCTTTGCTCACTGAGTCATCTCTCTGAAGTTCAGGGATCTGTTTCTTTGCAAGCCTTTCCATGGCACACCTCTACCAGATGCAAATATATTTATTCAGCCTCTGCTACGCCCGGGCTGCTGAGGCCCAGCAACATGAATACTAACGGGTTCCAAAGTGATTAGTGAACCCTGAGAAGATCAAACTTAAAGATTTAAACCAGGGATTTTCGAAAGAAATTTGTTTTTTTAACTTTGAGTTCTCAGCACTTGTAGGTACTCCCCTCACTATGAACATCAATAACCATGGCATTGGAAAAAAAAAAAAAAAAAACAAAAAGAAAACCAAGTTAATGGCTTCACATCGCAAGCAGAAGGGTTTGCTTGCTTGGGCAATGCTGGATGTGTCTGCCTAAGGGATTCAGGAAAAGTTACAAAGGAGGGCAAACACTCCACAGATGTACAACACTGGGAATGAGCCTATAATGAGCAGAGCTGATAGGCGGCTACAGCCCCTGAAGCCTTCAGGGAAATCTTCTGTGCTAAATTATGCTCCACTCATAAATATTTGAGGGGCCTTTGGGTTTATGAAAAACATAATTGTATGATGACTTCAATGCTGACATCATGCTTTCCCTTGAAGAACTAGTTTTACAAAGTGATGCATTAGGACTGACAACAGTGAGTGTTTTCTGTTTTGATTTAAATCAGCAATTAAATCCATCCAACACCTTCCTAATTGACAAGCAGCAATTTCATGTGGTGCAATAAAAGAACAATGACAAGACAAAGAACATGGCAACCAGCTAACAGTCACCACAGCAGCAACAGAAACATCACAGTATTTGTGGGGTCGGCAAAGTGGAGGCTCTTGCTTCCAAAGTTGAAGGTAGTATCTTCTCACAGTCCTCCAGTTTAATGGGTTTGTCAGACCAACAGTAAGTTAATTTAACTACATGGCAATCCACCAGTTCATCCACAAAATTATATTGCCAGTGAGTAAATATGAAAACAATATGCTGTGTTGTTAGTGAAGAGTTGCATTTATCAAGGAGGAGAAATTACGGACATGTTTTTGCTAATCACAATTCATACCCATAAATATTTGCTACTGTTTTTCATCAGATCTAAGTATATCTTCCTGAGATAATATGTTCTATTAGCTGGATTTTTATTCTCCACTTCTATCCCCAGAGAAAATTATCATCATTTGCTTATCTGACTTGGAAAATAAAATCTTTAAGCTTTGCCTCTTCCGTAAATGCATTTGCTTCTCCTTGGCATGTCCTACCACAACGGTAGACCCTGCTCTATTCCAGCACTCTGCTTCTGACACTACCCCTTGAGGTCTGAGGGGCATGAACTGATGGTGTCGTTGTGTGTTGAGCTAAGCAGACTTTCTTGTCTTTAACTTTTCTTCAACCAAGCATCAAAAAAATTGTTATGCAGAGAAGAAAACAAAAATGAATACAGGAATTTGTTCCCACCAAGGCCTATTCTCACTGCCAGTGCCTGGCATAAAGGCATCTCATGTGGTATCATCCCTGATGCATGAAGCAACACTGCACTGACCGGTCTATCAAGCCTTGTGAGAAAAATCCCAGCTCAAGGGTGCAGCAGGTGAGTCTGCTCATGAACAGGGCTTTTCCGAGAGCAAGATACAGCCAGATGGCAAACCCTTGATGGACAAGGTCTGGTACATTTGGTCAGGGGTGAGAAAAGATTGAGACAGTGGTCCAAGTGCATGAGAGCGAGCTTCAACTGTGTGGCAGGAAAAGTCAGGGGTTACTTATGTGAGGTTGCCTGCTAGACTCAGTGTAGTAAAGAACACAAAACCGTAGTCATATATAGTGGCATACACAGCAGACTAGAAAGACTGTTATAATTACCTTTCCTTCCCCACCAGCCATTCCCTTCTCTTCATCCTCTTCTTTCACAATGCCTACTCAGCATCTTTCTAATTAATGTTTATTAATCACTCTGCCAGAATTGAAGTAGATTAAAGAAGATTTAAACTACACACTGTAATAGCATTGAAGGAAACCAGAGGGCAAATAAATGCTTTCAAAAGCTAAATCTGGGTGTTGATTAGTTATCTGTGTGATCAAGAGGCTGTTAAAAAATTAACCTTGTAAAAGTGGAGAATATTACATTATTTTCTGAAACTTCACATCTAAATTACTGCAAAACACTCTGATTTATTTTAAAGGTATAGTGCACTCCTTGTCATCTTGAGCACCTAGAGTGTTTATCACTACCTCTATGGAGCATCTTTGGTCTGGATCAGTGCCTTGTTTCCTTTTCGCTTTCCTACAATCACAAGAAGTGATCTGAGTACTTATTGCATGCCACATTTCCATGTGTTCCCAGTACAGAAGTTGAAATGGATTCACATCCATCTCTGGGAATCTTCACATTACATAGGACCAGTCTGGGCAGAGACTAGAGGTACCACGTAGGTGCCTGGAAGCAGTAAAGACACATTAGCTTCTTACACCCTGCAAGAGTGTCCCATTGAAATGTGATGCATCTTTATACACCTCAGTACCAGCAAATAGACTTGGGATGCTGTCCACAGGGGCTTGCAAGTCCAGGTGCCAGCGACTGGGAAAAGCAGGGGTCCAGGGGCCAGCTGCTGCAGGGATCCATGTCATGTATATACATACGTTTCCCACTAACAGACCTTCACCCTGAACTGCCAGAGAGGGAGACAGGATTAGACAGTCTGTGTTTGCATGAGTGTTTCTCTCTGTGTTAATTTGTGTGGCTGTTCATGTATATATGTGTATATCATGTACATACATGTGTGTCCATGAGAAATAACACATGCTACCGACTTGACCAAACAACATGGAGCTGCTGTAGCTCTACCTCTCTCGGGCTACTGCATTCCATGGCTCCTAACAAAGATGACCAATACCACATGTATAGAGGAATCAGGCAATTTATCCATATATTAAGGCATATATACATTACACATATATATTACATATATACATTTGAAATAGGTCTGCATGATCAGGAATGGCACTTATACTCAACAAGACTTTTCCAAGAAAAAGTCAATTTGAAAAATGTCTGTGACAGAGAAGCTTCTATTGCCAACACAAATTGCCATTTTAAGATCATAACTACTAAAACACATCCTTGTGATCACTAAAATTATTTTGCTTCACCTAACCCAGACAGTCACTTCCCAATACTGGAAATCACACAAGTGTCCCTTTCTTGATAATGGGAAGAGAACCCACCAATGTGGGAATGTTTGGGAACCATCCCATTCTGCACAAAGCAAACCAGAGTGCTTGGAAAATGTTAACTTTCATCCCCAATGAGATGCTTTTATGTAGCAGTTATATATACCAATAGCCATGGCATCAGTAGATTGAAATGGGGACCTTGACTTCTGGGGTTTTGTTTCATTTTGTTTATGAACTGGAACCCAGGTGAGTCTATCTGGGCATTTATTTTTAATATCACAAGACAGTTCTCTCCAGAAATTTTCAAGAACTAGGTAGTATGTGATGAAAGGTAAAGGTTCTCAGCGTGAAAAAAATCAGACTTACCCCAAGATAATGATCTTCAGAAACTGCCTCTTCAAAAGAGCACAAATATCTCCTAGCTCCTGTGTAATGTCTGCAGCCCCATGTGGATGTCTCAGATACTCCAGGGATTTCTTGAATGGCATTTACATTTAGTCAACAGAAGTAGACCCTACACAGCCCAAGAAGACTCTTGGAGGTGTCCTATTGCCCCTGTTCTCTGTGATTAAGGACCAATCCAACACTATGAATTGGAAAGGGAAACCCATCAAGAAAAAATTTTACATTATTATATTTACATTGCTTCATCAAGACTCCTATCTTGTTACTTCTAAGGTATTAATTCAGTGTCACAGGCTTCCTATCTACCAGGATATTATGACTGAATTAATTTCATAATTGTTCACTAGTATAGCAAAATTATATCCACTTATTTTCTCCTTAACCATAAATAAACACCATTCTCATCTTTTCCTCTTGTTCATCACTGCATTCTTGGCAAGCATTTGTTTTTTCCTTTTTTTCAATTTGTTGGCAAGTTTTCAAGGGCAGTCAAAAACAATGTTGAGAAAAATTACAACTGATTCACTCATGACTGCCATGGCAAGAATTGCTGCATTATAATTGCACGGAGAGACAAAGGCTGACAGTCTTTTTATGTTCAGTAGCCATTTAAAACTACTAACCTTGAAGGCAATGGAAGCCACTGTCCCTAGAAGTCTGAATCTGGTAAGTGCTGAACAAGAGACCAAAGGGCTGAGTGGCTTCAAGAGCCAGCCAGGTCAGCAGCAGCAGAAGGGCTCAGCATCCCAAGGGTTTGGCCTGACTGGTGATTTTTCAAAACTGCCTGCGCTGAAATGCTGATTCTAGCAAGAATCTTGCAGATTGTTTCAGGCAGCAAAGTAAGGCAACCCATGACTGCACAGCTAATAACTCAATTTAGGATCTGGTTTTGAAGGGCAAAAAGTGCCACAATTCCACAGGACTTCCCTGGGATCTGATGACATTTGGCACTCTGTAGGGTCAAGCACTAAGAGCAAATATAAAGGAAGGGCTCCTCACAAAGCCATGCAGTGAAGATTGGTTAGCAGTATAACAGATTGAGGTTGGCTCAACAGATTAAAGTGATAAAGACAGTTAAAAGTTATGATGTAATACCAAGTATTTATTGACCTGCAGTGTGTTGTAGCTGCAATTACAGGGCATCTGGCAAAATTCTGTGGTGCGTAGGGACTAGTCTATAAGGGTGATTAATTTCACTGGTAATTTGGCTGAAGTAGGGCCCGTAAGACAAATTAATCCTGTTGCAAAGCTATAAGATATTCAGGTTTTAAGACTAAAAGGTTTAAGCTACAGTCTTCTGTCTTTAACAGCTGAACAGTTCCTTAAACTAAACCTACTGGAAAAAACTTCAGTGTTACAATTATTGAAGCCTTTATAATTTATTTGAAGTTTGCTACAGGCTGCCCTTGGAGCTTTCTTTACCAGATCTTAATTAAGAATATATCTGAGCTTGGGAAAGTAATACCTGTAACTGAAAAGAGATTTGTAATGACAGCAGGACTGGAAATATTCATTTGTATTCAGAACATGGAAGTGATGTGGGTTATTCCTAGCTGGTACCCTTGATACCATAGTCAATTTGTTCAGCTCTGTACAATCCTAGTAGTTGAACTCAAGTACTGTTAGTGGTGGTCGTAGTAGTAGTAATAGTAGTAGTATTTCTAGACAAATGCATTTCTGGGTTTTAAATCAGGTGTGTGCTTGAAGGTTTTACTGTTTTTTTCTTTGCCTTCCCCCTCTTTCCCTTGCTATTAGTGTGGTTCCAATCATTTCAGGAGGAAAAAAAGATTACTGTGAGGTTAGACACTGGCTCTAGGCCTTTCTGAGCTGGAACCATCATCTTGCCAGTCTTGTGCAAAGAGGATTTTCATCAGCTGCTAACCAGCACAGGACAATTTGGAAGCCTGTTTTCAGTTCTTAACCCTGCAAAAGTCCCCTTACCACCACACCCCAAAACTGTTTTGCACATCACTGGGCTGGGATCTGGCTGTTCTCCCCAAGATTTCAAATACGTTTTGTGGGAAGGGGGAAAAAAGAGAGAATGACTTTATTCCTCATCTTGTTTTCAAGACAACTTGAAAAGCTATCTTTTAGTTCCTAAAACGTGGAGAACAGGATGTGCTGAACCTTGCATAGTGTCAAGTTCTGAGCACCGCACTTCTCTCTCATTAATTTTACGTAAGACTTATGTGTAGTCTAATTATGGAATAAGTGAGCAGCCATTAAAAGCATCTAGTTCTTAAATTAAATATGTTATAAATGATGATTGCTTTTCTAAATGTTCTTGTGGTTATTAGTATAGCAAAGGGATTTGAAATAGTTACTGCAAAACAATATTAGTAGATTGCATTTACTGAGTAAAAACGAGATTATTTTCTTATGTGTTTGTGCTATAACATGAATGTTTAACATAAACTCTGACATTTTTTAGCACAAACAGGAGTGGCAGTGTTCTCATCTTCTTGTGCAGAAAATCTGTGAAATGAACAAGTGTTAACAAGCAGTCTGAAAACAGTCAATGCCTGCACTCACATGTTTTATTAATCACCATAAACAGAATTGAGATCAGATACTCTGCATGAAGTATATCACCACTATTTGAAGCTACAAGCTTGAAAAATTACATGTCCACTTCTGATCTCACTGCATTTTTAATACAAATTATGGTTATAAGGAGCTTTTTTGCAGTGCGTTAAAATACCAGAGCTTACTTTGCTTATATCACTTGAAGTATTTGGTCTGGGAGACACACTTCAAAAACATGTGTTGATTTTACTTCCACCAAAAATGGTGCCATGGGAGTCCCTCTGCACCCAAGTCACTGTATCAGCCAGGAATCGGAAATGGGGGCTCGGTTCCCTCTGAGGAGGGTATTCATCACCATATCTCTCCTGGCAGAGGAGCACAGCCTAACCATCTGACCACCAATTAAGCAAAATGTAAGAAAGTGGGTTTGCTGCTTTCAGTTGAAGCCGACTTACCCTTCCTGCGGTACTCAAAGAACTAAAGAGGAAGGTGATGTCCAAGAGCTGAGCACAAGACACCAGGCTGGAAGTTCAGGTGTTTACTAGAGAAGGAACAGCACTGGGAACTGACTTCTAAACCTGTTTGAGCATTACATTTGTCCTGGTTTTCCAGGATCAGAGCTATGGGCCAGCCATGGCAGGCAGGCTGTGAGTAGCTCCGAGTCAGCTGGGAGTTTCAGTCAGGGCAGCTGCCCCAAGCTGACTCACAGGTGTGTCCCATAGCACTGACATCAAGCTCAATATAAAAGAAGGGAGTTCACTAAGGGTTGGGAATTTCTGTTCCTGGGGATGCTTCCTCTTGGCTTCCTGCTCCTTCTACTGATCCTGAGGACCAGGCTGAGTATAAGCTTGTATGCTTTATGTTGGTAATCGTATTAGTTTTGTTACTTCATTAAATCTGTTTCTACTTCAACCCATGGGGCTTCTCACTTGTTTTCCCCAATTCCCCTCCTCAGCTGGGGAGGGATCCTTGAGTGGTAAAACAACTGCTACAGTTTAGTCCTGGGTACAGGCTAAACATAGACAACATTAAACTATCATTTGCTAAAATATTGAAGTAGTAATTTCAAGTGAGGACTGGAAATCACCTCTCCCCCAGGAGCCTGATTTCAATAAAAGGTTAAGGGCAGTGACCTCTGCCAGGGAAATGAAAGACTCCTGCCAGTGCTATGTGAGCTACTGCTGCAGCTGTAGAAAGCATTTGGATTTAAGACAGCAGCATGTTCAGTACTGCCTAGAGACTAACATGACGTTACGTGCTAATTTCCCATCATATGGTGTGCGGGCAATCTCAGCATTTGTTGGAGTCATCACTTATTTAGAATTGAGAGTGTTTCTCACCTTGAGATATCAGAGCCCTTGGACAGCAACACACTTTCCTGTTTGCCAAGAAGCTCATCCCAGCTAAGAAATTAAAGAAATGGGGGAGAATTATTCAGCAGCAGCAGAAACGACAAAAGAAAAACTGCGTGTAAGCCTTGGCAAGGCATCTTGAAGCAGCACATTGAGCTTGTAGCACAGCCATATTTCAGAACCAAAGAAAAGATGCTTGTGCTCAGCCAAAGGAGAGTAACATTGCAGCAGGCTGAGACTGGGATCCAGAAACTGTTGCAAATGCTCAGTTCTGATAGCTGCATAAACCTACTGGGATCCTCCTGTACCTGGGCAGAAAAGGAGGCTGAAATGTAAGCAATAACCAGCATCGAGAGTTTGAAAGAGAAAGGATATGTGAAGCTTACAATGAGCATGTCCTTTCCTTTGTTTCCCAGTCTTATCTCATGACATTAGGGAAGGGAAAAAAGTAACAGAAACAGTAATAAAATTATAAGCTGTGAGGTCTAGTAGGTCCCCTTTCCTTTGCCTCCTCACTCAGGACTCCAAAGGGAGGTAGATGAAGATGTGCAAGGGGCTCATGGCAACCCACTGGGGCAGGCTGTGCTGGTGTGATGGGAGGCGCAGGAGGAAGAGGAAGCTGCCTGCAAAGCCCAGCACAGGTAGGAGGGAGCTGTGGCAGGCAGCAGAGCTCTGTGTCTACCTGGCCACGCCACACTGCCTCCAGGGCAGCTCTTGTTCCAGTATATTTGGATTGTTATAAAGCAATTTTGATAATGTACCTGTGGTAACATCATAATTAGATATTAGTAACATGTACTTCATAAAATATTACACACGTGTCTGCTCATAAGCACCACTGTTGTGTAGACTGAACAATCAGTGACTCAGAATAAAAATGTATGTAAAAATGAACTGTAACAGAGTTCCTGAAACTACAAGCTGAAAGTACAAACACAGGGTGACTCTCTGGGTTATACACTCAAATTAATTTTTTTTTATATAGAATAATGTAACATTGAAAGGCAGCTACTGTGTTTCCCTGATCTGACCAGACCATCACAAACCTTTCTGTGAGTCTAGGTCAAGCAAACTGATTTTTAAGATTCCCTTAGAGCAGCAAGCCTGAAACATCAGCTGATTTTAATTTCAACCTCTTAAACTGTACTTTTCATGTCTGATACCTCAAAGTGAATGAATTGATACTTCTGAAATTCTACATTAACACTTGTTTCTAAGCTCGTCAAGCATGAGAAGGCAGACTTATCAGTGGAGTGAAGTGGAGCCTTATCCCCCAGCTGTATCACTAGAGCATGATGAATTGGCATTTAACAAAATTCCTTAATGCTACAGGCAATGGCACAATTAAATCTTCATCTTGCTTTTCCTTTTTACTGTACAAGGAAGAAACTTAGAAATAGCTGTAACTGTTATGTTATCCCCAATCCCCAGTGGATAGACCCTTAGTGAAGTATGACTATATGTATAATTTTATGTATTGAATTGATCTTAGGCAATCTAACAGTCTAAGAAGAAAAGTAAACTCTCCTGTTTTGAAGGAAATAATGCTTGAAGACATTAACTTTCCTTATATTCATAGAATCATAGAATGGTTTGGATTGGAAGGTACACTGAAAAATAACCTAGTCCAACTTCACATTATCTAGACCAACTAGGCTGTGCAGAAATCTCTTTAGTACGTTCACTTGTCTTTAATTCAAGGGTCTTTTTTTTTTTTTTTTCCTTCAAAGTATTTGGTATTGGCTGCTGTTGGAAATAGGATATTGAACTAGATGATCTACCTGGCTGAGCCACTATGGCAGTTTTTGTGTTCCCTTTTTTGAGGGGGGGGGGAAAAAAAAGGACTTAAAGGATTGGGTGTGACTTATATCAACATAAGTGTGATGTACCTGTCACTATAGTAAATTACTTTTATTTGCAGCATATTAAAAGTAACAAGAATAAAAATGGCTTTTTGGCACTTTTGAATGTGTAGTTAAATGCAATACTTGCTTCCAAAGAAAATAATCACTTCCAAGTGATTTGATTTTGAAGAATATGAGAACAGTAATGAGTTACCATAAAGTTTATTTTCACTATCTGTCTCATTAAGAAATATTTGTTTGACAAAATTGTCCAATTGTATACGATTTCCAAAATTAAAACCATGGCTGAAATCAAATGAAAATATAATTAACTTGACATAGAGAAAGAGAAAATGGCTCAGTATCAAATAATAAGCTTAATTATTATGTTATGCAGATTAAACAACAACTCCTGCAAAATCCAAAGGCAGAATTCTTCATTTATTTACCAGCTACAAAACTGGCAAATCTATTACTGAAAGTTATTCAGTCTAATAATGTGAGAAGGATCTCTGCACATGTAGAGGGCAAACCAAGTTTAAGTAAAGTTTAAGAACAACTGCATGCACTGCTGAAATTAAGTAAACATTAATAACTGGCAGTTGAGAAAGTCACAGAGAATTACAACAGTGGGTTATTTGGCTCTGTTGCCTTCAGTTTTATAATGATTCCTGCTAATCAGGGACAGTATTTAGATAAACAGTTTCAGTGAAAGTGACAACATTTCAGTACTGAAATCTGGTCCTCAGCCACTAATACTTATGCATTTGCAGCTCTGTCAGACAGAAAACCTCCCTGAACTGTTGGGGATGTCATCACCTACAGATGATTTTCTGTGCTGGTGCTTCAGCCACAGGTCTACCCATGTGCACCTCCCTCTAATATCTATATACAGACTTTTCCAGGCCATGGAGGATTAAAAATAGATTAAAATTCATTGAAGTAGGTGTGGTGTTGCTGATTTGAAACAAATTTTTCACTTCTGCAAGGCCATTGTCTCTTCTGTTTGGACTTTGTATATTTCATGGGAAAGCCTCCAGGAGTACATTAAGCAACATGATCATAATTTGTCACTCATCCTACCATGTGGAAGAAATTGTATGTTCGATGTAGTGTTGTGTTCATTTTACACAAAAAGTTATGCCTACTGCTCATGTTCATTGATTTTATTGTTATAGAGTACTACATTGGTATGTCTGACATGAAGGTAATGGAAGTCAGTGCTAAACTTTCAAGGCTTAGCCCTGAAGGTAAACCTCAATATGTAGCTAGAAATTAGAAAAGATTTCCCTTCTTTTCCAGCTTCTAAGGGTTCAAACATGGTTGTCTTCTTGTCCTTGGGAACCCCTTGTAAGGAGCTGTAGGACCCAGAACTGGAAGTACTTCCCTTCCACAGTCACCTGGCAAATATGTGAAATCAGAGCACAACCAATTCATGTAGCTGAAGTTTTCCCTGTTTATTTTATAAGTGTATAAGTTTTCTCACCCAATATAAGAAGTTTTAAGAGTATCTGACTAAGCTTACCGTAGTAATGAGGCATCTGAACTACAACTACTTGGTAAGAGCTGGTCACTCAGGCTCCTTTTGGTCTTCAGTTCCCTCAAGACTCCATTTCACCTCATAAACCTGATTTCAGATTTTTCTGTCTCCTCTCCATCCAAGTAAGCTTCTAAACTTCTATGTTGTACAAAACCATGAATGGTAGTCAATCTTCCAGATACTCAAGCATGAAACTTTTGAAGACTCATAGCTGTCTGATTTAAAGAAAAACCCCAAACTTCCATATTTTAAAGACAATATTAACCAATTCAGAATATGCAGTTTTATCCCGTTTCTAACAACGTTGAGAAAAAACCTTTCTCTCCCCATCCTCCACCTGTCTGTTACTCCCCACAGCTTAAGTCTTCTCTTAAGGTAAAGCGATTTAATAAAAGTTTGCTTTAAAAGACAGGAAAATAAACCTAGAAATAAATTCTACACTCTTGGCTGTTCATGAATTTGGTTTACCCTTTTGTACAGAGTGCCTCCTGCTAATATGGAAAAATCCGAACTAATGCTACTTTGACAGAATTTTAAATTGTCTGCTTTACATGTAGCAAGAGCTGTTGACCAGATACTGAATTTATAATACATTTATACTGTCAACTGTAATCTGTGGATTTTTGTCAGGATGCAAGGGAAGAAGAAATTTCTAAAGAAATCCTTAAACATATTTGGTGCTTTAATTTTCTCTGTCTTTTTTCACACCCACAACTTTGCTGTTCCATCACCTACTCTGATGTTAATCAGAATGACTGGGTCATCCTCTTTCATAAGCTTGCCGGATTAATTCTTTTTCAAGGTCATCTGTCAATTGACTTTAGTAACCAATTATAAATTGGATGGTATTTTAATATTCTACCCTATCCCTGAGCTTTAATCTAGAAGTGATGAGAGACAAAAAAAAACCCCAAAGGAATATGCATTTTAGGAAGCAAGATGATGATTGCTATTATTGAATACCTTTAGAATTTCTCCTGCCCTGGACACCCTTATCTTTCCCACTGAGTTCAAAGGGAGTTGAAGGAAATTCAACATCTTCCAGAAACAGTACTTTAGTCTTTTAGCTAATATAACTGCATATGATCTCTGGAGAAATCTGTCGATATTGGTATTTGAGGCACTTAAGCTTGACATTCAAAGTTCTGTACTATTACAAATGCATCTCTATTAAGGCAACAGAAGCAGCTCGCACTCTCTCTCTCTCTCTCTCTCTCTTTGATGTTGCCTTTTGAAATTTAACATTAAACATCAATATTTTCCTTCATTGCATTTTTTAAATACTTTGAAACAGTTTAGGAAATTGCTTTTGGGCCATCACGCAGCAATAAACTATTTTAATTGTGTAATCAAAGATGATTTCATTGATTTTTTTGAAAATCCTATTAGATATCGGCAGAGCTTTGGATTCAAAGGGCACAGCTTGAAAAGACCAGTTGAAAAAGATTTTAAATCTACCAATTAAAGACCTCACAAGTATTTTCTAGAACACTTATCAGGTGGCTGTGTTTAGGCCCAACCACAACATTTGCTCTTAAGCATCTTTCAACCTGACCATGCCAAAGCAATGATCTTCCCCTGATGGCCTCTTTGACATGCTTTCCAAGCATAGAAAGCAAGCTATGGCTTTCTCTTTGACCCCTAACAGACCAGCAGTACAGCTGCCTCAGTTCTCCCAGATCAGTGCCTCCAAGATACCTCCCCCATCTTCTTTCTCCTACTCCATAATAATCATACTAGCTCAAGAATTTCCCCAGAGGTTTAGTCATTTGCATACCGCCACTTAACTATTCATCTCTTCAACTGAGCAAATAGTTGAAGCAGACACACAGACATAGAAAGGCATCCACAATCACACATTCTTCAGTCAGTACAAGAAGTAGATGTCAGTTAAAATTAAATATTTTCTTGTTGTTTCTGTACAGACCTGCAGTATTCTTCAGCGTAAGTTCAGAAGCAAAATAGAGATCACAGGATCCTTCCTTACCTATTTAGAGATTTTATTCCAAAATATCAATGAGTTTGTGAGTTATTCACAGTCTTTTTCAAGACCATGAGGAAAGGTAGACAGCAATTCTGTTGTTTGAAATTAAAAATGAAATGACAAATAGAATAAGAAATGTAGAACATGATTGTGATAGAATTTGATCCTCAAGGAGAATACTAATGCTTGTTCATGAGGATTTTGATAAGGATTTCAAACAGCTATGGAAAGAGGAGACAATCCAAAATTTTATTGGTGCTATCACTGAAGCCGACCTACAAAGCCAACAGAAAACCTGGAAGTAAAATTTATCCCATTTGCCTCAGTATTCTGGGGAAAGACTGAGTTATGTTCAGATCAGAACAGGCTTGAATTATGGTCATAACTTTGAACTATATAAAATTCTGGGGGTTGCTGGGCTTTTTTTTCTAAGCCACAAACAGGAGGTGACAGCTGCTTAGTATTTTAATTTTGTATTCACAAGAATTGCAAACAAAGAACGAAATAAACAGCTTATACGATGAGCCTTTGCTCGTGCTCTGTTTATGAGCATTGATTTCACTGTCATTCAGTCCTGCCAAGGGCTGATCCATATAAAGTCAAGATAAATTCAGTGCTTGCCTGTCTCCTTTCTTTATACTTGCTTTCTGAAGGTATGCACCAAGCAGCTAGTGCTGGAAAAATAATGGCTTGCTTTTTCTGCAGAATTTATACATCACAGGTAACTATAGTGCATACTGCCCCACAGCCATCAAGACTTAAGCCATTATCAGGCAGATGACTGCAGGAATGAGAATTAGGCTTGACTACTTGCCTTGACATGGGCAGGACACCCTGAGGCTATTCAATTTGAGAATTATGGCTTAAGGGCAATGAAGCAGAGGAGAATCTTAGGCTATCATCAATATCATCTGAGGCTATTGTCCCTAGGCAGTGGGCGAAGGGATATGCGTGGAGGGTGGTAACTTCTCGGGCCAACACAAGTTCAGGCTTCCCACAAGTCCATCCACAAATACCTTAACTTGCAAACATACGGACCAGGACAGAGGAAGCTGAGATGTGCCACTTGTCTCCCAGATGCCCTGGTGCTCTCCCAGCCCTGCAACCCATTTCCTTCAGCCTCCTTCATATTTTCTGGCTAGGACCCCAGAGCACAGGGATAGATCCAGACTGGCAAGCTGCTTCTCTTGTGACTTTTCCTCCTGAGCAGGAGGTGTGCTATTGCTCCCAGGCACGTAAATGTTGATTTGACAGGACAAGGGGCAATGGGCACAAACTGGAACACAGGAGGTTCAATCTTAACATAAGGAAACACTTCTTTACTGTGACGGTGACTGAGCACTGGAACAGGCTGCTCAGAGAGGCTGTGGAGTCTCCTTCTCTGGAGACATTTAAAACCTGTCTGGACATGTTCCTGTGTGATCTGCTCTAGGATCCTGCTCTAGCAGGGGGGTTGGACTAGATGATCTTCAAAGGTCCCTTCTAAGCCCTACCATTCTGTGATTTCCAGCACTCTCCAAGTCTCTCTTTGCCTATTCCTGGAATGACAGAATTCAAGATTGAGACTTGGAAGGTGTGTTTTCAGTCTGCTGGAGGTTTTTGAACAAGAGGTCTCTGTCAGTGATGCAGCTGTGCTTCCCTGGACACTGTGTAATTTGGGGGCCTGTCAGGAACACATTTTGCCCTGCAAAATAACTTTTTCTTACTTTCTAACATGGTAAAGAAGCCACAGAGCTGTAGAAAACATGCTTGAACTGAGTGAGCCCAGAATATCAAAAGTGCAGAGAGGACTTACAGACTCATTTATTTTCCTATTCCATTACTGGCCTTGTGAATTAGGGCTACAAGTTTCACATTGGTATTCAGGAGATCATTTGTCACACAGAGAGAAATAAATTAGGGAGAACATCAATGGTGACCAGCAAACAAGACTACTGAACAGTAGAAGTATTTCAGTCCCTTCAGGAATGAGGAGAGCAAGGTTTCACGGCCCTCTGGTCCAGTTGCCATAAATGCAGCATATCAGCAATCAATGTATTCAAGCACACTTCTGAAGTGGCATTGCATATATACATGCAATGAATAATATGTTTGACTATAAAAGTTTAAACTTAAAGCCTAAAGTTAAAGGTCTCTATAAATCTGACTTTTCAAGGAAGGATGTTTCATGTAACATTTGCTTGACCTAGAAAGAAAGTAATTATTATAAGATTCCTTAATCCTGTTTAACTTATTTTCCTGAGAGAAATTGAAAATCCAGTGGCTCTTATAGACTTTTCTGGTGCTTATGGGATACTCCCCTCACATTTAAAAAAAAAAAAAGAAAAAAAAAACCTGCATATGTTGCATGACCAATTATAATTAAACTGGTAAGCTAATCTTTACAGTGTCAGAAGGACAGGATAAATTCTCTTTGTAGTGACTAATGTAGCCAGTCTGTCAGGGGGATTCAGAGACAGAAGCTTTATCTCATCTGTCTGTCTGGCATCTGGCTAAATCAAAAACACCAATCAAGCCCTCTCCTGTTTTCCCTGGAAATGTTATCCATTGTGAGCAGTGGCTTGAAGTCACAATTACTTCAGCATCATTATTAAAATATAATGTTGAGATTTTGGCTAAGATTAAGTATATTCATTCCTCTAAGTTTTATGACACTGAAATAGAAAGTCTTTGGGAATTACTGAAGGAAGTAATTTTTTTCATTTTTTTTTTTTTAAATTTAAATGCTAAAGAATAAAAATCCCTTTTTTATACATTGGTGTAAAGCACAGGTAAGACTAAAACCAATATATTTAAAAGTGGATGATTCTCACTGGCTTTACAGTAGCAAACATTGCCATCCTGATCCTGATGTGGCAGGAGACCAATAGAGAACATTTCAGTAAAAGCACTGTTTCTCTAGGTATTTCTGCAAGAGCTCTTTCCTTTGTAATGCAATCTGAATATTGTAGACAGGTCTCAATTTAGTATTGACTTCAAAGGAGCAATCTGTCAAATGCACTATGTTCCTAGCTCGTTTGAAGATGGAGACATACTGAAGCCCTTTCTGCAAGTGAAGAAGGAAGGAGAAGAGATTTGTTCAGACCAAATCCCCACTGGTTGACTTCCAATACATCAGAAAACTGGTATGTAGTGTCTCTCTAAATAAGAAAAAGGGGGGGAGAAAAACCAAAACAACCAACAACCAAAACAGCTCAGTGATTAGTATGCTTATTTGAATGTCAGAGATCTACCTTCAAATCCTTCCTCTCTCAGACTGTGGAGCAGGGATGTGAAGCAAAACCTTGTGCTTCAGGAGAAGATCAGGCAATCTTAGATGGGTTGCTGTACCAGTCCCTCCTGAGAACATTTTTCCAGTGGATATAAAATACAGAAATAATCACTGCAGCAGAAGTAACTCTGCTTCATCATGAAAAATACCTTAACCTACAGGCTACAGGATTTCCCTTATCTGTCCTTTTACTGTCTGAGCATTTTGTGTAAGGCTTCATGCAGTAGGTGTGTTTAGCTGTTTTGATTCATCTAAGATCAAAGAGTAATACAGAAGGGAAAATTCTTAACTTGTCATGTGTGAAGTCAAGCTGTACACTCGTGTCCCATGAGAAAAATGTAAAGTACCTTACAGGAAGGAAAATGGGTGTGTAGGAGAGCTGCCCCTAGAGTCAAATCACGGCATAGCAGAGGCTTTGAAGATCCATTCTTTAATTGGAAAGGATGCCTGAAGTCCTTTGCGGATCCAATTGGATGCTCTCAGGGTAAAACATGAAGGATGGTTAGAATACAAGTACAGTGGAAAGTCTGTGTACAGCAAATCCACTGCCTTCAAACCTTCCTTCCACTCCTCAATGTGGGGGCACAGCTGCAGTCCCATGAACCTGCCACTTTACCCTTACACAGTTACTTTGTACGTGACCTCTCTTCCCAGGAGCAGTCTCTTTGGCATGCCCAGACTGCCCTGAGGGAACAGGCATAAGCAGAACATGCTCTGCCAAATTTGTAGCTGACAGAGTAGCTATTGTTCTTGGGTTGTTTATGCTTTATTCCCTGTGGCATCTACTAATATATTCTTGGCTTGATTCTTATCTTTTACTGACACATATCAGAAGCAATTCTGGACCTCTGGGTGGGGGAGGGTTTGACATTTCTTTTCCAGTTCAGATCAATATCACCTCAGCAGGGATGGGTCAAACACTTGCAGCTCTCATTCTTTTATTATTTGTTAACATTCAATTGCCTCTCACTTCTTATTGACCTTTTCTGTTCAACTAATACGAAACCAAGGCCCTTTGAACCCAAGCGCCGAGTGGTGCAGCTGGTTTGCAGGCTGAGTAACGGGTAGCTAAAGCAACGGGTAGCTAAAGCAACGGTATGAAACGTGCTGCCAGCACGTGCCTTACCTGGGAAAACACTAAATGAATATTAAGCAACCACCCAGGGAACTTGGCCTGGCTGTAGACCTCATTGGTACCTAAAGTAAATTCCTGCAGATTCTAACCTCTCCCTCACCTTATACTGTATCTGATGAGTACTGAGGAACAAATTACTGTGACTGTGCCTTTGTATCACATAAAAGTAAAACAAAGTGTATGGTGGTTGAAACCAGAAGCCAGGGGAGCAGTGATGACAGTCCCTTCCTTCATGAACAATCTCTGCACACTGACAGTCGTCAAGGGCAGCCTCTGGCTTGCATCACTCTAAATGACGCCAGGAAGCAAGGCAACTTTTTGTTTTCACATCCTATTATTCATGGCTGATTTTAAATATGATTAGATGGATATTAATTGTTTTTGTCTTCAGCTAAACAATCATCAGGACTTTATTTTATCATATGAATAGACTGCATATCTTTCTCAAGGATTCTCAGAATATAGGGGATGAATAATCACAAATGTTCAGATATGGGCAGAATGGACACATACATACCCATTGCATATGGGTATGCCATTTTCCTTTTACATATGCACACCCACCCCAGAACAGATTAGCTATAGACTCAGATGGGAGTCAGTCTGCACAGCTCTACAGGAGACACAAGATGTTTACATGTTGTCTGCAGCCCTGAGAGGTTAATATCGGCAGTGCAAGAACCGTACCTTTGCTGATATAATACGCTATAATCTAATGGAAATTATAAGGAAACCAGGGCCTGACACACCATAATACAAAAATTAAAGAATAGTCATAATAAAAAAACCTGCTTGTGGATGAAAATGTACATCAGTTCAACCTTGTGGATGCATAATTGCTAATGCATGGAATATGGGACTGCATGTTCTGAAATGAGTTTGCTAAGCAGAAACTTGTTTTATTCTTCATGGAAACAGTTGGACTTTGATACCTTTACATTGATAGACCTTAATTTTTAAGACCTTGAAAAACTACACTCTCATATGTCATAACAGAGACGTTTGTTTCATTTAAATTGTGAAAAACTGTCAGAGCTGCTAGGATTTTAACCTTAATACGAAAGAAATGCAGATAAGACACATCCATTACTTAGACCATGAGTCGCTTCTAGAAAATAAAGTTAAAATATTATTTTAATTTTCCTTTTTTAATTAGACACTGACTAACACCCCAGTTCTGAATATCCCACATCCTGCAGTGTGGGAAGTCATAGGCAGACACTAATTCCTTTACTTGAGCCTATCTGCTTTCAAAATGGACTTCTTCCAGAGCATAAGCATAACTTCCTTGTGTTTTTTATGTCATGTAAAATTTCAGGAACCTATGCACCATTTTATGAGTATAGAGCTACTTAGGACAGCAAGAGTAAGTACAGCTGAATACACGTGCAAAGAATTGCACTGTTGGCTTTTTTACCATGATAAACAGAAGAAAAAAGCCATGTACCATACAGAAAGATCCTCTAAAATCTTCTTCCCCTTCTACAGTACACAAATAACCTAAAGTCTCTGCTTCTGTCTCTTGCAAGCAAACAATAAGGAACACTTAAAACATTAGACTTTCTTGAGAAGGAAATGATTCAAGAAAGGGCATTATTTAGAAAGGGAAAGGGGGAAAATGCATTGGTAAAGTGAACTAAAACCTTTTTAGTCTGGCCAGTCCCGCAAAAAGAATGGCAATAAATATTTCTATAAAAGGTATGTTTATCTCCCATAACCTCCATGACAACAATTATTTCACTAGGCTCAGAATATTCTTCCTTCCTTTTATTTTTTTCATTTTGAATTAACTGCTTGTGTAGACAAGCATCTGCTGCCTCTCCATCTCACAGCTGCTCTCTCTTGAATTTATTCTTACTAGTTTGTAGCCCTTTCCCATTTTCAATAAAATACCTTAAGACTCCCTGTGAAATGGTCAGCCTGGGCAAAAGGCCAGGAAGTGAAATCACGTCTTTTCCACTGGATTTCCTTCTATTTTACTTTATTTCCCGGGGAAACTTTGCCTCATCCCCAAAAGTCTGCCAACCAGATCGATATATAATCACAATTCTATAGGAAGTTACCAAAATGTGGGGGTTTCCCACTTTAAATGAAAATTCATTAATTTCCCCAAATGTTTTTATTTAGGTCAAAACCTGATAAAAACTTAGAAACCTATAATAGAATACAGGTAAATCTGAATTAATCTCTCATTCTTCCCTTTTGCTTGTTTTTTTTCTAGGCTGAAAGGACATCAGAACTGTGCTCAACATTTTCCCAGACCTCCAAAACCTATGGTTTACACAAGCTGCTGATAGCATCCCTATGGACCAGAAAGGAAATGGCACAAAGAAACTGTCAAACTCATTCTGGCAATAATGCTTTTTAAGGATGGCCTTTGAGCTGCAAAGGAGCTTTAAGGCTGTGAACGTCCCTCAGTACACGGTGGGTCTCCCGCAGCTGCCTAAAGGAACATGTTTGAAGAACCACATGCTGCCTTTTTATGTTATATGGTAACTGCCTGTCAGCTGTCATTGTCCTCTGCTCCATGCTGACAGCCCTGCACCGCCTGGCATCAGGCTGCAGTGAGGGCTGCCCAGCTGTGCAAACACGTCTGTGGTTACCAGTACTTTATACACTGGTGCGTGTGCGTGTGCCACGCTGGGCAGCGCCAGCAGGAACACAGCCCCTCGGCTCCCTCTGCCACTGTGCTGCTTTGGTGCTGGTGAATGACCTTACTTCTGTCTTTTCTTTTGATTTCTTCCCTATTATCTTCTTGTCTACTTCCATTTTTCTTGCCTACTCATTCTCTCCATTCCCTCAACTTAACCCTGTGCTGCACTCTCAGCCTTATTCTGTTCTATTCTATTCTGTTCTTATTCTTATTCTGTTCTATAGATATACATACAAACATCTAAATACAGGCACACACACAAACACAACTGAAAGCTTAGATTCCGCAGCATGCGGACATTTTGTATGGACCGATAAAATATATCAAAGCAGTCAAAGCTCTGACCACTGCTGGGTGTTCATCATTCAAGGTACAGAGAAAAGAGAAGATGATGCAGGGAAGGTTGATCGTACCATGACATGTTTCGGTTCCTCTGCTATTTTTAACATTGTTAACTGCAAACTAGACCATATGGCCATATCCTGCCTCCAGTTCTTGTGGATCTCCTCATGTTAGCATATACTCAACAGGAAGCTCAAATGGGGCAACCAGACAGTGCTGCTAATACAGGAGATGTGAAGAATTTGGAGGTTGGGACAGAGTAAGTATGAATTACCCAGTCAACAAAAGGAAGGAGAGTGGGCTAGAGTGAGAATAAAAATATTTATAGACTACAGTATTCTTGGAAAAGGTTTAAAGTGTTTAATTTGAGAGTTCCAGAGTTCATTTCCCCTAGCTAATTACAGGATTGGAATCTTTCTTAATAACTCATTAAAGATGAATGGAAGTGTTAACAGAATACATCATTATCTTGCATAATTAGTAATGGAAACATGAACATATAAACTGAATAGGCTTTAAGGGGACAATATGCATATTGGGTAATGCTACAGTCAAATCTTTTTATTTGTTTGGTTTTGCCAATGCAGTATATCTATTAAATGACCCTTCAGCAGGTCAAGATTAGTTATATTTTATGTCCATATCATAAATGTAATATATATACCACTGTGATCATAACAGCAGTTAAATATTGTTTCTTTCTTTTTAAAAAAGTCCTATAGCTATGTGATAATGTCATTGGAAATTGTTATTACAGTAGACAGGAACTTGCATGACCCCTGCTGGGTTATCTTTTCCAAACTGTGTAAGTCAACCTTGTTATCTATGTAGTGCTTTTGAGAGATGAATAATTAAATTCTTACAATCTTGCAAGTTTTTACAATAAGAAATTCTTATTTTCATTTCCTATCCCATTCCCTGGAAAAGTAACAAAAGCGCGTCAGATTCCACCTGGCATTTTTACTCCCCGTTGCAAGTTGTTTGCCTGTATGCAGGGAAATGAATGAGAAATCTTGGCACACTGTTGAGACAGTTCTCATGGACTTCAAGAGGGTCTGGTTTTTAAATTAGGTATTTTCTTAAAGAAGAATATAACCCTTTAGTGGGAAAATACTTTTCTCTGCTTAAACACAACTTATGTGTGAAATGCAGAGTAATCATTTCACTTCTCCCCTTCACAGCCAGGCAGATCTCTTTTATTGAGCCATTCATCTACTTCTGCAGAGCAAAATACAGCTCTCAGTAAGAATGGGATACTATATCTCTCTACAAGACCACTTCTAATGAAAATACACCCCCTTAAGCCCTAGCAGTTGCAAAGTATGTGCTTGCACATGGCAGACACATTTCCTGGTTAGTTGCAAAAAGAATAGTTTTAATTTAACTTAAAAAAATGCAAAAAAGAATCCACCCTAAGAGAGAAAAGTAGTTTTATTAATTCAGCCCTTCTCTCATTACTCCTTAGTCAAAACTTACATATTATTATAAGACAGCTACACTTACATAATGAAACAAAAAAACCTAATGGCTCTTAGTAAAAGTACAATTAAAGCAAGCCACTGTTTTTTTCAAAGGCTCAGATCTTACAAACAGAAGACTGAGGAATAACTACAGCTAAATAAGGCTTTTACTACTGAGCAAAACAGCTACATTACAACTTATACGTCAATCAGTCATATAACATTCACATTCATGTTATAAAGTCTTCTTTATACGTAGAAGTTCAGTTGTATCACACGCTGACTGGTACCAGCACTTGTGTGAGAGTAGCTAATCCTCTCTTTCAAGAAACAATGTCTTCAGGAACAGCCCTGTGAAGACACTTAATAAAAGAGCATTTTCTTATTTACTTGAAAGTAAGAACTAGGAGAACATTCAAAACCAGAGGAAGAGCTGTTTTCTGGAGATCTAGTAGACCTGCTATTTGTTAGATATTTTGTAGGACTCTCAGGGGGGCAGCCGTAGGAGAGAAGAGCAGGTAACACAAGCAGATCAAGTAGACATAACAGCTACCGTTTCTGTTTCCTGCTGGTGAAAGCCTTTGTTGTTGGTATGAAGTGGTCTCATCTTTCTGTGCAGTATGAGTTATTCGGATGCAACTGGACTGCCTGGGGCACTGGTGGGTAACCTGTTGTTTCTAAATCACCCGTTCAAATACAGCCTAGGAAATTAAAGTCCTGGCCTGTGTGAAATGAGCCAGTAGTACCCATCAATTACCTGGTGGAGTAGCCGTCCCAGATGGCTCAAATCATACCCTTGCAAACAGCCAAGAGGAGAAGCAAAGGACCAAATGTTTTCACGGATTGAGCTGTGTTCTCCTTCCCAGGGACAGAGCCTTAGGCTTGAAGCATAAAATGGTAATTTGGGGGCTTCTATATTATTCCTTCTATTTATAAAGGTTATTTTCTATTTGACTGTAATAAATGAACTCAATTTTGAAAGAGTAAACAAACTGAAACTGTAGGATTGCAGGGACAAATTAGGCAAAGCCTTGTCAGCATTGCTGAGAAAGACAGCAGTAGTGAAGCTGTAGCAACCTCTCTTCTCTCCCAAACCTAGCAATAACATTTGGGAAAAAGGCTCAAGACACTAAGCTGACAGGTATTTGTAGAAGCATAGACTTTGTACATCATCAAAAACCACCAAAGGGTTAAAGGAATGGTTCATTTAGTTTAGGTACATTTAAGGCTAGATCCAGCAAAGAACTAGAGATCTGAATACTAAATGATAAAGCTTCCTGATGCAATCTGAACCACATCTTTCCAGCTCGGAGCATAGATAGACAGTGAGGATGCCCTCATGCTCACCTGCACAGGCACATGGTTCAGTGCCTCTGTCCTGACACACTGTGGAGAGGAGGGAATACTGGAGTGACAATTTCAGTAGGCATAGCTCTGAAAATGTGGCTGCTACAACACTGAGGACTTTTACTTTGGTGGCTGTATCATCTATGTACCATGATTAACCAAATTTCTACTTTTGTCCTTGTCCTGGTTTTCCAGGAACAGACCCATGGGCCAGCCATGGCAGGCAGGCCATGAGCAGCCCTGAGTCAGCTGGGAGTTTCAGTCAGGGCAGCTGCCCCAAGCTGACTCACAGGTGTGTCCCATGGCACTGACATCAAGCTCATTGTAAAAGGAGGGAGTTTAGGGAGGGTGGGGAGTTCTTCTTCCTGGGGTTCCTTCCTCTTAGCCTTCTGTTCATGCTGCTGAGCCTAAGGACCAGGCTGAGTATAAGCTTGTATACTTTATGTTGGTGTTTGTATTAGTTTTGTTGTTTCACTAAATCCATTTAAACTTCCCCTTCTCAGCTGGGGAGGGGTCATTGGGTGGTAGAGCAACTGCTGCAGTTTAGCCCTGAATACAGGCTTAGCATAGACAGTCCTGAACTAAAACAACAGGTTTTTGTTTCACTACAAAAAAATTGTTTTCCATAAAATGAGTCTACTGGCACCAAAATTAATTATACTCCCAGATGCATGTAGCAAATTTAATTACTTTTACTGAAGCAGTTTAATAGCCCTTGAGGTATAAAAATTGTAAGAATATAGGCAATATTTGAACTAGTTTCACTTTTGCCAAATAAAGAGAAACAAAATATAAAGTGAATGTAGTAGTATCCTTAAACACAGTTAAGTGTGGCAATTCAGTTTACCCCTCATCCACTTATTCTACTTCATGAATTTCAAAATATTTTGTTAACTCTTATAATTGTGATAAACAGGATTTCTGTATATGTAACTATCTAGTGGGACCATAAGAGAGCTTAGCAAGACATTTCCCCAAAGGAAAATTTTAGTAACCTATAGATGCATGTTTTGGGCAGAGGCTGATATTTAATTCTTATATTTTTATATAGATTTGAAATAAGTATTTAATCCATTCTACTTATCACAGAATCATAGCATGATGCTTGGAAAGGACCTGAAAAGATCATCTGGCCCAGCCTTTCATAGGAAAGGGAGCCTAGATGAGATTATCTAGCAATTAGATGTCTGACCATATCTTGAACAGTCTCCCCAGGGACGTGATAGAGTCCCCATCACTAGAGGTTTTCAAGTGAATGATTGTTCTCACCGGAAAACATTTCTTTGTTGACATAAAACCTCTCACAGTGCAACTTGTACCTCTTGTCCCTTGTCTTCTCCATGTGACCCCTTGAGAAGAGAGAGCATCTGTCCTCTTTGCAGCTGCCTTTTAAGTACTGGGATACTTGAAAAACATAAACAACACTTGAAAGTCTACTTCATTTGGAAAAAAAAAAGTTAATTTTTGAGAATTCAGTAAACTGCTCAAGAAGGGAAACCAGAATTTACTCTTTTTTGGCACCTTTTTGCTTTAATGTGACCTCTGTGCTCAGCCAGGCAATAAGAAATGCAAAGGCTATTCAAACTATTGGCAGAACGTGGAGATTAAAAGCAGCTTCTGTAAAGCTGCAGTTTCTTGTCATCAGGTATTGAGGGAGAAGGAATGGCTTACACTTAACTCTAAAGCATACCATACACAGGATATGCCAGCTGCTGGGGATGTACTCTCTATAGAACTTACACAGACAGTATTTTTTGCCTTTACACCTTGCACTTCTGTTAATAGAAAAGAGGAATTTTATGAACAAACACGTGTGTGCTTCCTGTGTTCTCTGCTGCCCAGGACACAAGGTCTAGGGCAAATGGAGAAGTGTACTTCTAAGATCTGGATTTTTCTTCAGTACAGTTTTCTGCAGCTCTGGCAACGCAGTGGCAACCACAGAAGCTTCCCTAGGATATGGTCTCTAAAACACTTTGTCCATCAAGACAGTTTCCTGCTGGAAAACTTACAAAATTTGCTGAATATTTAGAATCCATTATGTAAATAGTCTGTGTTTCAGAACTCCATCACAGTGTGTCTGTACACCCTTCTCTAATTCTTACTTGAGATGTCCAGAGAAAATAAGTTATGACTCTGTAGGCCAGGTCATTGAGATGTGTGCAGGTCAGTCATAAGCTGGATGAATGGAAACTGTCCTCCACATTTATTCCTTCCAAAGAGAAATTAAATTCTTCAGAAAAGGCTGAACTGGTGCAGAGCCTGCAGGTGTACTGGGAGCAGTCAGGGTGCTTTATGTGGGACTGAGTCCACCTGGAGCCTCGATCCAAGGCTGTGGAATTCGCCTCCACAAACTACAAACACTGATGAACCTTATTAAATTCCAAATAGATTATTTTCTGCTTTTTTCCTCTACTTTTTCTGGGTATTCAAACTCTAGGAATTTGAATTATACCACGCTCATGAAATTAAACATGTTGACAGGGATTCTTCCAAAGTAGAGGCTGGACAATGAAATGCACACATACACACGTGGTTTTGTGCCACATAAAACCAACTTGAAACCAGCGAGCTGAATCGTTTTCCCCCGTGTCAGTGGCTGGTGTGTCGGGAGGTAAGGAGTCTGGGTGCACAGCTGCACCCAGCCCAGAGGCCACTGAAGCTGGCCCGCTCTCCTGGAAGTACAGGCTGGCAAGATGGGCCCGGGCACCTCCTGGGCACAAGCCTGAGCTGAGATGGGCTTCGCACCCTCCTGCCCTCCAACAGCGGAGCGAGCCCCGGGGTTTTCCTCCCTCGTCCGCCCCCGCGCTTGGACACCCGCCCGCCGGGCAGGGCAGACGCTTCCTGGCTGCGCAGGGCGCTGCTTCTTACCCGCCCGCCAACAAACGGAGGATGCCGAGGTCACCCCCGGCTCCCGACACGTTTCCTCCAGCAGGCCCGGGGGAGGGCCGTGGGCGCGGGTACGGCGCTCGGGTGGGACGGGGCGGGCGGCCAGGGCCAGCCCGAGCCGGGGCTGAGTGCCGCCACAGCCGCCGGGGCAGCCCGTGCCCCTCGGCCCGCCGCGCCGCCGGGATGAGGCGGGCCGGGCCCTGCTGGCTGCTCCTGGCCGCGGCTTGCGCCCTGGGCCGGCCCCTGCCGCCGCGCGCCGCCGTGCGCTGCCAGGCCGCCGGCACCTGCTTCAGCGCCCACCTCGTCAACGCCTCCTACGACGAGGCCCGCAGCGGCTGCGGCCGCCGGCGGGGCGGCCTGGCCTGGCTCACTGGCGAACCCGAGCTGCGCCTGCTGCTGGGGCTGCTAGCGGAGGCGGCGGCGGGGCCCGCGCCCTCGCTCTTCTGGGTCGGGCTGAAGAGGAACGCCTCCGCCTGCACCGACGAGGGGCACCCGCTCCGCGGCTTCTCCTGGGAGGGCGGCGGCGGGGCGGCCCCGCGGGAGGTGCCGGTGGCGCTCGGCCGGTGGGCGAAGGAGCCCGTGCGGTCCTGCCTCACCGACCGCTGCGCGGGGCTGCACCTGGCGGCGGCGGCCCCCGGCGGCGGCGCCGGCTGGGGCTGGAAGGAGCGGCTCTGCCGGCGCCAGAGCCAGGGCTACCTCTGCAAGTACCAGTACGAGGGCGCCTGCCCCGACCTCAGCCCCGCGGGCGCTCTCGGCCTCGATTACCGCCTCCCCTTCGAGGAGCACAGCGCCGGCCCCGGCTTCAGCCCGCCGGGCACCGTGCTCACCGTGGTGTGTCCCGGCGGAGAGGTGCGGCTCACCTGCCAGCCCGAGCGGGGCGGCTTCGCCTGGACGGGGGCGGAGGAGCCCCTCTGCCCTTGCGGCTACCGGAGCCCCGGCAGCGGGCGGTGCGCCGAGGCCGCCGCGTGTCGCGATGCCGCCGGCGGCTTCGCCTGTGCCGGCACCCCGGGCGGGCACGACGGGACGCCCTGCGCGGCCACGGGGGCTGCCCCCACCGCCGCGGGCAGCCCCGCGGAGCCGCCCGGTGCCGCAGCGGAAGGACACCGCCCGTCTACCCCGGCACCCGGCGAGTTCGCGGGGCCGCCCGCGGCCACCGCCGGCGGGGAGCAGACGGCCGCGCCGCCGCTCTCCTCCTCCTCCTCCTCCAACTACGTTTTCATCCTGGTGACGGTGGCGGTGGTAGTGCTGGTCATCTTGGTCATGACCGTCCTGGGCGTCTTCAAGCTCTGCTTCACCAAGAAGCCCGAGGGCCGCGGGGACAAGGAGCTGCGGGAGACCGGCAGCAAGGCGGAGGCGGGCTCCGCGGAGCTGTGCGGAGCAGCGGGCGGTGACTAGCCTGGGGCCGGCGGCGGCCCGTCCCTCGGGGCTGCCCCCAGCGGCAGCAGTCCCGGCCGCCTTACCGCACCGCGGCTGAGCGGGACCCACAGACTGTCAGACGTCGGGGCGGGCAGCGACCCCTGGGCAGGGGTTTGAAGCCTTTGGACAGTCAAGAATTTTTGTCGGTCTGAAAAACAGTTATTTAGGTGCTGACATAAATATAACGGCCTGGCTGACCAAACGATTGCTTGTCTGCAGCTGCCAAAGGTGTGAGGTTTTATCCTCTCAGAAGCTGTCCTGCGGGTGCCTCACTTGGAGCAGGTGTCAAGGGCACCCCTTGGAGCACTCACCTCCCGTCAGTTAGAAGTCACTCCTGGTCTGAGTGGTACTTGGAGGCTCCCGTTTCCTTGCTAATTGCTGGAACGTTTGGAAAGGTGAACTGCCATAATTTTGAAGGAAATTGTGACCCATACTCTTTCAGAATGACATTCTTATTCATGAAGAGCATTTCTGTACTTAGAAGGTGATTAAATTGCTGAGAAGGTGGGAGGTTAACGGGGAGTCAGTTTTATACTTCAGCTGATGAAAAGAATAAAGGATGATTTAAAACCTAAATCGCTGCTCTGTTTGTTACTTCATACAATATTCATCTTCACTGTAGATGAGCAACAAATTTTTCAGTTACAGTGCCAGTTAAGGTGCGCCAGGACAAACCTTGGTTTCTGTTTGCAGTATGGGGCTCCCCTGTAATCAGACAAGGTGCTGACAGACTTCACACTGTGAGACAAGTTAACGTGGGTCCACACACATCACGCAAATCCCATTCTTTTTAATCAGAGATACTGTTTTCCATGGAGTACTCTGAGAGTAAGGAAAGAAGGATTCAACTTTTGTGCCCCTCTCTAAATGAGGTAAACACTTCCTCTGTGATTTCCCTTGGGAACTTCTGTAGAGCAGCTTTCGGTCTGGTTGCAGAACTTGCTTTCTTTGCAGTTCAGAGGGCTGATGCTCACTTGTTATTACTGTGGTGTTGTTTTTCAATTAAAGTGGTAATGCTAAATATTGATTCCAGGTTTTCAGAGTGCAGTAAGACACAACTAACTGCATCTCACCCAAGCCTTTTGGGGTGTGGGGAGGGTAGGAAAATATTTTCTTCCCTTAAAAGATCTTTAAGCTCTGAAATGTCTTTTTAAAGATGCTTTTGTTTGTTTGTTTTCCTTGCTTTAAAGCCAGCATTCTGACTACTGCTTTCGTTTTGTCACTTTCCTGTTGAATTTGGTGAACTCTGTTTCAAACAATAATGTATATTATTGCCTATTTTTCTTGCAAGCAGAGACTTGAAAATTAACCTGGTATAAACATCTGCTAAGGATAAAGTATGACACAGCGTGGGTTTTCTCTTTTTCCCTCTCTCTCTGCTTAATGATGATAGGCTGTTGCTATCTATGAAACAGTGTTTTGCTTTTGTTAAGGGGATCCCAGATGTTGTTGAGCCATCAGGCTGTCTGTAGCCATAAATTCCATTGTATCATGACAGGAATGAAATCCATCTAGGTGCGAATGCTGCTTGTTACAAAACTGTCTTATAATTTGCATGCTTTTCTAATCTGTTTATCTGACATTTGTATTTCAGAAGACAAGCATTTTTCAGCTTCAGTAGGAGGCTTGATTCTGCATTCAGGTGTGCACAGGTCTGTAAAATGACTTAGCCATTAATGCCTTTTATTTGAATACCATTGTTACTATCACTAAGTAATTTGTTTTAGGGGGCAGTGTATGTGGAGCTCCATTCTTCTAGAAGGGGCTCTATAAGCACATAGCAACTAAGATGAATGAGACCATCCCTAAGGTATTATTTCTTTGTTTTCCTCTTTCACACATATCAAATGTCTGAATTCTTGATGGGACTGCACAACTGTCCAGGTATGCTTTTCTAAGCTCTAGAAATACTCTCTCTGTTTCAGGAGTCTTAGCAAGCATGTAGCTAAGTGCCAAGTTAAGTGCCTGTAACTGACTACTTCTTTTGGCATCTCAGGATTTGACTCGGACTGTTCAGTTAAAATGTGCAAGTTCATGCCCTTGCAAGTCATTTATCTGTCTCATCTTACTATTCTGATTTCACTCTTTTCCTTGGCTTTCTGTGAAATCACACTTTGATTTCAGAGTTCTTTTTCTCACACTCAAGATTCAGGATTAAGCATTAGACATTTGTCTAAAGGACTACACAAAGATAATGTTATGTTTTCCCTGGTTTATCATTTGACTCAGCAGAAACAAGACTATTTTGCTTCTAAGGATGGGATCTGTCTCACCAGGTGTAGACATCTTCAACAGCTCACCTAGACTCCCTTACAGCCTATGGAGAGAAGTATGTACTTGCAATTTCTCTCATTTTAGACTAGATGCTGAAAAGATGGCCAATGAATTGCATCCTAAAAGTGCCATTCCTCTACATCAACTGTAGAGAAAGCCTAGAGAGGCTACTCTCATTTAAATGCCTGTAAAACACACATCTAAAGTTAAATAAGAAAAATCAGCTAACCTAAGTCTCCAGCTGTGCAAGTCACTTTTCTAAAAGCAAGCTCACAGTGCCTTGTGTTTCATCAAGGCATGGCTAAATGGCTGCAATTTTACCATAGCTTCTATTGTTTTTACACAGTAGAGATTCTTGTTTTTTCTATTTGGGTTTCTTCTTTTTGGAATCAGTAGAATACAAAGCAAATAGCATTTGGATTTGATTGGAACCTGAGCAGGTTTGAAATGCATGAATTTCTCTTCCTCTAATTGTTCAGACCAAAAAGTGCATGGTTTGGGAGTAAGGATAAATCATTTTTGCTTTCAACTCTCAATTTAAATTGCGACTTTCTTAAATAGGAAACCAACAGATAACTGACTTGCAACATGGACTATTGGCTCATATTGTGACCATGATTCAGTGGTCTGCAAGGCAGATTCAGTGCAGGGTTTGCTGTTTACATCCACAGGAGGAGAATAAGTAAGGTCATAATGAGTACAGATAAGGACTGATATAATAAAAGTGTCTGGTTATGAAATTGGATGCAACTTTCTTTTAATTCTTGTGTAACACCATATGTAGAACACGCAATCAAATGTAAATAGTTTTCCAAAATGTAGCAGAGGTGGAGATAAATCTTGACCTTTTTCCTCATGTTACATACATGTCCTTTGACTAAAATTATTATATAAACATATTGTATTGCAACTGTTTTTTTCAGTACAGGTATAACATTATTTCAATCCATATTGATGCCATATAAATCACATATAAACTTTATATCTGTGAGTTTTACTATACATTTTTATGGAGGATTTTGAGTAATTTAGTACTTTCAATTCTAGTGGTTCATATTAGGTGGTTTTTTTTAAATTGTAAATTCCCTGAGGTAATCCATGGTGTTTTAGACCCTGGCTCTTGACTAGGGGATTGGATATAATAATGTAATGGCAATTAAATGGTGGACGCAAGAATCTGCAAGTCCACATTTAAAAATGGTGATTTCTGCGAAGAGTAGGAATGTCCAAACCTCCCACCTATCGCAGCAGTCCAAAAAGTGTCCCCTGTTGCCAATTATTTAATCTAATTTTTAGATTTCCTTAATTCCTCCAAAGGTAGTTTGACTGGTAGGCACATCATTTGTCAGCTGTACATTTTATTCATCAACGTGGTGAATTTTTAATAGTTTGTATTCATCAAATAATCAAATAAAATTTTAATTTTCCCCACATTTTTAATAACGATTTATACTGCTGAGGGCTTTATTAAGTGTGTTATGAGATTAAAGTGAAATCTAAAAGTGGACATAGGCAAAATTTAAATACTTCAAAGAACTAGATTCTGTGCATCCCCCAGGAAATATAGTTTCCTATCACTTAATTATTTTTTTTCATGTTTTCAGCCGTCATTATCTTTCCTCATTTATTGCATGGAGCTTAATCACTGGTACGTGCAACTTAGTTCCTTCTAGAAATAATATTTTCTATTCCTTCAGGATGTGGGCATTTATCAAGGCTGTAAAGTGGTGATTCATACATTTGAATGATGATATATAGCTGACTTGAAAGGCAAACACAACAAGGCAGCAGCAGTAACCATACTCCCAGGGCTTCAAAATAGGTTAAACTTCACACCTTTCCTTCTTCCTCAGATGTGCATCCTTGCGTTTCTCCTCTGGACGTGTAGAGCTCTGGGATTGGGAGACTGGAATGCGAACAGGGAATCATCCGTTTGCAAGCAAGTCTTTCCTTTTTCCGTATTGCAGACTTGAAGGTCTACTTCACTTTTGGTGAGGTATGGGAAGGCAGCAGTGAAGGTGGGGAAGATGGGGACATGGTAGTGATCCCACGTTTCTTATGTCCTTTCCATCCTGCCGCCTGCCAGTCCTTTCACATTGCAAGTCTGAGGCAGAAGGATGGGGGAAAAAACTCCTATTAGGTATTTGATGGATAACATAAAGTGCGAGAATCCTGCAGGTTCAGGGAGAGGATGGGCTGAGGAGGGAGAGATTAGAAATACAGGCAAGTAGCCATCTTTACCAGGTTGTATCTATCATTACCATCCTCTTGCTGCATATTTTTTCAGGCCAACCACTCAAAATGTGGTGGTTTGCAAACATATAAACTTTTTCAGTCATTAATCCGTGAACAGCACGTGGGCTGTAGTATGTCTGAAAAGCATGGTTTTGGTTTTGAAACATAACCAACAGGTCTTGTATTTTGGACTGATAAGAATGGTTTACACTGTTCCATGGAACATTACATAGGACCTTAAGAACAGATAATTTGAGTGAGATTAGAAGTCATCTAAATCAGTAATTTCTCTGTGACAATCGCAAATGCTTTAGGAAACAGAATAGGAAGTCTGACATCTCTAAGTGACATTTCTCCTAAATACTCTAAGGTTGCAAGACTTTGAGTTTGAGACTGGGTTCATGTCACACTTGGTAGACTTTAATCAATTTGTCTATCAGAGTTTGGATTCGATTCATTACTTTTGGCATCCAACCATCCTCTGTCAATTAGTTCCACAGTTTATTTACATGGACATAAAAACCAGTTCATCTTGGTTTTCTGTACCTTTGCCATACATTTCCTCACTCTTGAGTCTTGAATGGTCTTTATCTGGTCTTCTATGACACCCCATAAAGCCCTGCAACCCTTCCAACTTCTTTTCCACCATAAATAACAGGAACAACAGTGACAATTAAGACCCCAGCTGTCCCCCACACCTGTAACAACTTCACACACAAGCATCCGAGAGAGCCATTCCCATAACTTTTCTTCCCAGTTAATTGATGAGGATTTTCTAAAGTCTTGTATTAGTACAAGTAGCAGATGACATTCAATTTCTTCCAGACTCATTATGTGATCAGTTAACAGCTACCAGCATAAAAATTAAAACAAATTATATGCTGTATCATCAAAAAATACACTCTTTGTGTTTCTTTAATTTAATTGAATTTTCATTCATTCATTCGGTCTGGTGATTGATTTGTCTAATTTGTATAAATCTAAGCATGGACCATGGACTAGACCTTTAGCTGATGTAGCTGTTCAAAACATCACTGAAATCAGTTACTGATAGTAGCCAAGAGTCTTCAGTGGGTAAATAAGAAACTTTTCTTATGAAGACACTTGAGTTTATAGAAAGAGTACAAAATGGTATAGAAAATTCAAGGCGTAAGATAATAACCATGTTTTAATGTCAAAGTTGTTCTAGTTTTCATGAAGACATATGAAACTCCTTTAAAAAAGCTTATTTACAATATAGTACAGTCATTTTAGGTTCTGAAAGTGTCTTTTCTCTTTCTGTGACTAACTGATACTCAAAACAATTCTGCTGCAATGTTAGGAAAATAAACTCACTAATACTGGTATGGATTTTCTGCTCAAAAAAGCAGTGCTTTTCAAATTTTTCTTTCATCCATGACTTGGCTGTCATTGACTGGTTAAGAGGGTACGTTCCATCTGTGTCTGTTTTTAACAGAAAGCAGAGAGCAACAAGATCCCCAGCCTTTAGCTGGTACTCTGATAGATAATGGGTACAATTATCAGGGGCAATGAGTACAAGCTGGAGCATAGGAGGTTCCGCATAAATACGAGGAAGAACTTCACAGTGAGGGTAACAGAGCACTGGAACAGGCTGCCCAGAGAGGTTGTGGAGTCTCCTTCTCTGGAGACATTCAAAACCTGCCTGCATGCGTTCCTGTGTGACCTGATTTAGGTATTCCTGCTCGGGCAGGGGGATTGGACTAGATGATCTTTTGAGGTCCCTTCCAATCCCTAACATTCTGTGATTCTGTGTAATGAACTTCTTGTATACATTTACAATGTATTATAACCTGTTTATCCCAATTAAATAATGAAAAGACCATAATTGTAGTTTCCATTAGTTTTCTGGTTTAGGCCTCAGATGGAGATGTTCATGTTAGCCTAGCTGGGGAAGGGTATGGCTGGTCTATGTAGCATGCATGAGGAGTGATTTCCTAAGTGCTGGGTGATAGCAACTCTCAGTGTATGCCAGCAAGCTCCAAACTTTCTGAACATCAAAGGGATATCTCCAAATATAGCCACTCCAGTTCTAAATCAAACACCAGTCACATTTTCTTCTCCAAGATGTCCTTCTACCAGCTCCAACCTCTCCAGCTATGGACTCACTTCCTTAGCAGAATTAACACTCCAATTTCCTCTACGCATCAGAGCAGAACAAAAACAAAACAAAGACTTACTATTGCCTAAATAGTAAAATCAGGCTACCTAACTGTCCAGCAACTGGAATCTGAATTTTTCTAATAATGAATTCCTTTATAACCAACATACATTCTAATTCATCCCTTTACATGTTGGATAATGGACCAAATAGGATGTTTATATATTTTACAAGAAGGAAGAATATGTATGTGCGTGCATGTTGTGTGTGTGTGTGTATACAGTCATACGTACTTGCTTTGTACAGCTTTGTCACAATTTGAACTATTCCAGCTGACCAGTGATCATTTGAGCTTACCGTTGATAATGGGTAACTGCAAGCCCTCCATGAATCAGCTGAACTTCTGTCACTTTGCTTTTCTCAGACTGCTGGCACCAGCAGCGACGTTATTCTGCGTTGTTCAGCATTACAAAGTGCGGTGCATTACAGCACCCTTGCAGAAGCTCACAGCTTCCTTCTGGGTTGTCTTACAGAGTTTTGTGATAGGTAGGGTCCACGCATACACTGAAAACAGCACTGTCACCGACAAGGTAAGCAGAGCCAATACAATCCATTTACCGTGATCATCAGAGTGATCCTACAACTCCTATATGCTGTGCATTTGGGCACTTTTATCTGAGCCTTTCAAGTTAGGAAGCTCAAGAACCCACAGAGCAACCCTAAATCATATTACATAGCATAAGAACGTGTATAGGAAATACTTTTTTGGGGAAAAGGGAGAGTAGAACAGGTCTTCTGTACATTTATATTGCTTTCAAGGTGACTCTACCCATCATAGACATGATAAGCATATAATGCCAAATGTGTTCCATCCAGACTGGAAATGAAAACCTATGTATCTCAGGTAGGATACACCACCTTGCTGTCTCTGCTTCATGGCTGCTTATTGCCAAACCCAGATTTTAGGCTTTTGGGGAAACAAGGTTGGAAGGGGGTGGGAATAGTTAGCTTTTATTGAAAAGTATCTTTCTTGTCAAAACTGTGCTTAGTTTGTAGACATCTAGTGGCATACTTTGAATTACTCTCTGGTTCACCTGTTCTTCTTGGCTATTTTTCTCTACAAAATACAATCTTTAAAAGCATTCTTCTCAATTAGAAATCTAATTAGTAAATTACCCTTCCTTCCTGTGGCTTACCCTGCAGCTATCAGTCCAATAGGTCTCTGTGTTGAAGAAGATGAAAGTGCTGAATACACAATGCAGCAGAAATATTTTATTCTCCTCTAGAGAGTCATAATTCACATCCTTGTCTGTAGAGTCCTGTGGTCAGGTAAGGTTTCTTAGGGGCTGAAATCACAGAGTCTAGAACACTGGACTGATGTTTCTTTCTTGGCTAATTTAGTCTGACTTTTTAAAAATTATTTTTCTTGGGTTAATGGGGCAGGTTTTACACTGGTGTTCTGGAAACATGGCAGAGAAAAGTAAAATCTTACATAACTTATTAATCAGTGGGTAATTTTATTTCAGTAAGATTTAGTTTAATATTTAAAATTAGGATGCTGATTTTTGGAAGCTGGTTAAAATACAATATATGGTCACAGTGTTAATAGAGTGTGCCACATACATTTAAAATGCAGAATTTTAGTTCATCAAAAACAACCAGAAAGCCTTTTTTAAAATTCTGATTCACTGGAAACCTGGCATTTCAGAAATGCTCCTGTCAAACTCAGAAATCTGATTCTCCTTCTCTGTGAAGAAATCATATGGGTTCTTTAAGTGTTGAATGCAAAGAAACCATACGCTGTGTGATGTTCTCTGCTGTAGGGACTGTCTCAAGAGGTAGAGGATCTGCATGTGGCTGTCACCTTTTTCACCCACAGCCCAGATGTAAAGTGCCTCTGTGACCAGTCTGTCTCAAGCCTACTGATCGCACGTAGCAGTCAGCCCCAGGATTGGGAGATGTGTCTTCTCTGCTACTGTGCTGGGAAGCCTAGTGAGAGAGTAGTTTCCCCTGTACCCTCCTCTGAGTGGGAAAATGCTGCAGAGGTACCTGATGTATGTGCCATGTGAAGACCATTCTCTCTTGATGTGAACCATGGGAAATAGTCCAGTCCATTGACTAGATACCATTCAGAGCTATCATACTTGTGGGTATAGGTCTTAGACTAAACAAAAACCAACAAAAGTTGCATGGATTTCAGTGGCACAGGGCCAACTTCCATGGCAAAGTGTATGTAGTATTTTTAAAATATTAAACTCACAGGTAAAATGCAGCAAAATACTACTGGTTATAAATTACAATTTACCCATTTTTAGATTAATTATGTTATTGCTGTTTGTTGGGGTTTTTTCAGTGAATGAAGTATTAGTTCAAATCGTTTCCATATGAAGTGTGAAGACTCTTATTTGCAGTTTGGAAGGCATTAGAAAGAGTTCCATTTGTTTTCTGGTACACATTATTTCACAAGGATAACTTTTTTTTTTTTTTCCTGATAGTTGTGTTCTACTATTTATAATAACATAGAATGAACTAACTTTTCCTTCCAAAGCAAATTAAGAGTGATTTACAGCTGTTGATCACCTCTCCCACTGCCAAAGTCAAACTAAACTCAGGGTGAAAAAACAGCAGGAAGAACTGTTAGTTTAGGATAAACATGTTTTGTTTCCAGCTGAAACCACAGAGGGTGTTTTAGCCAGTAATCATATGGGCACTGCTGGTGGGGAGAGGATTAGTGCATCCATCTGAAGGACAACTGCTGTCTCCTGAGGCACTCACAGCCTCTCTGGCAGCACTCGGCTGCTCTGCCAGGGATGAACACCACTCCTCTGCACTCTGCCTGAGAGAACCGAAATTAAAGTGCAGGTGCTGGCAGGTGTGCGGGCATCCATCCCAGCTTTGTTGAAAGGCAAAATTAAAAAAAAAAAAAAATTAAAAAAAAGAAGAAAAAAGAAACAAAACCAGGATCAACTTTTCATCAAAGCTGAGTATTGGGTGTGATTCACTGTTTTTTAACTTTTGCTTCATCGTGTCTGATGTTAAATAAACCCAACAGTAGAAAGTAGACTGACTCTCTGCTTAATCTGACCATACATAACAATGTGCCTGGGTGAAAACAACCACATAAGATTATGAGATTTATACCATTTTGAAGAGATTGTGAGGGAGATTTTAAGTGAAGCTCTACAAATAGCAGTGCGTGGTATCGTGGGGCATTTTACTGTTTTGACAGATGTTTGGTTTCTGTGAAAAGTTAAATAAGCTTATAAAGAGATTTCATCCTTTTTTTTCCCATATGTGCATGTAAAGCATTATCAAAATTAATATTTGCATGTTTACTTTAAATGAGGTCCACTGGGAAGTAAAAAAAAAAAGAAACTATACAATCGTTAAAGCTTTTCACAAAATATTTTAATAAGGATGTAACAGCTTCCACATTAGCAATTTTTAACTAAAAGGAGCTGATTCAGAGTCCATTGAAGTGAATATTTTTTCTCTCATTTTGATGGGCTTTGAATCAGATAACTTTGAAATACTAAATTTATACATTCACTTAACAGTACCTAATTTTTGGTGAAAGAAATGTACAAAGTAGTATCCTGCTTTTTGCTGCTGAGAAAAGTTAAAGGGTATCATTTAACAAAAGCCTGTACTAAGTCCACCACCGCAAATGCTAGGTGCCTTAATTGTCAACCTTAAACTTTACACTGTACTTAAACACTGTAGCTACCAGTACAATGCTACGGGTATGCTGCTACTAGAGATTTTTCCCAATCTCTTGCTTCAGCTTGCCAGTAGTTATAATTAATACAACCACGGTACTGTGCTAAAGTGATTTGTCACAGCTACTGGGACACCTGCCACTGTGTGACGCTGTTAACATAGGTGGTAGAAAGCAAAAAACATAGCTGCTTATTTCAACACGGTCTGTACCGATGCTTACATCTGGGATAATAGGGAGCAGGGATAGAAGGCTTTGTTTAATCAGCTGTCATTTATCAAACAAGAAAGCTTCATTCATCTATACGAAAATTGTTCTGTCACAACAGAGAGGAAGAGAGGCAATTCAAGAGAGAGAATTTTTGTGGGAGAGACAACATAGATTAAAGAGTTAGAAAAAGTGACAACCATTATATGTGAAAAGGAGCCTTCTTGAGCATCACCCATTTTAAATGCAGCCCTGCAAGTAGCCACCACAGACATAAGTACAGAGTATAAATTGCTTCAGAGAAACACATTCACAACACAGTGACAAGAATCAAACTAAAAAATCAAACAAAAAGACGTTTGGCACACACTAAAACCAAGAATTCTTAGAAATGAAACATTAAGAAGCTGTAGGTCAGTGTATTATATTGGCAACATATGAAACCCATTTTATTTTTTTTAGTGCAACAGAATAAACTGGAGCTCGGGTAATAGCTGTTATCAAATAGCTACTTTTTCTGTCAAGTATTTATTTCAGAGCCTGACAGAGATTTTGAAACGAATCCCTCTTTTTCCATGTAGGCTAAAGTGACTTTGCAGCCACCCAGGTCATTCATTCAAAACTGTCTCAGCTCCCTTCATCACTGTTTCACAGCTGATGGAGCAGGCGCAAGACAATAGCTTCACAGTCTAGCGCTCCCTTTAAACTTTATTATTAGCACACTTTATTGGATGTATGAACGCATTCAAATATTTCCCAGCTCAGTGCTTCCCCCCAACTCCCGGCTCAGTGCTCTGCTCCTTGTGAGTCACGGGACTGGTTATCTCCCAGTATCAGCAACCTGCTACACAGCTCCAAAGCAGAGCAATAATCAGTTTTTTTTTCCAAAGACCTTTTCTGCTCTGCTTCCTCTGAGCGTAGCACAGAGAGCCAGAGCCCCAGTGAGGTGGAAGCTGTCTGCAAAGCAAAAGACGGCTCCATGACTATGCTGCTTCTTTTCTCAGGGCCTTTTTTCTTCCCACTTTCTTTTTTTTTTATTCTGGAGGGGGGCAGAGAGAGGCTACTTGCTCCTTCCTGGGGGAGAGAGCAAGGTTGTATTGGGGGGGACTTTTCCCAGCATTTCTACTTTCTGAAGGGGAGGTGTGTACTGACAGATGCTGAGCAGAGTCACTTTCAGTCGGGTCGGGGGGGGTCTGAGCCTGAATGCTGGGGCTTGACTCAGTGTCCTGGGAGTCCCACCAAACGAGGAGGAGGGCAACCTGTACAAAAGGTGAGGGGAGAGTCGCTGTGGGAGCTGTACACCCACTCATCAGACATGGTGAGGGCTGGCAGAGCCTGGCTGCCTGACCCTAAGTCGACCCACAAATGTGGCAATTTGCTAAGTGGGTGTCAAAGCATCAGTGAATGCACCCACTCTCAAGGGAGACGGGGGGGGGGGGGGGGGGGGCGCGGGATTGGGGGATTGGGCAGCAGACCGACGTGGGGTTTTCTTTGCTCCTTCTTGTGCCAAACACCACTGTTGGTGGGCAGGACCAAAACCCCCTCCCTCCCAGCCTCCCCATGCCACAGCCCTGGCCTTGCTCACCCTCCTGCTGTGGGGGCAGTAGGGGAGCAGAGGGGCAGGAATGCTTCCTCAGAGGGTGGTAATCCTGGAGGTACAAGTGCCATTCCTGTACATGCTCCCTGACTCCAAATTGTCTGGAGGAAAGTCCTCCACACTGTACGCCCTACTCTTGAGGGCAGTGGCATAGTAGTCGATGGGTTCCTCTGCAGCATTGTCCATCCAACTGAGGCAGAGCAGCCGCTGGAAGGACCGCTTGAAGTTGTCTGAGAGAAAGCCATAGAGGATGGGGTTAGCACAGCTGTTGGCGTAGCCCAGGATGACAGAGAGCTGGCTGATGGTGGCATCATCCTGCTCTACAAAGACATTGACCAGCTGCACAATGTAGAAGGGCATCCAGCAGATGACAAAGACCATCACCACCATCATGACCATGAGGGTGATCTTGCGCTCCGAGCGTTTGCGTTGCTGCCAGCCAGCCTTCAGGGCCACCATGCGCATCTTGGCAATGATGAGGATGTAGCAGAGGCAGATGGCCACCACAGGCAGCAAGAAGCCCATCAGAAAGGTGTAGACCACAAAGACCACCAGCCATCTCTGGGTGGGCTCTGGCATGAGCATGTTGCAAGCCACCGTTCCATCACTGTTGGCCGCTGTGTTGGAGAAGATGATGATGGGCAGGATGATGAGGATGGAAAGCACCCAGACACCCAGATTGACCATTTTAGCCACAGTTGGCCGGCGGTACCTAGCCGCCTTGATGGGGTGCACCACAGCAATGTAGCGGTCCACACTGAGCACAGTCAGGCAGTAGATGCTGGTGAACATGTTGATGGCATCCACGCTGAGCACCAGACGGCAGAGCAGTGAGCCAAAGGGCCAGTGGTGCAGCAGGGTGGAGGTGACCAGAAAGGGGACACTGAGCATCAGCAGCTCATCCGCGATGGCCAAGTTGAGGATGTAGATGTTGGTGGCCGTCTTCATCTTGGCATAGCGCAGGATCACGTAGATGACCATGGAGTTGCCGCACAGCCCCACCAGGCATACCACGGAGTAGATGAATGAGATGAGGATGGCGCTGCCCTGAGACTCACTCAGGGTGCTGTTTGGGGCGCCAGAGGAGTTCCTGCCGCCCGAGTCCATGCCCCCCGCCGCCGCCTCCTCCGAGGCGCTGCCGGCTCCGCCGCCACCGCTGTCTCCGCCGCCGCTGCCGCTGCCTGCACCGCCCGCAAGCCTGGTGCAGGTGCCATTGGGGAGCATCCTCTGCCCGAACCTCCCCGCCCCGGCTCAGAGCAGCAGGCGGCTGCCGCCGGCCGGGCTCGGCATCCCGCAGCGCTCCCGGCGCGGCTGCGCCGGGGCGCGGGCGCGGGGAAGGAGGCGGCTGCCGGCGCCGCTCGCTCCGAGCGGCAGCGATTGCTGCTCCCCGGCTGGTGAATGATTAATAGGCAGCGGCGTCACCAGCGACGAAAAGGAGGAGGGAAAGAGAAAAAAAAATGCAGAAGCAGACGTAAGTGGGTGTCCCTCCCAACCCACCCCCCGCCCCCCATCCCGCCCCCCCGGCTGTTCTCAGCTCTGACAGCTCCGGGGCTGCCGGAGAGCAGCCTCCCCCCTGTCCCCACTGCCCCCCCCCCCCCGCAATGCTCCTCTGCCCCACACTGCTCTCTCCATCCAGTGTTGTTCCCCCCACTCTGCACTGCCCTCCCGCCCCGCAATGGTCTCCCCCTCTCCCCCCCCAGCATCCTCTCCTCCCCCTTCATTCCGCTCTGCTCCCTCGCCATGGCTTCTGGGACCGGGCCAGGGGCACCAGGGGCAAAGGAACTATCCTTTCTCCTTTAGGAAAAAAGCCTGAGTGGGCTGGGTGGGTGGGCAATGTTACCTGGGCAAGCATGCCTGCACTAACCCTCTCCTGTCACCGCACCACGCGCATCGCCCATCCCATGGCGCTGGCACCTGACATGGCACTGACTATGACAGACCACATCATCTTCAACCCCAAGTGCACAGCACTTCCTGAAAACAGCAATGCCCATGCCTCCTACCACCATGCAGCGCCATGCCCCCTTTTCCACCATCACCACCAGACGTCACACACTAGCAGCATCCAATGCTTTACAGTCCTGCCCCTCTTCACAGGCTCTGTCCTGAAACATGTCCCCCTGTCACATTCTGACACCCCAGCACGTGCTCTGCCTCTGTCCGTCACACATCCAAAACTGCAGGCATCAGTTTGCACACTACAGCTCACCATCACTATTTACACCACGATGGTGCCAAGACCATCCTAGCTCTGCTGCTATGCAAACACACCACCTGTCCACTCTTCTGTCTCCTCACATACTGCTTTCACTCACAGCTCAACCATCACGTGCTGCATCACCAGCACTACAACCCCCTCTCTTAATACTGTACTTAAAACATGTGGATACCCCTGATGGGGTTGTATCCACACAGGGTGAGGCTACAAACCCTCCTCAGCACTATACAGTGTCATAAACCATTGACACCATCTCCATTCATACACTACTTCTACATATACGTAGCCATCACTACAGAAATGACATCCCATGCTACACCTGTACACCCACAAACTACTTCTACACACTGACCCATACTGTGCTATTTTATACACATCCCCTGATCCTAGACACAAGTCAGATACACCAATAGCTACTGACACTGTCATCTCTAGACAGATACTGCTGCCTTACACACCTCATCTGCACCACCAGTTCCAAACACACATGAACTCCAGTAGACAGTCCTAATACTGCATTGTTATACCCTGGCAAGCATACTTTTTTGTATGTTTGGGGTTTTTTTAAATGTATGACCTTCACATACAGCTCTCCTTCTGGGAAACATGTCTGTTACCTCCCTATATTGTAGTGTTCCACGTGTACAGTCTGTCCTTACATACTTACAAATAATCACTTAATCAGTTTCCATATACCTCTGCCACTTGCCCGTTCTTTATTAACCAGGCATGGTTGCTCACTAATACACACACTTATACTTGCTCACTGCATCAACACTCCATCAGCACAGGCATACTTACAAAATACCCAGTAACTGCTTATTCTGTTGGCTGTAGCCACTCATATGTGTGAGCATATCACACCTGTATGGACACCAACCTGCCACTTCACATAAACTGTCGCCTATGAGCACCACCTACTTTTGTAAAGAACAGCAACTCCACACTGCATAAATATCATCACAGTGCATATGCTGCTATATGCTCTCCACAGCATCACTATACTCAGCATTACACATGCATCCTTTCAACCTACTCATTTTACCATGCATACCCATCACCTCCTACAGTTCACACATCTCATTATCACTGTCTGCCCACCATGGCAATTATACATATTATCACTGCCTACCACTTTAATATGCAGATACATGCAGCATTACCATCAGTTTATTATAACCCATCATCAGGAAGTTATTCTCTCTAGCACCGTGTATATCCCTATACCCCTTATCTCCAGTACATACATGTAACCTCTCTGACTGTATGATTTTCCTTGTGTCAGTCATCACCTCCAATCAATGTACACCTAGACACTCCAATGTGACCAGCGTATGCTCTTTGACACCTTGGCAAAGGTATTACTTTTAGTACATACACACTTTTACATGACCCTTAAGCAAAGCTGTCTCCTTTTCTTCTGTGACTAAAAACTAGACAGTGAACACATATATATGTATATATACGACCCTACACATATTTTTAATGATATATAAAAATGACCCTGTGCAATTTTTAGTAATTGCACATAAGTTCTATTTGAATTATACTCTCTGTGACTTTTGAGGCCTTTTTGTATTTATATTCTAGTAAAGAAATGCATTTTGCAAATGATCTTACCATTCTTAGGACTATTTCTGTATATGAGTGTTTTAGATAAATGTTAGAGCACTTCGGATTGCCATACAAATTTTTCTCAGAAAATTCATTCTTACATCTGGGGTTTTAGAGGTTGTGTATTCTGATGTGTTAGCATCAGAGCTTCCAGTATACAGTAAAATAAATAAAAATAAAAAAAAATATATTAACTACAACACGCAAAAGCTTTACTTGCAGTGTGCTATCTGACACTGCTTGGATCTCTACAACTATGTAAATGCAGGTGGAGCATTATTTTCTTTAAAAATTGTATTCTGACACAATATGAATCAGCTTTCAGTCACTGATATGAGAAGGTGCATAAGTCAATAGCTGCAAACCCATCAACAAGAACATCTGGTTGATTGTAGCACTTTAGTCTGTTTGAAAACCTATAGTTCAAATATAATCAAATTTTTGTTTATGTGAGCATTTGTTTTAAGGGGCATTTACTTATGGAACATTGACTGAGGGTTTTCCTTCTTTCATATTGTTATAAATTGGCATTTAACAGCAGTATAACTAGAAATGTGAATGCTTTTAGATAGCTCATTATGAAAAGCATGGGAGCCAAAAAGATTGGTTTTGAAACTATTAATAGTAGTGTCATGACCACAAAATTTCAGTTCTTGTCTGCATTGCCCTCCATATAAACACACTATCACTGATGGAGGCATTTTAGACATTTTATTCATGCCTTGGCCTGTTTTAATTCATTACTTGGCAATGCTAGCATTTGGCCATGCCCTGCACCCAAAAGGATCAGTAAAAGCTCTTCTGTTGTAATAGCTGTGAACATAGTGTTTCTTCTCACTCCAATGATTTGAAATAAATTACCTGTAAATTGTTACTCCTGCAAAGGTGCTAACCTTATTAGGCATCGCACACATACCTGCTTGATGTATATGCCCAGAAAAAACAAAATACCATCATAGGCATACTTATAATGAGGTACCATGTGCTATATGTCCCACTTAAAAGGCTTGATGATTTCTGTATCTCCATTCATTCAAGTTTCCTTTGGGCACGGAAAATTACATTCACATTAGCGAATGATACAATTTTCCAAAAAGGAATTGTTCGAATGCCTGCCTAGTCACTTAGGCTGATTGCTCTAACACCGTTTATGTGTATTAATTTACTGAGAAACTCCAGCTACTGATCTTTAACAACACTCAATTGCCTGTTGCTCGTTATTAAAAAGCATGTATGTCTAATCTCAACTACTTGATAAAGTAGTAGTGCTTGATTAGAAATAATGCATTTTATTATCCCAATTATGATATAATACCATTATAAATATCAACATTGTCTCATTTCAATCTCGTGAAACAAAAGGCATAGTTCTGACAATCAAAATATTCTTTGAAGCAGAAATTCTGATATAAACTCACTCTAATTTGGGAACATATTTAGACATTTTGGTTTTGTTATGGTTTGTTCTTTTCCCTAAGGACTTTGCCTGTAAAAAGTAGGCCAGAGATCTTAGCTTGTGTTTATAAACCACCTGTTACAAAACAGGAAAGGGCAGCTTAACCTTCTCAACACAGTCTGCAGGTTGGCCTAAGACTCATTTAGATACTTTCCAATACCCCATTTTGGTGGCAACACCTGTTGTAAAAGGGTTTAAAAGCTGCATAATGTAGTGGAAGACTCCACAGATCCTGTCCCCTAATGACTTTCTCCTCTGGCCTATAGGTTGGGGTCTCTGGATAGGGTGCAGTCTATGACTACTCTTATCTACACCTTGGATTAGGATTACAAGAGAAACAAAGTCAAGAGCTCCAAGGGACCTTAGTCTTAAGAGGGGTTGCCAAAGGATGAGGAGAAGACTTTGCAACTTTTTCTCCCCTGTCCACATTCTTCTCCAGGACACGGCTGAGATTTCAGGGTTAGGTCCAGCCCAAGCACATTTTAGGATTAGACATGTAAGACAAAGACCGGAGCTCCAGCTGATGAAGCACTTCCCACTTAGATATTGGGAACTCAATCCTTAATTTCCTTCCCACAGTTGAACGCTAGCCCAGTTGACTCCAGCTGAAGTATTTGAGGCAAGAAAGCCAGTGGCAATTAGAAACAGCCTTCTGAAAAACATTTCTTCTGATGGTGGTGTAAGGCTGACTTTCAAAATCTCCCACCTAAAAAAACCCCACAAACATCTCAGAAGGCAGATGATATATTTTCTGTCAGTCAACATGCATTTCACCTAGTGTCACTGTGTCTCAAGTATTGTAGCAAGAAAAAGGAAACAGTCAAGACACTTAAAAGAAATCCTATGGTAATTTATTAAATATTTTAAACCCAGGAAAATATATGAACAATTTTCATCAGTGTGTTTCAAATTTTCAGCACAGCAGTGATGTGGTAGCTTGTGAAACTGCTCTAATTTGTATACATCGTGAACCTTCTGCAATTTTAAAAGAGTTTTGGTAGGCTGAACAATTTCAATGGGGTCCCACTGACTGATTCAGCAAAGTGTCTCCTCTACAAACTGTAGACATCCTGTGCACCGTTCAAACCAAATGTTTCATAAATCATGCCGGTAAATGAATGAACGAATGTTCTTTTACAACCATTTATTCCTAAAAAATAGCAAAATATTGTATAGTTTGAGTAATGAGATGAATTGCAATCTGTTATAGTTTTGTTAAAAATCATTAGTACCCATTTCAATTGCATGTTTTTGGAAGTCGCACATTTTTAATGACCTTTTGATTAAGATACAAAATTTCTGTTCTTGTTTTATGACTGATATCACTGGATGTGCCATAAGTCAGCAGAGATTTTAACTTTTCATTGGAATGTCAACATATTTTGAAATGTTTCCCTTTTAATACAGCTATTGTATCTTAGATGTCACGATTCTGGTTATCATTTTACTTTTAGCAGAGTGCCTAAACTTTGCATCAATTTTAGTTATGGTTGAAAATGCGGTGCAAATAGACAGATGGAAGTGATTCATTATACTATGTTAGAAAGCATTTTCTCCTAAAAGGAAAATTTTTTCATTTTAACTTTACAATTAATTGAGAAATTAACATCTATTCTGTAAAAACAGATGTTTTAAACCATATTCATCAGAGAAAGAATCAAACTGTTGCATGGTGAACACATAAATGATTCTTTGTTTCTTGATCCATATTCATTTATTTCAGACTTAGCTGCTGAAAATATTAAAATCAAGTTGTAGAAAAAAGCTGTGTTGTATCACAATTCTTCCCCAGTTCATCAAGTTTTCTACTGTAGTAGTTAATAACTGACACAGGGTACCATTACCAAAAATCAGTTATCTGGCAGAGTAGTACAACAAATGGCTCTGTGCCATTAATTTTTTTCAGGAAAGCTGAGGGCTGAATGCACGTGCTGACAGCTCCCCGGGTTCTCAAGAGCAAAGTTGATGCCCTAGCAAACAAGATAAGACATAGTGACAGGTTCTGATCTCAGATACACTTTTCCAAATCTGAGTAATTATACTGACCTGTAATTAACCAGGTGTTCTGGTTTCCCAGGAACAGAGCCATGGGCCCACGATTGCAGGCAGGCCGTTAGTAGAGTCAGCTGGGAGTTTCAGTCAGGACAACTGACCCAAGATGACTCACAGATGTATCCTATAGCACTTAATCATGCTCATTATAAAATCAGAAAGTTTAGTAGGGCTTCTTGCTCTCCTTGCCTTCTGCTGATCTCGAGGACCAGGCTGAGTATAAGCTTGTATACTTTATGTTGATGGTTGTATTTGTTTTGTTATTTCATTAAATTCATTTAAATTTCAACCCATGGTGTTTCTCCCTTTTTTCCCTGATTCACCTTCTCAGCTGGAGAGGGGGCATCGGGTGGTAGAACAGTTTAGCCCTGGGTACAGGCTAAATGTAGGCACCAGCTTTGTATTGATGTATCAGTGGTTGGTACCTTGGCTTTCAATCCTTGTCTCCTTTTGAAAAGTTACTTGGTGACAGGTCATTAGCAGTAGGTGCAGCTGAAATGCTACTGAGTGTGTTTCAGCTGTAAACATAGCCAAGAACAAACTGTATTTAGCAGATTTTCATGATGCCTGGAGCAGGACAGATAGTTGTACATAAAATCTTGGTACTGCTTGATTAACTTGGAAATTTGAAAAGAATGAGGGAGTTCCATATATTGTTTTAGTTGGATAAATAATACCTGAGAAGTCATGCTCCCCACATGATACTACCTTGTTCTATGCTATAATGCGTATTCCAATAGAAAAACCCGGTGCTTTAAAAAAGTAAGGCAACTAGACTCATCACTTTGAAGGGCATAAACCAAGCAAATACTTGTAGAAAAAAAAAATGCGTGCTTTATTTCTTACTTGAAACTAGGGGTATTTTCCAAGGGGGAATGTCTTAATCTAGTGAAAGTTGCCATATTTCTATTGACTTTGCTGAGCATGGATTGTTATTTTAACTGAGCTTTGAATCTGAGGTTTCACAATGGTACATGTTCCATCCCAGGACAGAATATTTATGACTCAGTTGCTAGTCATTATTACAGTGTAACTGAACAGATGAGACAGTGTGTTTCCTCAAAGGGAAAGCAGCATGGAGTTGTGATTTGATACCTACAGACGTCACTGGTGTTTGAAAAAATCCAGAGTTCAGATTATAACACTAGTGTCATAACTGATTTAGCCTGTAATCATGTCCCCTTGGCAAGTCTTGTATAATTTTAAATGGATCCTAATTTTCTCCTCAAGATATACAGTTACATTTTTTGGGTAACATTCAGAGCCTAGCTAGCCTAAAGCACTTATAAAATGATAGAATAGCTGCTGGTTTGAAATTTGTACCTATCAGCTGTCTTGATCTTGTTCAAAACTACTCTATGCAGCTCTGAGTTTGGAGATTTGTCTTATAGGGAAAGATTATATTCTTCAGAGAAACAGTCATAAAGCTTTCACAGGGATTTGAGAGAATTTATTATCTTTACATTTAGCCCCCATAAAATTGCCGCACTTCAAGATGCTCGATAGCTATCACTGAATTTAAACAAAAAAAATTTGGGAACAAGTTAGGCTTGACACAAAGATAATGTCAAAAGAAATTTCCCATGGTGAAAAACTGGTGTTTACAGCAGTTTCCTTTACTTTGTGTAGCTGTGCAGAATAAAATATCTCAAATTACTTATGGGTGAATGGGCAAAACTCTGTTGAAACCAAGAGGGGCTTCATCCATTGACCCTGAAGAAAAATTTGCACACTTATTTCACCTGTAGAATAGAGTTGCTTTTACCTATTATCTTTTCACTGTAAGAGATAATTATGAAAGCAAACAAATACTTGTTAAAATCATCATTGTCAAATGGAGATGTCAGAAACCCCAAGCTTGCACAAATTTGTGTTATAATCCCCATGCCAAATGTGTTATATAACCACTGTTTTAATTCTGAGGGCAATTCTGTACAATTTTTAATACTCGCTTGTTCTTGCTTCTTTCTGAGTGTTGCTATAATTTTACTGATTCCCTACTGTGTTATCTTTGGGGTCTTGAAATTGTTTCATGTGGTACAAGTGACTCACTATAAAGTCTCCATTTTAGAGAACTGCTTAATCTTTAAATAGCTGTATTCATATAAATTACAAGAAGAATGGGAATTTTTCATCATTCAAGCAGAGATGGAAGTGCATGTTCAAAGAACATGCAAATCCATTGAAAAATTTCAGGCTTGAAAACTGTCTGTACTAGTGAACTTTCTCACTAATTTGATGAATGTAGCTCACTGAACTATTTCATGACTGATTGAAGTGCTGGGGTCTGAACCCTGAGCCCTGAATTAAGGTTGACATATGGGTGGTTCTCATGGTCCTTTAAGAGGAGGGGATGAGTTTGCCTTTTGGCTTTCCTCCAAGGTGTGGCCGGCCTTGTAAGGAAAGCCCTTGGGTAAACAAGCCCCAGGTGTTCTGTATTTAGGTAAACAAGTACCAGGTGTCCTGTTTTGGGCATAAAAGCTGGGACCACTTGCAGGAAGGGTGGAGTGTCTGTCTGTGAGGTGAATGCACTTTGCAGAGTTTCCCTGTTCAGGAAGGACCTTCTGACTCTTGCTGCAACTGGGTCCCGGTCAGGTCTGGCATTTGCAAACGCGGGCTTTGTGGGGAGACAACATGGGGCTACTTCTATCCTATATGATCAGCCTATTGACTTGGGTGTCTCCCATCTCTTCTATGGGAGACTTTGTTTCTTTGTTTATTCCATCTATTATTGGTCCTGCTGTGTCATTCCTGGGGTCGCTGGGGTTATGTCTATTATGTGTGATCTGTTTGACTTGTTTGTACCCCCAGTGATCACCTGTATACTGACTTTTCTACGTACAATAGAATCTGGTTACTGGATTGTTTTGCTGCTGTCTGTGTCCTTTGTGCTAGGCCTAGTGATTGGCAAAACACTGATTTAAACAAAAACACCTGTGACATTTATGACTTTCATTGTGTTAGATTGTGTCTGTCAGTAATCAGAAGTGATTGCAAATAATTATTGCAAAAACTAATTGAGGAAGTAGATATTGGATCTCCTGCTCCTTGTCTTGTAGTAAAATACTTCCCTACATCAGATACTGTTCTCTGGTTCTTTGTCCAGCCTAGCTTTGAAATGGCTCAGTTACTAGTCTTTGCCAGCTTCTTTCCGGTAATTGTTACATTTAAATTTATGCTTGTTGGATACTGTTTGCCAGTGCTAAGTATTTATTTTGGCAGCCCTAGATACAGTCAGAGAATAAATATTGCACTAAATGTATGAGCAAAATGAGGAGGTAATCAATTATGAAGGGGGTAGGCTGGGGAGAAGGGGAGGTGCCATTTGCATGCAAATAACTTTAAACAAAGTGGGAAATATTGCTATGATTGCAGAGAGCAAAGTAAATTTATAGGATAACCATAGATGTTCTATGATACCCAGTTAAATATTGTTACTTATTTTGTCTGTCTTGTGGAAAGAGTTCTCAGTGTGTGAGTTATCATTTATTCATATGACCTTTAAATGAAACAGATCTTCCTGATGGATAAATTCTCAGCCTTCTGAAACATATTTATACAGCACACAATCATTTATTTCACAGTAAATCTTGTTAAAAATTGATGTCTCATCATAATCTGTCATGTAATTGTTTTTTTTACTTGGGAGCAATGGGGAGCTATTTTTATCATGGCAATGATAATACACAATTAAAAGGAAATACACTTGAAGCAGCAGTACATATCATACAGTAACAGCACAGGTCTAGTTTGTGGTGGTTTAAATTCAAGTCTGCACAAGATTGAAGAAAAGCATAATCCTATAGTTAGCTTTGGTTATCTGTTGTACATTTCTGAAGGCAGTTCAGCATTTGGGGCACACAATTTCGTACATCTAACAGTCGCTGAAAATATTTCAGATTTTTCTTTTTCATCTGTTATCTTTGGTATTCTGATGTCCTGTACTTCGAGTAGCCACCAATGCTACTGCAAAAGGGATACAAAAAAGTGCTGTTATGATCTTAAATATAGCACACAGATAACGACTTACGGTGTGAAATACTGGAAAATCAATGATGAATACAGTACTGTCAGTATATCCAAATATATTTCATAACAAATCCAAATATGTTTCATAAAATAGGGTGTGATGTCCTGTTTTCATAGGGAAAATACTGAGAAAAAACTACCTCATAGTCTCTAAAACTGTATAAATAGAATTTTCCATTCATTGAGGATGACCAGCAGTTACAAGACTTGTAAATACTCCCACTGACTTCAAACTGAAGAGCAAACCTAAAGTTCCCACGCCAGCAGAATTCATGATGGGATATCTTACTGTGTACAGGCATCTATTTCTTGAATTTCTTGATGACTTTATTCTTTGAAACATGAAGATAAGTTTACATTGAGAATTTTTTAATGGGGAATAGAGCCACAAAGATGATGAAGGGAGTGGAACATCTCCCTTATGAGGAAAGGCTGAGGGAGCTGGGTCTCTTTAGCTTGGAGAAGAGGAGACTGAGGGGTGACCTCATTAATGTTTATAAATATGTAAAGGGTGAGTGTCATGAGGATGGAGCCAGGCTCTTCTTAGTGACATCCAATGATAGGACAAGGGGCAATGGGTGTAAGCTGGAACATAGGAGGTTCCACATAAATGTGAGGAAGAATTTCTTCACAGTGAGGGTAACAGAACACTGGAACAGGCTGCCCAGAGAGGTTGTGGAGTCTCCTTCTCTGGAGACATTCAAAACCCACCTGGACATGTTCCTGTGTGACCTGATCTAGGTATTCCTGCTCTGGCAGGGGGATTGGACTAGATGATCTTTTGAGGTCCCTTCCAATCCCTACCATTCTGTGATTCTGTGAACTGCAGTTTCTGCTCCTTTAGGATGCAACAGAAGCAAGATGCAGTACTTAATGTTTTTAAAATATCCACGGTTTTCTAAAATAGCCTGAGATACTGAAGTTTAGTAAAACATCAAAGATTATCTGCCTCTGAATATTATTTTTAAAAAAGCTATTTTTTTTTGTTATAGAAATTTTTCACTGAGCTCTTACACTGGAGATCTATGCTGAGTCTGGTGCTGAATTTCATATTTAATAATTTATCTTCCTTTAGCATTCACTCCCTCTTTTTTCTCTCCCTTTTCTCTCACCTCCCCTTTTTGGCTGAAGCCAGAACCACTTTGGTAGCCTCTTTATCAGTGTTTGCTGAAACTTATAAAAAATGCTATTTGAGGCCAAGTTTACATTAGTGAGTAGTGCAGCCCAATAACAGTAGACATGTAGAGAGAGGGGGTTCGTGCTGAGGTCTGGATATCACATTGTGGGTTATTTTAAATTTTGGACTAGCACAACTGTGGTTCAGGGATTTAGTGCCTGTTTGTGGTGGCAGTGCACTAAGTGTGCTTCTGGAGCACATGTTAAGTTTCTGCACTTGGACACCACTCCACACTGTGAATTAAAGAGGACAAAATAGTGATATCGGGAGATACACCTGAAAAGTGATCCAAATTGAGCCACTGATGTAGACACTTCGTTGTGGTATTTTATGCACCACTTCACTCACCATGATGAATGGAAGTTAAAGGGCGATTCCTGTTTTTTATATATGTAGAAGACACTAGCAAGCTACTTTGAGAAGGAAGTTTGTTAGTGTCTTTTCAAGGGATAGGAGACCCTCCCTATTTCCATCAGTCTTTCAAATAGTGTGTGCTGAGGAACAGAACTTTTACACCACCAGTTTCTGGGGTTTGTACTGTTGGACCTAACAGATGATTGGTAGAAGCATATATTTAACATTTCTCATCCTGTGAAACCTGCTAGTTCATAGGATGCTATGCTCTCATTTCGCCAAAATGCCTTTGTTACTGCTGCTTCCAAGATCAAACACATGAATAACTGAGAAAATTAAGAACTGTGCAGTGTGTCAGCAGCCTTAGGAATAGTCTAGGTACTTTGATATCTTGCTCTCTGAATGGGTAATGGCAGCCATTGCTGCAGCGTCTGAGAGCTGAGCCCTGGGGGTTGTTTAGACACCAAATTCCTGCTGAGTTAGGTGCCTAAGCTGTGGGCATGCCTGGTGTGTCCATCTGTTTCAGAAGCCAGCTGTTCCTGCTCTCAGCTGCCAGCTAACCATGCTGCTGGTCGGAGCTCTGGAGGAAACTAAAGGGCTGAACCAGAGGTCTTTCTCTATGTGATCTGTAGGCATTGCCAAGACTCTTAAATTTTACCCCAGAGCTCAGACACCAGCAGAGTTACATAGCAGATGAGAACTGAGAGACAGCTCTGTTTTTTAAAATGCAAACAGATATACTGGTTGTATCCAGATCACACTCACTGTTTTGTTTTGCAGTTTTTCAGGATTCCCACAAGGGCTGCCATGCAAGAGGAGGGGAATAAATCTGACATGGTTACTTTTTTCTCTTATAAAACCTAGAATGGCTAAAAGATGGTAATTACTTTAAAGTCCTCAAGATAGGATGTATGATATGCTGGTAAAGCTGTTGTAAAACTTCTGTTGAATTAAGTGAACCCAGTATTTTATTTGGGAGAGACTGTGGAAGATGAACAAATAACATGGCGTTCCCTATACTGATGGAAATAAACACATCACATTGTGCTAGGACATAATTATAAGATAATAAAACCATGACTATAAAGATGGGATTTTCTAATTAGATTAGAAAGAATATCGATGCTGTATGGTACATTACAGCTCTTCTGGCTTCTGTAAACTGAACAGCTACCTGTAAATATGGGAAAAACGTGTGGAGATAATTCCTAACTGGACTATACCTATACCATTAAAAGTGATGAAGAAAACCTGAGTGCAGTTCCTTCCCATTTGTATCTTGACATTCATTTCTGGAACAGTTTCAGGTGACTGGGCAGGATCCTGGTGGCCTGATGGACAGAAAAGTTCTGAGAATTTTCTCCTTGGTAGTCATGGCAAATTAAAGATGCAAAATTCATCTTGTGACCATTATCCTGTGGGACGGGCAGAATTATTTTCAGACTTATGAATCTGAGTTGATTGAGTGAATTTGAGTATTTTGTTTAATCCTTACTCCAGAAGAACAGGGAGGGGAGGATTTTCTGAATGCATTGCTTGACACTGTTTTCCTTTTGAATGTTCTTTATCTGTTTCTTTGTCATGGATGACTCTTACTCATATCAGCTCTGATACTGCCATCTTCATGTACCACACGTATTGCCTAATGCCACAGAAGATGGTCTGAAACAGATTTTGAGTGTTCAGCTTGAGTATTGGTTGCAGAATTGGCCCTTATAAAATAGGTATTTGGCATTGAATATTCCCTTGATTCTGAAATTAGTCCTTCTAGAAAAACTAAAGGAAAAAGTTCATTATTGACTGTGCATCATAAAAACCCTTTGCTCATCACTTGCACTGGCTTCGACATGATACTCATTAGCAAATCCCACTGCAGGTTAAGGGTGTAACTGGATAGGAATAATTCTACTGACTTCAATCAGAACATTTTCAGGTTCATTTTCTGATGTGGAGAGAAAAATAAGACAATTTTGGAGACTGCTAACACTTATATGATGTGATCATTTTAAAGCTTTTGTCTTAAAATAAAAATCCTTCCACAAAATACATATAAAATAGATTCAGGAGATTGTTACAGGAATCCTGTCTTATCTTTTAATTTCGCATAAGATACAAACACCTGGTTTGCCAAAAATTTTGCCTGAAGCCTGTGTTGTTTGGGTTCTATTTTTAGGAATGGAGCACCAGTCTTAAAGATGCAGCATCCTTATTTTAAGGCATACAGATCTGTGGAGACATAACTGTTTTCAGTATCATCAATTAGAGCTATGTCTTGGTTTATTAGTTGTATTCCTGCTGAACAGAGAGAGACACCGGAGGCAAGTCAGTATTTGACATTCTAATGGCTGAAATTCTCTTCAGGCATCTATAACTTGACAGGCCTATCTAAGCTCCCCAGTTTGGTCCTAATTTTTTCCTACTCTTCTAAGGTTATAGTGCTGAAGAGTTATGAAAATATGCAGCCTACTTTGTTCAGGGTCTAGTTAATTAATGCTTATTGTAAAGCAATGCTATTTCTTGCTGCAGCTATGGGGAGACCTGGTGAATACACCTGGGCTCTCCTCTGCCAGGGTCCAAGTTTTCTGCTTAGCACATTTCAGCAGTCATAACTCACATGAGCTTCCCAGTGAGCTGCAAACTTTCCATCCTTCCTGTGCATTGCTGCCATTTCAAGAAAACAAGGTAGAGGTAGCTGCAACAATGTCTCTTGCTATCCTGCCTCAAGAATGAAAAGAGGATTTCATCTGCAGGTTCTGACAAATTTTTAATTAAAACTCCAGCACATTCTTTGCACTTGTGCAGTTTTAGTCCTGCAGTCTTGTTATCTGTGGAACTTTTTTTAGCTGGACTGAATGGTAAGCTCTCAGTGGCAGCGTTTTAGGATGCATAGAAACAGGGCTGGTGAGATAGAAGGACATGTGCTGTAGTAACAGCTAAGGATATGAAGAGTCGTTCTTCAAAAAGTTATGAATAAAGTAAAAGGGAAATAGATTTTGCAGCAATAGCCATTGACCTTCTTTCTCCTTTCCACCTTGCAGTTTAATGAAGCTGGTTATGAATCAGCTGAACACTGCAGTAGGGAGTTCTTACTTCACTGTAATTTTTGCTCTAAGTATATTTCTTCTATATTTGGTCTCTAATTTTAGCATTGATTTTACTCTTATGATTTTATAGTCTGCATGAATTTATTTTCTTTCTCATAAGAAAAGCAGTAAATAATCCTCCTAAGTGCAGTTTACATTCACTTACAGGTATAAAACCATGCTAATGTTTTCCTGTTTTACTTGTCTGAAAGACTTACTCAGAAGACTTTCATCTTTATTATGAGCTAGTTAGTCTATTTAAGATGAATAAACCACAAACACTATAAACCAATGTGTCAGTACCTTCAAAGTGTTTAAAGATAGATATAGGAAATGGTATTTTAACTTTTAAAAAACTTTTAAACATTTTACTTAACATTTTTAATTCCTATCTTGGTGAACTTCTAGATTTTCTGGGTGTGTACTTGGATGCAGGAGGATTTACTGGTTTTTAGAGACCAAGAAATAAACCCCACAAGGCTTTGATCGAGCTTTCCTTTTATTCATCTTCATTTTTTCCTTGATTGTTGATGCTTTGGTATAGTTTTAACCTCATTTTTTATCAGCAGCTCTATTAGTTTTATATTCTAAATTCCTAGTTGCTTAGATCTGGCAGAGAGCCTTCTTTAATCACATAGTACTCTTACAGACTATTAGTTTTACAGTAGCAATAATCCTGATGAAATTGATTTATTACAGCAATTATGGCCAATTTCAGGTTTGCTACCAAGTCAGCTGCTGTCAGCATGCCCTTTGTAACTGTTTCACCAAATCCTTAATTATAAATAATTATAAAAGGGAGCATGCTTCAGTGCTGATAAAGAGTGACTATATTCTAATATTGTGTTATCGGTGAGAGGGCAGTTAGTGTAGTTAGGCACTGTATGATCGTTCAAGTGGCTTTTATGACTTGTCAATGAAATAAGAAGTTAAATGTGTTTTTAAAATGCCCTGAAAAGCTTAACTCTCACCAAGTCCCTCTAGGCAAAGATCAGAAATTATATTTTCTCCCCCATGATAGTCTACATGCATTCTAGGATTATTTTTTTTCCCCATGTTTCTGTAAAACATCTGTAGGCAGGCATAGAGCATGGAGTAGAACAGCCCAGCTCTTCCAAGACCTGAGATTACAAGCCTTGTTTGTGTACTGGCCATACCTGATGAACTGATGCAGTATTTTTACAGAAGTGGCAGGAAAAAGGAAGAGTTCTCATTTTTCCCTGTATTGCATGCTATTGTTCCCCTGCTGTGATCACCTGAATACCTCCCTGCTACAAAATTATTGTAAACTCAAGTACTGTCAGTGCTTGGTGGTCTCCTCTGCCCATAGCATACAACAATTAAATCTTCTAAGAAAATAAAAGACTTCGGTTTATGCTTTGTGATTTGAATATAGAGAACTTATTTGCTTAGCGAGAGGTCTGACTGGATGATCCCTATGAGGTGTAATCTCTATGAATCTACAAAAAGATCTTACTGTGTCTTTTCCAGTAGCATCAGCTGTCTCTTCCTATGCTGAGCTCCTATCATAATAGAGATGAAAAGGGAGGGGAGGAAGGGGGTGAGAGATGTACCTACATTTCCTCTTCCCCTTTCACCTTTGACTGCAGTACATGGTCTGGATGGAAGAAAGTGAGCAGTCACCCATCACAGCTTGTGTTTGTGGTCTTCCCTCCCTCAATTATTTCAATAATGAATATACTAACATCCATTTTTATGTTTATCCATTGAAATATTGGTGGGCTAAATATACATACAAATGTAAGACTCATAGCCATAGTTTCTCTAATAACTAAATTAATTATGATTATACTCAGAAATATTGCTAGCAATTTAAAGAAGCTTTTAGAAGAAAAAAGTTTAAAGCAAAGGATTTTATTAATAAAACTTAATGGTTCTGTGCACTAGCTGTTAATTGGGTGACCTTCTACAGGAAGGACTTCTGTGTATAGCCCATTCATTTGAGCTTTATAAATGCAAGGCAGCAGAACAGTAAAAACTTGATGAGGCATTCCTTTGTCTCAATTTTGCTAAGCAGAAAAAGGACTCTCAGTAATGAGTCACAACAATGGCTTTGTGGCCAACATACTTAGAGGGAAACGGGCTTGTTAGGGGAGATTAATTCTAGGTAAATGAAATAAAAAGATTACAGCTTTCCAAAGCTGCTACAATTAAACCTGACTAGCACCAGATCTCACCAGTTAGAGGGAGCACAGAGTGTGTATGCTCAGCTTCATGAGATACACTTAATAATAAAACTCACTTATCCATAAATTTCAGGCTTCTTCAAGGCTAGGCATCAACTGAGCACGGTTTTGGTTGTCTGAATTTAATAACTTGACAAAAAAAAAAGGATTCAGATGCTGAAACTGAATCTAGAAGCAGAAAATATTAACATGAGCTACCATCTTCTAACAAGACATCAATGTGGATCTCTGCTATTGTGACTAGGGCAAATTTCATCTCAGATTGTTCACTCAGTTTTAAAGATGCTTGGTGTAGTCTCAGTTCATTTCAGCACAATCTATAGAGAAGAATTGTGAGGGGGCAGTTTGCTTTGTTTCTGATAGTCTTTTCTCTTCAGCATATTAATGTTTCAATTTGTAAGGCAGATAGGGGTTCAACACAAATGTGTTTATATTTTTAGCATACCTTTGTCTTTGTATGCAACAAACCATGCTAAATATTCATGAATACAAAGAGTAACTGAAAACACCTGAAGACAAAAATATGATGAAATGGATGTAATAAACAGCTTCTTGATATTTAAGATTTATCAGTTGCAACCATTTAAGCACGTCATTTATTTTAATGACTCCACTGTTTTCACTATGATTACACATATGAACAACATTAACCATATATTAATTGCAGGACTCGGGATGAAATCTAGAAATTACACAACTGCATTAGGATCTATCATTGCTTGCAGAAGAAAGGTATGGTATTTGTGTGGCATTCAAGGCATATTGTGTGCTCTGGCCAAACAAATCTTGAGGTACAGTTACCCTTTTGTTGTGTCCAGTTGGTAACTTTTTTTGTAAAATAAAAGAGCTGCTGGATAGTTTAAATGTATCAGACACATGTCAACACTAGGCTTTGGGTCTCCACTTAAAGCATAGGAAAACGTTTCTTTTCCCTCTCTGCTTCTTTATTATTAGAGACATTTAAAAAATGCTTCTTATCCTCACATCTACCAGGTCTCTTGATGAAATAAGCTGATAATATGTTCAGCAGTGACAACATGGTGCTTTCTTTACGAAAGTAATGAAAAAAAACCCTGTCCTAACTGCATGTGTAAGGGAAGTTTGCCAGAGATATTCTGTAACTGGGAAATCTGAATTAGTATATTGCTGTCTGAAGGGAAAAAATATGAAATTGGGAAATGGGAAGAAGTAACTGGTGCATTGTGCCCTTGCCCCCTTCATCTTTCAGTCTAGAGCTGAAAAGTTAAAAAAATTCATCAGCTGCAGCCCTCATGCTAGCAGGCAGAAAATAGATGTTCTCAGAGCCAGCCAAATCTTAAGGCTTCAGAGATAAGGGCCAGTGCATTGAATTAAAACCAGGCTCCAATGGGTGGCCAATGTACAATCTAGAGATTAGTAAAATGTTTTTCATCTCCTTGTTCTGGCAGACCACTGCCTTTTGAATCACCTGCAGTTTTCAGGCAGCCTGCAAGCTTGGTTTTAGCAGGCATCACAGCCTCCTGTGACAAAGATGTCACCATCAGTCCCAGTATGTAGTCTTGCATCTTGGAAAAAAGGCTGCAGCCTTTTAGCCTGCCCAAATGGTAAAAGGCATGTCTGTCTACAGTTGCTATGGGAATACAGGAGCAAAAATGAATCAAATCACCTTGAAAATTAGAGCACTAAAGAAACATAAAATGTTCTGAAGCTTGAAATATCACCCAGTGGCGTTAAATCTCACAACAGTGCTGTTATTTCAATATCTGAATAACAAACTCTTTCTCAAATATCAGGAAATGGTGTAAAGGGCAGCAGCAGCACCTTACTGTGAAGATGGCATTCACTGTATTTGTGTGGAAAGTGCAAATAATAGTAATAAGACTCTATAAAAGGACAATCAAATGGAATGGGATGAGAAAGTTGTTTTGTTTTTTTCTGGGAAGAGGAGTTGTACAGATGTATATATTTTTCTACTACCTGTCTAATTAGTTACCACAGCTGAATATGCCAATAAGAGACTTTGCAACTACTAGGAAAGTGTTATGGATTAGCTGTACTGAAAGTATATGAAAGTTAGTTGCAATCCCCAAGGGAAAATCCTCTCTTTTGTATTCCGGATGAATTTAATCTACAACTACCTATTGTACATTATCTACTTATGCAGTGTACTAGAAGGGGGGGTGGGCAATGTAATGATTTAGTTACTGTTCTCCCAGATTCAAGAAGGTCCTGTGGAACCTGACTCCTCCAGGGATTTTCTGTGTTCCTTTGTAGATCTGGACCTAGACTGCTTTGCAAGAAACTTCAGCTTAGTTTCTCAGCGTGACACGGTGAGATGCTTTACACCAGTAGAGCTGCTGTCCTGGTGTTTAGTGGAACTCAGGGTAGGTGCCCAAGTACCTTGGACAACAGTGTGAAACACGTGCAATGAAAGAAAAGGATTTCCAGAAACCATTGTGCTGAGGAAGAACACTGAGGTTGCCAGCTAGGAACGCTCAGAAGCAATATGGCAAGTCATGTCTCTGGAAGGTAGGTATGCTTCAACCCCAAGCTTGTAGGATATGCCCATGGCTGCTTAAGCACCACCTACTCGAGTCCTTTCTGGGAAGGAGAAAAGCCCTTTTTCATAAGAAATTGGGATTCTCCCCAAAATATCATGTTTCATAGGGATTAAAGTAAGTCACTGGAAAGCAATAAAGCCTCTTTCAAACCTTCCAAACTTTATGTTCAAATTCACTCCCAGTCCCACCTTGCATTCTGAGACTCCTGCTGAAGCTATCCCACTTTGCATAAATAATGAACTACTCCAGCTGAGAAAAGAGAAGACTGACATAGCAGGTGTTGGCTGGGATACTAACCTAGGGACAGCCAGGTTCAAAGTCACCCTCTTGATGAATCTGTTTCTTACAAATTGCTTCTTTCCACCAAAAGCTCTCAGAGAGAGAATTTAAAATCTGGGGAGAGGGCATCCTCCTCATTAACTATGAAGGGAATCAACAAAGCAGTAGAGATTCAGGTGGTTGTGTAGTTTCTGGAGAGCATATCTCAGAGGTCAGCTCCTACAGCCCTTTACAGGGGCAGCTGTGAACACAAGCAGTATTATACCAGCACTGAGGAAAATGCAGTACCAGTGGAGAAGGGGGAGAGGTCCCACTCAGTGGTTGTTGGGTGGTTCTTTTTTTAGGAAAAGCTGCTTTACAAATCATATTTACTTCCTTAAATCAAGGTTTATTCTAGAGAGCAAACTGGTTCCAGGGAGTTTCTGAACTTCCTTGCTCTGGAAGTTCGCGGCAAATCTCAGAGTCCTAGTTCCTCTGCAGAGGAATCTAAAACAGCTTCCTGGCCAAGGGCATCCAAGAATCAGCATAGCAATTTATTTCTCTTAGACAAATACCCCAGCTAATCAAAGAAATTACTTGACTTTTCCGAAACAGAGCACTTCCAGAAATTTGTACCTGTGGCAAATTTTAAAACTGGTGCATTTGTTTCCTAAACAAGCTATACTTTGCTAGTGTGAGGATTCCCTGGAAATGGAAATTAGGCATTCAAAACAGCTGTGCTGGCTGGAGTCCTCCCACCTTCACACTACCAGGAGTGTGTTTTTCTAATGGTGTTAGTGTGTCAAACATGCATAGGTGTTACAACCCAGATAGGGCAAGGTAAAGTTTTTGCATTCCATTTGAGCTCCTAGCATCAATCAAACAATTTTCAGCTACTGTCATTGCCTCTCAAAGTAACAGCTTTGTCAGTATTTTGAGCAAAAAATGTGTTGAGTAGGAAATAAGAGAGAAAACCTTGAGATATGTTTGTAGGTAGAATTTCTTTTCAGTCACAGCCATAGCAGTATTGCACTTTGAAGCCTTTAAGCATTAACCAAGAATAAAGAATATTTTCTACTCTTTGGGGCACGTGTGTTACACAATCAAGGTCTCTTAGCAGTTGAGGGGATTATCCTGATTCTCTCTTTCATCTGCCTCTGGTTTGCCAGGGATGGTATTATCACACACAGGCTCCAAGTCTCAGTAGCAAGTGGATTGCCTTTCCCTTGAGCACTGGGAATTCTTGATGAGCTTACACTTTGTTTTTTGTCCTTTTCTGATTATTATGTACAGATCACATAGTAATTTATGAAAGCAAGAAAATAATTTTGTGCTGTCTTGGATGTCAAGGAGCGGTGAGGACAGGCTTCTCCTAAGGGAGAGTGAGCTGGGAGCTGAGGGTGATCCCAGCCTAGGCAGTGTCCTCACTGACCAGAGCATGGTCCTGCAGTGCCTGGAAATGGAGGCAGAGAATGGATTGGAAACGGGGTCCATCCAGAGTTCCAGCAGCAGCAGTAGGAGACAGGGCTGCAATATGAGTCCCAGGGGCAGTGCATGAGATGGGACTGGTGACAGACACCCCTACAGCATAGCTCAGGCAGGGACTGGGGACTCAGGCCTGAGTTGAAACGGGGCTCCAAGGTTCATGGGCAGAAGGTACAGGTGGGAGTTCCAGGTGAGGTTAGTCAGCATCATTAAGGTCTACTGGTGCTCTCAGGGCTCTGATATTAGTATTTTATTAAATCCAACAGAGACCCAATTCCACACATTTATTTCTGCTCATGTAATAAGCAAAAACATCTGTCCTATCAGTGACTTTCTTCTTCTGAGTGTCATGTGCCAATTTCTCTTCCAAATGGTCACAATAAAAATTTTACCACTGACATGTTTTTTATATTTAAAAATTTCCACAAGGCTTGCTCCTTTTGAAGGTATATGAAAGTTCCACCTGTGATCATGTATAATCCATCAATTCCCAAATTGCAGTTAATGTCCCTTTGTGCAAAAGTTTTAAATAAACATGTATTTAATGGGCAATTTTCTTATATACACAATATATTTGTTTCATCTAATTAAGAGCCTGTAATTTTTTAAAATTGTGTGCTTTTAAAATTGAAAGCCAAATTCTGTCTATAAGAGGCCACAAAAGCTCTGATTAAAAAACTGAATGATGAGTAGAAAAGACAATGCACAGCAGGAGAAATATACTGGACCAAATAAAAATGCAGGTAAAAGCTATTCAGGGGCTGCGATTGTTTTATTATTTTGGCACACTTTTTTTCTAAACCTGCTGTGCCTATTGCACTCCTTGAGCTTACAAAAATGAAAACTTCACTTTGATTTGTGTCTCATTCAGAGAAATTCTAAGATAGCTGGTAAACAGGAATGAGCTCAATACCTAGGGACATGGCAACCCTTAAAACTGGGGTACTGGCACAGTTTTCAAGAAGCTAGTGCTGCAACTTGCTCTTTAGTAGTGTGAAAGTGATAAGGGCAAGAGAGTAACACTCCCACTGTACCTGTGCAGTTTGCAAGCAGGTTATGTAGGTGTCAGTGATGAAGATATAACTTCTCATGAGTAGTCCCAACTCATTGGCAGGTGGAACTACAGGGAAAAGCCTTTTCTGGAACTCAAAGTGTGTATAAGTCACTTGGATACAGGGAGAGGTATGTATGTTTGCTGATTAGCACAAGGAAATTTCTAACTTGGTGCATGTTTAATTGTATTTAATATCCAGCTGGCAGTTATTAGTCATTATTCCAATCAAAAAAAGAACTCCAGGATTTCCTAGGAGTGTAAAAGAAAGGTATATCTGCAAAACAAGATTAAAACTGATTCTTTAATTTCAGATTTCCCGCTTACTGGTTTGATAGAAGGTTAGGATTGGTTATTCAAAACACTTTGCCTGAAATCAGTCCTCCCACACAGGGTCCGTTTGCCAACATTCCTTGTTATTGCATGTACAAGCTTTCATGTGGGCAGCTGAAGGCTACAAAGAAGGAAACAGCCCAGGAGTTTAAACCTCATCCTGGAAAAATTTGTGCCTTTCTCTTTCCATTTTGGCAGCTGAGACCTGTGTTGTTGTTTCCTCTTTCCTTGTAAATAATGAGGAAATGTCTGTGTTAAAAGACTGTTTTCTTGAGATTTCATCTAACCCATGCCTTTTCTATTGTTCTATTGAGCTAATAGGTCACCTCTATTTGCAATATGATACCCCAAAGAAGAGAACGAGGTCACCAAACAAATATTTTAGCTTGTGAATTAATTCAGTTTCCAACTTGAAAAATTCAGAGGCTGTGTACTATTTTCCTAATTTGCTTTGCCAGCTAAACCTAGCTTTGCTGCAAGGCTTAAGTCTGCAAAATAGGCATGAAGGTCATGGTCTGAGGAGGATCTATTCTGTACATTAAACATGTAAATGTAGAATAGGTACTGTCCATTCTCCACAAAAACATCAGTGATTCTGTGGGGCACTTACTAACACAAAGGCAGATGGGGGGCAGATGGGGGCATCTAGGTTAAGAAATTCAGCTTGTTTTAAATTAAAACCTAACGCTTTGAGTTTTACAGTCTACTATACAGTAATCATGAAACTGAGCAGCGAGCCACAGCACAGTGTGCATCCTAGCCTCCTGTGCTGAATCCATTGCTCTAAAGGAGCCTGCAGATGAAATGTTGCCAATTGGCAGGCATAAATTATTGCAGAAATCATTTGAACCCCTGAGAATCATACAGTGATTAGATACGATTTATCATGATCATCTTAAAGGTCTTTTCCAACCAAAGTGATTCTATGATTCTATTTTATCTTAAAAAAATTAAATGAGAGAAACTAACAAATATTAAATACAAGAATAGGCATTTTATAAACATTGCTTAAAATTGCAATTCTGTGTTAGGTGAGGAAGCTGAAATTCAGTTTGCAAAGGATTGTGGTTTAGACCCTGTGCAAACAGGCAGTAGCCACCACGGCAGGCCCTAGCAGGACAGGTGTGTGCATGGAACATAGCAGTCTTTTCTCTGTATTTCCCCACCGCACTGCAAGGGAAGGGATACTGTGGGACTCTGGATGGTAGAGGGACAGTTGCCTCAACTTCTCCACAGAGTCCAGGCAACAGCTGGCCCCAGTACAGGCTGTACTCAGCCTCCACTAAGCTGATCACCTCAGTTCCAGTGCCAGCACCAAAGAAAACTTAAATTCTCTCCCACCTAATTAATCCGCCCATACTGTGTGTCTTTTGCCCATCATTCACATAGGTTTAGGACAGATTTAGTACTAGCACTTTGTCCATTTAGTTTCTCACTCTTCTACCTATTTATAAAGAAGAGGAAAGAGATGAGATTATGCTCTGTAATCTGTTGTTCAAACACCTCAGATGAGTTCACAGACACACTAGCACACTAACAAGAACTTCATGTGACTCTTCGTCACTTATTGCTGTATGTTCCCAGATATAGCCTGAGCACTCGCTCTGTCCCTGAGGTCAAGAAAATCAAAGAACAATGGTGCCATTCTTGTAACCCCATTTTTCTGAGCCTATGATCATTGCTTGTGGAGTGTATTTTCTTCCATGGTTTTGTTTCACCACAGTTAGCATGTCTGTCTCCACCCACACCTCAGGCAACCTGTACCTAGTCCTGAAAAGAAGGTGAAAGTGGAAAATCCACATGAACTAGCCAATGGAACTGAGTGGTATACATGCATCCTCAAATGTTTTTTGTTTATTTTTCACCATGCTGGGATTTAGTGGGTCAAATGGAGTCTGCTCCTTTTACTTTAAAAAAAAAAGGTCTTCATTTTTAGGCCATATTTTCCATGTTACTGGCATAGAACTTTTAATCACAAACAACTTGCTTGGTTTTGAGTCCAAAGAAACATCTAGGCAATCTCAATCACAGAAAATAATAGTTTTAAGGTTGCCATCTGAGTTAGCTAAGAACAGTTGAAAGAACCTTATGAAAATCTATCGAGAAGCCCTTCAAAGCAAGAAAAAGCACAAACTATTCCGGTATCTTCTAAAAAGTAATTTTCATTGTGTTCTGAAGCCCCTGAAAATGGGGCTGAAGAATGTGCTATCTCACCTGTGACTACATACTGCCACAAGTAATGAGTGAGTCTGAATTACTCTAAGCTCTTCAAAATCAAATCTTTTTCTTTATAGAATGTAAGCCAATTTAGAGTTGTTCTTTTTCCCTTTTTTTTTTGCTTCTCTAGATAACTATGAAATACTATTAGAGCCCTCACAGTGTCTAAAGCCAGTAAGATATTTCACCAAAGTTCTTTAGATAATAAAAGTTATTTCCGTCATCTTTACTGTACTCACAAAGCTATTTGTCTCAGAAGAAAAGTAAGGGTGTTTAAAACTAGTATATCCTGAAACAACAGCTTATCCTTGCTGACCCTGTACTGACAGTTCTAGCACGTCAGACGCTGAAGTGTAAGCTCCTACGGGTGTGGGGCACTGCGAGATCCTAGATTCTATTTGGTTGCCAAATGTGTAAGTATAACATAACAGGGACTGTTGTTAAGACTCTTCACAGGTATGTTCTACACTATTTCATCAACAAATTCAAAAGATGATTTTTACCTTCTTTTGACCAGATAAAATGCTTCTTCTTTCAAGTACTATATTTAATGAGTGTTCTGTTACCCTCAAACTTACAGCACAGGCATGATGCATGTTTATTCTTATCAACAGGTCCGTTACTAGAGGATAGGATTACCAAATATATTTTGGGTTTTACTGCAGCAAAGCTCCTAGTGATTTCACTGGGAATAGTTAGCCCAAATCTACCTGCAGTGCTGCAGCACTGGCAGAGAAAGATGGGCCAGTGCCTTTCTGAAGGAGATATATAACATGGTTAATATCTCTGAGCTTTGCCAGCTTCAGCAGCTTCCCAGTGTGGTGAGGGCTGCAGTTGCAGCGAAAGCAGAAGATGATGGTGGTGGGTGAAAAGAGGTGATTGCAGAGAGACAGTTTCTGTGCATCAAAATGCCCTGTTATGGTTCTGTTTGCCAGTATTTGCTAGAGGTAACACAACTAGCTAACCAGAGCTTCTGGCTACAGTAAGCATATTTTCCCCTTCTCCTTTGCTCAAGGTTCTTTCATTAATGGAATTGTTCTTAATGAGAAATACTATGGCCTATTCTTCAAGAGCTGCTTTTTGGACCTGTTCACATGAAGAGGCAGGTCTTGCATTAAACACTGGAAAACTCAAGAACCAGCCTATCTTTTGATTCCATGACAGGGTCTTGATGGAGCCATTGATACTTTTGCTAGAATAACTGTCTTCAAAGGATGCAGTTATCTCCACAGCTGGAGCTTACTGAAAGCACTTCCAGCAGTTTTGTATGAAGACAGTGAAAAATAAACTTGATAAAATCTGCATTCAAAAACAGGGATTAGTTTCTTCTGGATGTTTGAGACAGATAGGCATGAGACAGCTACTGCTGCTGAGTTTACTAGAATCGGGATTCCACATGCGGTCATTTCAGTTCTTCACATTCCCCCCTTCTAGACAACAAAGCTTACAATGTCCTTGAAGATATGCTAGATGCACACATAAAATGTGAAAAGAGCTTTACAGACTTGATCTCACATCATCAGTTACAGGATTATGATGGCTTTCTCTCTTAGTGGGTGGCCAAGTAAAAGTACATAACATCTGAACAACAAAGGTACAATGTAAGCAAGTTAGAGATCTAATAATAAAATACAGAAATCCTAACCCTTAGCAATGCCACTATTTTCTGCAAAGGACAGTTAAAATCAACAGCTAAGCCTAGTCAGAGTAAATTTCACTAGAATTGGTTCCTGGATATGCCAAGAAGAAACAAATGGGAAATGTAAGAAATGCCATTCCCAGAAGGGCCAATTATCCTAAGAAAGAAGCCATTAGCTAATCAAAACTGATAAGTATATTGAAGCAAGTTTTATATTTTTCACTTAGATGACTTCAAAGTGGATAATCATTGTGGTCATCTGTGAAGAAAGAGAATGAATCTGCTATGTTTTTTCTGTAGCCTGTTTTTTCTCTCTCTGTTACAGTGAATAGTTCTCAAAAGCAGCATTATCAAGTGAAACAAGAATGGGAAAAGTTGTTATAAGCCATTTAATTATGCCAGACCCTCTCTCTACCATCCGTTTGATAATGTGGCTTTTAAAAAAACTGCTGGCATCAGTAATGAAAGAGAAAGAACAAAAAGTGCAACTCCCTTAGAAGTACTTCCTTGGAAATTTGGAGCAGCACAGAATCTATAGCCAGCCAAAAATTATAAAAGAGCAGTGTGTGTGTGTGCGTGTGCATGCGCAGTTGTGAGAAAATGCCTTGGTTTTCAACTGGTTTCTTCTTCACTTCTTAGAAGCCATTATCACTGATGAAAAACAGCCACATAACATACAGTACCCATGATCGCCACAGGCATTCTGGCCTTTTTTCCCCCACACTGGTATGCCATGAATTAGCTGATGATTTTCAAAGACTGAAAATTTTATCAGTGATCCAGGGAGATTCCATTCTTTGCTACAGTGGACAGGATGAAGCATAACAGATATACCATTCTGAATGCTTATGAAAATAATGTAATTTTTGAGTCTGCATTATGTATTTACTATACATAGTAGTAAATAGCAATAATAGAAGACTTCCAACCCTCAGAATTTGTGTACTGCCAAATCAAAACTGATCCTCTAAATGCAAAGTTTATAAACTAAGAATTTCCTTAGTTTATCAGCTCCATTTACTTATTTACTCCATTTTATATTAATGGTGGTGGTATCCATTTGACAGCATGAATTAATAGCTTTCAAACAGTAATGGTATCGAAAAAGCCCTTGAGACCATGTCATTGATTTTTCAACTTTGTCTTTAAATGAAGACCATTCCTTAATGTTACAGATAGACTGGAAACATGCTCAGGCATAAACCAGCCTTGGTGGTTTGGGCATTAATGGGTGGCCAGATACTCATTTTTCTATGGCCCAGAAGGGTACCCATTCACTGCAACCTGGAAAAGGCGGAGCTAAATGGCAAAGAATATTGGATGGGTTGGTTAAAAACTTAGTCCAGTGAGTGCTTTATTCACAGATGGCCAGGCAGAAATTGAAGCAAAAGATAAAAGAGTTAAGATCTGTAATTCCTTCTTCCACATTTCTTCTGCAGTAACAGGGAAGACATTTCAGACAAGTCTCAGACAATGATGCATGAATTGATGCAGTTATAACCACAAGTAGAAGGTGTTCTCCCTACAAGATGATGACCATTCCTACAAACAAAACGACATTAATGGAAAGAGGCCTCCTGGCAAAGGGGAAGGCTGGAGTCAAAATGCAGCAGGATAGTACTTATTTGGTGATCTTACTTTCACCTGTTGTTTCTACAGTGCTTATAGCAGGACAAGGGAATATGCCTGCTTGGGTTTGTTTATAGATGTTCCTTGCCTTGGTATCCAAGCAGAGTCCTTCTGTGAAGCCTTATTACTGTGTGTTCCTTATAGCATCTGTCTCTGTTGGAGTCTAACCTTCATAGCATCAAAAAGGCATTTAAGGACTTAAAAATTGGGGATGGGGTGGGTTGCATGTGCTCCTTCCAATATTTTCCCAATTTCCTTTGAAATGAAAGATTAATTTTTGCCTTCCTTAGTTCATATCAATTTATGAACCAACTTGCATTGTATGGATTATTGCTCTTAAAATGTGCAGATTGGCCACTTTTGATAAATCCAGCACACTCTCTTGAGGATAGTCATTTTTCATTCTAAATTGCTGCACACAGCTTGCTTGCTTTATTTCTCATAGTTAAAACTGATTCTTTTTGAACTTCATACTAAACATGTTTGTCTCAACATACTTGACAGGAACTACAAATTGCTGTTGACCCATTTTTAGTTTGGTAACCGCACTACAGCCAATACAGGTAGAACAAATAGCTATTAGAATATGCCTGACATTCATGTCCTGTTGTAGCTTGACAACCTCTTTCATCTTGACAAAAGAACTGAATACCTAGTTTATTTTTATCTTTCTGGGCTATGATGACCACAGATCCTGTCAGTTTTACTAAGTGGAAAAATGAAGGTAATGATTATGTTTCAATTTTTAGAATGCGTTTGACCTCGGTGTCTTAATGCTATTTTGTGTTCTCCTTTGCACTTGCCTTCTGTGGTGAAACTGATATCTCAAAATGAGTCAATACATCATTAAATCATTCTTGCGTGCCTGCTTGCCAAAGACTATTAGCATAAGAATGATATGTTACTGTATTTCCTTCCCAAATCCTATTTACCTTAGGGAGGAGCTGATTTGCTTTGATTTTCTGGGAAGTCATTGTCATCCTTCTGTCCTGACTTTGACTCACAGCATATTCTTAGACTGTGAAACAGGTGAATATTCTTAAGAGATGGAATTTTAAAATTACCTTTCTTCTGAGCTGTATTTATCACTCATCATGTCTTAGTCTTATCACTTTACAATTATAGACACATTATCTAATTTATATCAGGGCCTATTTCAAAAATGGTCTAATGAATGGAGTTTCTCAGTCTCAACAGTGTTGCAATTTTCACACAACAAAAGTTTTCTTCAGATATTTGAAGTCCAGAAATAACTGTTAGAGCAATTAGTGTTGTGATTCTATCAAATATGCAATAGAATTTTCTTTTTATTCTCAATTTCCTGTATTTTATAAGAACATAAGGTTGTTAAAGTAACCAATAAAAAAATATCTAGGGGAAGAGAGCATGTGCTGAGAAATACTTCTTCCAGAATACTGTTTCTCACATTCAGCAATTTCAGGATAGCCTGTCATGCAAGTCACACATAGATCATCACGATTAATGGCCCCTGATGAATCTGTCCTTCATGTCATATGTACGCCCCATCTTTTCTGACAGATACATCTTCCAGAGAAAACAACTCTGATTTTAAAGTAATCAAATAATGGAGACACTATCACATAACATTGGTAATTGTCTCTGTTGTTAAAATGTGCAGCTTATTTTTACATCAAATTTACACAGCTTCAGCTTCCAGCTGTTGACTCTTCCTGTGCTTGCTAGATTGGAGAGCTTTTTGCTATCTGTAAGCATCTTCCTAGATAGATATTCGGATATTATCATTATGTACTTCTCTATTTGCTCAGACAGGAGCCAGGTGCTTAGATATATAGACCAGGCAACTTTTATTTTGTTTTCTGTTTGTTTTGTGTTTTGTTGTTGTTTGTTTTGGTTTATTTTGTTTTTCCAGGAGACTGAACTTGCAGCACGTACCTTCAGTTAAAAAACAGGAAAAGCAAAGAAGTCTCTTGGAAGCTGCAGATTGTAATTTTTCACTGGACCTTCAGCAGGCTCCCTTTCATTTAAGGTGCCTAACTACTTTGGATCCCTTCCCATTTTCCTTAGGAGTCCTTACCTCCATCTCTTCTTCTGTTGTGGGAAAGTATCTGCATGGTTTAAGCTATTTTCTTACCTTTCTCAGATTCTGACTTGGTGTTTACTAGGGGTCAGGTTCTTTCAAAAACCAATAAAGCCTAGCAGAATTTCCCCATGAAATCATAAGTACCATGTGTGGTTTTAAGCATGAGTGCCCATTAATGAGTGGGTAAGAGTGAAGGAAAGAAAGAAATGGGGAACAAATAAAGTTTCTCATTTTATAGATCACTCTAATATGGTAGTGCTTCTATATAAAATATGGATCATTTTATCATTCAAATTGAGCTGTAGTGTAGGATACTATCACATACCACTAAAAAGAGGATGTGATTAAGAGATGCTACAGCTACACAATACACCTGAAGGCTTAAATAACAGATTCAAATGAAGGATGTTTAAAACCCAGCTGTTAAGTACTTAACTTCAGTAGAAATAATTCATGAGCTGCAGCAAAAATTTAGTCAGTATGATAAACCCTTAGGAATTTAACATCTGATGCAAATCCGAGGCTCATGAAAAACAGCATATTTATTGGTCTGATACAGCTGTGCCAAGTTACCATAGCTGACGCCCTGACTGTAAGTACACTGGCAGACACTGTGTTGAAGCTTTAGGCAGCAGTCTTGAGAAGTGATTAACAGTGTTAGAAATAACCTTCAAAATGAAGGTGTAACAATTTTTAAAAACCTTTTTAGACCAATCATGTATTTCAGTCTGTTGCAGAGATCTGGGACTGCAAAAGATAGATATACAAAGTTTGATCTCTAGTGCTGTTAGCTGTGAGAGGAGACAGTAACAATGAAGGACTTCAGTTATGCTCCCCTCCTCATGTATAGCAGGTAAATATGGGTAAGTGTGTTATGATGTGGCAGCAAGGTTAGATCTGTAGACAGATGAATGATTTGAGTGACTAGTAATGAACATTAGTTGAGTAATCCACACGAGGAAAAATCTCTCTTGCCTTAGTCATGAGCAGTGCAGAGAAACCAGTTCAAGTGTCATTATCCAAAAACCTCTCTTACAGAGTGATCTAACTGGCTTAGATTAAACATTTCTGCAGAAACAAACAAACAAACAAAAACCCCAAAAAACCAAACAAAACAAAAGGCAAAAAAAATCCATTACAGTAATGCTTAACTTCAAAAGAATGAACTACGTAAACTGAGGACTATTGTTAAAGTTTCGGTTATCATATGGAAAACATAAAGACACCATGTTAGTAGTTCAGAGCAAACACATACAAGGTATCAAATCAGTTATATGTAAACTGCTGACATTATTAACAAGAAGGCAAAGGGAAATCGTTAGCATAAAGACATCCCTTAAAATCACAGACAAACAAGGAAAACAGAAAAGCATATAATCTCTAGGTAATTAAGTCTAAAACAACAACAGCAAAAAAGATTTCTAAAATGATTTGGTGAAAATTTGATAAAGACAGAGATATTGAGAACACACCCTATTTTCAAAGAGATCTAAAGAAGATGCTTAGGGAGAGTGTGGTAAGACTAATAGATGATTATCATGTAGAAGCAACATTGATATAAAATAAGGCCATAGGACAAACACTATATAAATTCTACACATTTGTGTATATTAGAGGTTCCCATGACTGATTTTTTTTCTTTGCACAAGTTGCTCTCAAGTATGTCTCTCAGATTCAATTGTCAAGGGGTTAAAAATAATTGAGGATGAAGAGTACCATGACTGATCAGTAAAACTGAAAGTCATCTGAGCTGCAAATAACTTCACAATACAAAATTGAGTGCAAAGGATGATGCTGCTAATTCTTGCTTTTAAAAGAACAAAGTAGGACAATGTCAAAAGCCAGTGGGAACATTTTCTGAGGTGGAAGAGAATGTTTGGATTGCCAGAGTCAACTGAAATTTAAGGGAGCTGGCTGCAAGTACGCAAGGATTTACAGAAAAAGTCACCAGATGGAAGAAGGTCAAGAAAGGGGGATCTAAAATCCAGGAGATGTTGGCTATGATAAGAACACTCAAGACAAAAAAGGATCTGAGACAGGAAATCGAGAACCAGAGTTCTTTGATTGAAATCTATGTTTTGGGTCATCGACAAGTAAGAAATTGTTTTCACTGAAATTTCAGTCAGGATTTTGTCTTAGCTTCCTCAAAGACATGTCCTAGAAGAAACAATGTGAGGACCCATGGGCTTGGAGCATTAGAGCTGCTACGTTAAGGTACTGGGGAACGTAGGAGTTGGCACTGCTTTTGGGACTAGGGCAACTCTTCTGCAGGGTTCCTATCACAAAACAGAGAGCAGCATTAACACTGCTGATTGAGCAAGCCCAAATGTCAAAGGAGCAAACCATGCTGGGACCTCTCCATCTCTGTAAACATGGGGACCAGTGATATTTGATAGGATACAAAGCACAACTTGGTCCACTATATGTTTCTCAGTTCAATAGCTGATTTTTTTCCCTAAGAACCACAATATGTATTTATATTAGCCTCCTGAAAAGGAAGATCTCACACTATTAAGGAGATAGCAGAATCACTAAAAAAGAAATAAACATAAGTCAATGAGAGAACGAGACTAAGTCTATTTAGCTAAACATATCTGAATTGCAAAAACATAATACATGCAAAATAATTCAAGTATTCCTTAGCATATTATCCCGCATTCATCTTTAAATATCAAAACATACACACATCTTATTTAATTGCAAGACAAAATGAGTCAGCCAAATATAAAATTAGTCATGACTGAAAGACTGTCTCAAAACAATCACCTTCATGATAAAAAATTATGACATTGACACAATATAAATTTGTAAATAACATTATTTCACAACATTATGAAGTTCAAAAGAGAAATGGTGCAAGAGAACTTTGTTCTTTTGTTGTGCAAAATGAAGAAAAGTTTCTTTCATCTTGCTCCTTCTTCTGAAAAAAAGAGACCTGAAACAGCAGGCTGAGAAAGTAAAAGCATTTCATTCCATCCTACGCAAGCACCCTTCTATTTTTTTATGAACATCAACTTGCACTGTATGTCAGTAACAAGCTACAAGATATCTTCCTGAAATTCTTAATAGAGAATTTTAAATGAAAGAATTCACTCTCTTCACAACATGCATCACAAAATAATACCATTAGGATCATCCACTGTTTTAAAAAAATGTGCAGGAAAAATTAAGATACATGTAACTTCTTGCTGTCAAACCACATGCACAAAAGCTCAAGTCACCAAGGACTTGCCCAATAACTCAGGAGTCTACATTACGTTATGTTATCTAACAATCCATTTTGGGACAAATCAAATTATGGAGGCTTATCAGAAGAGACTGTCAAAATCCCTGATTTGAAGATTCTCTTAATCTTCGGGCAATCCATCACCTCATGTTTAAGGGCAATTCTACACAGCAGGTACAGAGAGCCATGCTGTGTCTGCCTTTGCTAATCACAAACCCACATCTAAATAGCAGTGTGATGCAACAAATTCTGAGACAGGATGGGGCCAGAAGCAATACATAATTTCCTGAATGAACAGAATATTTGATGAATGACTGTACAATTAACAGCTCCTTTGACAATAGTTCTGCTAATGGAGATAGAAGCACCCCGGTATTCCCTCTCTAGGGGATAAAATTGTCTCCACACCTCTGCTAGCAGAAGTAACTGTGTGAGGACTCCCAGATTTACTTCAAGAAATGTCAGGAATATGATCATGAACAGTCAGTGAAGATGATTTAAATGAAGCTGGCTGATTTCTCAAAGGAGATATGTAATTTGTTGCCCTCGTAGATTATAGGGACAGTAATGTACACCTTGCTGGCAATAATAAGCATGGCTTCAGATATTATGATTTGAACAAGGTGAAAAATGAAATTCCTTCAGGATAGAACTCAGTGGTGAAAACATCACTGATTTTACTGGGGCAAGAATTTCAGAATTCATTTTTGGCAGCTTGGTGTAAAGAGTTTCTCTGTTCAACAGTATCTCCTTCCTTTGTATATATGCATATTTATGAGACTGGAATTCAATCTAACAGATTTCTAAGGAAGCAGGAGCTAATCTGAAAGAGACACTTTTTAAAAAGCAGACTTCATAGACTTCATGACTAAATAAAATTTATGAAATATCATTTCCTACACGTAAGCTTGTCATGTCTGGAAACTGTTATTTGTGCAGGCAGGCTGAACAATTAAACATGCATCTGTCTGTCTTGACCTCAGACCTCTCTTTGAAAATGTAAATGGTCATAAAATATGGCATTTCAATGTTTAGATTTAAAAAAAAAGTATTCCAAGTTTTTTTTTACCCAGAGCCTGGTCTCACTTGTGCTGATACAAAACTCTTCTAGTGTATCTGTTACACTGGTGTTGAGACCCCAGTCCTGTTCTCCTCTGATTTTATTTCAGAAGGGGCAAGGACTTATAAAATTGTATATGTAAATACTATTTTGTGTTATAGGCTTGTGGACTGCTATGAAACTTTGACTTTGTTCCATTTTATATGGTGCTACTGTTTGAATTTCAAGCTCCTTGTTAGGTACAATTGGTGAGGCTTTGGGTTTGAGTTGTTGAATCTACAGCATGTTAGTGATGATATGGCTTTACTATGTATTTTTTGAAGGCAAAGGGAATGAAGGATTTTCTTTGAAGAAAAAAATTAGACGGCACTGTTACTATATAGTCTACCTATAATTAATGCTTTCTTTGATTCTCAAAACATGGTCTTCACCCTCTTTTGTATGTATTTGTTTTTTCAAACCCCATTTGAATACATATAAATCAGAGTTCCAACCACTATCTAACAGACATGCCCTAGATCGACTGCATGAGTAGACAAAGATTTCAGTCTTCAGCTGCATCAGATTAATAACAGAGAGAAATGGTGGAGGAGGTGGTGCAGTCTAAGAATATACCCAGGGGCGTAGGACTGCTTGTATAAATCTGTACTGAAGCCTGCACTAACCTTGTCTTTGCTGTTGTTTTTACCCTTCCTAGCTAGAGCAACGATCTAGTGTGTAGGCCCTCCTGCACTGGCATTAAACACTCAAACGACTCACTGCTTCCATGACCATGGGCTATCTGGAGACTTCAGCACGGCTGAAGTTGCAGGTTGAACAGAACACTATGCATTCTGGTCTGACCTCCGCTCACCCTTGCATCTTATTGGGTACGTTGTTGATAAGGTAGTTCCTACATGGGGAGGGACAAGGCGTGCCATATAGATGGTTCTCAGCTGCTCTTTCCTCTATGAGCTATGGAGAACACTGAGCCACCAAGAATGATTTTCTCTTCCAACCTCAGTGCAGAGCTGCCTATGGGTAACGTAAGGTCAGCACAATCTTGGCTGGAAAATCAGGCTGTTCTTGGAAGTGCTGATTCAACGAGAACTATTTCATGGCTATTTCAGTTTTCCAGTATTACTATTTGCAAATGTGTCCTTGAATTTTGTTCTTTGTCTAGCATGTTGACTGTGGAGCTTCATTACCAAGCAGGTCTAAAATGTGATTTCACTCTAAGATACTTGGATACGTTATCTGAATAGACACTGGATGAAAAAGGCAAAGTGCAATGACATAGTGACTACATGAAAGTACCTATTAACATGTAGATAGAGACGGAGTATTTATACATCCTTTTAATTTTTTTTTTTTTTCATAATTTTCAGTATCTGCTTTGTTGTTTCTTTTTTTAATTCACACAGCTTTAATCTAATCAGTCAGTCTGGGATGGGGGAGAAGCAGGGAATGAAGCCAGTGATCAGAAAACTCACATTGCAAACCTCTTCTAAATAATTTTATCAATTTGTTTCAACTTTCTGACATATCTAGTTCAAGTGCTAAATTGACTTCTGACCATCTGGCACCAATGCTTGTTCAAAGTTGCTGCAGCAACAGTTCAGATGGAGTCAATACTTCTATTGGCTTGTTGGCATGACTTTCAGACGTGCGGTTTTGCCTGTTTCTCAGTGTTGTGACTGAGTCATGGCAGAGGGGAATACTCATTAGTACTGGCATTTGGGTGAGAAATGGTGGAAAACAAATATTTTTGTATTGTGTTTTGGAAGCAAGTAGAAAAGGAGAAGAAACCATTTACAAATATTGTAATGAACCGGAGATGAAAATGTAAAAACCCTGAACAAAAAAATTTACAAAAATAGTAAGATAAACTTGTAGTTTTGTAACAGAAATAATAGAATGGTATAAGTGAACTATGAATGCAAATGTGTGCATGAGAGCACCACAAGAAACAGGAGAACAAGGGTTAAGAGAATTGCCTACACTGATAATGAAGGACACGGTTCTTAGAACACTGCTGCCAGAAAACCTTTCCCAGAAGCAAAATTGAGGCATGTATTGTGCCTGCCAAGATCTGAAGGCTTGTGCACTGGTAAGACCACAGCACAGATGACTTGTCAACTGGATGACTGCAACCAGGTTGCAGCAAGTCATATATGCTTGTCTTAGTCCACCAGGAAAACAGACACAGATTTCCAGCAGACAAGGAAGAACAAATAATGAATTGTGACTTTGCTTGCAATTTATAGATACAGAAGTAAGCAAGATTCTGAAGCAAAGGACTGTCCCATGAGAACTTCTAAAGAGTATAAAAGATCTGGCCCCAAAGCATTTCACCATTTCCAGTCAAAAGAACTTCAGCAATGTAATGAGGACTCAATAACTCATGTCCCCTATGCAGCATATAGGTGTTTCTGGACAGGCCACTTGGGCACATGTGTCCTGATGCTTGTGGGTATGTGGATGTGAAACTGTGAGTGAAAAAAATATGAGACCAAATACAAGCAAATAAAATCAACTTACTGAGATACCCTATAAATAAATATTGCCTTTCCCTTGCACAAGATTTCACATTTACCTTTGTGGCACTACTTTCTTATATACAGCATGGACTCACTGCTTCTTCCCACTTCAGAATACTGTCTACTTTAACATTCTAATCTGAAGGACAAAATCAGGAAAGAATAAGCTAAAATTTTTCTATATTCTCCTGCTAGAGAAAATACATCAGGACTCCCTTGGTGTTTGAAGGCTGCACACAGAACATGAAAGCACAACTTCATGGCCCCTCACAATGGCTCTGTGACGGCCCTCAAAACACTGAGCTGTTTTCCTGAACTAGAATTTTAACTTCAGCATAATAATATTGGCTTTTGGATTTGTTGTTTGTTGGTTTTTTTTTTTAAGTTGGCTTTTTGTACAGGCTGAAAAGATTCCCCTTCAGGGAAATTAAATGACGAATATATTGTAACCATTTAGATGTTTTACTGGACTCTGTGCCAAGACTTTTAAAACAAAAGCCTGCCTGATCCCTTTGTATGCTATGTGATCAGATATAGCCTGATGTCGTGACAACTCACTTGGCCTTGTGTGTCCAGAACAGCTGGAGCATAAAGCCATCAGAAATGACCACAGATTTATGCAAACAGAAATCGTCGCCTATGCACAGCTTCTGCATGCTCAAGAGCTACATGACCAAGTTAAAGTAGCCACAGCACCCTGTAACTAGGTGCTGTGCGGTTGTACAGGTAGGTATTTTGATGGCAATGCTGACTCCGAGACAGACGAATAGATAGTTTCAGTTAAAGAGAATTGTTTTTCCATTCACCAGAACAAGAGATAATGGCCTCAATTATGCTTCCAGGTCCTGCCGTGCTTTAGTGGGAACAAATGAACTACATTTGCCTGACTGCTTCTAACATCAGAAATGTATGTTGAAAGCAAGGTTCTCTGCTATTAAACTTCAAAAATCCAACTGAACCCACACCAATCTGAACTGGTTAGTGAAGAGAGATTAGATGTGAGCTGCAGTTGGGAGTGGGGGGAATCTTCACTTGTTTACTCTCGCAAAGAATATAGTCTTACTCACTGCTTATATGAGATAGGAGCAATAGTGTAAATATAGGGATGGTGTATGCACATTCTCTGCCTTGACCAGGGGCTTTCCTGTCTTACATCAAAATATGGATGTCTTCCAGCAGTGATATCTCATCTGACCAGGTGCTCATTTGTTTCCTAGTCATATCGCTGGCATTGACAGATCTGTATCACAGGGAAGGACAACTGCATGAGGTACATGTCACCTGGTGGGCATCTGTCCCTGTAATCTGACACAAACAAACATCCAGTTGCCTAGCTGAGGTGGATGTCATGTTGCTTGCAGGAGAGGTGTTCGTCTGATGGGACAGAACCTCAGCCTGTGTTTTTGAGCAACTCCATAAGCTGTCTGTGATCCATCCTGTGCTTCCTGAAGCTGAAGTTCTATCTATGATTTTTACTTGGTGAGGGAACAAAATACATGTCACTTGTACATCCCACCTAATGTTGCAAAACAAACCATATGCGTGATAGACTCACTGAACTGTAGTAGTTATGAGTGCAAATAAAGTAGCAAGTCAGATGGTTTTTTTTCCTTGAATTAGCCTTTCTAGTAAAATATTTCATTTTATTACTGCACTGGTTAACAGGTAAAGTCTGAAACTTATCTCACTTACTTTGATGACAAGTGACTCAGTTTCCATAATAAAAATTCTCACTAGAAGCCAACTTTGCCTGGATCAGCTGTACCAAAAAACATTTTTACATTGTCAGAAACTATACTTCTGACTTTAATTCTTATAACATGCAGATCAGTGAATAAGGTCACATCTCTTAATCTCTCATAAAGCAGTGGAGATCCAAAAAGCCACTTTTTTTCCCAACTAAATGTCTCATCTGTCTGCACTAACTTCAGAAGACATATGCCAAGGACCATCAATTATGATCAACACAGGTACTTCAAGAAGTATTAATCAAAATAACTAATGGGGTACTCAGTAGTTGAGAGACATTTTTCCAGTGACCTACGAAGACCAATTTAAGGCTTATTAGCATGAGACACAGCACCTTCTTAGAGAAACCTCCTTTGTCAGATTCAGCCTGCATCTGGTCATATATGGGGGATTAACAGGGCTCACATGAAAGAGAACTGCATAGAATGATCTTTGGAACAAACAGTTCTGCAGTGCTGTAACCAGACATAGGTACAATTCACTCTCAGGTGCAATTGTTAGTTACCAGTTTTCTTGCATCTGCTTTTGCTTTTTTCAATTTTTTGTCAGCTCTGAGTATTTATTTATATTCTGAGATTCCCTAAATTTAACCCTCTCTTTGCACATTCACCTTCGTTTTGTCTTTTTGTCTTTGATTATTTTAAACATTTATTTCCATAATGCAATTGCTCAAGATTTCAGATTTCATTTGATGGCAGTACGTTCCATCTTCTATATTTTGATTTCCCATTACTCTCCTGTGGCAAGAACTTTACAACATTCTCAGATAGGAACTTATTTTTTGGATTAAGCAGCAAGCAAACCTTCAGAGATCTTTTTTTCTCTTTCAATTCAGTTTTCATTATATTATGAGATGACATATTGTAAATTTACCTCCATTAATTAGATATAACGTGATCTGTCCAAGTCCATATCATCAATTTTTACTTTCTACATTTTGGCTCTTGGGTCTGCCTTGTCCACAGCCATACAGGTTTTCTTTTTCTTTGTCTTAGGAGTTGATGTCTGTCACCTGGAATAAACAGTTGACCATAAAATGCTGGGAGAAGTTTAGCACTTTGGCTCTGCTCCTTTCCAAATACAAAGCAGGCTGGTCTTGCTGAGTGAAGGCACAATTAACTCCTTTCTCTTTGATTTTAGCTTGTAAAAGGCAGCATCTGCTGAAATTACAAGCCAGCATACACATTGCCATTGTTTTCCATAGTCAAGGACAGCCTCTGGCTCTGGAGCACATTATCTATCCAAAAGTCTGCCCCAAATAATTTCTATCTCAACACAGCTATTTTTTGGAGTGTAATTGATAGAGTGTTTCAGAACACTCTTTATATCACACCCTTCTTTCCACTTGTCAAGAGTCACTGGATTGCATCTGACAAAGGAGATTACCCCCCACAGATGCAGCATTTGGCATCATCAGGCCTTGAACTGGTTCTTGCAGCTCCATGGAAGATATAAATATACATCCCAGCTCTTTGCATAGTTTGGGTAATCGCTTCTCCCAGAGCCATCAGTGACAATCCACTGTTCCCACAGCAACACAGCAATCTTCAGCCTGACCTAGAGGCCATGCTTATTAGCAGACAGAGCTTACTTGTAGGAAGGCATCCAGTTTTACCACTGTAGAAGGTCACCCTTTCTACAACAATATCAGCAACTAAGTCACAGAAAGTTAAAAGATAATTAAACTTTAAGTCCACTTTCATGTCTTCTTTAGCATTTCTCTCCCAGGCATCCATCAGCCATGAGGCTGAAGATAAGCCTAAGTGTTATCCCTAACAACAAAATCACTTTGATTGTGGATGGAATTGAAGGAGTAGCTAATGAATGCAAACTGACTGTAGAGACTTGCCCTTTCACTCTCCTTTGTGTAGTACCATCAGTTAAAATGTATTGTTTTATCTGGTTTGTCTTGGTCAGTGACATTTGAAAATGTCTGTCGTCTTTGATTTTTTCCATTTTATAACAAAGCCAACTTTATTCAGTACAACCACTGGAGGGAGGTTTTTCCATTCTCCCACAAGCTGAATTTCATAATTTCTCTTGTGCTTGTTACTGCCTTTTCTAAGACAAACCATTTTTTTCACCCAGTTATGCATCCTTTTACATGCCATCTAGCTCAGGGCACAGTAACTGTATGTCCTAGTATCACAACAAAAAAATCAGCTTGTTCTGGAGTTTATGGAATTTTAAATGATATGTAAATATACTAAGTTATGAAATGGGAGGTCTGGACTGAACAGCAACTGCACCAGTGCACTGTAAGTGTTAGAGAATCTTATCACAGGTGTTGAGAGCTGCTCTGTCTTTGCTTGCTGCTCTCATTAAGCGATGAATACTGAGTATCCTAATTGAGCTGTTTTGTTTTCTAGCTCTCTTGGCTGTGCTGATTCCTTCAACATGTCAGAGAAAAGTACCAGTTGAAGGATGGAACCACTCTTTTTCAACAACCACTGAGGCTAAAAGCTATTAATTTCAAGGTGTTGTACTTAGATAACTCAACAATGATAATCACACTCTGGAAACACACATAGAGGCATAACGTAAGTTTTAAGAAGTATTTTATGTCTCTATTTCCCATCCTTGGAGAATGTAAATATCTTACTTTGAATATGTTAAAGCATACAGTGAGCTCATTGTGAGATAATAATTTATTATTTTAGCTCTGCTTCCTCTTAATCATCAGTTCAAAGGTTCTTTCAGACTGACCTTTTCAAATATCCGTGTCCAAAGCAAAATATAAGTGGAATCTTAACACATCGCTGGACTTAATATGCACAAATATCCTGACACAAAGTCCTTTGAACCAAATTAGAAGGTTCCCATTGACTTAATAGCTTTAGGTCAGGTCAATAATTACTAAAGCTGAGGCTAACTCAGGATTTTACATCTAAGCACAGACCATCTTTTAAGAATATCAGGTCCAGAGGTGGTGCTAAGATAGGAGCTCAGTCTCATCCTGAATATTTGCATTCTGTAAGGGAATAATAATTTATTGTTTGCATATTTTATACATAGGATAAATGCATGGATCTAGAGGGAGGGGTGAAAGAGAAAGAGCTTGCAGGAAAGAACAGCATTCAGATTTCTGTTGTTATTTCCAGATTTCCCATACCTCACAGACAAAGGACTTTCTGGCTTTTCATAGTCTTGAGTGAGTCTCTCAGTGCAAAGACATTTTCACAGACTAAAGCTAGTCTTCTTTCTAGTTACTCCCAGAAAGAAAAATTACCTAGAAGAAATTATATAATTGCAAAGAGAAAATAGAATGATTGAATCTTTCCCTTATTACACTTTTTTGAGGCAGTGAAAATAAAGTGCTCAGCCCTCAAAATTCTGTCTGCTTTTGTCTTTGCATAGCTCTGCTGATCCTGTGTGTTGAAGAAGAGATGTGCAATTTAGTAGTGGGTTGCTTTTGTATCAGGTGTGTGTTTTTTGTCTCCCTCATGGAAATCTGTATGTCTTAGCCCTACTGAATAGCTCAAGATGATGGCAATTCAAGCAATAAGGCCCTTCAGATTGCAATGCAATATCTCTTCAATCTGGTTTGCATTACAGAAGTTTTGTTTTGTTGTGGTCTTTTTTCCCCCCTCAGTTCTATTTCTAACCTATTTTAAATGCAACACAGTAAAAGTTTTTCAAAAATTGGTTTTGGTTAGACATAAAAGAACACTTGCTCTGTAGTTGTTCACATTTTTCAAAATGCTCTGACATGGAAAAATGATTGTTATCATTTTTTCATCTAATAAATTGACCCTAAAAAGTTAGCTGCAATAGATCCAGTGCAGAAAACGTGGTTATTAAAAAGCCTGGAAGGTATTTTATTAGAGGTGAAGGTGCATTCCAGAGACATTTTATTTTAGTGTGAAAAGACTGTTAGGCATTACATTCTCTCTACCGATCTGGTGAAGTGATACTGATTTTACCTTTTGAGATACTAATCCCATAGCAATTACTAAATAAATACAGAATAAATAAGAAGACTTTCTAAAAATCTACCTGGAAGTAATAAACGTTAACAACGTAAAGACAATAGGATATACTTTCAAAATTAAGCCTTGAAAAATGCTTTTAAGGAAAGACATTCCTTCCAAAAAGGGACTTTCAGTAAACAAAGGTGGTTCTCTCCTCACAGCTCTGTGTAGCTCAGGGTGCCTGAACTTGTTCTGTATCCAGAGGCAAGTCAGTAGCATCAGCACTGAATCTAAGTTGGCTAAACTGGCTGAGCTGTACTGCACCATGCTACAGACAGGCTGAAATACTGGCCAATGATTCAAAACAGTTTTTTGTTTAGTGCCTTGCTTGACCACAAACAAGATCCAAGAAGAAAGGAAGATTCATGACACATTAACAAGTACCTTTGTGGGTTTTACCTTAACAACCACTAGTTTGCAGACCAACAGTGGGCTGAAGTGGGGCCTATTTAGAAACAGGGTGCATGACCAAGGTAAATCTGCCTAGCCGTGAGGAGAGGAGAGGGGACAGCAATGCTGTCTTGTCTCCTGTCTTGATATCTGACTTGAGCACATTGGTTCCCTTTTGCAGAAGCGTGTGGAAAACAGCATGGTACAGGTGAAGAAGGACAACATGCCATTGCACTATCAAGCCTTGTGGAATGATTGAGGGAAAGTCAGACTTACAGGCAGTCTTCTTCTCATCACTTGCTAAGTAGAATGTTACCATTCTCATTGCTTTTTGTGAAAGCAGTAGTGCAGTGGTATAGCGGGACTTCATGCCAGATTCCAGGAGGACTTTTTATTTTGGGTTAAATACATTAAAGAATTCCTTCTTTTGCTGATTGCAGAGGTTAATCTTGCCTCCTGCTATTTTGGCATTCACACTTTGTCTACCATTTTGTAGACGTGCCACTGAGCTATGTATGAGTCCTTTTGCCATTGAAGTAGTTAGGGGATGTTCTGTCACTCGCATTCCTTTCTGGTTAAATATGGTCTTTTAAGTGACTATTTTGTTGTTAGCATGGTACAGTTACACCCTCCTTCTTCTGTCTTGCCTACACTTCTTTCTCTGTACCATATGTTCATGCTAATTCAGGGCCATATTAAATTAAAACTGTAAAGGGACATAGAGTGTCTCACCTCTGTATGAGAGGGATTTAACTCACAAATGCAATACTGGATGGATGTCCTATGGTGGTTCTTCAGATACCGGTGTGATTCCTAACTCCAGCTATTTGAGCCTTCCTTTTCCCTTTCCTTTCTCACTGGAGTCATTTAACTTCTTACAAGCTGCTCTAGAGCCACAGGTCTCCCAAGTGCCTCCCAGCTCACCCAGAACTCTTCAGACTTCCCAAAAGCACTTCACCTCTCTCAAATCTGATTTCTGTGTCTCCCAAGAGCAGTCCCAACTTCTCACAAACACCTCTTCCATTGATACCCCAAGTCCTTCCCTATTTTGCTGTCTTCTGATGGAATAGCCCCACTCTTAAATAAAACTGCCTTAAATCACTTCACTAGCTCTATATTCTGCACCAGTCACAACCCCTAGATCCACATTTGTATCCCAGCTCACCTTCCAGCTTAGTTTGAAACATGACTGCTGTGCTTCTCTCTTACAGCTTCCCTTTCTCCACCTGCTACTTTGCCCATACATAGTTGATGGATTTCTAATTTCACAAACTTGCTTGTATTTTTCTGTTAGCTTCTTGTATCTGCTGCCATCTCCCCTTGCCAGCTGCCAGCCCAGCTACTCCGGTCCTGGCTTCCCCAGAGCAGCAAAGCTTCCTGCAGACAGCCAGAAGCCCACAGTCAACATTTACCACAGTATTGATTAGGACTTTGAGGGCAAAAATAAAGACTTTACACAGAGGAAATGCATTTCTGAAGGTGTATGTTGTGTAGAAGGAGAAAGAATTTCCATTTTACCACTCCACTTAAAACATTCTGAGCCTTGGCAGCTTCAGACAGGCTGCAGTGAAACTACCCCAGCTTTCAGTTGAGCATTCCTGACTGAGGGACGTTCAGCGTGTTATGAGCGCACAGTAAGACATATGGCAAAGTGTTGTCACAGCACAGTGTGGTGCAGTGCTTATGTGAACACTTGGGCCTTCCTCTCGTAATTACCACTAACTGAAAGTTAATCAGTCACCAGATCCAATTCCAACTGTCCCAGTTACCCAGTGAGTGGCCTCAGAGGTGTCCCAATTAAACACAATGTAAAGACTATGAAATATGTGCATAAGATTGCCTCCTGGTGAGACCTCTTGATTAAAAAGACATCATTATTTCACACCTCTGCTAATTAGCACTGGCAGTACCTCTGATTTCAGAAGAATTTGATTGCTTCCAGCATATTAGTACACTGACAACTGATGCAGTGCTGTACACCTCTCCAACTGTCCATCTTGAGAACAGTGCTGTAAAGTGACCTCACATTACCTCTGATAGTTTTGCTAGGGAAGGCTTTGGTGCATAAATATTCAACATACCTAGAAGCTCTCATATCAAAGGAACATAACTATATTACTGCAGATAGCAGAAATTTTTATTCTGCAGTTTGCTTAATTTTCATTTACTTATTGCCCTGGTTCTCTATATCCTGCTCCAGGACTTATTGTAAGTTAATCACAAAGTGGGTATTAATGCACAGTGTAACAGAAAACAACCAGTATAACATTAAAACCAGAATTACTGTTGAAAATTTACCACATTCTTTTAATTAAAATGTGCAAGCTACTTCACAATTACACAAAATTAAGAGACACCAGTAAGATCTATTGTTTGTGATGGCCATACTTAAACTTCACTAAACTGAAAAATAATCAAATGGCACAGATTACATCTGTCTGTAGGTTGTTTAATCATAATATAAGCAGAACAAATGAACACTGATAAGTGTTCCTGAATTGCAGACCCATTACTTAATTATGTTTTTTAATATATTAAAAGCAAACACCTTAATTTCAGGTGTAAAAGAAAGCGTGCCACCATCTTATATACAGGGCATTATCCACACAGAATCCAGGAAGTAGGACATAGCAAATTATTTGTAATTGTTTTTCCAATTACTAGGCTTAGTACAAAGGACACAGCCAGCAGAAAAACAATCCAGTAAGTAGATTCTATTGCACATAGAGGAGTCAGTATATACAGGATCGCTGGGCGTACAAACAAGTCAGATAGATCACACACAATAGATATCGACCCCAGGAATGACACAGCATGACCCATAATAGATGGAATAAACAAAGATACAAGGTATCCCATGGAAAAAATGGGAGACAACCAAGTCAATAGGGTGATCACATACGATAGAAGTAGCCCCATGTTGCCTCCCCACAAAGCCCGCATTTGTACGTGCCAGACCTGACTGGGATCCAGTTGCATGAAGAGTCAGGAGGTCCTTCCCCAACAGGAAACTCTGCAAAGTGCATCCACTTCACAGACAGACACTCCACCCTTCCTGCAAGTGGTCCCAGCTTTTATGCCCAAAGCAGGACACCTGGCACTCATTTACCCAAATGCAGGGCACCTGGGGCTTGTTTACCCAAGGGCTTTCCTTACAAGGCCGGCTGCACCTTGGAGGAAAGCCAAAAGGCAAACTCATCCCCTCCTCTTAAAGGACCATGGGGACCACTCATATGTCAACCTTAATTCAGGGCTTGGGGTTCAGACCCCAGCACTTCAGTAGTTCTATCTAATTTACAATTCCAGCCTACTGAAGTTAGCACAGAGCATGCAGCAATGCCAAATATTATGTAATAAAATATATATCTTGCTGGGAATGTTTAAAACCTCTTTGGAAGGACTGTTACAAATGTACAATCCATGATGGAGCCACCTAACTGTATGTTTTTTCATCTTATGCAGTTTTCTAGATACAGAATGCGCGCATAATTTCTGCCTTAAATTGAAAAAATACACACATAGCATGGTTTGATTTTTCCTCTTGCCTTTGGCTACAGGTGAGCAAATCTAGGTGAATTGTAGCTGCATCCAGTGCAGTGATTCAGCATTCTTATAATATAATCCTCCAGTTGCTTACATTGCCTTTAAAAGGCTGAGTGGTGCATCAGCTTTGTGAAGCACCTTTGGCAATACGTCTGACCCAGACTGGCTGCTGGCCCTGAGCAGCACCAGTCTCCAACATTATACATCAGAAGCCCATTCACAGCAAGAAGCTCAGCCGTTACACCAGAATTTGACCCACTATATGTGAAAAACTGATTGATAAGATATTATACTGTTCCAGCATGCAATACTAAATGTACACCATTACTCTGAGCCATTTAACGCATCCATACAACTGAGAGAGTTCTTTATGAGAAACAATATACCATTATTTCATCCTTGTTGTGACTAAAAAGATGTGTTTGCCTGGCAGCTTTTTGTTTTTACAGATCTATGCTTTGAAACACACATTTGAAACTGTACCACTTCTTGTAAATGCATCTTGCCTGAGAATGAACTTTAAAGACTGAATCTGAATTCCAGGGTGTTCCTCCCTTTTGCTAGTTCTTTTGTTCTGTAAGTAGCTGAGATCATTTTCCATATAACTGGTAAGAATTTTAGAGGGAAAAAGATGAGACTTTCCCTAAGTTTTTTAATTGTGTGCCTTTTCTTCAACCATAATAAGCTCTCAGAGTACAAAGAACAAAGGAAAGTCCAATATAGTTTTCACAGAATTATGTGGCCTTTACTTGAATTTTATGATGAATCGATTAGGTATACAGTACCGGTAATTGGGGATGGAGTGCATTCATCCAAGCCAAGCAAAATTTGACAATCTTCAGCCTCCAATTATTCTCTTAAAAGTCTGGCAGCAATCTACTCTGCAATCATTTTGTGAACAGTGTGCTATTTTTACGGCAAAACATCTTAGTATTTTGTCACACATTTCCTAGGCTTCAGATAAATGTGGTTTTCTTCACTCTGACCTGGGAATAGTGGAACATTTCCAATTTCATACAAGTCCAGAAGGGGCAGAAATCCCTGTGACTCAGATTCAGACTAAATGTGGTGCTAAAAGAAATCTGCAGCAACTAAACAGCTCTCTATCTCATTCCAGTGACTGTAAAAGAAGTCAAGAGGATTAGCCCAGAAGTGCACGTCTTCATTGGACTAGAGAGAAAAGGAAGACTAACGGAAAGAAAGCACTGATGTGACTGATACCAAAATTATACAGAATGAGTCAGAAGAGAGACTTAAAAGTTGTAAAGGATGCAGGGAGGAATAATATGAGGGCGAGAGAAAGTAGTTAGCAGTGGAATACATTACTGTATATGATATCAGTTCAGAATGTATGTTCCTATAGTTCATTCTGGGATTTAAGTCCACATTTGACTCAAAGAACAGCTTCAGGAGTTCTGAGAAATACGGCTTTCTCTAACAGCTGCCCCAGGCCCCATCTCCATGCAGGTTTCTGCACATCAGCAATCCGCCCAGATGTGCTCAGCGGCCCTTTAAGCTGCACAGTGGTAAAATACCAAATCAAAGCAAAACAAAACTCCAAAAACAAACCCCCAAAACATCATAGCTAATGAAGAAGATATAGGCTTCAAATGGGCTTTCAGGCTATGCTGGGTAGCTTGACTGCAGTTTCATTAGCATCAAAGAGGATAGCAAAAGATTTTACACTGTTTAAGATTATACCAAGCTTAATACCCTTCTCTTCAAACGGAGCCAAGAAGTTCTGGAAGAACTGGATTGTGTCAGAGAAGTAGTAGTAAGGATGAAATACATCATGATACTCAGTTGAATACTTTCTGTTGAATAATGCAATTGGCTTTGATTTAAATTGCAAACACTTACATCAGAGAGTATTTTTACACCAGGCTTAAACTACAGCCAAGAGCTAAGGTGCTAAGCAAATAGGTGCTAAGAGAAATAATCAGCGTGATCATCATTCAGAGTACTGTGTTTTTCTTCCAAGACTCATGGAGGACTTCAATGATATCAATTTAATATGCTTCACAACATCCTACCAAGGTCAGCTCCATTGAGAAGCTACGACTCTCTGCTGCTCTTGGGTCATTATCTACACCAGATGCAAAGCATATAAAGAGTGAAAAGCTCTACCTCAACAGAATAATCTTATTTAGCAGGTGCCCTGCACAGACAAGAATTACTGCTGCACTGGCATAGCCTTGATGAATGCTCCAAAAATATCACAGGCATAAATTAGCTCTGTACTCTAATCGAAGAGCAGGAAGAAAACATGTCTCCTAGTTCAGTGGCTTAGCCGCAAGATTTTAATTTTTCCTTTACGTTATACATTAACCTCAATACAAGTGCTTGCACTGCAAACATTTTCAAACAGAAGAGTAGTCCCAACGGAACAATTTGTGTTCATCAGGTTAAATATATGCACATCGTAAATCAAGGGATGGGAACTGCTAAGCTATACTTGCCTTGTGAGGTATTGTACCATCAAGTTTTTTTGAGCAGGATTTCCCTTTGTAAACAGTTAAAGTTTTGATTTACAAGTTATTTGCATAATAATACTGACAGTATTTACTCAAAGCATGCCACCGAAATGTATAAAACCAAAGCTAGGGTGTATATATTCCAAAACCAAATGATGAAATAAAATGTTAATACTGGAGACTGCAGAACGTGCAAACATATTATATATGTTCATTAGTTACAAATAGGAATCTTGGAAATACAGTGGACTGTAATTAAAATAAAAGGATTTTTTTGCCTAGGTTACAGTCATAACTGAGCAACAACATCCAGCTTCAGCCAATTATTTCAAAAGGCTCTGGCACATGTGTTGAGGTTTGCTGCTCTTAATGCTTAGAGAAGCTTAAGCTCCTTGAACTAAAAATTCATGATGTTCCAAACCCATGGCTTGTAGTTTGGGACATATGTATTTACAGGCTTGCCTGGTAACTTTTATCTTTAGCTCTTTCATTATCTTTCATTCCCTTCTCTAAGTATCAGAGGAAGGTAGAGAGGAGAGGTCCATGACAGGGGCAGCATTCCCCACCCCACAGTCTGCATATGAGAAGGGAGGAAAAAGAACCCCAAAAGAGAGGGGAGGCAAGGATTCACCAAGAAGGAAATAGCAGCAAATCCTGCTGCACCCTTTTCTGCTTGGCATCTTCCCAAGAAAAATTTTCCTGTAGGAGCCAAAGAGAAAGCTCTACCTTTGCAGGACTCTTGCCTGTAGCAGGAAGACACAGGAATGAAAAAAAGCTTCAGAGCCTGTTTTAGATTATAAGGAACTTCCACGCTCATTGGTGATAAAAGATTTGTCTTGAACCCTTTTTTGACTCCTTCCTGGCAACATGGATTCACTGGGCTGTGTGGCATTCAAAGAGAAACTTTAGTATGACGTGTAAAAAACCTGCTTACCGATTTAGAGAGGGGGCAAGTAAGGGTAGCCAAAGAGGCTGTTCCACTGCCTTGCTGAGAGTAAATTGAGCAACCACCTGCTTACCTTTTGAAAATGTTACTGTCTCTACCTGTAGTACAGCATGCCAGCAGGCAAACTCTTTACCAACAGAAAAGTTCAGATTTAAATTTATATATGTCAGAGCTCAGCTGGTGAAAGGCTTATTGCAGTCTATGTATTTTCCTACTTACAGGTCCCCCAAAATAGTCTCTAGAGTATCACAGAATTAGAAAGACTCATTTACTGCTAGACTGTCCCACATTTTTTCATGATGAATGGCGATTTATTCCTCTGAAACTATGACCAGCTTCACTAATGCTTTTCTCTGTTTTCTAACCTGCTCTGTTGAGGTTACAGTTGGCTTTCAAAGTGGGGAACATTGTGCTTTTGAAATGATTTCTTTTTTTTTTTTTTTCTAACATCTATTTTGCACTACAAAATTACATTTGATTAAAATCCCAAACCTCTGATGATCCTGTGGAACAGTTACACAGTTTTGTCTTTGCTTAAATAAATTCAAAGTCTAGAATGTTGTAAGATAATCATTTATTGATAGAAAACAAACATTCTAACTACTTGGTGCCAACCTGCTGATTAACTTAAGGACTCAGACATGGCTGAGAAACAGCGGTATTCGACTGACAACACCTTTACTCCAGTGTGGCCTTACATTCTCCGTTTCTCTGAGGAAGCCACAGAATGGATAAAACAGCATCTCTTCTGTAATCTTCGCTCTGCTTTTCCATGTCACACTTTCACCTGGCCTTTAGACATGGCAGTGAGAGGATCCAACAGAACTGCAGAATTCACCACAGGGGTGAGTCTCTTTTCTGAAAGTCAAGTGAAAGGGCTTGGATTTGTGACTTAGTAACCAGACTTTGTCTTCACTCTGCTGTGGTATCTAGATCTGGAAATTCAATTATAATCTGAAAAGAAAAATTCATCTAACCTATAAAGGGATGGGGAAGTGTTCTACTAGTCCCATGAGCATCACCACTGTACAGAACTGCACCGAAAAGTAATTAACACTGTGTTCATAACTGATTATTCAATTCAGAAAATGAATTAAAAGACTGAAAAGCTTCATTCCAAACCACATTTTCTTTTTTTTTTTTTTTTTCTTTTTTTTTTTTTGAGGGAAAACAGCCACAATTATTTTGTTGCATTGACACTTCTGTATAAGAATCATTTCAGGAGTACATATGGGGAAAAATAAGCAAACTAAATTATGCTTAGCATTCACAAAAATGTTGAAGGAAACACTACATTTTATAATTAGCAATGATTTGAGGCTGAGCAAGCTTAACCAGAGAGGAGGGATTTTCACTTAGTCACAGGCTGAGGAGATCTAAACACAACTCTTTCTGCCTAAATGAATGTTTAGGGCAGAACGAGATAGCATCCAGTCAGTCTCAGCTGCTAATTTTTTTTCTGATTTGTACAAAATACTGACTTTGTCTCTGATGCAGATCAAAAGAATGGTGGTAGGCTGGAAGATTAGCCACTCAGCAAGGAGATAAAACACCCAAGTGCTCTAGGGAATGTTTAATTGTGTTTACTAAATAAAACAGCTCAAAGATGAGACAGTGAGAAATCTTCTATTTCTTGCTATATTAACATCAGAATACTTGTGGCTTAGCTGTTGTCCCCTGGAGAAGTGCAGGCAAGATTTAGATCTTGCACTGAATCCTGAATTCCATTTACTGCTGGACAAAAGAAAGACAAGAACTTCTCCATCATTTTTGTACTTCTAGCATAGAAAATATATTCTAACATATTTATCAAATGCCCCTTTAGATCACAATTTTAGGGTAACCAAACATCAAAGCATAAATTTTGCCATGAGCTTAGCTTTCACTGAAAAGGAAAGAGGCTTAGCTTTAATAAGAAGAATGATAAAATTGCATGAAGGTTAAAATACCACTAAAAAAAGCACTTGTAAAATAACAGTGCCTAACTTACAGAGCTGGAAAGGTGTGGGAGTTTTTTATTGTTATTAACTACAGTTAATTTGAGGTCGTTTTGAGAACCTGTCGTTTGAAAAATGGTTAACTATTTTCACACAGCTATCTAAAGCATATATCTAATTCAGCAATAATAATTTGGAGATGCACCTACTATTAAGGCATATCGTGACCAGATTTTGATCTCCTATATCATTTGGCACAGAAATGGAAAATGCAATTTAATGAAAACAAATGTGTAATATTAAGTCTGGGGTCAATAAAGCTCATAGACAGTGTATACTTAACAGCATAACTACAAAGAACATTGACCAGTAAATGTATCAGGAGCTATGCCATAAATAATCTTTATGCCACCACCTTAGCTCATCAATCATGAAAATGCAATTCATAGGGGTACTAGGAAACCAGAGTACCTTTAGCTTCTTTTTTTGATAATGCCAACGATCTTCTGGATTCAGGAAATGTAGTAACCTACAATGAAGCCAGTTATTATTTAATATAGGGCCAGAAAATCATTAGCAGAACTTGGTGGGGGGCAAATATTAGTGCTAAGACTGTAAAGCTCTTGACTCCCAGGTCAAGAGCTAAAAAGGAGATAATGAGAGCCATCACAAACTGAGCACACTGGTTAAAATGGAGTTCCTTTTGATGTTCCTTAGGGGTAGATGGAAGCACTGAGACTCTTTAGCATTTACTATGAAGACACTGGCACAAAACACTGAGTTGATTAAGTTTCCTGAATATTCTGTGATGGATGTAAAATCAACACTTTTCCAGCAGGATTATATTACAAGTATAATCTTCAAGACTGAAGCAGTAGGAGCAAGGTTAAAGTTAGTTGTAAGGTGTACAAAATCACGTATTAGAAGGCTGTTTACCAGGAGTTCAAGTGTCAGAGGCAACACTTTTCTGCCTTCATATTGTTCCCAAACTGGTAGGCATGCTCCGATAGTCACAATCAGAGTACGTCTATGTACTTCAGCAGCAGACAGCATTGCAGTCCAACTAGCAGCCTGTGCCCAGAAACCTGAGCTAGCATAGTGGGCACCCAGAGTCAGAGCCCACTTGCAGATGCACAAGGTTGGCACCCAAAGTCATTTGCAACCCAACTATCGGGACTTCTTGTTTGAGTTGTTTTGTCTTCTGTGAAATAGTTTCATGCTAACTGGAAAAGGAGCAGGCATTCAAGTCCTCTCTTACCAGACAGATGCGTCCTTCCTATTTTACGAGGTCATGTCCACTCTTTCTACAGCTCAGTGAAGACTGAATGACTGAACATATCTGATGACAATTCAGTAACTTGAATGAGAATTACCTGCTACATATTTGTCATGGATCGCAGCATTACTTTCAGTGTTGGCTGACAGGAGATCAAGCCTATAATTCATAGAGAGGAAGTCCTTGAATTGATATTCTACATCCTGCATTAATGCTATCAACACTAAGCTCTGACAAGTACAACACTTCCTCAGTTTCTGGGCAAGAGCTGAGCTTCAGGTGAAGAAGGTGTTTCCATTTAATGTAGAGATGTCTAATTACTTCTGTGCTCATCTCAGCAGCACTTTCTATTGGGCAGGCTGAGCAACATCCTGCTCAGTTTAGTAGCTCCTGTGAATTCCAGTCTTTAGTGAATGTAGGCCACAGAACATAAATATGACCAACTTTGCAAAGGCATGCTGTATCCTAAACAGCTGTGATACCAAAGGATGTACAGAGCACGTATATCCTTGCTCCTCCTCTCTTTTATCTGGAAATAGTTTCCTGAGCATCAGTTAAAGCAGTGCTCCTCAACATACAAGCCAGTGAGCAGCTGTAGGTCTTCCAGAATAACTCTTTGAAGGCCCCAAATCCCTCATGTAAGTTTCTATTAAAATGACAAAACTAATAAACTAGTACAAAAACCACAGTGTGCAAAGGTACACTGGCAGACTGCTTTGACTTTTTCCTGTCTTGCTCATTGGATTCCTCTGTGTTCCTTCTTTATCCCATTTTCTCTGTTCCAGCTACCAAATCTAACAATGGCATCTGCACCTATCTTTCTTTCTTCCTCCTGCTCTTCCCTCAGTTCTTCACCAGAAAAAAAAGTGGTTCTTTTTGAAGTGCCAGACCTCTAGCCGAGAAATCTGCAGAGCAAGTTTGCCCTATTATCTCTCCACCTTTCCTTTAGTCCTTTCATCCCATTTGTGTACTGTTGTCCATTGGTACCTATCTTTCTTTATATAAAAATAGAAACCCCAGTTCACAAAAGATATTGGTGAGCAAGTCCCTGAAACTGTGTGGTGTTCTACTGTTCACTGCCAGTTCACACCCATTCTTAAGGGGATGTCTATGCTGTGTTTGGACATAATGTTTCTGAGAACACAGGATGTTACACAAAAGGTATAAATTCTGATAATCAGTTAGGACAACAAAACATTTTTAATGTTCAGATTAATTACAAGAAAGTCATCATGGTAATGTGTGCAATGTGTTACACTGAGAGAGGAAGTATACCACAGGAAAGTGAAGATTAGTTCTGTAACTGAGGAACTGTTTTCATACTCAGTTTGGATTAATCTGTTTCCTCTGTAACAGATGTGTTGTGTGACTGGGCATGTGAACACAGTGATATTTCCATTCACCTGCCATCACATCTCTATGGATTTTGAACTCCTAGGTACAGAAGATCTCTTACCTTGCACAAATGCCACCTCTCACATTATACAGTCCTTTCTGTTTGGTGGATTATTCATCTTGCTATACTTGTACCTGTTAAAGTAAAATGCATACAGTAACTCAGAATTACCTGTGTTAAAAATACTATTTTAGAAGGCTCTTGCAACTAGTTTCACAAGAGAAAAATTCAAAAGATGGCAAAATTTCCCTCCTTTACAATGAGAACACCATCAAAAGGAGGAGTTGGATTCCAACAGTGATTTTTCATCTTAAAAAACTAGTGAGCAGTGTCTGAAGAATTTCAGTATTTTCAGGATTAAATGCATTTCAAATACATTCCAATATTGTGAGAAATATCAAATACCTGATGAAAAAAGGGAGTTGCGGATGTTCAGGCTCTGTCTGGATTTGATCAGAGAATCATAGAACCAAATAGAAACATTTATAGAATAGAGCAGAATCTCTGATACAACAGACCTCCATAATCTTCACATACTTCAAAGCATAACAGATTCCAGGGAAATGCAGAGGAAAGAAGAGTATCTATAAGTCATTAGAGTGTCAGGACATCCTCAGTGCTTTATGTCTTCTCGATATTATAAATTAGCTTCTCAGCACTGTAGGCATAGTCTAAATGGCTAATTTACAATTAATAAAAGCAATAAAAAGAATGTTATCCTGGATGTAACTCCAGAGAAGCCAATGAGCAGGCACTGGAGTTGAACTGAAGTGACAGTGTACAATTTTCCTTGCACACCTGCAAGTCACCTCACGCCAATGACATATTTCAGATCAGATGGATATATAGTACACACACCATTTCTGTTTTCAGTTGTGCTTTATCTCCCTCGAGAGTCCTCTTATAGTCAATAAGTAAAAGTTATGGTATGGGGCATTATTATTAACATAGAAACACTGAAGGAAAAAACTAACATTATTTATGCCTGTTTAGTGAACCAAACAAGCATAACTCCTACCCTTGCAGATGTGAGGGCCAGCACATGCCAGCACTGTGCTTCCACTTCCAGTCCCTCTAGCATTAAACTTACTGTGCTCTCAGAGAAAAGCACACCTAGGAAAAAAAAAAAAAAAGTCATGTGTTTATAAAAGAAAGAGCAATATGTTCTCACTTCTTTCTGTAAGGATCAGCTTTGAACAGACCACAAACTGACTGACTCCAGATGATGTCATTATTTTATATAGTACCAAAAGGACTACAGAGACATAACAGTTCTAGCACTCTGCAGCATTTTGCACCAGATAGACATATTCAAAGGGTTGCATTTTGTGAAAAGCAATATGGAATTTCTCAAACCCTACTTTGCTCTCAGCATCCTGGAGTGACAGCCTCCCTGGCTTTGAAACAGTCTGTGTGTCTTCCTGGGGACTCTGAGTTGAGAGACAGTCATCAGGGAGCCTGGCAGTGTCCTTGTGTTCTCCAGGAACATGTAAGCATCACCAAAACCAGGCTGTGAAACACTTGGATTCCACCCAGTCACCATTTTCTTATGGAAAACCATTCAGATAGAAACATTTTAACCAGATCCACTAGATATGCAACAGTTTAGATACAGCAGCCCTTTAATCTTAGGTTTCTTTTCAGACTTGGGACTAACCTGCCAGCAGCAGTGAAACTGGATAGCTTTGTCAGCCCTTGCAGAAAGCAAAGAGGTTTCCTGCAGACATACAGTCCTTTAATTTGCTTAGCCCAACTGCACTGGGTGACAATGTGCAAGAGTCCAACCAGTTCTACTGCTGACATTAATCTATTCCTGTCACATTGATCGTTCTGTGACTAAAAAAGCAGAAAGTCATTTGCTCAGGTCTGAGAGAAATTAATACTTTTACAGAAAAACTGATGTGATTCATACAGGGCCTGATCCTGGAAAAGGTTAAATACCCTGGATTGCTACTGACCTCCAATGGGAGCCAGGAGATTTACAGGTTCCTTCCACAGTCTTTCTGTTGCTATAAGCATTAAAATGTACCCCCTTTAGACTCTTGCCAAGATAACATAGTAACAAAGGAAGACAGACAGAATTGTTTAAATTGGAGTGTTGTGTTCTGCTGAAAATAAAAGCATTCCGCCTTTAAAAAAAAACACCTGTCAAGTTAATATCCCCTTCCCTTCTGCAAACATATATCCTGAGCTTTCTCTTTTAGCCTGGCAACATTTTAACAAGCTGATAACAGCAAGATAACGGGGGGGGGGTGGGGGGGGGGGGGGAAGGAAAGATAAAAGTGGAACAGAAACACTTTCAAATCTGTCCTTTTGAGCACTGAAACAAGCTGTCTGGTGAATCCACCAGATACAGTGTCAAGGGGATTTCATGCTCGTTTGCTTTATTTTTTACACATTAGCTACAGAACATTGAACCAGATTCTGATTTTAGCTGTACTGTATTGCTCTGTACAGTGTAGGTGTTTATCTGCAACTACATCTAATAATGCAGGGTCTGTCCCATGACAGGGGTTTTAGATATATAGTGATAAGCATCCTTGACAGAATAGAAAGAAAAATAAAATAGCACCTTTTCCCCTTTTACGAAATCTGCTTGCGTTTAATTCTCAGGAGAATACATCCTGTGCCTTTGGGGATACTTATTCATGTCACAGAATAAAGCTCACATGGCTTATCAAACTGCTGAAGTCTCTACATTAGAGAAGCTAATAGAATTGCCTTTTTAAGCAAGTTTAGTCTCATAAACTTGAGTTACTCTTGCTGAGTGGGGAACAGAGCAATAAAATCATAGGAAGAGAAAGAAAAAATTTTGCTGTCCTCTGCAAAATACCTCCTTCTTATGAGTCCGATGCACAACTATAAGCATGCCTAGGAGAGGAATCCACTGAAACTGGACATTCCTATAGTACTGCTTGCTCACAGGAATTCATGGATAATTATTTGATCATCAATGTTATTAAACATTAAACTATGCAGAAATAGATGATTTAGAAAATCCTAGCACTGAATGATCATCATTCCCAACCTCTAATCCTCCTACATGTAGTATGGTCTGGGCTCAGCACCCCAACCTAAAAACCTGACTGAGACACAACAGGGCTTTAAGCAACCTGGTCTAATGGGAGGTGTCACTGCCCATGGCAGAGGGGTTGGAACTAGATGATCTTTGAGGTCCCTTCCAACCCAAACCATTCTATGATTTTACAAAATGCACAATTGCACCTTGTGCCCTGTGGGGTCAAGGGTGAGAGAGGCACTTCCAGCAATCCCATCTCAGCTCTGAATCACTCCATGAAGGGACCTTTCTATCCATCAACTTAGGGAAGTAGGTTTACTAATAGAGGCATGTCAGTTAAGTGGGCAAAGTTAAACACAATTATTCAACATCTTTGTTATGTTCCTGTAACATCATGCAATTTATTGCATCTCACAGCTGACACATGAACACTTCAAGCATGGTGTGTCTTACCCAGTATAAGAATGTCTTACCACAATAATGTCTTTCCACAGTATAAGAAGGACATTGAGGTGCTGGAGCGAGTCCAGAGAAGGGCAACAAGGCTGGTGAGAGGTCTGGAAAACAGGCCTTATGAAGACCAGCTGAGGGAACTGGGGTTGTTTAGTCTGGAGAAGAGGAGACTGAGCGGAGACCTCATTGCTCTCTACAGCTACCTAAAAGGAGGTTGTAGTGAGGCTGGTGTTGGTCTCTTCTCCCAAATCACTAATGATAGGACGAGAGGAAACGGCCTCAAGTTGCATCAGGGGAAGTTTAGGTTGGATATTAGGAAGAAGTTCTTTACTGAGAGGGTGGCTAGGCACTGGAACAGGCTGCCCAGGGAGGTGGTGGAGTCACCGTCCCTGGAGGTGTTCAAAAAATGAGTGGATGAAGCACTTGAGGCCATGGTCTAATGGTCTAGTGGTCAGGGAGATGATGGGATAAAGGTTGGACCTGATGATCCTGGAGGTCCTTTCCAACCATGGTGATTCTATGATTCTATGAAAGGACTCTGGTTAAAAGACTAATGTGGACATTTACATTGGCAAATCAGCTTGATGAGCTCTAGGTTGTTTATCCAGACTTCCACAAATGCAAGTGCTGGGATGCCGGTATTTCTCAGGTGTTTATATTCCTGAATATTAATGTAGGGCATAGAGCACCAGGGCATGAATTATCACAACTGTCATTAACAAACACTTTCATCTGTTGTCTCTGCATTGGCAGGATCATCCTGTCCTTGCCACCTCTCCCCGGTCTTTCACTCTGAGTAGCAGGCACAGTGTGTGACTTTCTCCCTCCAAGCATTAGACAAGTGCTCCTCTACTCTGAAATATACTTGTTGCTGCTGAGGCTACACCAGCCACAGCCATGACATCTTTGACTGTTCCCTCAAGTCAAGTTAAAGGTTGGAGCAAAAGCTTCTCCAGCATAAGGCTTTTACAAGAATCTCTGAAATTATTGTTCTGAATTTCACCAAGTGCTCTGAAAACCAGGAGAAAACCCCCAGATCCTCTAGTCCTACTTCTGTTTACATATTGAAGTATTGTGCTAGCCTCTGTTGCCTGTCTTGCCTTCTGGCTGTTTCTTGCATGGCTTTGCAGGTTGCAAACCTGCGTTCTCTGAGTTCAGCCTGTATTACCTGCTCCCAGAGACATGATTCTGCTACAGTGAGATCCTGAACGCTAAAATGCTGGATCTGCCCTGCAGATTCTTGTTCAGATAACCTCTTTCAATGAGGATTCCCTACCAGAACCTACACTTCAAAGTCTTCCAGTTAAGTAACCCTATGTATTGCATACTTTCAAAACTCCTTTTTAAATGTGAAAGCCCAGCATCTCACAAAAATAACTTCTATGACATCTTTGCAGTTACCTTCATCTGCCCTATTTGTAATCTCCTTAAAGAATTTCCTATGAGATGAAATCTATTCTCCATATTACACTTATGCTAGATATTAATTATGCCCCTTTCCTTATCCCTCCCTTGTCTTAGAGAAACAAGGACATGTTCTTGGTTCTCTCAGGAGTGTTTACTGAGCATTCTGCTTTTTCTAGATCTCAACAGTTTCACCATCCTAACCTACTAAGACAACAGCATTACTATTAGAATTTGTTTTGTTTTAAATCAACTCATACTGGTTGTCCTAACCTGCCTTGTATAGGGGAGTTTGTGTTGTCTTGAGTTTCCTTGTGATTTTTTATCAGATGTAACTTCTAGTGTCTGCTCTGGACCCACTTTCTATTTGCAACATATGAGCTGCTTATTCCTGCCAATTTTGTTCCTTGCTGATCCAGAACTAAGATTACACTTTTAAATGTTCCTTTTCTTGATTGTGAAGTTAGAACTTTTTGTTCCTACAGTACTCTGGTCTTAAAAAAAAAAAAAACAACCACCTGTTTTCCTGAGAGCTTTTTTCTTACTTCTTAATCAATTATGCTCAGTTTCACTCATTGTTTTCCCTGAATTTTGTCATTTTAAGCACGATATAATCCCACATGGCTCCATCCTCCATTTGCCCACACTGAATGCTATCTCTTCCATAAAGCATTGACTTTCCAGTCCAGTTATAACTTCATTTTTGTTTGCTGTAATGAAGCTTGAAGAAAAGTAGAAGAGGGTAGACACCTTTTCATCAGAAATTTTTCTTTTCTTTCAGTTTTTAGAATTCTAATGATATTTTGCAGCAGTGCCTGTCACCATCTGTCTTTACCTTCAAGGCTGGGTTTGTTTGGGGTGCAATTTTTCCTTCCATACATTACCAAAGCAAGTGCACACACAAGCATTCGCCCAGTCCTCTGGTGCAGATCTGCAATCTATTACAGAGTCCACCTGTGCTACCTCCTGAGCATTTGAAATAGTACATTGAATCATATGCATTCAAGATTTTGCAGTTCTGAGTTATCAATGGTATCTTTAATACAAAATTTAATTTTCTCACTCTCTATTTACTAAATGGGTTACAGATAGAGATTTTAATATTCTAGTCATACAGATCCTCCCACCAGGTTTCAGTAATGCCAGGTAAATCAAATTTCTTCTCATCAATGAAAATTACCAGTTCCCCTAGCTTGTTAGTCAGTCTTGTATCATGGGTAAATGATTTAGCGAAAAATGTCTTGCCTTCATGTTCCTTGCCACATCAGACCACTTTGTTTATAACATACTGAGTTTAAATGGGTACTGCCTTAGCTTGTCTTTATACCCCTGGTTCATGTAGTTACTACTCTTCCTACTTATGCAAACTGGTCTCCAGCTGAGAAAGTTTTCTCCCTATCCATAAGATATAGTCTGTTCTGGACACTGTCACCAATTCCAAGTAAACTGTGACAAAGTTCAGTGTTCCACAAATCCAAAACCTTCTGTTTCCACCAGTCAGCTGTCCAGCCACTCATCTCCAAGATGTTCTCTCTTCTGTTGTTCACTTGAACTTTATGTTCTTTACTGGTCCTCTATACATTCCTCATTCCTTTATTAACTTTATTTATTTATTTTTAGACCATGGACAGCATCTCTTTCAATTTAGGACATCTTAAGACGTTTTTTGTTCCTGCTTATTTCCTAAAATAAGGATGTTTGTTGGAGAAGTCCCTCTAAATTTGTTCTCTGTTTCTCAGCAGGTGACTCAATAGGTGTCTGATAATGAGACAAAACAATTAGTTGGATAAAGCATCTCTTAGTTACAGATCACTAGTCAACTGACTCAACTTACAATCTAACCAGTTCCCTTACCACTAACCATTTTCCTGTGAAGTCTGTGGCAATGAATTCCAAATCTTGTTGCCAGAAAAGCAGTTCTTTACTTCTGCACTATGCTGAACTTGGCATTTCCAGATCACATATCTTACCCTCCAGAATAGCTGTCAATTTGCACTTCATGTATCATAAAGCACTCCAGTCTTTCAACAGAACGGTATAACACTGCAAAGGCAAGTCACAATAAGAGCTTCTTTATCACTCATATTAAGCACACAGCTCCCCAACACCCTTTTCCTTTCCAGCAAGGGCTTTGAATAATGAAAATAGTAATAATGAACATTTGTGAGAAATCATATATGTATGGATCCAGACCCTCACTGAAACAGCACAGGAAACTCATAGCAGTATCAGACAGGGCTGCATTCATGATAATGTTTTAAAGCACTGCTCCAAAATATCTGAATCAATGGACCTTGTCAATCTTTGTCATGTCTTGCAGACCACTGTGAAACTAAACAACTCTAAATGAACACAAATATACATTAAGTACACATAGAATAATTTAGGTTGCAAGGGACCTCCGAAGGCTACTCAGTCAGCCTCCACTCAGAGCAGAGCCTTTTACATCTATTGCTGCTTTATATGATTCCTGCAGGCCACTGACCATGTCTTGTGGACCAGACGCTTTACAGAAACAGGCTTAAAGAGCTGCAGTTCTTCCAATTAATACTCATGAGACACTAGGTCCTGAGGAAATTAATAGACATTATCTCTCAACTAGAGTCTGGAAAACCCTTGAAAAGGAGATTTTCTTGGACATTTTTGGTTAAAAAAATCCCTTACACATAGCAATGTATTTGGACATAAGCTACAATAAAATTAAACTGTTAAAAAAAAGTGAGGATGAGCTAAAACCCAAAAGCTTAATGTAGTAGTCCTATACAGTACAGCTCTGACATGACTTTATTATCTTACTGTCCTTTCTTATATAAGGGGGTAAATGACCAAAACAATTAAAGTCAGCAATGGCTCTGTTGTGAAGAAGGAATCAGCTTGGATAGAAAAACCACATACGACCAATTGCAAAATCTATATTCCAAGATTTACCAGTTTAATTAAAAACTTACACCAAAATCACCCTTGGTTGTATTGCCAGGTTTCACTAAATGGGTTTAAGAACCACATCCTTAGAGAAACCTGTATAATTGAGCAGAGATAAGGCTAGAAGTAGTGATAACCCAGCAGAGAGTCAGAACTACTTATAGGTATAACAAGAAGCCTCAGTATTAATTCTACAAAATTCCTCTGCTTTTTTGAAAACAGTAACAGAATGTGCTGCACTTGTCTTCCATCTAGCATCATGAGTCTTACAGCAAGCCTTGCAACTTGTAGGTTTTTAAACTACACGCTTCACCTCACCTCTGGAAATATACTTTTATTTTATTACCTAATTCATTCACTCATTACTTCTTCAGACTAAAATCAATTGTGCCACTTTAAAGTTACTTGTTATAGCAGGTGCTTTAGTGTCAGGCTGCTGAAGGAAACAGTACAAGCCCCAGTGTAACAACAAAAACATGGAAAACCACTGCTAAACAACTAACTTGTATAAGCTCATGCACTAGCTGGTCTTTGCAGAATTTCTTGATGATAAATGCAAGATTTCAGTTGTCTGCACATTTGTCTATGCTACAGAAATGTTATTTAAGTAGACAATGAAACATAGCACACAGAGAAACTCACTCTGAATTTCACAAATGGGCATCTATTGGAGAGATACCTACCTCTCCAAACTGTTTCTTTTCAGCTTTTGGAGTTTCTGAAGGTCTCCTCTCAAACCAAAATGAAATGAGTAATGTAAACATTTTCAGGAATCAAAAATTACCAAAAGGAATTTGGGCAAGACCTGAGACAAGTTTTTAAAAGTGCTGGAGGCTTCTGAAAAGGAACGAAAGCAATATGTGATGTTTTCCCAGAAAGGCCTGGCTGATAGCCTGCAGAAAAAAGAACAATGCCTTTGCCTTTGAGACAGCATTAAAAAGTGTCCTGACAGACTGGCAAACTCAGCTGCAGCACAGGTCTGTGACAGAAGAAAGAGGCAAGATTAAGAACTGTTTCTTCAGGAGCAAGAGCTACCAGAAGCATTGCAACCTGTGCTGGAAGGTTTCAAAAGCACACAAATCAAATTCAGGGTCTTGAGTCTATTCTTTGAAGTGCCTTTTGGTCTGGGCCCAGGATATCTCGAATATCTACCAAGATCTGGAAGGGCGCAGCAGTACCTTCTACAAGTACAGGGTTTCCTCTCTCAGGAAAACATCATATTCTCAGGGGCTGGTCCAGTCTGTGGGGTAAACTCTCCCATGAACTAGGAATCTAAAACATCACTGACACCCTCACCTTACATTCTAAGGTCAAGGTAGATTTCTATCTATTTTTACATACTTGTAAAAATCTATTACAACACAAAACCTATCAAAACTTTACTGAGCACATTACATTCCCTACAGAGAGGACCAGAGGACAAACATATGACAGATGGCAGTTATGATGCTTAATGCACTGGTGAGTGGTACTCAAATACTGTTGTGATAAAGGTTGTAGGAGAGCTGATATAGAGGAAAACAGGTAGAATAGAGGATGCTGGGGTTGTACAACAAGGCACTGTCAATGGGAAGGACGGCCGCAGCACGAGTTCAGTGTATGGAAAAGTACATGCAAAGTATTCAGTTACCTTCACCACAAAATTGCACACTGTTGTTAAAAAGGTTTCAGTGAATGATCTCAATCTTACATATATGTGTTTAACAGGTTTTAACCGAGAGGGTGACATACTAGTTGGAAAGCTTGCAAAGAGGACTCTGCCCCTTAGGTAAATCTTTTTTTCCTCCATCAAGTTCCATATGTTCGCAGTGCTGCCCATCTGATAGGTGTGTTACTGAAGGGTAGCTGGTAACCTTGGAAGTTTGATGAATGTCCAGCATGAAGTGAGTGCATGCTCAGCTGCCAAGTATTCTGATATTGATAGTTTTACTTAGATAAATATACTTAAAACACTTGGGCACTGCTTGCAGTTTAAAACCAGGGGGAAGAAAAGGAAAGGGGTGAAGAGAAATAGCTTTATGCTGTTCTGCATTTCATCTTATTTTCTGTTCTGCAATGAAAGGCGGTCTCTCCCTGGAGACGGACGCAAGGTTAGAGCATGAAGGAGAAAAGGTCAAGAGGTTCAGTAATATAGTGCTGGGTAATTGAAGCCATTTTATTATCTACCTCAACTCTTTTTCAGAAGAAAAATACCTTCCTCACCCCTGAGTGTTCCTCTTTTTTTGTAATAAATGACTGGACATTTCTAAACCCCCACTGTGCCCAGAAAGTCAACATGTATAGATCATGTTTATGCTAATCCTCAAACATTGTACTCTCTTCCTGCATAAATCACAATCCCTTTCCAAATTTAGTAACTCCAGTTGCACCTTCTGTAGTAAAAGGTCAAAGTCCATAAAGCAGGTATGGGATTTAAGGCCATGGAAAGCTAATGGTTATTAACAAAACTCTGCATTGAATTAAATGTGTATGCTCCTGTAAACCTGGACACTCAGCTTTATGCTGATTAACTGTCTATCGGTACAGTTTTCCGTTCAGACAGCAGCATTTGTTCTTCATTAAATCACTCCAGCCTTGCACCACCAATGTCTTATGTAAATTCCCCATCTATCAACCATTCACATTGAAATACTAAAAGAAAATCAATTTGACAGCCCACAGCAGTTATAGCTTGGTTATTGGTTCCTCTGACCTCGTTATTTTTTATTTTGCTCTGAATTCAGCCTTGCAAGTAAATTAATATAACAACTCCACTCAGGGAACAGTAGAATTAATATATTCATTTGTGATTATATTGCATATGAAACTTTGTGGGAAATTAGTCAGAATGTTGTCCTATGCCAATATGGACACACAGTCTAAGTCTAATAGTCTTCTGTTAAATGACAACAAGGTTCAGACTGGTAAAAATTAAATTGTTCCCATAGACATGTTTTGTAAAATTACAACTATTTTGTTTACCTTAAACTGTCTAGCGCACAAGTCTTATGAGAAGCAGCTGAGGGAACTGGGGTTGTTTAGTCTGGAGAAGAGGAGGCTGAGGGGAGACCTTATCGTTCTCTACAACTACCTGAAAGAAGGTTGTAGCAAGGTGGGGACTGGTCTCTTCTCCCAAGTAGCAAGTGATAGAACAAGGGGTAATGGCCTCAAATTATGTCAGGGGAGGTTTAGATTGGATATTAGGAAAAAATTCTTCACTAAAAGGGTCATCAAGCATTGGAATAGGCTGCCCAGGGAAGTGTTTGAGTCCCCATCCCTGGAGGTATTTAAAAGATATGTAAACCTGGTGCTTACAGACATGATTTAGTGGTGACACGGAAGTGCTAGGTTAACAGTTGGACTGGATGACCTTAAAGGTCTTTTCCAACCAAAATGATTCTATGACTGTATTTTTTACCAGCATTGCTCAGAAGAGCTGCTCCTTTTACTCCCTTAGCTTCCAAACCTGAGTGTTTAAGACACCTGCTACCTACTTCTGGAACAAGGGCTTCTGTATTGACATTCATGCAATCACAGTCTCTTAAACTTCCTTTCCTCCAAAGACTTGCCTGTACATTACAGTTTCTCCTGCCCTGGTCATGTGCCATGTCCCTCCACAGAGCAGAGAGGAAGTGGGAGAAGATTAACTATGACCCTGAGTCTGGGGTAAACTCATGAGGAAACCCAGTTTCGATGCAGAAATGGAGAGAACATAGGTTGGAAGGTGCAGTGATGGGGCCTTACAGTAACATCACTTTCCAGTAGCACTCAAAGCTTCTTAAAACATTGTACAGTCCCACAGTCAAATGTACCCTTCAACACTCAGTAGAAGACATTCCCAGAAAGACAGTGTTCTGAAAAACAGCTCTAAAGGAGAGGGAAGAGATTAGTTGAAGGCAGGCAAAGGCAGGGACATGAGCAATCACAGATGACTCACTGCAATGCAATGAACTCATGCTCATTTCAAACGGATGTGTCACACTGCTCTAGAAGATTGTAAAATATTGCCTTAAATAAGCAATTAAAGTGGAAAATAAAGACTACTTAAATGATAGATAAAAGGGGTTTTTTGGAAAGTACATAGCTTATTATTAAACCTAAAAGCTATAATTCTTAAAATGTGTCATAATTTGTTTTTTAAATGTTAGAATTTTATTTTTTTAATGAATAAATATAATCACAAACTTTGTACCAAATATAATTATGCTACTAGACACAGAACTGAGAAATGTTTTACCACTCTGTAGTACGGTTTGTTTACTTTCAACAACTAACTAATGATTTAAAAACATTTACTAGTCAACATAACATAAAGGCATATTAAGTTTTCTCAAGTCTCCGATGCCTCAACTGATGACAACCATAACTTCTTATGAACAAAGCCCTAGCTTCACCTGCAAAAGTGTATGTGATATTTAGTAAATTTAATGAACCAACAGATTATCTCAAACACTTTTGTTAAAAACTGTATACGTCACCATGCTGATAATTAAGCTGAGATTCAGAAGGGGAATGTTGGATCCCTGCTTTATAGTGTGTTGCCCAACATAATTGCAAAGTAAATAGTCAAAATGGGCTATCTTGTGAAATTTTGCAAAACATTAGTTTTCTGCATTATCTGCAGATTTGTTTGTTCCATGACATTTAAATTCTTCCTACTTTTTTCAGGCCAAATGGATGCGTCAAAAGAAATGACGATGGAAATACATGCAACTCTTCATGTGCATCTTAGTTGGCCTGGTAATCATAAAGCAGAAAAGAAATGCTGTGTACTTAACAAGACACTCTTAATGCATGACACTTATAAAGAGTATGCACCAGAAAATAGCTTTTCTATTATGAACTGGCAGTGCCTAACAAGATGATACTCATGAATCACAACTTTAGTATGTAAGTGGTAGTGTTAAAACAATAAATCTTTAAATATTTGAGTCATACATTTTTGTACGCAGGTTTAGAATAACCCAAGAGAGCAAAATAACATGCTTGGGTAAAAAGGATAAGGATACGTGGCTAGGATTATAAGGTAAAACACAGGCCTTCCAAAACAGAATTCAAAGCTGCAGTGCTCACTTCTAACTATTTCTAAACAGAGCAGTGTGAATCATATCAGGCTGAATTAGAATAATTTCTTTGTTACTTAACAACACTCCATGCAGCTGAAGCCATCATCTTACTTTCAGAAAACTTCCAAGCAGTTGCTGGTGAACAAAAGGAGGGGCAGAGACAGAAAAGTAGGTGGAGGGAACAAGGAAGGTGAACCAGAGCTCAGGCTGTGATAGCTGTGATCATCTTGAAGGGCTCTGTGGGAGACACACAGTGACATTCATGACAACTGAAATCTTTCTTAAACAAAGACATCTCTTGCAGAAGCTTACAGACTTAGTCTTGCATTGGCCAGCATAAAATAACTTCATTAGTAATTAAAAATCACACTGTCCTCATCTTGAATATCCATTACAGTCTGCAAAACTGAAGCTGATATCTGTTTCCATAGCTAAACACAAGTTTTTGCCTTATAGGTCTGAAGTAGCGTGTTTTTGTAGTAATAAAATTAAATCATGGATAGAAAACAAAAGCAAGGTTCTCAGACCTCATCATGTTTTTATGTGAAAGTTGCAATTAAATGGGAATACCCTAAACTAATGTAATTTCAAACCAGGAGACCCGGAGGGTGAACATTTTGTTCAGATATAAGACAATTTAATGATTTGGGTTAGAAAGAAAACTTCCAAGTTTTCAAATTTGTTATGAAATGAGATGATTCCTGTGGCTGCCAGCCAGCTGGATATAATATGCATGCTAACTGCCAGCACTCTGGTATTTTCACTAGAAATGCTGATTTTCTAGATTTGCAGCAGCATTATAAATTCTCCCACTCTTAAGTACTCTTGTGCTTTACAGGTTGGTTTCAGCAAGATCCAGTTTCAGGTACTATTACTTCTGTCTGTCTAGGAAGCAACAAGAGTTTTCACCTGAAGAAACACATCACCTAGGTCAGTAATCAAACATCTTCTCTGCAGAGCACTAGTGAGAAGTGAAGGGGTCGCTGCCTTCAGAGTGTTGCATGGCAAACAATGAAAGCAGTTGTATTAACAGCATACCAAGCCACAGAAAATTACAGGGGAAAAAGGTTGGTTTGCCCTTAGCAAACATCAGAGAGCAAGTATTACACAGTATTAGAGAGCAGGACCAGAGAAGATATAAAAATGCCTCTTGTCAATGGTTTCAAAGGAAATAGATACCTCTACATTTCTGTATGGATCACAGGTCCAGCAGATTCAAGTCAAAGCTCAAAGCTGCAAAGCAAGATAGAAAGCATGATACTGATCTCCCACTTGAGAGCTTTTTCCTTAAGTTTATTTTCACAGATTCTAAGCCTCCTAAGCTAAATTTTAAACAACATTAAAAAAACCTTAAGTTTAAATAATAAAGGCCATAGTAGTACATGGTGAATGGACTTTATGAAAAGATAATGGGAAGGAAAAAACAAATAACAGGGTGCCATTGATGGGAAGGCTGACATACCGTGGGTAAGTGTATGTCCTCATAAACCTTCAGAACAATTTTCTATAATCAGAAAGCCTCTCCAAGCAAAAACCTCACATAGCTTTTTTCTGCTGCATACTTACTCTCTGAGCAATTTTACATTGTTCCACTGTGATGCCCAGGATACTACTAGCTTTATGTATTGTAATAATTGCAGCCAACCACAAGGCATATAGATGAAGGTCATTTCTATCTGGGATGCCACTGACAGATGGATTTATGAAAACTGGACTTGACAACATTTTCCTCATTATAGCAATTGCTCCCACTAGATCATTTGGAACTTTCCATAGTTCTTGTTTGGAGGCACTCAGGTGTTTTGTGCCATCTCTGATCCTTAACACTATGAAATTAATTCTGAGTGTTAGTCAAACATAGCTCAGGATGTTTGTTTCCTGCAGAAATTCGAATTGTCATTGTAATCTAGTAGCTTTCTTGCTAAGTGCTGAACAGCAACCTGGCTCTGTCGAGAGTACAGAACATTAGCAATAACTGAAATGATATCTACAGAAAATTCTCATTTGGGACACAAACGCTCTCACCTAAGATCAGGACTGTGGTTTGCAAGTCCACAGTCTGGACCGCAGTCAGGAGAGACAGGTACTCCACAGAGTGAGTCAGTACATTAACATGGACGTTTACCTTAGACTAGGGTGAGCCACTGCTTGGAAATGTCTGCTTGTCTTCACTGAGTAGAAAGGGATCTTGGACAACCAGCTCAGACTAGACAGGTAATTTTGACAAGGCCAAGGCTAGATGTAATGAACCCTACCCCATGTGAGAATCATAGTGAACTCACAGCCAAACCTGCCACTAAGCTGACAGCATTTAGAGATCACTTTATTGCATCAACACACTGTTGAATTGAGCTATAATGTATATTCTTGAAAATAGCACTCCAATTTAGGACAGATTTAAACAGATCAGGTATTCAAGGTTCTGAGTTTTATTTTCAAATCTACCACGTGTGATGTTATCCTCAGCAAGCCTCTTGTCTTCAGTTCCCTGTTGCTAATCTGTTTTCTACTCTTAAGGGCTTCATTCATGATTTTTTGAAAGCTGTTCTGAGTTCTTTAGGCCATGTAAGGTGCTACAAAAAGAGGAAGGGAAATAAGAAGTAATAATAACTGTTAGCAACTGGAAAGAATTTGCAATTATTTCTTTGACAGCCCCAACTCACTTTCACTAACAGAACTGCATTTAAAAAGCAGGCAACTGCATTCTGCTCTTTGGTATTTTATATGTAAAAACCAAATAAAATGTGTCTTTACATTAGTCCCTCCTCAACCAGAGTTAGAGATGTGTTTCAGTGATTTCCAGGCCACTATGGCACAGCCTGCAGCACCTCTAATGAGATTTACGAAAGCAGACTGCCTGCTTTTTTGGATTGTTTTTAAATACATTTTTCCCAATTACCTTCCAAAATGTCTGTTTCCCATGCAAATTAAACACGATTCTGGAAAATCCAAAGTCTGGTTTGTGGGAGTGGAAATGAAGGGGAGATGGGAGGCAAATCCATCCCTTAACTATCTGCATTGCTTATTGGGCAGGGTTGAGAAAGAAGCAGTAATTTAAGAAAAGTACAGAGGAATCAAAGTACTTCTTGACATAGCTCATCTTCCTCAATGTAGCACGTACATTTAGACTGTTAATGACAACTGACCAACACAGAAACCAGCACTGTACTAATACACATGGCAGGGAGGTTTGTTTGATAGGCAGTGTGCATGTGTGTGTGTAGGTATAAGTCTCTATCATCATCTCCTCTCCATGTGACTTTCAAGGACTGTAGGAAAGATCATGAAAAAGGATGCTAAGTGTGTTTGTTGCAAAAATGATAGCGAAAATAGATTTGTTTTAATCTTGAGATTTTTTTTTCCTTTAAAGCCAAAAAATAGGTCACTCTGTTCTAAGAATCTCTAAATTACAGGAAACACTAAAAGCTAATGTATTTGCAGTTTGCAATCTTCATTTTCAAAAAGTTTGCTTTTCCAATGCCTTATACAGAATCCACTTCATGGAAGGAAAAGTACTTTGAAAAGGCTCTGCCTTTACAGAGATAATTCAGTTTTAAAAGCCCAAAGAACAGATTTTAAGGGCATTTAGACATCTTTTATGCTTTAATGGGAACCAGATGCATAAATGTCTTTGCAAATGTAGCTGCTGATTTTGACTTTGCAACAAGCAACAGAGTTTCACTGGACTCACTACAACAATACTGATTTACATTTACACTGAGAATCTCACCCCATTCCTGTAACTTTAAACCAAAAAATGCAGATTCATTTAATGAACTTTTCTTGCCCTTTTAAATATTTCAGTTTGTTGCCAGCATGTATGGCACTGTATCATAATCAGAAAAATCTGCTAAACCCAGCTTGGTGGTGCTCTATCTTGTCATTGCGTAAGACCGATCAAGACTACCATTGCACAGTATAACTTACAATATGGAAATGAGACAGGTATGCTTGAGAGCTATCATGCTTGAAGAAGCCAGAGAAGAAGCAGGGGAGTAGTCACCTTCCATTGTACATGCATTTTTTTTCCTTAGAATGTGTAGCTTTACAGTTTCATTACTGAAATAGGAACTTCCATCCAGAATAGTGTCATGGAGTGACAGCTAGTAGTGCTGACACCTCATTTTCTACTTTTGGCAGCATTAAGAATTCAGCATGTAGAAAGTGTTGATGCATTTATGCCTCTTTTATATATTCCAATCCAATGTACTTAACGTTCATTGTTTGTCTAGCAAAAACAAGGGTGTATTTTCCAGCTCTACTATTATCACAGGACTGGTGAGAACATAATGAAATCGTGAAGACATAAATCCAGCTAAGGACCTAGAGCATTACCTATTTTCTTCTCTCCCACTTGAAACTCGGTATGAAAAAATATTTTGATATCTAGTGTACAGACACACAAAGAAATTAAAGTAGAGCTGACTAAGCAAGGTTCCAGAGACTATCAGCCAGCTTTCAGACAACCATACATACAAATTCTTTGAAATAGGTCTAAAAGCCCTAGTTACTTTCTCATAGAGTATCAGGGAGATTCCTCTGCTAAGTTAAAAGGAAGTGTTAAGTACATACGAACTTAAGACCAGTGCATACAAGATGAAAGTTTTATTGCAATCCCTTTGGCATTAAACTACCTCCTACTTGCCATACTTGGAAACATCAGCACTGACTTAGGTGTCTTCAGAGTCATGATGCTGAAGGATACTGTTCTCTTCCCTGAGTACCTTTTTCTTCTTCATATCTTTCACATCTTCCCTTCTCAGATTCTACAACATCCACATCCACCTTTCTCACCCCCTCTAGCTTCTGTCCACAGTTACTCAAATCACAAATCCTTAGTCTCTTCCAGGTACAGGTACAGCTGCCTTCTCTCTCTGTCCAGAAAAATATAAATTTCTTAACATCCCTACAGAGAACGGAAGGCATAAAGACACAAAAAGTGCTGCTACCATTGAGGAGAAAGAAACACCCAAACAGTGAGGAGAGCAGGACCCCTGGACTGAGGCCAAGACTATAGTAAGGGTAGAAGGGGAAAAGTGTCTGTGATAAAATTGAAACCTGGTATTGTGAGTTTTCCTTACCATTATCCTGTGATTACCAAGCTGGTTAAACGTTTCTCTTTGCTTTTGCAGTTTCTGTTCCTTCTTACTCTCTACACAGAACTAACATTTGTGTGCTATAGGACTCAATTAATGAAAAAGAAAGTCAAATGTAAATAAAGTGATTCCCACTTACTTGTTATGTATCTGCATTATCTGTAGATTTATTGACTGCATTGTCATCTTCTCATTTGTTACCTATTACCTGAATCTTTCCTGGAAAGTAGGTGAGAAAACGCACACACCTATTCTAAATAGACTTTGTAGCTTTAAAGTCTGGTGATGTAGATTAAAGAGAGACTAAGAATATATGAAGGGACATTTCAGTGTCATCAGGAAGCAGTGCTAAGTTCACATTCACTTTTACTTCAAGGCAGTATGCTAGCAGCAAGACTGCCAAAGACTGGTATTTGTTAACTTTTCGCCACAAGTAATACACTCTGCTCAAAGGGAGAAGCAGGTACCCCATATATCCTAAAAATGTGAAAATATCTTCCCAAAAGGATGATTTTCCCTGGAGTTAGATATTTCAGATTAGGTAAATCTGAACTCTGCCTACACTGCCAGATTTGTGGGTGTGTGAGTGCTTGGCATTACTTTCCAACACATATTTATGTCCAGCAGGTATCATATGATCATGTCATAAGCTTAATCCAGCTATCTGAGAAAGAACTTACTACAACTCCTAACTGATATGCTAGAAAGTGTTTAAATCCTACCCATTCTATTGAGCACAGTACGTTTGTTGTGAGTGACGTCAGCTGCATTTATTTTTGCAGTGCATTGTTATGACGCATTTAGGTTGTCACTCAGTTTGTCTCCTCTCCAGAACAGCAACAGAAAGTCAATGTATACGTATTTATCATCACTACATTTCCTCTCCTCAGCAGCATGACTGATTCCATTTGTATTTTTAATATGACCCAGGGACATAAGTGGTGATTGAGATAGAAAGAGGAAGCATTTTCATTTTGTGTACATAAAGGAAATGTGTGTCTCCAGGCACACTATTACTAACTTAGAAGTAAAACATCTTGTACCTGCAAACACCTACATGGCTGAAAAAAGTCAATACTTCACCAGATGTCAAAAATCATGTTGCTCAAAAAAAGTTTGTCTCTAGCAAGCATACTCTGTTTTAGGGACTACAAATTCCTTTTACACATATTTCCATTAAAAGTTTAGAGTTCACTTCATGTGACCATAATGCCATCATTCTAAAGGTTTCAGGAGTACCTCTACAGAGGATACAAGGGATGGATGTCAAATATCTGTGTTTGTCACAGGAACTGGAGATTTTGAACTTGATCTCAGCTGAAGATTCACAGACAACAAAAATTAAGTTCTACAGGCTTCTAAATAACGGACAATGTTTAATTTAGTTAAGTTATATTCTAATAACTTGTTAACCTATCATAAGATTTACTCTAAACAAGTTGGAAATGGGGTCTCAATCCCCATAACAGTTTACGTCCTAAGATTAAGAACAGAACTCTCTACTCACATCATTCAAAGCTCTTAGCAAATTGGCAAGTAATAGTAATTCATTTGTATTGAAGATAGGATGTAGAAATAAAAGACAGAATAAGGAGACAGAAACTATTTTTTTACTTACATACTAATTTGAAATCTCAACAGCATATGCTTCATGTCATGAAGCAAGCATGCAGGGTATTTGAAGTATATGTTATTTATCATTCAGGCAACCCTTTAGCCTTCCATAACAATGTTTTAGTACTTGAAAATGTCTGCACTAGAGACTGAGGTTCACCTGGTGTACAGTCATGATTTTTCCTCCAAACTCTCATTTTAACAAGACTCTAAGAATCAGATTTGATAGGGACATGCAAAGAATCTAGTCCTAGTGCCATAAGGTTGCCCTCCTTGCTGCAGCTGACCAGAAGTTTCACTCAAATTTCCATAGCATTTTTAGGACAAATTCTGCTTTTGATTTTTACACCTAAACTCAACTCCTTTGTAAAAAGGAATTAATAGCTTGCTGAAAGAAACGATAGACAAAACATGAATGTTTACCTTGTCCACTCTTTTTTGCTGTGGTCTCACAGGTGCAGACTTCAGAGCATGTTCCTCCTTCATGTCAGGCTTCGGGAGACACAGTTTGGGCGGGTTTTACTTTTCTATTGTTTGCCAGTGGGAGCTCTTTAGGAAGGGAATCCTAAAGCTTTCCAAAGACATTAACCTGTAATGTTTAAAAGTAATAGGTTAGACAAGCACCAGCAGCTTGTCACTTCAGTTAAATCCTTCTTTCAAGTGTATTAGCTGGGTGTCACAACCTCAAGAAAGAGAATTAAGAAGGCATTTGTTTTTTTCATGGCTTGGTTCCTCCCAGTGTAGGAGAGGTTTGTCTGGAAATACTCTCTGAGATCCAGGTGGCAATCTCAGTCTTCAGCAAACTAGTAAATTCTAAAAAATCAGCCCCCCCAGGGAATCTAGGCAGTATGAACCTGCTGCATGGCCATGATTGCTCTGAAGCAGGAGCACAAATATGCTATGTGCCACAGAGCACTGGACATGAAGCAGTGCTTATGCTTGAGTAAATCTTCTTTAAACAGCAAGCTCTCACATTCACACCTTCCTCACGACAATTCAGCCTCCCTGTTTTAGTTCAGCACGCCTTGTTCTGCTGAAAGAGGTCATAAAAGCTATTGAAGATTACAGTATCTTGCTTAACTCTAACACAGCTTGTCTTTCTTTCTTAAATACAATACTCTCTGTAAACTGTCCAAAAGTCCACCGTTTTTCCACATACCAATTATCTACCATTCCTTTCTCCCCCATTACAACTGCAGATAGATTGCATGGTACAGATACAGACACGTAACTCTGCATCTTCTACTGTACAGCTGGATCTGATTCCAGTGCTCACACTATCAACCTATGTATTAAGACCAAGAACTCTGCAGTGATGAATGTGGCAACTTGGGTCACACTTTAAACTGGAAATAAGAAACCTCTGAATCTTTTACCAGCAGAGCAAACTAGATTTTTATTAATAATTTCCAAACACCACCATTTAGCATCTGATTTACACATACAGAATTTTCCAGAGGTTAAAATATTAGTTCTTGATCATTGTATTTGGACATAAAAAATAAATATTTATATAGTGTAGCAAATTCCTATTTATTTACTAGGGTGCTTTGCTTCATCTGTTAGCAAAAACATCATACCATTTTCCAAGAAAGACACACACCTCTTGTCTAAAGAGTATGGAGAAAAGGACATTGTCTGCTTTGTACTGGCTGTGACTGCCTGGAACAAGAAGCCTGGAGCTGCAGTGTAAGCTTTCTGGCTCTTGTATGCCACCATTGCAGTCCTTCTCTGGCCAAGTGCCTCTGTCTAAAAAAAAACATGTCTCAGCTGAGCATAAACACGCATCATTTAGTGTTGTGTTAACTTTTTAACTAAGACAACACCGTAGCCCATGCAGTTTCCTATTAACCACAGGAATTAGACCCTTTTACTCCAAAAAAGCATCAGCTATGCATACTGGACAGCAGATTTCAAAATCCAACAGGATTTGCCTGTAACTAAGTGCATACACAGAATTCTAGAGCTGTATCCAGCAGGAGCAACGTGGGTTGATGGCAGAGAAAAACTGGGTCCTAGGTGTGCCACATTAACAGGGAAGTTTGTAATGAAACCATGAACCAGTTCAATCTGTGGAACACTATGGAACTGTCTGTTTATCTCAATATGCTCAAAATACATTCCAAAACCCATTTTTTTCAGAAATAGACACAACTATAAACTGAAAATAAAGAATGGTGTAAGAATGGTGTAATAAGATAAAATAACTGGATCTGAGAGAGTGAAATCAAAGCCAAAACATTTTAGATTTTTTTCTTCATTATTACATTTTGTATTCACAGATAATTATAACTCTGGAAATGTGAACTGGACCAATGCAGGATTACAAACCTGTAAAATATGAAATACTAGCCACAGAAACAGAACTCATGGCATCTGAATCCCAAAGCTCTCAGGTTTGTATTTAAAAAAAAAGCCCTCACTTATCTGCAAAATGTGCTGGAAGTTTACTAACAACATTTTGAGTTTAAAAAAAAAAAAAAAGGAATTTTGTATAAACGTCCCCCTTAAAACATGCTTTAAAAAAAAGATTGCTGCTTGTGGCTCGGGGTGTGCCTACCAGCATATAGAGCATATTCATTTTCCAGCATAGTTTCTGGCTTAATACAGTGAAGACTGCATTAGTGATTGTTGTCATGACATTTCCCTCTGCAAGATTAAAATGTTTCCATTCTGGCATCCACAGCTATTATTGAAATAACATAATTTGTGAGTTATATGAACTTGCCCCTTGCCTAGGATAATGAGTGGATGAGGCATTTATATGAAGAACAATGTTTCATTATTAGCAGTAAAAATATGAAGGTCTTCACAATGGGCTTCTTTGCAACTTGTGCATGATTCTCAGAAGAAACAGCAATTGTGCTGTGGCAGTGTAGCACTAAGCAAATTTCACTCTCATAACAGCTTCTGCAGTGCTCGGTCATCAGAGAGTAGTGGCGAACCCCAGAAGTGCCATCTGAAACACACACCCAGTGACTCTACCTGGCAACTGCCTCTGTTCTCAGTGCCTACTGTCTGCACCCCTTGCAGAGTTTTCGTAGGACACCAGCCGATTCCAAGGCAAATTTACTTTTTTAATAAAAGTGAAATTCACAGCCAGTGTAACAGTGAAGGCACTGGGATTGCTCTCAGGCAAAACATGCAGCACAAAGGACACAAAGCAGAGTAGTTGGTTTGGCAGCCGGGAAGGCTTGTCTTTCTCTATTGACTACAGAAGGTGTCTATTGATGATTACATTCTTCTATTATATGCCTCAGATAAATGCCTGAAGCCTTCATAATATCTTTCCCATAGGTGCCTGTGCCATGCTGTTCTACTCCAGTCATGGGTGCTAGTGGCACACCACACCTTGGTCATTTAAGACTTTGAAAAGCCTCTTACAACAAAAGATTTCAAAAGGCTGTTTTGCGGTACACCTGGGAAAGATATTCCATATTTTAAATTATTGGATGACTACTGCAAGCCCTTTTGAGGTGATCAAAGAGTGTTTGCTAGTTTGCCCTTCTGAAAAAAAAAATGAAGGTAAAGTGACTGAAAACATGTACGGTGTAGACCACAAGAAGCAGACATAGTTTGCTGATCCATAGTTTGTCATGCACATCAAATCACATTTCTGATCATCCTGTTTTAACAGAAGCTAGGACGCGTAATGTTGTCTGTGTTTACCTTTGTTAATTCTAACTGTAGTCTGCCAGATTGTTCTGTTCCCCATATTAAACATCTAATTAAAAGGCAAAAGATATTCCCAGTGTAAAACTCAGTGTCCAATAAATTCAAATTGACAAAGAAAGCACATTAAGGTTCAGGTATTGCATGTTAATCAACCCTGAAACTTACTTTTGCATGAAAATAACAATATTGCACAAAAATGGGTTTAGCAACATTGATTCAAATAAAAATCAAACATCATCTGAAGGCATTTCTGACTAATTTTTTTGCCTTTAAGGGGAACCCTCAAATAAATAAGGTTTTCCTCATAAGAACATTTTTTGGGGAAAAAAAATGGAAATGCACACAAGTATGTATTTGCATGATATTCATTTATACAGGCTTGATCAGCTACCTCTGAAGTCATGAATTTAAAGGGAAGAACAATGCAATCTGCTTTACATGATGAAATGTATAGTACAAGTAGTGATTTAGAAGTAGTAAATATTTAAAGTGAGTTTTACTGAGAAATTCACACGCTTGTGATATTCCTATAAATTATTTTGAATATTGGTCAAACGCTTAAAAAATATTCATGGATTATTTTGAAGCAAGGAAAGAATATGATACCTAAGATCTTTTTTTTTAATCACAAATATCTCATGGTTTTCTACTTGCAGCTTTCAGATAAATGACTTCAAATTTGTACAATATACCATTCTGTTTGTTTGAAGACAACAGAAACATGCTACTTTGTTTTACTTCAGAGAAATTGCTTAGTCTTTCATATTTGTACAAGCTTTGCCTATCTCCTTTTCTGAATTGTTGAACTAGAGCAACCTAAATGTCCTATATATGACTTAACACAATAGAATTAAACCTGCAGTGTGTATATATATCTCAGACTTGGTGCCTATCAGCCAGTGGGAGATGCTCAGATAAAGGCTGTCTAAAGAGAGGGGTTACATCAGTCAGGTGGTGGGAAAGGTTTGGTGGAAAGGTGGCCATTTGGCTTGGGCAAGTCAACTCATTTACGTTACAATTTTCTGCCATGTTAAATACAGCAGGGCGCAATGAGGTGTGCACTTGGTTGTTCAATGTGATGCTGACATTTTCTGATGGCCTTCACTGCAAAACATAGAGTCAGCAAGCCTGAATCAGTATTATTTATCCCTGCCTTTTATCACTGGCTTCTCTGGTGCAAACCAGGCACATTTTCTGCAGAATGGGGAACTTCAGAAATCTTGACAGTTGGAGCTGGGCTTCTGGGCTTTCTGCCACGTAGCTCTGGAAACCCATTTGTAGTGGAAGGAAGCTGGAACCAGGGTTTCCACCCCAGAGCTATTCCACCAACCTTGTCATATTTGTTTAAAAAAAATCATTCTGCTTATCTTTCAAAAAGAACCAGGCCAGGGCTGCTATTCTACAGGAAATTTTGAAAAGGAAATAGGAAGCTTTCCTTTTGAGTCATCTTACAAGAGAGTGGGCTGCTTGGCAAAGTGGAAGGGAGGCTGTGTTCCACTCAGTGTCACAGCCAATTGCATCTGCTTAAAGAAAGGGTTAAGTTAAATCAGCAACAAACAGAATGTTGTAGCTTTAGAAATGTCCCTGCTGAGGCTGTCAGTGTTTAGTTCTCTTGGTTAAAAACTTGATACCCTTCCTGAAACAGTGATATTGTCCTAGATATAGCCCTATGTTTTCACAGGACATGTGTAAACTGGTGAGTCTGTGAGGTTTCAGTGACCTGTAATGTGACACATCTCTTAAATGAAGAACATATATACGCAAGTAAAGTGTAGTCTCTCAGCTTTGTAAGGTCATTCACTCCACACTTACCACTAGAGTAGTCATTAGAGGAATTGCACAGGTCAAACAAAAAATATGCTCTGGCTGGTATATCTTCTGCTATGGAAAGTTTACAAGAAGCATATAAAATCTGACAGAGTCTTCAGAGGACGAGAAGAGACAAAAACCTTGCCTGTCAGCCCAGGTGAATATCAAGGGAAATAATATGTTGCAAAGGAAAACTAGTCCATGGATTTCACTGTGCAAGAATCTCTCCACACAAGAATAAAAAATTAGGTGTGTCCAACTAGTCCAAATCTAGGGAGCAGATTTAGAATTTGAAGCTGAAAAATAATGGCAATATGTTCCATTAATGCCAAACTAAGTCAAAGACATTAAACATCAGCTTCATATTTGGTAGTTTTCAAGGGCAAAAATTACCACCTACATTGTTAAAGGCCATAGGTAACCAAAATATCCAGATAAAGAAATATACATCATATATCACAGAACATGTCATTCTAGTTCTATTTATTGATTCATAACAAGAGTTATGAAAAGTTGTATGGCATGAATATCCCAGAAACATCTGCAGGAAACAGGACTGGAAAACCATCAGAATTATTAATAAAAGATAGGATAGCCCATAGGGCTGGGAAAAAATGGTGATGAGCATGAGGAATGATAAACAGTTCTTGCTTTGTGCAGTGGGTCAGGTTTAGGAAAAAAATCTATTTCACAAGCAAGCACTGTACAACCATTTCAGTCTGATAACAGTTCGAGATAAAGTTTTTAATTATTTTAAAAAGCTAATTTTAAGTACAGAATCTGCCTGTTACTAATTATTTGGCTTAGCAGGCATGTTTAAGTAAGACTGGCAACATATGCCCAAAACCTAAAAATAATTAATCCAACAGCAGAATCCAACTAGTAACATTTACAGATAGAGAAGCACAGGAGACTTAAATATGTGTTTGAGATTCAAAGCCATTTGGTCCCGTCTCAGTGATGCTGATTACCTCACCTCTAGAAACATAACACAGCTCACATCGTTTAACAAAACTTATTAGATTCAGGCATAAAACTCAAGCCTCTGCCAACTCTAAAGCCTTCAGATGGTCTCAAATCAAGTACTTAGCAGAGGAAAAACACCCTCTGTTTATCTAGGGAAGAGACACACCAAGGTCAGATTGAAGATCTAGCTTTTAGCCATGTGCATGGAATGATCACAACTGTTCAAAAGTTGGTTTTGACCCATGAATTTCATGAGAATGGCCAAACCTTTCATCCTAAAATTATACCACTGACTGTATTTAGTGGTGGGTGTATTAGACTCCAATTTCCAGATGTAGTTTGGGCAGCAGAAGGAAACAAAGGCTCTCCCATAGCTTTCATTATGTGTAAATATTACTGAAAATATGAGCGTTCAATGGTAGGAGCTCTGAGGTTTTTAGAAGGTTACATAGCTTCAGTGACAAAGCATATTTGGTTTAAGGTCATTTGGTTTAAGATATCTGCAATGAATTACAGGAATATTTATTTTTTTTCTGGGAACACTGCTTAGAGGAGAGACTGGGAATTTGAGAAAAACCATCCGTAGGGAAATGATAGGCCAGTCAAATGCAGCTTTAAACTGAGTTGGTTTGACATGTTTACTTTTGAACTGAAAATTTCCTGATCCACATGAAAGCAGTTTGATCTAAAATGTTCCAATTCTTAACAACCTGAATGATCAGAGAATGTAAAAAGACTACATTACAGCTGGAAAAGACTAAGAGGTATTATTATTAAATGCTGTAAATATCTCAAGGTTTAAACAACCAGGAGAGAGAACAGATTTTGAGCTAGGAAAAACAAACCAGTAGTGAAACTAGAGCAAATAAATACAAACTGCCCAAATAAATCAAAGTGTAAGATCTTACTTTGAATAGGTGCAGCAGGTCTGAGAAACCTAGCTCTTTTAAAGATGGATTTGTATACATATTTATGAAAATAATTTGTTTATCTTAGAACAGCCCAAGTTGGAAGGGAATTTGAAAGCCAATCTTGTCCAATCTGCTGTGGCAAAGGGAGCCTAGATGAGATTATCTAGTGCCCTGTCCAAAAGCAGCTTGAAAACCTCCAGACGAGGACTCTTCCACGTCCCTGGGGAGGTTGTTCCAGTGAATGATTGTTGTCACTGCCAAAAGATGAAATGGCACCAAAGACTTTATGACACCAAATAACTTGATAATTCAAGATCCCAGTTTATCAACTGCCAAAGCTGGCTCACCCTCTTTCCTAATTAAAAAAAAAAAACAACTGAGTGTAAAATCAGTTTCCAAAGAAAACTATATTTCTGTGAAAGCTGAGTTTCCTATTGGGAAAGCCATTCTAATATGCCATCACCCACAAACCATACAGCTAAGTCTTTGAGATAGTTTCAAAACAGGCAACACAGCCTTGAGCTCTCTGTCTCTAATCCTTACCAGTAAAATGTGCTAGAAAATCTTTCTTTCTGCTCCCCTAACCTTTTCACATAACTTGTCAAGGTGGACAAAGGTATATTTTAGGTATCTATTACCTCTTGTGTTCAATCCGAGTTAAATGTCGAAATATACCTGAAACCCTGGGCTGTGTTCTTATAGCAGTCTCTTACTGTGTATTCTCTAGTACAATGAAACTAAATTTGCTGAGATTTCTGGTTCATAATGAATAAATCATTTCAGGTTCCTAGAAAAATATCTCTTTCATAATTAAAATTAGAATCATCTGTACATTAGAAGAATTTTCCAAATAGCTGAAATGAGTGGAAAGACCTATGAACTGATTCCTTAAAAAAAAAAAAAAAATAATTGTTTGCCATTTGACATCACAAATTTCAGAAACTTCCTAACTTCATAACACTGCTGAACCAAATCCCAGTGTGATCGCATTGTCAGAGGTTCTATACACTGCAAATCTTGGGCAGGAACTGTGACTACTGTATAGAAAAAATGCTTATAAACAATCATTCGTGATCACCTTAGCATCAGTTCTTACTGCTTTCTGAATCTTGTAGCTTTGCATTCATCTATTGCAGCTTCTTTGCCTTAAATGCTCTTCACAACTCACAGAAGTGAGGAAGGCGGAATTCTGGTACTAACTAATAAGCTGCTACTGGTTTTGCTAAGCAAGTCAAGTTGCTTTGCATTTTTTTCCCTGTAGAGGTAGACGTACTTGTGTATGATATTTCTCTTAGAACAAGCTGCTCAGATAATGTCACTGCTACTAGAAAATGTCAAGGACATACTTATGTCTAAGTTGAAACTTTCTTCATTAACATGAATGATTGGCTCCTCTTTGAGAAAACTGCATAATTGACTGTCTCTGTGTAAAGCCTTCACCCTTCTCTTTCAAGAAAGAAGCACGTTCCTCGTAGTGCCCAAAACATAGATCCCAACCACTGTGAAGGTGACTCTAATACTTCAGACAAACTAATATTGGCTAACCCTGACTTCATGCTGGCAGGTTTCCATCTCCATAATAAAGTTCACTAGTCAAGGACTTGTGAACATTTCATTTTAAACTGTATGTAGAGTGCTGACTTTGTTCCACTGTTAAAAAGACAAAAAAAGAACAGCCCTACAGGGTAGGACAATTCAATTATACCTTTAACCTCAGGTGAAGAAAACTTCTGAAGTTTTCTCTCCAGCCTCAGTGAAAAAATGCTGCAAATCTGATTTTGAATCACCTGACATGAGAATAAGTCAAAGCATATTTGTTGTCCTGAAGAGAACAGAGCATGAAAGTGATACGAAAAGCAACACACACAGGATGCGTGTCCCACACTTAGAGATAACATGCGATTGATTTACATAGAGCCCTGAAGACACGGACAACAGCAGTAACTCCTAGATGTCACACAAGCCAGTCTAGGACACTAATCACCAAGAGGTGGCCCTGGTATCTGGAGTCAGCCCTTACACACTATCCTGCAGACAAGTGAGGCTGTACTCTCTTTTTAGTACCACGTAATCCGGAGGGCCCTGTAAAATGTGGCAACAACCAACATGCTGAAAAACTCACTGAGTGCCCTGAAGGACTGTGTTTAGTAAAACTGTGCTACAGTTTGTGTTTTATAGTAATCACACAGAAAGGCCCCATCCTTCTCAGAAAAGCTGTGAGTGATCCCTTCCAGAGGGCATTTTAATGCCTCAGAAGTCCCCTGCTAGGAGCGGGTGCCCATCCCTCCCTATGCAGTACATTTCTGAAGCAGTTCAGCAATAAACTCGAACTTCAGAAATTACAAAGAACAGCATACCTAATAAACATTCCCATGAATCATTGAGAACTTACTTTAGTTGGGTCTAAAAAGGCTTCTAGAATGAAGGAAATATTTTTCAGGATGTTCAACTTTATTTTTGTTGTAAATTTCCAGCTGAAATCTACCTCTTTCAGACACAGACCTTAATGATGTCAGAAGTGATGCACTGTGCTCTGTCATCCTGGAAAGAGAAGCTTCTTAAGAGCAGACAGCTATTCAGCTATTAGGTGATCCACTATTAATTCCAGATGAATGACGTCCTTTGAGGTGTAGACCATCCATATATTTCCTAAACCTTTTGATGGTTTGACACTGAGGTGAATTTAGCTAATTTACTAGTGAGCAATTGACTTTCACAGCTGATGTTTTTTCAGCCCTGGCTTGACTGCTTGTTCACCTGCAGGACATGGAGATGGACATGTGTGGACCCTGGGCACAGTGCCCAGTAAAACAAAACCTTCCCCTGTCATTGTGAGCAATAAACACTGACAAAAAAGGAAAGGTAAATCTCAGTTTGTGTTGCTGAGTAACTACATTTATAGCAACATAAAAATCAGAGCACATCCACACAGAATCCCTTTCAGAGGAGGAAAATCACACAAACCCCCTCTTTTATCCCCTTTACAAAACCAATTGATTTTTCAGACTTCAGCTCTTTGAAAAGCACAAGTATCTTGGGGGAACAAACACTATGATTCCTGACACAACTTGACTTCAGTGGGTAGCAATATTGATATCTTAGAACAAAGGAAAAGTGAGAGAATATTTAAATCAGGAAAGGCCCAGTGAGGCATGTAATTGGGAGAAAACCTCTGGTGAATGTCCACTGTATCAGTGGCAGGAAAAGGCATTGTTTTAATGATTTACATGAATGAGAAAAGACAACTTCATAATTGCAAGAAGTACACCGGGATAAAAAGTTGAAAAGAAATTGTTAGAAAAGCACAGGGGCCAACTGAGAAATTTAAAATGGTAAAATGAGGAATCCCATTTCTACCCGATTTCTTGAAATGTATAAAGGAAAATGGGAAATAGTTTATGTTCATGTTTGATTTTTAAAAGCAAAGCCTATGCATACAGTTGTCTGCTAAAATACAGTTGCAAATAATTCTACCCAGCTTTCTGATTTCTATTTTCAAGATATAAGAAAGAAGTGCTTTTACCTACCATGGGCTTTCATCTAGATTCCTGTGAATATCAGAATGAGAGAGTACTAAAGCCAGGTTACCATAACGGCAGAGAAATGGAGCTGCTTGGGGGGCCATTTAGTATTTCCACTGGCCTGCCTAATCTCCAAACTGCTTTTTTTTTTTTTCCTTAGTTAAGAACTTAAAAACCTGGCATGTGTCTGAAATATTGTCTACTAATTTTTAGATGTCATGCTCCTGCACAGCAAGACAATCAGTGACTACACATCAGAATGAAATTAGGTAGGGTACAGTAATGTTACTCACAGATCACTTCTGTGACCAGGAATTGCTCCCTCCATCTCCACTCTCACAGCAGCTTGAATTCAATATGTCAGCAATGGCTTAGCACATTTCCTAGTATGTTCAGGTTTCCTGTTCATCCTCAGCCCCACAGGCAAGGGAAAGTAGTTTCATGAGAATGCCTGGATAAGGAGTAGTCACAAAATTTTAAATCCCTTGAAAAAAAGCTTCCTAAACATATGGTGTTCTGACATGGAAGTGATGGCATGTTTAGGATGGTCTAAATATTTTCTGGACCACCTTAGCGCCTCTGACTTCATTCCAAAGCAGGACAAAGAATAGTACCAACAGTAACCACAGCAGGTCTATTCAGATAACACATCCATCCATCTTTAATCAGCCATAAATATATTGCTAGCTAGCAGACCCCATTCTGCAGAGGTCACTCATTATGGACTGCATTTACTTCCTTGTCACTATGTATGTTTTAAAATCAGGCCCTCTTCTGTACCAGTACAGCACCCACACAGGCCAAATGCCAGAATACCACTATTTTTTAAGCCTAGCTTTTTGAGTCAGAGGAAATGCCAAATACCTTATAATCAATAAAATTATTTTTCAGAGTTTGGCTATAGGAAGGGATCTCTTCTACACTTTACAGAAGACTAAATTTCAGCTGCCATGTACCTCTCAGAGGGAGAGTGTCACACTTATGACATTCTCCTCTGAATCTACTGGCAGAGCTGGGTGGTGGAAGAGGCAAATGCACTCTAAAACTTTCCATCATAGAACAAGCAGCACATTTTCTGTACTTATGAAGGCCTGGTGCAGTTTTTCCTCAAGGTCCTCTGAAAATCTGAGTGAGGAAAGAGAGTTGGAAAAGGGAATTAGTCACTTCTCTGGAACCACCGACCTCTTTTTAGAGGCAAGTGAGTAACAGTGAAGCCAGCAGTTCCCAGTAATTATTTTTCAGGGGAGATATAGCCCCATTCACAAAGTGCACTTAATATTTGGGTGGTTCTTGGCAAGAGGAGACAAGTTCTGAAACACGAATACCAGGCAGCTCATCCCCAGAGGCATCTCTCAGGCTAGTCAAACACTGCTGCTCCCACCTTGACTGACCTTGGTATCTCCTGAGATCCTGGAAAGGAAAGTGGAGAGCTTGAAGACAGAGCCCTTCATTGATGCAGTGACCAGGAAATATCCATCATTTTGCAAAGATGATGATGAGGAACCTTGCAGAACTCTTTTTTGTCACCCCAAACCATTCTACAGACCTAGATATGACTGTGTGGAGCAGATTTCAGCAAAAAAATCTGGTTTTGTGTTCCTATAGTACAGTGCAAAACATTATCTATGACCTTTCTAAACATAGAATTGCAAGAACCATTAGAATTTCAAGGATAGACTTCAAGTCACTGTTATTGTACAAATACCACATATATTAATCATCACTTGTGTCTGGTGATCCCTTTCAGCACCATGGAAAGCCACAGCAAATACTAATTGCAAGTTAAAGTATCTGGAAAATATGTGTTAAGTAATTTAAGCAGTTCAGAAATCTTGTTTTTTCTAAAACTACAGAGGATTTCTGAAACCTTCAGGGTGAGCTATAAAAGTGACATCAAAAGTGGTCATGGAAGCTACAGAACATTGATGTTGCTATGTATACTAGCAGAACTTCAATTTGTACCTTGAAGCTGCCTAATTGACTATGCATAATATTCATCTATATGCCAGTTGCTTGCCCGTACTGTCCCTAGTTACAAATAACTCATCTGACATGCAGTAATAACCCATGTATTGCTGTTGCAAACAGATACAGCCAGATTAACTGGAACATGAGACACTACTTTTATATTGCATGACCTGCTTTCCCCTTTCCTGTTGGGCACTATTTAGGCTTGATAAAAGCGCTTTTTAATGGGACCATACAGAACTGGACATTACATCCTTGCTTTACAGCATGTGTTCTGAACTTAACAGCAAGATATTCTGGGGATTATTGATTTGGAATGATGGAAAGCAAGTTTATGTGTTTTGTTTGGTTAGAGAATGTTCATAAGCCACCAATGATGATGTTGTTGTGAAAAAAGGGAAATGCAATTTTGGAATATATCAGATAAAGTATGACACAAGCAACTTCTGTTCAAGATGGATGAATCTAGAAAACAGCTGCAGAAATGGATTTGTAGGTTAATAAAGAGAGTGTAGAGGCTTTTTAACAGGAGGAAACTAGAAAAGATTTGGCTATTGAATTGAAGGAACATCATCTCAAGCACTCATAGGTATACATTGTTTGTAAATAAACACAGGCTCGAAAATAGAGACTAATGAGCATTGGCTCTAAAAGAGCCTGTTGGTAGGAGCTATGAGAACAAAGGTAATGCTGGATCTAGATATTATCAAATATATATATAAATAATAATTTGGCCTGTTTAGGAATTGATTTTATAACTTAGCTAAAATAGCAGAGAATTTGATTCATTAATGAAAAAGCTCCCTTTCATTCCTAAAGCTATCACATTACAGCAGAGCAGTCAGTTTAGTTATACATCCTGTACTAGATAATGGAACATAGCATACAACAACAAACTTTTAAAAACACCTTAGGGGAACTTCTACACCTCTCCTGGCATTTTCATGTAAGCCAATGCTTATAACTTTGTGTACATGCTACATTTGGACATATAGCACCGCACTGCCAAAGAAGACAAATGAAGAAGAAAGAGAGGCTCATACACTGCTGTTAACAGCATGGTCAGTGGTCCTTCTCAGTACAACTTGCAGTTGTAAGCAGATAAACCCTGCAAGAGGAGCACCCCTCCTGAGAAGGGCAAGCCCTTGCCATAGACTTTCTGTCTCCGTCAGAAAGAATAAAGGGCTTCATGAACTATTGGTCTAAGCCTGGAGGGGTCTTATGCCTGTAAACAAGAATTTTGCAGCCTTTTTATGAAGAACTGCTGTGTAGATTCTACAGTTCCAGTGTTTAGCAATGAAAAGATTTCTTTGCAAAATAAGCAAGAGTTATTATGCTTAATGAAGTACAGATAATTGTATGAAATCTTCAGTAAAATCAGGCTCCAGGGTTTTCAAAATCATATCATAGCCCTGTGATGCGAGAGGTGAGATCCTTTATTGTTACTCGACTTTTCAAGTTCTTCTAAGACTGAAAGACTAAAAAGACAAAAGTAACTCCATCTCCAAAAGAAGTTCACCTGTAGTGAATCTAAGACTGTTTCCAAGAAATCTTTTACAGAGCAGAAAAAGAGAAATTTGCTGCAAGTGTGGTAGCTGTCTGACTGCCATGAAGTCAATGACACATCATTTGCGGAATGAGATCCTAAATTCTGAGAAAGACTCAGCCTCTGTATCTATTTGTCTCAAAAGTAACCCCCTATGAACCTATGGTGCAGTTATGAAAATATACCAAGAGCAGTGAAAAATAAGTGCTCAAACTGTAGTGTTCCACAAAGGGAACAAACCCACTGAAAAACCTTTTACAAACCATAAGCTCTGCACAACTGCAGGTTTTTAGCTTCTACAAGTTTTCTGTTTGAAAACAAATCCACTTCATTGCCTAATAAAATTGAAAAGAAATTGAAGAGCTAAGTGAATACTGAAATACTTTGCTGAAGTTCTTAGCTGAGAAGCAGCATGCACAGCTGAAATGTTTTATGAAGAAAACTTTTGCCTGGATAGAGCATTTCTCATAGCTAATGCATCTGTTCCACTTTGTACACTTCTCAGCATGGATGTATATGGAGTAATAGGTTTACACCTGCTCCTGAGAAACTTGGCATCTAAGACATGAACAAAATTGGCTTTAAAGGAAGAGAAAAACTAAAGAGGCAGAAAGAGCTGCTTTACTGTTTCTTTTTCTGCCTCTTTTATCATTTGCTTTGAGTAGATTGTATTGATAGGAAATGCAGAACACGCAGATGGAAATGAATTTGCTCATGTTGTTTACAACATTTAGATATCCTTATGCTGACTTAATGAGTGTAGTATTGCTAGCATATAAACCCTAAGCAACACAAGAGCCAACACTGAGCTCTGTGGAGACAATAAAAGACTTCCCAGGTATCCTTGAAGATCCCAAAGAGATTGCTCACATTGTGAACAAGTTTGACAGTAGAGATAAAACAGACACAGTTAGTAGCTGGGAACCTGAAGCCTATGCTAATGATATACTGAAAAGCAGTGTAAAGTTTTCCCTGCAGGTGGTCAGGCAGATGAAACATTATAAATTAGCAGAAAATGAACTCTGATTTGAGTATTCTCCTCATTCCTGTCTCAACATCTCATCTTAACATTAATTTTCTGCAAGGAGAACTGTGCGGAAGCGAAGTCGGAATGGCATGCCTTAAAGCCTTTTTGATACCTCTCTATACATCTGCACTTTATACAAGAAACATTCCCTATTACAAACCTCACTAGCCTCTTTATGTCACTAATATTCTGGTATTTTATCTGATTCCCTAATTAACTGACTTTTACATCCAGCTTTTAAAGTAAACGAGTCAAGTATGAAGGAACTAGAAGGGATTTTTTTTTTTTACATATATATGTATAGACTTTCTAATCATTATACCTTCTTGAAACCCCTGGCCAAGTATGCATTTTTTAGTGTTAGTGTCTGTGCATCTCAGAAGTCAGTTTAGGTCAGGTTAGAAATAAGGTGAATCTTTGACTCTTTTTTAAAAAGTTTAAAATGGAGTTGTATACTCTGAAAAAAGCATGAAACCTCTTCCTTTCACCTCATTTTTACACCTACTGAGATATAGTTATAAATTGATGTCTTTCTCTGGCCTTTAATAAAACCTGACTCTATTGTGTACCTGGAAGAATAGTTTCATGGATTCACAGAATTGTCAGAGTTGGAAGGGACCTCCAGAGATCATCTAGTCCAACTCCCCTGCTTTAAAGCAGGATCCCGTAGAGCACATCACTCAGGACTGCATCCAGGTGAGTCTTGAAAATCTCCAGAGGAGACTCCACAACCTCTCTGGGCAGCCTGTTCCAGTGCTCTGTCACCCTCACTGAAAAGAAGTTTTTTCTCATATTTAAATGGAACCTCTTATGTTCCAGCTTGTGCCCGTTACCCCTCGCCCTGTCACCAGGAACCACAGAAAAGAGTCTGGCTCCATCCTTCTTCAGCCCACCCTTTAGGTATTTGTAAGCATTAATTAGATCACCCCTCAGCCTTCTCCTCTCCAGGCTAAAGAGTCCCAGCTCTCTCAGCCTTTCCTCGTAGGGGAGATGCTCCAATCCCCCCAACCATCCTCATTGCCCTCCGCTGGACTCTCTGCAGTAGGTCCCTGTCTCTCTTCAACTGGGGAGCCCAGAACTGGACGCAGTATTCCAGTTGCGGCCTCACCAGGGCAGAGTAGAGGGGGAGAATGACCTCCCTCGCCCTACTGGCCACACACTGCCCTGTGCAGCCCAGGGTGGCACTGGCCTTCTTGACAGCAAGGGCACATTGCTGGCTCATGGATTATTTACTGTCTGCCAGGACTCCCAGACCCTTCTCCTCAGAACTGCTTTCCAGGAGGTCCCCCCCTAACCTATACTGGTGCCTGGCATTCTTCTTCCCCAAGTGCAGCACCCTACACTTGCCCTTATTGAACCTCATGAGGTTCTTCTCTGCTCCAGCCTCTCCAGGTCACACTGGATGGCAGCACAGCCTTCTGGAGTGTCAGCCACCCCCCCTCCCAGATTGGTATAGTTCCTCAAATAATTTTCAATTACTTTTCACTGTGAAACATGCTCTGATTAATTACCAGTTGCTCTGCATAGTTTGCTGGACTGTACTTTTTGATTTACAACAATTAACTTTTCTTTAAACAGATGGATGTTAATATATCACACAGCCTTTAAAACTTCTATTGCAGTGGATCTACCTAAATGAAATCCAGACTTATTTCAATAACATTTGCCAGATGGTGAAATGCTTTGATTATTTTGTATTGGGATTATAAACTTATTTTCTTTACATGCTTAGAATTGTTCTGCGAAATTTCTGCTTTTAGATCTTCTTAGATCTAGGTCTTTCTAGATGTTCCCAGTCCCGGAAACCGGGGCAGAGAGAATTCTCATGTTATTCAAGGGGAAGGGGCTGCACAGGAGTGTCCTCTTAATCTTCCTGAGTCTGAGGCTTGGCCCCATGACAGGACATGCTGAAGGAGCTGAAGAGAAACTACGGTTCTGTGCTGCAGCTAGAAAGTATGTGAATTGCCACTGATTCGGGGCAAAAATTAAGAAACAGAGACTAATGTCCTCTTTACCTCCATAAAATGCTTTTCCCAAGACATCAGTGTCTAACAAAAGTCCAGGGCTGAGATTTACTCTGTATCTAGAGCAATGTAAGCACTTTGTGGACAGCAGGTAGTATATTTTGCCATTCAGAGTGAGTCTCCATGGCAGCAGAATGGCTCCACATAGTCCTTCATCCTAAATTAGTCTGAAGTCTAGTCAAATCATCCAATGTTAACAGCAGACAGGAGCTCCTGTCATGGGCCAATACCAACTGAACTAAGTGCTCAAAAAAAAAAACCCAAACAAACATGACCCATTCCCTGCTGTAAATCAAACCAACACTAGTGCAGGGAAAATAAAACAAAGAACACAAATGCCTAGCTAAAGTCAATTATCCACAGAAGCAATCATTCTCAATGGCCTCAGAGACTACAAGAGAGAGGTACTAGGACATTCAGATCCATCATCTTCCCCCATCTTCTGTATTTTGCAGGCTGGAAGCTTTGTGTGCAAATGAGGAGAGCAAGAAGAGCTGTACAGCTGGTGTGCAGCTGTGTCCCTGTGGACAGCTGATATTCTCCTCATCTCCACACACAGAATGACAGCATTTGTTGTCGCACAGAGCACTGCTGTAAAACTGAGTTCCTGTAGGGGAAAGGCAGAATAGACATAATATTGGTTATTACTAAGCATCCATAACTGAAGTGAAAAAATGTTTTGTTTTGCTGTTACAAACTCATTCATTGTTGGTGGTGACACTGTGGAGATTATACAATATCATTCCTCTCAGCACTCAGGAAGAAAGGAACTGAATGTTCAGCATCTCACCTCACCTTATGGAAAATTCTGAATCTACATACAAAAAAATACAGTATTTTTCTTTAAAATTTCAAAAAGGATAGTGAGAGTTCTCACATGCCCTTAAGGGTCATCTTAATACCTTAAGATCAGCTGTATGAGAGGAGTTATCCAAAGCAAAACACCATCTGTAATTGCTAAAACTGAGGGTGAGTCACTGTGAATTCCCTGGACATTTCTGCATGGCTAAGTCAGTCACAGACACTGGTCTACCCCACACTTCACTGAGTCAGAGTAGTCTGTTCTAAAACTGGAGATGTTGGTGGATGGCACATTAGCAATTTTTTTTATCCCACTCTAGACCTTGATGGCTTGTGTCCTTCACTTCTCTGTTCTGTATTTCTATTTCAGTTCCACATAAACACCAGGATAAGCTGGTATTGAAGCTACAGGCAATTACATGGTATCCAAGTGCCTGAGCACACGCATAGCAACAAGAACATTAGGCATCCAAGTGCAAAGTTAATGCAGTTGTCCATCAGTAGCGATGTGCTGTGTCTCTGGGATGTCCCTGCAATCTCCAGGTAAAATTTCATACTTCAAGCATCCTTGCTGTGTATCACTAATCCTCCTGTAAAAGAGGCATAACAAAGGTTCATCTACTCAGATTATAACTACTCATGCCATTTTTACAGCCACTCCCAAGTACCACTGCTACAAGTAACATAAACCATATGTTTCTTGCTCTCCAGCAGCAGTGGTATCTCTGTACACATGCAGGTATGTATAAATAAATGGATTTCTATTTATACTTGCAGGCACATTATGCAAAGAGGCAAAAGAAAATCGTAATAGTCTTTTGGGACACCCATCTGTTTCAGTGTGTCAGCATTGATGTTTCAAGAAGCAATCTTTCTTTGACCTATTTTGACTTTTCTAGTGTCCTCTTTTGTCCCTTCTAGCTTTATCTTAAACTTGTAAAGTGGTTGACACCAGATGGTTATGCAAGATCTTTTTTGTTGGCCCCGATACACTCATGAAAACAAATACAACATGCCTTCCTAACGTTCCGCACAGCCACATATTCCCCTCTCTGCCCTGAAAAAAAGTAACAATCATTACCCAGTCTATTTTCTGTCTTCAAAGGGCTTCTAGCCCTTTTTCTTTGCCAGTCACCTGTGTTCAGTTGACACTAGAGCCTAGAAAAAAGGAGGTGAAAAGAACTCAAATCATGCAAGTGTTTCACCTGGGTACATGCTGCTGTACGTGGAGACCTGCAGAGGTCAACAGGCTTAAGAGACCTATGTCTAAGGCTCAAAATTGGGCTGAAACCACCGTGAGTAATCTCCTAACATGGAGACAATACCAGGAATAATGAGAAGATCTTAACATAGCAATAATATTTCTGACAATCATAGGAGCAACTTACTATATGCACCTGGAAAGGTCATTACAGCATCCTACCTACAAGCTTTTTTTCCCCTCAAATGCTCTTTTAAAATAATTTAGACATAAATGAAGTTGGCCTAAAAGTCTGATAATATCTTGTCACTTCAATGGTTTTGCAGTTCTGGTCTCCCAGTGAGAAAGAGAACTGCTTCCTCAGCTGCTCCAGGAAAAGCTAATGCAAAGGTCACATAAAGCTAACTATTTGGTTAAATAGGCACAGAGAAATCCCCTATCTACAAGGCCTTTCAGAAAAAGACCAGCTGAAAAATAGAGCGAAGGATAGGATTTACACTTGAAAGTTTTGGCTTAATTTAGTGGATTTCAAAGTAGCCAGTCATACGTGAAATGTATAAGATTCTTTCAGGTTTTCTCTGTGGTTTCTCTGGGGAAAAACAAAGAGTCCAGACACTTGCTGCAAGTAAATGAGGTTTGCCTCATTTTAGATGCCTATAAAGGCGATACAATTTCAGGTTAGATTTCTGTAAGATCCCTCTCTGTGGGAAAGGCCATATTGTAATGTATACTTCCATGTCCCCTGTAGCATTTCATAAATCCTTCTCTGCAGGAAACTCTGTGTTTCAGCTGTTGTGTTCCAAAACCTCTCAACTGCTATAAATTTTAACTCAGTCATGATATACCCAGTTTTAACTATTCCTTTCAAGAAAGCATATTTTCCCACTCTCATATCTAAAAATAAGATTTCTAAATGTCATTTTTTCAAGAAAGAGAGAACATTATAATTACAATCATGTTATGAAAATCATTTTATGGTATTGTTTCCTAAGGGATTGAAACCCAAGCCAAATAACATGATGCAGAAGGTAGTTTCACAGAAAAAACACTCCCAAAAATGTTTGTCCTATCGGATAAGTAGGCAACCTCCTATTGGTTAATAATGTATTAAAACTTGCTGACAAAAGTATTGCTGTACAGTAACAAAAATTCAGGTATATGTCCACTATAAATTATATTTCAAAACTTACATCCACAAATTCAAATAAGCCAACCTTTTGCAAAATAGCAGATATCTATAAAATGATCCTTTCAGGACCTAGGAGTCTTTGAAACCTGTTGCTTAAATCAGAGTTCACACTGAAGACCTCATTCTGTTGCAAGGATACCAAATATATCAGAAAGGAAACATAAGCTACTACATTTCTCTACCTAAGCATCAGTTTCCTCCCCTTCTTGGCCTCGGGTAATACCTAGTCCTGTAAGTTCAGCTGTATGTGAGGAATATTCCAATTTAAAATTTACCCCTCCCTTCAAGCTGTTACCTTTTCCCTAACCTGGCTCATTTTACCTCCATTGCAGTGCTCGGATATTCCTGGGCACATTGTTCTCTTCCAGTGCTACCCAATCATTTGCACTTGGCAGGTACCAAGGGCAGTGACCTGCATACTTCAGTCCAGAAGCTCCTTGTCTTAGGAATGCTTCATTCGTTTCAGTCACAGCTTTAGTCAAAATGTAAACATCCTGCCTGCCAACAGCAGAAGCAGCTGTGCTGCAAGACCCCACTGCTGCCTGTCATGCAGTCACTGAAATTGTTGGCAAAAAGCCTTTTGAAGGCTGCAGTTGCAAAGGACTCTTACTGCCTTAGTCTCTTGTGCATTTCCCCTTCCTCAGGAAAAGAAAAAAAAACAACCAAAAAAACCCCAAAACACTCAAACCAGAAAAACTTTCAGAAAAGAGACAACTGAGGTGTCATTTCTGTGAAGGGGACATTGACCACTGATGGACAGAATAGACACTGTCAGCTCACCTCCATTCCTGTCCCATGGTCTGAAATCCTATTCATCAGCTTTTCACTATTTCACCTTCATCCCATAAATCAAATAGTGGGACATTAAAAATATTCATCTCACTAGTAATGTTCTGAATTGGGTTATGATCCTTGCCTATGCAGAGGTGATGGATTACTGCACTTTTGATTAAGTGTTTGTTGTAGAGAGACGGCAGTGTATGACATGGTACGCTTCCTCTGATGGACTGCATTGAAAGTGCGTGATGTGACCACATGTTTATGATAGGCTATTCTGAGGGCTGTGAACCTCAGTTAAAAACAAACCGATCATTAAAAATAAAAATAAATTAAAAAAGAACAAAGTACCTAGCATCCTGTCAGACATGCCAATGCATCTTTTATAACAATGTTCCTCTCACACAAAAATGCATGGGTGGATAGCTGAGTAAGTCCTTTGTGAGAGCTTAGCTTTCAAAAAACTTTCGAGAAGTCATAAAACCTTGGTTTCCTTTTCCTTCCTCCTTTTAACTTACTGTTCTTTTCCTTTTCCCAATCTGTACAATTCACATAAATGTAAAAGAAAAACCTTCTACACAAGCACAGACTGCATAGAAGTCCGGAAAGGAGACTGTGGTACGTTGTCATCTACATTTTCAGGTCCTCTAACCTGTCTTTCTGAATCATTTTCAAATTCACCAAACTCAGAGGACATCTTTACAAAGGAGTGTTATAATTGCAATTTACTTCAGAACATCAGTCAATTTTTGTTCCATGTGTGGGGAACAGTTTATTACCCATCTTCATTCTTAATGCATTTACTTAATTAGCTGAGGAAAACCAGCCAAGTGTAAAATCAAATTATTTAAGGAAGATTATAGGATAATAAGTTAGTCAGCATTATTATACTAATCATTGTAATGTGCAGAATATTGCATATTCTGTGTTTCATGGTGGAAAATACAGCAATATGCTAGTGAGTAAACTGACTAGAATTTTTTAGAGGTAGAAATATGCTCATCGTATTTCTCTTTCTTTAGTAACTTTCTCTTTTAAATCTCATTCAGAGATTTTCAACATTTGATTGCATCAAAAGGCATTGATTTACAGAACAAACTAAGTTACTATCTTGTGAGATCCATTCTGAACCCAGTAAAAACCAAGACAAGTCAGTGGAACTGCATTTTGTATGCTTTACATCATTACCTGTAGATCAGAGAGTGTCTGATCTTGGAGTAACCCTCCAGGACATTAGTCAGCCATCATCACCAACAATTAAGTAAAAGGCTAACTTTAGAAACTTTACGCCACTGGAATATTCAAATTAAGGCCTTTTATAGCAGGAAATTATTTTCTTAACCCATCTGCCTGCGACAGGACAGTAAGTCACTAAGGAATGGGCAGGGACAGTATCATAGAAACAAGATTACCTGTGTAAATCACAGACCTGCGTTGTGTATCTCTGTGGAACTGTCTTACTTCAAAAAACAGCTTTAAAAATGTTCATAGGAAAATATTTAATAAAATTAAATACATAAGAGTTTAAAAGACAATTCTCACTTAGATTGACCTTGTAAGGTTGAATGCGTATAAAATTGTCCTGGATAAGAGTTATAAATTCAATTCCCACATAGATGGTTTGGGGTTTTTTCCAATTGACTGATGTGTCACTTTCAATTTTTCTGTTTTAAAAGGAGGTTTAAAAAGCACACAAAAAGAAGCAAACATTACCACTAAATACATCAAGACAAAATTCCCATTCCAGCAATTTGCTTCTCTAGAAATATGAGCAGATGTCTCTTCTCATGGTTTGCCACAGCAAAACGCTGAATTTCACTGTATTTATTCTGTGCTATAATATAATCAGAAACTGCATCATCATTATCAGACAGATCTCACGCAATTCACTGGGACTTCGGCACAGGATTATAGCTTTCCTGAAAGGGATAAAATCACTTGTGTGCAAATACTTTGCTCTTTTGTGCTCACAGCTTAATTTCCTCATTCCCCAGATGAAAAAATCTATACATCACTATCTAATCCTAATGTCTTGACCCACACAGTTTTCTCCCTTTGGAAAATTTTCAGAACCTGAGAAATGTTTAACCTGATAAGGTGTTTTTAACAATGGCAAGTATGTGGGCTAATCTTTGTCATGATCCCTTACTGAAAATACTTTTTATATATGAATATATTATTACATAAGAACTTATAAATCTGGTTTATATTCACGTGTATTTTATATATGTATTTTACATATCTGCATATGTATATATTTCCATGTATATGTGCATATATCCATTTTCTATTACTTAAATTTGGCTTACCTGCATACCTGGAATTTTCTTCTACATACTTCATATGCCTGAACTACTGAGCTATTTCCTTTTATTTCCTCTCAGTACTGAAAGAAAACTCTATGCTGAAATGACTAGAAGAGTGCCTTCATCACTGTGTTCTCCTCCTCCTCTCCCCTGCCTGAGCTGTGTGTGAAACACATAGGGATGTCATGCTCTATATTTTATCTTCTGTAGAAAAATACATCAAAATCCAAGGGTGGATGCAGTGCAACAGCAACACAGAAACTACTTAAGCCTCTCAGAAGCAGCATATCTGCCACATAGCACAAAACAATTAGGAGATGAGAGATGGTCTGAGCCAACACTGATTTTTAATGCTGTATTGTGATTCATAGGGCTACAGAAGAAGTAAAGTACATTGCCCAGACAGTCAATAAGAAGAGCGAGACAAAGTACAGCACAAAGATAATTTCTAAATTGAATTTTAAGCAATCATTGTTTATCATTTTGCCAGCCACAGACTCTAATGTCTTTGGGGCCTGTCTGGAACAACTTGAGGGATCAATCAACAGCTATTCATTAAAAATTATTTGCCTTTTATTTTTAAATAAATTTTAAATAGATGATTCACAAGTCACAGAGAAACAATAAATATCAGAAATCTTGTCCTTGACTCATGTCAGGTCTTCCCACATAATAGTCTTGCTCTTTCTTGTGTTCATCTGTTTCCTTTTTGTTTGTATTTTTTTTTAAGGTTATATCCTCAGTGTTTGACTTCCAAACAAATTAAGCCAATCAGGAAAAGCTAGTGACAGAAAACTTGAATCCATCAAAATATGAGTCAGTTCCATCTCTAAGTCAACAAATATGTTGCCCTTAATTTCATAAAGTGTTCAATTAGTCCAAGAAGCAGCTATTACCATCCTGGCACTTCCCCTGCATGCTCACAGTTGCACAGCAGTTAAACCCTGCTTCTCCTCAACAGCTGTCCACGCACACTCCAAAGTTGGATACTTATTACTAAAATAATTCAGTGATTCATTTTCAAAGTCAGAAGCAAACATGAAGCCAAAAGAAATTAAATTACATATATTTCTATTGACTGTAACATAGAAATGAAATGTCTAACCAAAAATTCTTCCTGGAAGCAAAATATCTCCAATAATACACATGAAAACACCCCTTACATAACAAGCAATTCAACAAACTTTACTGGGTTCCCAACTACATAATTCATTGAACAGGAAAAATAAAAGATCATGAATGTTACCCAGAAGTGTATTTCAGATGCTCGCAGATGTTTCAGCTAAAACTTCTCCTTAGTCCAATGACAGGAATTATACTGGTACAGAGAAATTGAAGTGATGCATGTACGTAGGGCATCTGTCCTGAAACAACAAACATTTTCACCTCAACTAGATTTTTGCAATACTATCTATACTGGGAAATAATAGCATACTATACCAACTAAAATTAGGTCCTTTGGTTCTTTTCAAGTAACTTAAACTCTCAGCGGATTTTGTATTTGATTTTTAGTGAATTTGTAGTGCTCAGAAATAAAAAAAAAAAATTTGAAATCACTAATGTCATCACAAGTGGATGGAGGTTTTGGATCAAGTCTCTTGCATAAAATTAAATATTCTTCTGTGCAAAAAATAGTTTTTCCCCTTAAAAGAAAAGCAGGTGAACTGCTGTGATCAAAGCTTCTCCATGTACTACACAACTGGACCTTGTACACTGTAGGTTAAAGCCCCAAACTACTGACAATGAACTTTAGATCAAAGCATGGATGCTGGCATGGAAATCTGTACCCTCAGAGATCAAAAAATATCACAGAGCTTCAGAAAGCCTTGCAGAACATATGAGGACAGATGTATTTTACAGTGAACAACAAATAGTTTATCCATAAGAAAGAAAACAAAAAAGACTACTACTTTTAGAAAATAAAAAATAAAAAAAAAAGAAAACCCTTCCTCCTCTCACATAAACAATTAAAAAACATTTGGTAGCATCGCAGCATGTAGCTATGTCTCAGCCAGAAAAAAAAAAAAAAAAAAAAAAAAAATCAAGTCCCTTAGGCTCATTAGGAACCAGGACACACTGAAACAGGTCCAGCGAAGTCTGGCAAAATATGCAGCCTACAGCAAAGCATAAAGGGCCAGTTCAGAGGTGTGTCGGGGAGGTTGTTTTCCTTTTCTCACAGACAGGTTAGTTTGCATGCAGGCTGAGGAATTAGGGGTACTGTTTCATAAAACACTGCAGGACTAAGAGGAAACAAAAGTATTCTAAAACAGTAATAGATTAAGAGTAAGAGCAATAGAGGAGAATCAGTTCACTGTACCCAAGCACAGTAACAATAATATTGATAGTTTGCTAAGTGTCCATTTCAGATTTCAGCATTGCATTTCCTGTCATTACTGCTCCCAAAACTACATAGTTTAAGCATTTTAACAGAAATAGTGCAGAATAAATTATTTTATCTTTCCATTTGCCTACACCGCTCATGGAGTTTTCTCCAAAATTGTCTCCAAAATTATTCAACAATTCAGAATTTGACCTTGTCACATAAAACAACCAAACACTCATGCCAACTACCATTTGGAAACCCCAAGACACTATGTATTTGGAATTGTGACTCTTTTTTCTAGTGTCACGAATTAGCGTTACTATGTCCTGTGCATTTTCAGGAGTGAAGGTACACCTTGTGACTCTGCAACCATAAAAGATTTCAGTGCAATTTTTGCAAAAGTAGAGATAGTATATGGCACTGTTCTGTCCAGTTTCCCTCTCTGCAATTTTTTTCCGTTAGGCTTTTCAGAGGTTTCAGCCTTTTCTGAGGTTTCAGCCTTTTCTCTAAAATGTTCTTTAACCCAGCAGCTGTACCCCTCACAAGAAACATCAGTTCATGGGTAGAACTAGTGTTTTTTTCTAATGTTGCACTTCCCTTCTACACAGAGAGTGCAATACAAAGACAAAATGCTTTGTATTGTAATCAACATGGCCTCACTTGAGACTCACAGATAAGCACTCTGAATCCTTCAACAAGTCATTAGAGCAAAGCTATATACAGCTTAGGTAGAGTAGATTCAAGTGTGTTTTGGAAAGTAAAGAAATTATGCAAGCAGGTTGAGACATTTGGTGTGGGTATGCTACATCTACAGCTTTTGAATACCAGTTGTGCACTAAGTTTGCACTTTCTTTCCAGTGTCACAGTAATCTGTCAGAAACCTGAGCATACTAACCTGATTTTTCGACACATGAAAGACCTACCAGAAGTACTTCTGACTGCCAGGTCACTGTTTAATTTACTCCCCATTCCAATGCGGAAAGAGTTTGGTAATATTTTTTGTTCGCTGTGTCTATCTTATTTTCTTCCTACAAGCAGTATATGAAAAGGGAAAGAAAGGATTTCTCTTCTAGACTGACTAGGTATAACAGGAGAAGCATGGGTTTCAGTTAATTAAAAATACGTTTTCCAAGTTTATTTAAAAAATAATGTCATTTTCTAAAGATGTGTCTTGAGGGGTTAATGTTATCCCTCAAAGTAATCGGTAGTGCAAGGACTTGGTTGGATTGTTCTGAAATGAAATTTGTTTCTTAAAAAAAAAAGTCCATTTTGGACCAAGTCAATTTTTTTTTTTTTTTTTTTTTTTTTTTTTTTTTATATTGTGGTCATTATGCCACAATAGTTATTATTGCCCCAACTCTAGCCATAGAATCATTATGGTTGGAACAGACCTCCAGGATCATCAAGTCCAATCTTTATCCCATCATCTCCCTAACCACTAGATCATTAGACCATGGCCTCAAGTGCTTCATCCACTGTTTTTTTAAACACCTCCAGGGACGGTGACTCCACCACCTCCCTGGGCAGCCTGCTCCAGTGCCTAACCACTCTCTCAGTAAAGAACTTCTTCCTAATATCCAATATAAACTTCCCCTGATGCAACTTGAGGCCATTTCCTCTCGTCCTATCATTAGTAATTTGGGAGAAGAGACCAACACCAGCCTCACTACAACCTCCTTTTAGGTAGTTGTAGAGAGCAATGAGGTCTCCTCTCAGTCTCCTCTTCTCCAGACTAAACAACCCCAGTTCCCTCAGCCGGTCTTCATAAGGCCTGTTTTCCAGACCTCTCACCAGCCTTGTTGCCCTTCTCTGGACTCACTCCAGCACCTCAATGTTCTTATACTGCAGTGCCCAGAACTGGACACAGTACTCAAGGTGTGGTCTCACCACAGCGTACAATCACCTCCCTACTCCTGCTGGTCACACCGTTTCTGATACAGGCCAGGATGCCATTGACCTTCTTGGCCACCTGGGCACACTGCTGGCTCATGTTCAGTTGACTGTCAACCAACACCCCCAGGTCCTTTTCCACCAGGCAACTTTCCAGCCACTCTTCCCCAAGCCTGTAGCGCTGCATGGGGTTGTTGTGACCGAAGTGCATGACCCGGCACTTGCCTTTGTTGAACCTCACGGAATTGGCCTCAGCCCATCACTCCAGCCTGTCCAAATCCCACTGCAGAGCCTTCCTACCCTCAAGCAGATCGACACTCCCACTTAATTTCCTGTCATCTGCAAAATTACTGAGGGTACATTCAATCCCCTCATCCAGGCCATTGATAAAGACATTAAACAAGACTGGCCCCAAAACCACCGAGCCCTGAGGGACACCACTTGTGACCAGTCTCCATCTGGATTTAACTCCATTCACCACAACTCTCTGGGCTCAGCCATCCAGCCAGTTTTTAACCCAGCGAAGAGTCCACCTGTCTAAGCCATGAACTGCCAGCTTCTCCAGCAGAATGCTGCGGGAAACAGTGTCAAATGCCTTACTAAGTCCAGGTAGACAACATCCACTGCTTTTCCATCATCCACTAGGTGGGTCACCTAATCATAGAAGGAGATCAGGTTGGTTAAAGAGGACTTGCCCTTCATGAACCCATGCTGGGTGGACCTGATCCCCCTGTTGTCCTGCACTTGCCGTGTGATCTCCCCCAAGATGAACCTTTCCATAATCTTCCCCGGCACTGAGGTCAGGCTGACAGGCCTGTAGTTCCCCGGATCCTCCTTCCTGCCCTTCTTGTAGATGGGCGTCACGTTGGCAAGTCTCCAGTCATCTGGGACCTCACCCGATAACCAGGACTGCTGATAGATGATGGAGAGAGGCTTGGCAAGTTCCTCTGCCAGCTTCCTCAGGACTCTTGGGTGGATCTCATCTGGCCCCATAGTCTTATGGATGTCTAATTGACTTAGCAGGTCCTTTACTACTATTTCCTGGATTACGAGGGGTTTATTCTGATCTCCATCCCAATCTTCCAGCTCAGGGGACTGAATACCATGAGGCTAACTGGTGTGACTGTTAAAGACTGAGGCAAAGAAGGCATTAAGTACCTCAGCCTTTTCCGCATCCTCGGTAACAATGTTCCCCCTCGCATCCAATAAAGGATGGAGATTCTCCCTGGTTCTTTTTTTATTTTTAATATATTTGTAAAAACCCTTCTTATCTCTTGCAGCAGTGGCCAGGCTGAGTTCTAGCTGAGCTTTTGCCCCTCTAATGTTCTTCCTACACGACCTAACTAAATCCCTATACTCTTCCTGAGTAGCCTGTCCCTTCTTCCAAAGGTGGTAGTCTCTCTTTCTCCTAAGTCCAGCAGAAGCTCCCTGTTCAGCCAGGCCAGTTGTTTTCCCTAACAGTTTATCTTATGACACATGGGGACATGTGTCTCTAAGAGTTTCTTCTTGAAAAAAGTCCATCCTTCCTGAAGCCCTTTGCCCTCTAGGACTGTTCCCCAAGGGACTTTTTCAACCAGTGTTCTAAACGGGTTGACGTCTGCCCTTCAGAAGTCCATGGTGAGAGTTTTGCTGCCCCCTCTCCTGACTTGGTTAAGGATCGAGAACTGTATCATTTCATGGTCGCTTAGCCCAAGACAGCCTCCGACCACCACATCACCAGTCCTTCTCTGTTTGTGAACGACAGGTCTAACAAGGCACCTTCTCTGGTGGGCTCACTTACCATCTGAGTAAGGAAGTTGTCTTCCATGCACTGCAGGAACTTCTTAAACACTGTCATTGCTACCCTCTTGCTTCTCTCCAGCTCCCCAGTATTCCTTCATCTGTGATGTGGTGTGCAGAGCACCAAAGTCCATTCACAGCATGTGGTCCAACACGTATCCCATATATCAGGACTGTAGTAACATGACAGACGCATTCACGCTGTCTGTGAAAGACTGTTAGAGAGAAAAATGGTGACTAATTAGCAAAATACAGGATGGCATGCAATGATGTGAATCTGAAACAGCTAATCAGAAAATGTCAATGCAGGAAGGGACAGCTGCAGTAAATATACTACAAGAATGGGCTGTCAGATTGAAGTTTACTTTTCACCTCAGCCACGGACAACCTGAATAGCTTTGCAGAACTTAAATGGACCAACATTTTTTAATGCGGATGCCCGTATTTGTGCATTAAAAGTTACAGTTTCACCACGGATAATACTTGTGCCTGTCTGAAGGTCACTGCATTTTGACACATGCCTAACATTTAAGCACCTCCACTTGAAAAGTAACTTTTTGATCTTAGTGTCTCAGTGTTCACACTGAACATCATGTAGTAGATGCTACAAGATCTGTTGTGTCTGAGAAACTGATGGCTTAATGATGATAATGATAGCAATGATGACAAAAAGATGAAAAACTTAAAATGAAATAATGTACCAAAACACGAGTGTTATGACAAGCTTCACACTGAGGCCCTGAGGAAAGATCATTCCATTTGGCACAGCATTAATGTGGCCATTAGAGTAGCAATTTAAATTATTTGCAATATCGTATCTTCTGCTAAGTGTGTTTCAAAGCGGAAAAAAATACACCAACAAATACAATATTTGCTAGATTAACAACTTCCATCTAGCCTTATTTGGAGAGAAATTAAAGAGAAAAAAGCTGTGGTCTGTAGGATTAGCTGTGTGCCAGTGCCCTCACACCACACCTCAATTCTAGCATAGCAGTGCACACCCAATACAAAATGACACAGTTGAGGTAACAAAAACAGTATCATTTTCTCACATCACTGTTGCCTATGATACACTCTGTGGTCTCACCTGGGTTGTTCAGGAGGTCCCTTAGCCATACCCAGTGCCTAAACAGCAAAGATTGTCCAGGCTTCATGGTGGTTGTGATGGTGGACATTTACAGCATGATAAAAGAGAAGCATAAGCAGAGTAACTGTTTTTCAAATAAACCTCAGACTAATTCTTCATGCCATTTCTTACCTAAAGAGCTATTTCAGGTTTTCAACTGTCATTTCAACTTACGACTATTCCTGAAGTTTAAACAACCTCGCTAAATATAGCAAAGTTGACAAACTGAAAGGTGCTTTTCAGTAGGAGCAAATGGAGAGAAGATGCAAAATAATGTAATGCTACAACTGGATGTCATTTGTTTCTTTAATGTCTAGTCATGCTTTTGGAAACAAAAAGCTCACCTAAGAAGAAAGACTCCTACCTTACTGACAGTCTCATATTTCAATGTTATTTGCTATAACTACATTTATTTTGCCTGTTTCTCCATGCTGACCACTTGTCTGCTTACACAGTTCTGGGCACTGTCCCAACAGAATGACAAGCAGCTGCAGTTCTGGTCTAAACAGGTGAGAGATGGGGAGTGTAGGAAATGGTGGAGCTCGGTATGATGAAAACAAATGTCATGCTTGATGAAATTAGTGTATTACCTAAGGCAGGGGGAGCTCAAAAGGAGCAGATCAAGGAACAGCCCAAGTATGCTCCAAAGCTGAGATGAAGAGGCTGCAGAGGAAAGCAGGGCTGCAATAAACTGGTAGTCCACATAAAACAGGGAAAGTCCAGCCTGAACTGTTGAGTTTTCATAAGCCTGTCATAGGTGGGCTCATCACAGGTGCTTATGCTCACTGAAGTCTCCAGCAGTCCTCTCCCTGCAGAATTTTTGCCCACAAAGTTCATTGTGGGAGAATTCAAGGGATTAAAAAATGCCAAATTTTGCATCATAACGAATAAATATTTTTTTACTAACCAGAGCAAGAGCACAAATCCTCATACATTTTCTGGATTATACACACGTGTTCATTGCTGGTTATACACACGTGATTACCTCAAAGTAGTTCACATGCTAAGTTTATCTGATAGCTTATCTCCCAGTACAGTATTAGTTTTTCATGGCTCTGAATTTCTTTACTGAGTTTCAAAATACCTGCTTATTTGTCTTTTCCATCAGTTTATGTCTTTTTCCCCAGGCAAAACCATCTTTGGTCTAGTTACATCTATTGAAGGCCCAATTGATTTGCTACTCCATTATGTCAGACTTCTGTTCTATTAAAAGGTGTTTGTGTGTTATGTTTTACTGATGATACTTCTAGGGAGTAACTGTCAAAACAACTTGATCAGTTTAAATAATTAAGACCATGAGTAAAGGCATTATTACCGCATTGCTCCTCACTCTATTATGGAAGGCGATTCCCAATAAAAAGTGGTCATTCAAAGCACAGTTCAGGTCCCTGTTTTAGAAATGCAAATAAAATGAAAAAAAATGTGTTAATTTGTACAGTACTGAATCAGTCTAGCAGCTCCATAGCAACCCTTTACCTACATCCTGTGCAGGGAAAAGGACCTGTTTAGCATGAATCTGTATCAAGGATCAAATTATTCTATAGCTGGCTGCAACATGCTGGCGACAAAAATCTCCCTGAGGTACGTTCCACGCTTTCCAAAAGCAGCAGCTCTAGCTGTGCACTTGTAACTGCCCATGACTGCTTATATTTCTTTATTGAACATCTATGGCCTATGTTATAGAGGAGGTTACATTAATTGACATTGTGGTCAGTTTGGGCATTATAAATGAAAAATCTATGTTAACGAACTATCTTAGAAAAGACAGTTGCTAGCCTCCTGAGAAGGATAACTAATGGCATAAAATCAAGTAAAAGACAGGCTGCCTTATAGTGTGAGTTGTTTTAGTTATACTGATGGCAAATAATCAATAATCAGAAGACAGAGATATACAGAAACAATTATTCATTGAATGTCAAGTAAATCTGTTACACTTACGTCTGAGAAACATAAAACTTTTCCTGTTTCATTTGAGACTGCCATCTTTCTCATATTCTACATGATTACCTGAAGTACGTTTGTGGAGCCGTAAAGCTTTCAAATTCTTGATTAAGTTCTTGTTTCTGTACTGTTAGTTACTCCACACTTCTTTCTCTCCTGTCAAAAGATTATTACATTAACTTTTACATATATTTTAATTTATTATTTATATTAGCTCAGTATCCTGCATCGATTCTTTACAAAGCCTGCAAAAACTGTAGCAGTTTTAAACCTGAAGTGTAAAAATGGATATAAAGTTGGCCATCTTCATCTGTCTGTCTTAATCTCTCAGTTGAGTCAGAGATAGATATACATCACTAATCTCACTTTATAGCTCATAATCACCTAGGATTAGGCAAATATAACCATTTCCAAAGTTGATTATAAAAATTGTTCAGTGAGTTCTGATCCTACGAGGACACCTAGTGAGCAATTCCATATAGAAACAAAATAGTAACATCCTACAGCATATACCATGAACAAAGATTTTCATCAAATCTTCTGTTGCAGACAGATATTATTATTACTGTTTATATTAAAGCAGCTCCTAAAGCCAGGCAGTAGTTGCAATAGGCTTCCTAAACACTTCACTGTAAGTGTACAGAAAAGAGAAATCTATGTCCCAAAGGTTTACATTCTAAGAGAAAATTATCTCACACATTTTCACAAGCACTTACACAGTTTCCAATAACACATCTTTTACAGCCTGTTTTAACTATTTGTCCTAATATTATTCTTGTCACTACCACGGGCTGTTACTGTAGGCTTTCACGGGAGCAGAATTATTCTGGAGGGGCTCTCTAGAGAGAGGGTGCAAGGAGCCAGCTGCTGACCAGGTGCATCTGGCACAGGGAGCGCTGCACAGAGACACTGGACCAGTAGGGGAAACACGCGGATATAGTGGAAGAGAAGAAGCACATTGCATGAATTTCACACAGACTGCTCAAGACTTGACAAGTCTGTATTTACAGAGGAAGAGAACATTACACTGAGGCCCAGAGCTTAATCCAGCAACCCTCTGGATTCATTTAAGAACAAGGCATGATAAAAAGACAGGCTTTCTCTCCCTCGTATTCTCATTTTTTTTCCCCAGGCAGAGTGATTCTCCAGGTCACTGCCATACTTCAATTTGCACATAGTATTTGAATATGATTGCAATCACCACTTTGTTTATTAGACTGAAAAAGAGGGGCAGGAAAAAACCCACAAAGTCTGCAGAGTTTTGATAAGTCATGCTGTTTGACCCTCTCTAGCTATAATATATGCAAGCTTTGTATCAGAAGAGCAACTACGATCAACAAATCATAGAATAGTCTTGGTTGGAAGACACCTCTAAGATCATTTGGTCCAAAATTATCAAGTCCAGTGATCAGCTATAGAGCACCTTATCTACAAAATATGCCATAGTATCTTAATGACATTTTAAAAGGAGGAAACGCATATTTCAAAGAAAGTCTGTTACAACATGTCTACTTCTAACATCTTAAAACTCAGAAGTGGTAGCTCTGTCATTACACTGAAATCATCCCCATGTGTTAGCGGAACCAGCAGAGAACAAAGGAGTTAGTTTTAAGTATCTGAAAATGTTAATTAGGTATTGTTGGAGAAATATATTTCTTAATATTTTGTGAAAGCCATTTGCAGAAAAAACAATAACCTGTGTATGTGCAAATAAGCAGGATTTAAGAATGGCTATGGAAAATCTGAAAGTATATTTTTTTCCTAACACACAAAGATTGAATATTGAATAGTACTTACTGAAATGATTGTCTGAAAATATTTTGACAAACTTCAGAAAGAGACTTTATGCTGCTTTGATTTATGTAATTATGTTAAACATCTGAAGGACAATTGCCATATTATGTTATTTGATGAGTTATTTTGTGAAGAGCAATCTAAAATAATCTTATTATCTGGTATTCCTTCTGCTCTGAGATTTTTTTAAAGAAGTTATCCACAGACTTAGTGAAAAAAGTAACACTTGGGAAACGAAAACATAAAAATTGCTGCAGAGGTGCTTTTGGTATGCATCTTCATGCCAGTAGTCATGAACAGTCAGACCACCCAGAAATGGTAATATCATAGACCTATAATGAAGTGAAAAGCGAACATTAGAAAGAATGGCAGAGACAAAGTTAAATAGTTCTGATATCAACTCCAACATCCAGTGTCTGCACACAGATTACTAAAGGAAGAAAAAACCCCGTTGATCACCAAAGCATCGTTGATTCTGCTCCTCATAAAGCCTACATACAGCATCTAAAAGGAACCTGACAGATTTGAACAGCTATCTAGTGCAAGAACTACTCACTCAAAATTAATGCCTCCTAAATGGCTTTGAAAAACTCACCCTTGGCAATCATTACACAGAATACATAATATACATAGACCTACACATAAAAATGATGCCTTATTTTATTCTAAGGGAAAGGTTAAAACATGACTTCCCATTCTACATAACATTGTTCACAAAACTCTTATTTGATTAAAAGACTACTTAACACCACCTATGTCTAAATTAGCATGTTTAAAATTTCCCAGAACAATAAAGATGAATTTCTAATAAGCTGAATAATCAAGGAGTGCTTTCTGTCAGAACAGCCAAACCACCCCTACTACATTGGCTGATGTAGCTCAGGCTCTTATTTTTCTTACTGTTTCTGATTTCATAGCATGACCAGACATCCTCATCCAGACTCAGCCAAGCTGGATTAAACCATTTCTGCCCTCATTAACATATCTCCTCAGCTCTGTCTGAAAAGAGGACATGGTGTGCCACCCCTAAGCTGTGCAAGTCAGAATGGTGTAGCTGAAACAACTATCTCTACCTGAAGGAGTGGCGGAAGTGCTCCCACCATCTACTAGCAAAGCTATGAAAGCTTCAAATGCACCTCACATGATGGGGAGGGATGGTATCATTTTTAAGCAACACATTTCCTTGGAAATGAAGCAGTTTAGGTGAGTGGAGCTCAGTTAAGGCACATTGCTTTGCAAATGCACCTTTGTTGCTTCCACAGTAGTAGAAGTGCTTTGCACGAGGCAGAACCAGAGCTGATCCCAGGGACTTTATGCAGGCTTCTGCAACTCCTCCTTACAATGAAGAGTACTAAGAATCACAGCATAGGGAGACTCTGAGGTCAGCTGGGACCATCAGCCATGTAATCTCTCATGTGGTGGTTTCCAAAGCCTCTGTATCTTCAACTTGCTCCTTTTCAACTCCACGTCAAAGAATTCACTAAAGCAGGTGCTGTCACACAACAGTGCAAGGAACCGTCTTGTATTCGTTGCTTCATCTGCCTTCACACTTGCCTTTCAGAGCACTGAGGTGAAGACAAAAAAGAAATACTTGATATGGCTACACAGGAGCCAGCCCACATATAGTGCAGCTTATGTTGCACCGGATATGAACCAAGGTGTTGGGACACCACTGTTGTAGAAGAGTTTATTTGCTTGAGTCAAGGGTGGGCCTGAGTCGGCCATTTGTGTTTGCTCCAACAAGTTTCCTAAGTAAATCCACACCTGGTTTTATGAGAACTTTCATGTTCATTGCTTTCATCTGCATCAGTTTATGAAACCACTCACTTCATTATGGGCATTTTTACACATCTGACATACTACTTCCATTTTGTTTGCCAGTTCCCCAGTTTCCACTACAGCTGAAACACCTGGGTATTCATCATTACAGTACTATAGACAAATGACTCCCTTTTACAGCAGCCACACACACTTTAATGACAACCACAGGAACTGGAAGCATAAAGCAAGCAATCTTTCCCTTGATTGTTTCCAAGTGCTGAATGCATTATCTGATTAGAAATCATACTAAATTATGGCTTAAAAAAATGGGATGCAAACACCAACCTTCAGTGCAACCTACAGCACACAATAACATTTGTCTTTTTTGCAGCCCTTATTTATGGATGTATTGATCTTCAACTTTCATTAATTTCAATGAAAATATCTTGCATTCAAGAAATGAAAGCTATGTAACAGCTTCAATTTTCTCATTGCCAATGAACTTTGCCAAATCTTAATACCAACTGCAGCTCAAAATATTCATGCAAAATTCAATTACCAGGGAAAATAACCATGCTAGATTCCAAAGGAGTTTTATTTCCTGATGTCCATAAATGAAAATATTTTTATCAGCATAAAAATCCAATGTGCTTATCACAACTCAATTTGTTTTCATACTTCCATAGATATTTCCCCCTATGAAGTAAGATTTTTACTGTTTTATTTGTTCTTACCACTATTTTTTTTTTTTTTCAGATAAATGGAATTACAAAAATTTTTTTCCACTCATTATAGTTATTTTTCTTTGCTAGCTTAGAATTTGAGCCCATGCTTGAACCTGAAGAGAACCATCTGGATCACATGCCTGGAGAACCGAAGCGTGAAGATGAGAGGGGAAAAGGGAAGGAACTTTCTCAAATTTCAGACAGCATTTTGCTTGAATTTCTCTCTTTCATCACAGCTATGTTCTCTGGCAGTAAAACAAAGTACTCATAGGAAAACAGAAACGTACTTCTAAAAATTACTAGTAGGTTCTAGATGTACCTCCAGGCACACAAAACACACATTCAGAGTACCAAATCAGGAAAACTAAAGCATTCAGCACTTACTGGCAATATGACGTAAGAAAAATCACAAGCTTGAGTAAAATTTTCAAAAGATAGCAGTTCTACATTGATTGAGAACTGGACTTTCTGTTTTTACAGAAAATAAAATTAATCTGAGAGCTTTCTACAGTACAGAGAGTAAACAGGAAACTTAAACACCCTTGAGAAGTGATATTCCAAATGAAATTTTCTTTGCAACGGACTAAGATTTTATTTTAAACTAATTAAAATATTAATACCTCATTTAAACTCCATTCAGCTTTTTATGTAAAGTGAAATATAACTTCTCAAAATATAAAAGAGCAGTTTCAAAACAAAGTCAAAGCATCTTCTTCTGTGAACACCAAAATAGAATGCAAATGAACTGTTTCATTTTGGCGGGCTTTTGTCTAAACAAGAATTCACTGGCACGGTCATGCTTCCACAAAATGTTTGGGTTTAACCAAACCAATTATTTTGACAGAAAAACCTTCTGTCAGAAAATTTCTGTTTAATCATACTGTCTTTAAATGAAAGTTTAATTAGCAATCAGTTGCAGCCCAGATTTTCAGATTTATATAGACACCTAAATATTCAGAGAGCTCCTAGCTGGAAGATTTTAAAGTATGTAAATGTATACATTGCTTTTGAAAATGAGAATTTGTCTTCTGATCCCTTCAGATACTTTTATGAAATTAATTTAAATCTAATTCTGCTATCACATTTTGAAGTCCCCTCTTTCCCTTCTTTCTCAGAGAATATGCAGAAAAATCTCATTTTAAGCTCAACAGTTTGCTTTTTAAATTATATTTTTTTTAAAGAAAAATTGCTTTGGCAAATTCTGGCAACTGTTTCCCACAACAGCGGGTAGGAAAGCTTCACCATTCATGTTGGACTGCGTTTTGTCATTCCTATGTGACAACAGAGTCACATCAGGAGCTGGACTAATGGATCATTAGGGAAGGACTGGGATACCAGCACAGTTGGCTCTCCTCTACTCTTGGCTGCCTTGTTTGTTCTAAACAAGTAATCCATCTGTTGTTATTTTCCAAAACTTAGATGAGGAACTAATAACCCCCTGGCTGGACTAAGCTGACCCTTCTACATGTCATCCCAATTCCTGGCAACTGACAGAAAATACTGCCAGCGTTTCTAAAATAGCCGGTTCTCTTCATCTGTCTAGGTCTAGCTTACATTTCTGCACTATTTCAGACTGCCTCAATACTTTTGAATGCAGCATGAGTATATTATTCTACACTTTGCTGTAGCATAATACCAGAGAAATTGAAGCAGAACAAAAAAGCAGCAGAAAAGCAAAGATGGTGCATATGTAACTATTTAGTCAAGTTTCAGGAAGAAATATCCAGCTGCATCTGAACAGGCCTGATTTACCTCACTAACCTGTGTATCTTAGTACATAAATTAGTCATGTTGTTCACATTTCATTTTCATTCTGATCTGCACAGCTCCACCATTCAGTGCTTCCAATCTTGTTTCAGACAGTCAAATCGGTACACAACACCTGCACCAGCCGCTGTAACCCACCCAGCACTTCTGCATGCAGCCTGCATAGTCTCACCAGAGGCATGTTATTACCTCTTTGAGACAAGAAGCTGCTTGTGGTCTTTCATTTGCATTCACTTGACTTTCTCAAAATAAGAGTTATATGGTCACCAGCAACTGGAACAAGTCTTGAGTTGGCTCCGTGCCTCCATTCCGTCCGGGAAAGAATCTCTGGGCTGTCACGTGGAGGATGCCATGCCAGAAGTGCTTTTGTTTACCAAGCCGATGGGTTAAGAGCACTTCTGCACATGGGCCAGGAATGGACAGATGTTCTCCCAGAATACACTCTGAAATGTTTGACAGGGAAGGACTGCTAAGAGAAGTACTAAGGTCTCGGGATTTCAAGTGCTGAAATAGTGCCTAACTAAAGGATCCAGTTTGAAGTTTATCAGACAAAGATGGTAAGGTATAACTTAGGTATTACAAGCCATCAATACCACGGTAACCACTAGAAGTAAGCAAGTGGCACAGTGTCACCTGGGATCTCAGCAGTGCTGCAGACCACAGCCTCATCTATGACTTGCTGCAACCACCTCCAACCCTACCTTAGCACAGCAGCTACCCCAAGAGTTGCAGTCCTTGTAGGCCTTCAGAAGATAATGAGCTGCTCTCCTCTACAACATGGCCCCTTTGATCAGAAATAGGGCTGCTAGGTGGCCTCTACACTGTCTCAGCCCTTTTACACAAGCCTTTGCAAAGCCAGGAGAGCAAGAACCCATCTTGAGATGAAGTGCAACAGCTGAAAAAAAATTGACTGTATAAATACAGCATAGTGTTTTGCCAATTACTAGGCCTAGCACAAAGGACGCAGCCAGCAGTAGAACAAACCAGTAACCAGATTCTATTGCACATAAGAAAGTCAGTACATGGGTGATTCCTGGGGGTACAAACAAGTCAATAAGATTACACATAACAGACATCAACCCCAGCGACCCCAAGAATGATACAACAGGGCCAACAACTGGTGGAACAAACAGAGCAACGAAGTCTCCCATAGCAGAGATGGGAGACAGCCAAGCCAATAGGTGGATAATATAGGAGAGAGATAGCCACATATTGTTCTCACAGAGCCCACATTCACAAGCACCAAAACTGACTGGGGCCCAGTTGCATGAAGAGTCAGGAGGTCCTTCCTCAACTGGGAAACTCCGCAAAGTGCATCCACTTCACAGACAGACACTCCACCCTTCCTGCAAGTGGTCCCAGCTTTTATGCCCAAAGCAGGACACCTGGCACTCATTTACCCAATGCGGGGCACCTGGGGCTTGTTTACCCAAGGGCTTTCCCTACAAGGTCAGCCACACCTTGGAGGAAAGCCAAAAGGCAAACTCATCCCCTCCTTTTGAAGGACCATGGGAACCACCCATATGTCAACCTTAATTCAGGGCTCGGGGTTCAAACCCCAGCACTTCACATATAAATCCAAGCAATGTGGGTATGACTATCTCCATAAAAACAACTCTCCGTCTCCTTCCCATGTGCTATTTACTTTTTTCTAAAATATATGCACCAGAAGCTTCATTTACATTTTAAAATTTATCTGCAGTGTCCCTTGATACAGAAATAAACACGGTAATACTTAATGAGATTAGGCAAGTCAGCAAGTTAACAATATTTCTGGAAAATAAAATGTACTTTTTCCCTGTAAGCTCATGAAAACACCAGGGAGAGAGGGATGGAATATTAGATAATGCTATTATTAGAAAACAAGGCTAATGGTTCTTGTACTAATCAGCTCCCTATTGAGACTACCTTCACACATTTGTTCTGCTTGATATGCAGTTTAGTTACTAAAGAGCTAGTCTTCAATGCTACAGCTTTTCTTTACTTCATAGCCTCTGAATAGCTCTAATCAGAATTAAAATACTATTTGGAAAGCCTCTAGATAAATAATTTTTAGTTTTCTGAGATTACTGGTTATTTAAAGTCTAGCATATGAATTCCTCATTAAATCATTAAGTTTGTACTTGATAACTGCATGGACACCAAGCTTGTCAGAGTTGATATTAGACATTTGCTGCCATAATTGTATAAAATAAGGATACTAGTGAAGTCACAGAAGAGTGTATTCTGAGTTTCATTTTGCAAATAAGAAATTATAATTTATCTTGCAATGAGCAAGCCAATCAGTAAGGGCAATGTTCAATACATAAAGCTGATCTTAGAAGAATTTCTCATCAAGCTTTATGAGGAAAGAAATCTGTTATGAAGTCTGGGAAAATGCAACTAAATGAGCCACACTAAACCTGTTTACTGTTTTCTATATGGATTTTAAAAGAAGCAGCATTAACTTGAAAGATATTTTTTTAAAAGCTCTATCACTTATTGTATTAGTGTTTTATCCAGTTGGGATGGAGGAAGATCATTCTAAAAGGATCAGTGACTAGACACAGGAATGGGGAAGGCATCCATTTCCTTTGTTCAGTAATTTTCCCCTTCTAATCAGGTCGCCGTTACGGCTGCTTGCACCAGGAGGAACCCCGGGGCCAGTCAGTAAGATGTGGAGGTGCCATGAGGGACCTGACAATAGGAGCCCAAGGGACAGCCAGGCTGGAGGGAGGATGGGCCAGCATGGCACAGCTCTTGGGCCAGTCCCCTCTCCTTTAGGCATAGTGGGAGGGAAAAAGGAGCCCACATGCCAGGTACAAGTCTCCCCATATCCATCATTTCAAGAAGAAATGTCTCCTTGCGCTGAGGACAGGCAAAAACGCTCAGACCCACCTGGAGAGCATGTCCTTGCAGAAGAGAGTACACCAGTGTGAGCAGGATGCTGCTGCAGGCCGCACCATATCCCTGAGAGCTGGGAGAGAGAAGGGCCTCCTACCCAGATACAACTGCAGTGCAATCAGGCATGCTTGCAGAAGGGGCAAACCATCGTGGCATAGGAGGTTGTCTTCCACCAACTCCATAAAGACAATGAATGTAATATCCTCCTCCTGAGGTACCTTCACAGTCTTCTGCAGGTGGTACTCACGGTAGAAGGAGCTGCAGGAAGAGATGGAAGAGCTAAGCAAGGCTGAGGTCCGCAGGAGGCCATCCAGAGCTCTGGACGAGGCTTCCCCAAATGCTGGAGAGGCCATCGCCTCCCTGGGGCACTAGGCACATGTCACTGTTATTACCTCTTTTGTCCCAGCAAGGCCCCCACCCAAAAGGGCTCAGCATGAGAGACCAAAGCAGATGTTTCTGTTCCCAGGTGTCAGGCTCACCGCCCACAAGCCCCAACTCCTAAAGAACAACACATCACCTTCCACAATGCCCACTTTACTACTTGACTGATATGCAGGGAGGAACAGGCAGATTCCTTCCCCAGCACCACATCACCGGTACAGGCCCTTGGGTGGATCCTGGAAGACAGAAAAGTCCAGGAGCCCATCAGGGCCAACAAGCATGTAAAAAATCTGCAGAAGCAAAACCTGCTGAGAGTTGAGATGATGTGTGGGCAGGCAGTGCCGAACTGCAGGTTGTTGAGCTGCGATAGTCCTCATCTCAGACGTGATCCTGAGCAAGAAGCACAAAGACTAGGAGAGATGCAGCTCCAAGTGTGCTGTAGCCTGGGAAAGTCATCCCTCCCCTCATCACAAGCCTCTCTTGCTGAGCACAAGACAGGCTCTGCAATGGGGCTCCTCACCACACATCCCATCCCAGCTGAAATGCCCTTGCCAGGCTGACTGTAGCTCTACTCTCTGCCCCAAAGCAAGGCTCCCTCCAGCTCCCCCCAGCCTTCATGGCTCCCACTCTCTCCCTGTCCTCATCTTCCCTACCCATCCCCAGCCTCCTTGCTCCCACCAAGCTCTGGGCAGCACCTGGTTGAGCAGAAGAGTGGACAGGGAGCAGGGGGCTCACTCCGCTCCATCCCCAAGGGCTTTTGCTGGCACTCAAGCTTGTCCCATTCCAGGCCAGGAACAGACTGATGTGCCAGAGCTCAGCAGGATTAGCCCAAGCCCTGCTCCCCACCCAGGTACCAGAGCCACACACAGCTGCTCAGGCACCAGCAATTTGGTCTCCCTTGTCATCCATGGGCTTCATCTCCCAGGACATCATCACTCACCTCTGGCTCAGCCCACTGCCTCCCAGGAGCCAGCAGGGCCAGGATATGTGCTAGGGTTGCACATCATCCCATTGGCAAAGGTCTTCATAGCCAGCAGCATAGGTTGTGACTCCTGGCGTCCTCTGTGAGTGGAACGGTCCTGGGCAGAACCCCAGCAGCCCCCTCCACTGTTCGGAGGAGCCCTTGGTTAATGCTATCGGATCTGGGGCACCCCTCCTTCCCTGGAAGCTCAGCATCCTCCTGGGAGCTCCCCTTAACACCCTTCCCCCTCCACCTCTTAGCAAGGCTTTCAGACACCTGGACAGACCCTGCCCAGGCATTCACCTCCACAAAGGATGTGGGGAATTGCTCCTTTGGAGACTTATCCCACCTCTTCCCATTGCTCCCTGCCTCCCCCGTACAGGCACCAGCTGGCATCATATGTATGTTTGCTGCAGTGCTTCCTTCTCCTCCTCCCAAGTCAGCTTCCTGCAAGAGAAGAAAGAAAAAGACAATAGCCTCCCCCAGCCCTCCCCTCTCTCAGCAAGTGCCCCTCCTGCAGCTGGGACTGGGTTTGTGGCATCCCTGTCTCTTGCTCTCCTCCAGGCAACCCCTCTCCTTGGGGACAACCTGGCTGCAGGGGCCATAGGCCCTTGGGCCATTCCCTTCTCTTTTAGGTATGGTGGGAGAGAAGAAAGGAACCTATATATCAGGAACAAGGATCCCCAAGATAATATCTCTGGAAGAAATGTCTGTCTCTATGCTCATCCCCACTCTGAGGGCTTAGAATATCTCTCCAACATTCATAGCCACCTGACATTGAGAGGACACTGCTCTGCCATGTCCTTGAGACATAATTTTCCTCCCTTTATACCAGACATATCTGTTTTAAAATAGCAGAGGCAACATCCAGCTAATAGAGATGAACCTCTGTAGATGGAGAGCTCCTCTACACCACAGATGTCTATTTCAGGATGTTACTCTCAAGTAAAACAGGATATGAGTTTCCAGTGCATTTTTTTGTTTCATATCTCCCCATGAGAACAGCCTTAGTAAATAGCACACTTATGAGACCACTAAAGGAAGTTGCACATACTACTTGACAAAACTTCTACTACTACTTGACACTTCACTGCAAAGTTGTGAATACGGAAAAAGTAATTGCAAAGGAGTATTAGTTATTCTACTGTAGCTTGTAGGTTTGACTCAAAACCTAGTCAAGCTCCTTTCACTGACTTTAATGAAGTCCAAATCAGGATTTTAATGATCATTATGTCCACATGTGCATCTAGTCACAAAAAAATAGACAACTGCGATTCAATTAAGTCTCGCCCAGCAGAGAAACCAGGCTAGCAGCTCTAACAATGCATTCCTTCTATTAGTTGACAAAGACTTGCTCTGGAAGGTCACAACCTCCGCTTGCTATTCTATGATTGAGGTGGTGGGGGTTTCTTTTCCCTCAGAGAGAAAGCACTTTACCTTTTCCACTTTTCACAAACAAAGCTTCGTGTCCACTTTGAGAATGAAGCAAAAAAGGGCAGAGAGGAGGAATGTCTCACAAAGCGAGCTGTGGCTACGTTTTAGCTTTTCTGTTTGAATTCTAACAGAGAGCAATGATAAGCCTTTTCCCTTTGCAACAAAATGGATTTACTGACTCGGTAGACCACATAAAAAGAAACACGCTGTAAAATACAACTGCTGGAAGCAGTTAAAAGGTTCCACACAGTTCGCCTTTCCTTTCTGAATGCTTCATTTGGTTGGACAGCACATCAAAACCAGATGAGAAAAGAAATCAAGACAGGAAAGGAAAAGAGTTATTATTCAGCATTTGTGCTGCTTATTACCTGCATTATTTCAGGTGTGTATGCATATATCTGGGGGTGTGCTTGTACATATGTTCATATCCATATATGTTTACATTATATTACAGTTTTATATTACATAAGAGCTTGTGAGGTATGATAATCTCCATTATCATTCAATTATAAAAGAACTGTATACAGCATAACAAAAAGGAATTTCATGATTGGACTTGATGATCTTAGAGGTCTCTTCCAACCAAGGCTATTCTAGGATTCTGTTATCAGGTCCACGATGTATATTATGGAAGTCACAAGAAAAATATAACACTAAGCCCTAAATTAGTATGAAAAGCATTACATGCATAACTTCATGCATGGCAAATACAACACTGAAGTGCTGTGCTTACAGTCAGATATACTTAAACACCAAAGAGAACTGATTTCAGTAGGAATGCCTGGCTGGTTTTGAGCAGCATCTTTTGTGATTACTTGGGGATTGGATTCTGATTATTTTTTGTTTGCCCTTTTTTTAGTTGAATCTACCTATGGCAAACACCTTACAAAAGGAATATTTCACTTTAGAAAGCTGTAGTTTGAAATAGTTATACATCCCAATTTCCTATCTATCTACAGTTTCAATTTCCAAAAACAGTGAACACTTAAGCAACACAGTAACTCATTAGGGTTTATATATGCATGTGCAGATATATATACATTTTTTTAAAAAAGAAAAATCCTGTAATAACTGTTCCACCTCTATTTCCTTTGTTCCTAGCACCTCTAAAGGGAAATTCAGATTTAAAGACTCTATTATTAGTACCACACTGGTAAAACTATTTTCAAGATTAGTAGCAATGACTATTAACATTTACCACTCAAATGTAAATTTTATAGGATTTTTATTTAAAATTATAATGAATATTTTTATTTTACAGAGAGTAGAAATTACATTTATATTTTTTGTTATTCTTGTAGTTTGTTTTATAGTACAATAATTACTTAAGTTCTTACTTATATAGTTCTTACTGTACTAGCAATTACAAGCACAGAATGCACTAAATGGTGAAATATGTAATATATATAAAAAAGAACAAGAAAAAACAATTTCATATATCCAGGTATCTATATATGTATGTATGTAAATTAAAACGCACATTACATGGAACACTTGATTTTTTGCAACATAGTGCACATTGACATACGCCAACACTGACATCTACTGGTGTTAGTCAGGTTTGGGGTAGTTTTTCTGCAAACACTAAATTAATGACGTTTTTTTCATGGAACTAAAGTGTGTAACTTCATTACTTGCCATTTCACAGTCACATGTATATCTGCTCTAGTGGACTTGATTCTCATTCATGCTGATTGCAATGTATTTCCATTTTAAGAGCTATTTAAATTATCAGAATGCTATGTAAACTGGGGGGTCTCAACATAACTGAGAACCAGCCATTTGATTTAGCAAACAAAATGCCTCCTGAAGTACATTTGGATGTTAAAAAGGAATCCTTAAAATGTGGCACTACCGCAGATGTTGTAGTTCTTACACAGAGAGAAAGATTATAGAACTGGGAGTAGTTCTTGAACTCTTTCTGGAATGTTCCTCTATTCAAGTGGAAGCTTTGACAAAAGATGTATAAAAGAGAACAAAAACGAGAACTGAAAACCTAACTTTTGAGAAGTGTTCAGCCTTCATAGTTTTTCTTTACATCTAAGTATTTGTGGGTTCTGAATCTTCAAGGTGGGTGGCTGTGTAAAAGGAATGTCAAGTGAAGTTACACAAGATGCAAAAAGGTATAAAACAACCAAAATATTCCTTATCATTTGGTGTCTAGAAGTGTTTTAAGTGAACAACGTAAAAAGAGCTATCCCTCTTTTGGGGCACTTTTGTCATAAATAGTTTTCAATTCAAGGAGTTTATACTAAGTAATCAACTGTCAGTGCAAAATAACATTCAGACCTTTCATTTCTGGAAGAGAGAAGCAACATGGAGGAAAGCGCCAAGTAATAAGAATACTGATCTAATAATACGCTGTTGCCATCTGCTGGTAAGATCCGAACGTCTCAGGGAGATGCAGGCATTCCTGCATGAAGGAATCTTAACAAAAATAACACGAAGCTACAAATCCTGTTTAAAGTTTTGCAGGATATCTCCCATGAACATGTTTGACTATCCATATATAACCTTCATTAAAGTATATTTAGCTTAATACTTGTTTTCATGGCTAAAAAAGTAGCTTTAACTCTCAGATAACTGATGCCTGCAAAGTATGCCCAGATAAAACAGGAGAGCAAAAGCAAGTCACCTTTGCTATCTGATGAAATAAACTTCATAAAATCAGTCCCAGGAGGGAGTTGCAGTTGACCTCGGGAAGTTTACAACTTGATAAACTGAGATATCTTACTCTGCCATATGTTTTTTCAGGTGTGAATGAAAATTCATATATATTTAAGCGTGTGGATATTTTGCATGGTGAAGGCAAGACTTTAAAGCAAGAAAATTATTGCTTTCTTGATCTGATCTACAATAAAATCCTACCACTGTAGGCTTCTTTGGACTTTGTTTCAGTCAAACTAAATTGTTTCACAGAAGAATGCAGAACTAATACAAAGAAAAATAAAGACAGATCTATTGCTATTTAAATAGTTGACTACGTAATCACTGAAATTTACTACCCACTACACAGAAATCATGCTTACCCCCACATAGATCATTTGCATTTGTGAAATTAGATAAACTCAAAGAATCAATCAGTAATGAAATGCGAACAGTTTAAATGGACCTAAATTAGTGTCAGGTAAATGATACCTTTGACCTTCAAGGCTCAGATAAGGCAACCAATTTTAAAAATTAAAAACAGAAGATGACAGCAGATGGTGCCACTAGATGGCAGTGCTCAAAAGAATTTAGTTTTCTAGATTTCGAGGATTAAATGAATTCAGCAAGAAACTTTGGTATGTTTCTTTCTAAACTTTAACTCTCTTCATCTTCAGGGAGTATAGTTCTCAATGTAAAAATTTCCTCCCAAAAATTTCTACTGACTCACAAAGCTCAGACTCACCCTCAATTTCCTCAGCCTGTTGGCTACTTCTTGAAAACCAAACCATTCTCTTCTTCAAATCCTGTCCTCCCATAGTTTCTACAATTCATCTCTCCTAGTTCCACTTCCATCTAACTCCTTCAACTTCCTGTGTATTTCAAGGGGGTTTTGTCCTCTCTTCTCTTCTTCCTCTATTTCTAGTAATGTTCCAGTCAAAGACCACGTGCAGGTTCCCTCTCCATGGTAATGGTTCAGAGCATGATTCATCACTCTGTTCTGCACCAACAAAAATGATGATGATCTTCCTCTCAGGGATGTCAAGCTGCACGTGCAAGTTCAGCAAGGCTGACAGATAAGGATCATATGAGCCTTTCCCTTTTCAACCTTCATGGCCTCCCCACTACTTTCTTTCTTCATGACTATGGCTAGCATCCCATACTTCACACAGGCTCAGAACACAGGTATCATTCACAAAATTCTAAAATTAAAGCCTTTTTCTAATCTCTCTACAAAGCTAAAGCCTGGTGTCTAATTTCATATCTTGCTTGCTGCAGCATCCATTTCTTTAGCCTAGACAAGTATCACCTTGTTCTATGATTCATTCAAAGTGCTACTGCAAAGACCATAGTTGCTTGTTTTCAACTTTATCCCTTTCTTTGAAGTAATAGAAAGAGATAAGCTCATTCAAATACAAGATGCTCCTCTGCTTTCAAACCCTTTGCAGCCTTTCCTCTTTTTTTTTTCTTGTCATCTCTAGATCAGGAAAGTAATAACTTAAAATTTTTGTGACTTCTGACTCCATCACTGACTATCTAAGGTTGAGATTTTTTCCTTTTTGAACATCTTTTTGCCCACCCTCATGCTGCATCTCACATGTGAGAAAAGCTCACTTCAGACATCCATTTATTCTCTCAGAATTTCCTTAAATCCTCTTCCATTATGGCCTGGGCTACCAGTATGCTAAGATCCCTGCTTATGATGCTGATCAGTATCCTTATTGTCATCAAGTCCTAATATTTTGTGTCTGTCCAACACACAGAAAGTGCTGCTGAATAAAAAACAAACACTCCAATTGTGGCAATGAATGATATTCATATGCTACCCAAATTCCTGACAGAAGCAGGAGCTCACAAAAAATAAAAAGGAAACATCAGGGGCTAATACTGTACCCTGAAATAATGCCATCCTTGGTGGTTAGGGAAATCTTGACTATATCAAAATAACTCAATTACTAAAAACTTTCATAAAGCAATTTATGGATTCATACTTTAAGGTCAGAGAGAAGCATCATGACTACCCAGCCTGACCTTCTAAATAACACAGATAATAAAATTTCATCAGTATTTCTGCATCAAGCTCACAATTTGCTAGGAGGAGCTCAGGATATACCTCAGAAAGAAATGCACTTTTGACTTAAAGGCTGTAAGTAATGGATAATTTCAGAAGCTGTTACTTTCATTGCTATATGTCAAAATATCTTAGCTACTCTCAGTTTCTCTAAACTGAAACATCAGCTACTGGGTCTGCTGCATTTTTGTTTTGCAAATCCTCTTGGATCAGAAACTATACCATGCAGGTAACGTATTCAAACCAACTATCTCTTGTGTAAAATCAACATAATGATATTTTAAAATGTCTTAATACAGAACTGGTATTCAAGAAAAGAGAGATTGCATACAAGAATCAACACTTCTGCTTGCTCCACTAGAATGGTATTTGGAACACACTGTTAAGTGCATTAAGTACACAACATTCCTACAAACTTTCATACGGAAAAAGAATCACAGATTTAGCCAACAGGAAATCTGCTGCCCCTCTCTGGAATTTATATTTTTCAGGAGCTGCAGGCAAAAGTTTCCCTCCATTTCAAATCCAGAACATGGAGTGATCTTCCAAGGGTGGATGCATCCAGTCTTTCAAGGAAGGGCAAGGTAATTTTTTACTTTATTTTTCTTTATAAGACAGGAAAGAAAGCAGAGTGGTGATTTCCACCTCTTGATAATTCATTATATGGAAGCACAGAGCCAGGAAATGAGAATTCATTGCTTATCAGAGGATTAAAACCCCACACACCATTAGATTATTTGACCATTCTGGGTACAGGAAGTTGTGCTGTTGAGCAGAAAAGAATGCAGAAGTCATGCCGCCAAGAGAGAGAACAAGTGGTGACATGACTATCTCAGTTGTTAGAGCACTTACCTGGAACAGAAAAGCTCCGTATAAAATTTCTAATCCCAAACCTTTTTTTTTCTGTATCTTTGCTAATGTCTCACCTCCTTTATTTTAAGGTAAACATGTTTAAATTAAAGTTCAGGGAATATTACATGGCCATCTTCTGTTGCTTATCTTTCAAGACGGTAAAGCTCCTTTCAGAGTTACTGCTTTTCAGGATACAATCTCCTCCTACAAAGGATGACCCTAATTCCCTATTCTTATCCTTATGACCTTGCATTTGGCTGCACTAAAATGCATGTTTTTCAAGTGAGCACAAGTTAACAAGCTACACAAATTGCCCTGTAAAACTGACCTAGCCTTATCCTTATTTACCACTCTACCATTCTTTAGATCACTACAGACTTTATGAGGAATAATTTTATATTTCTGGAGCTGGTGATACACAGAAACTGTAAGTAGCAAACTGCCAGTCTGAAAAGCCATCAGGAAAAACTTGAGAGTATTAAGGTTCCAATTCTGATTTTTTTTACGTTACTATATAAACTAGAAAGGAACAAAAAAGCAAAAATGTAACCAAAGTAATAAGCAATGAAAAAAGAATATTCTTCATGTTCATTCACATGCACATTATTTTAGTGCAACATACATCAAAAAAAATATTTAGGAACTCAGTATCACCAAATATAAAAATTGGTAATAGATTAACATGATAAAACTGAGTAGGCTTATTCCAAAATCCATTTGCATTTCCTCACTACTTCTGTAAGAAGAAATTTTTTTGTTAGATCTCTTTTTACATGCTGCATCAACCTCAGAAAAATTAACTATTATGCGTTTTGTTCTACTTCAGCTCCTCATTTATAAAAGATGCAGTATCCTGCAGTTATCACATGAATACCTTTTACATATGTAATGAATACTTTCAACTACAAGTTTATCCTAGGTCCCAGTTCTGTATGTGCTTAACTTTGTACATGTGTTGAGCTCAACACAACTACACTGAATTAAAGTTATTCTCGTTCCTAAGTGCTTGTAGAATAAGGATTGAGGTAAGATTGCCTCTGTGATAAAGTGTTAGTGGGTGTGCACTTTAAACCTTTTACTATTGCAGAATTTTACCTTCACAGAAAGCCTACTCTGTTTGCTCAGTACTTCTTGTTACTTCAATGGGACCTTTCATGTGAGTAGAATGAAGTATAAAAATTCATATATTTATAAGCTAAATTGTGACATAATATATATCTACAAAACGCAATTTATTTTCGAAAACATTTTACATTCTAGGCAAACTACAAGCCTTTTAGTACTCTTGTTCTAATTAGTTTAAAACACATCTACCAAATAAAGCAATTTTTTCCATTTTTTTCTTTGCCACTTCTTTGAAACTACCAACTATTGAAACACCATGAAACTTATTTCTCAATATATAATCCTTTAACTTACAAAATTAATTAAATCATAGTAATTTTGAAAATAATGAAGTTCATACCTTTCCTTTTCAGCTTGCCCTGAACACTGGTTTTTCCTCATTGTCCATGTCCTCTGCTGTAAATAAGATATTGTGACATCTTCTGTCTAACATATAACAAACTCTAAAAACCAGTTGTATATTAGGAGGCAATATAAAACTAGGAAAAGCAGTACTTAAATGATGAATGCTTGAATAACGTTGACCTCTAGAAAGGAAAACAAAGAAATTAAGAATTTTAAAATCCATTCTCTATATTGTAAAACCACAGTTTAGCTAATACTACATCAGACCATAAGATATAAATTGCTAACATAAATACTTGGCATAAAGTGCCTGGTAATTTCCCCTAAAAGTAGACATTATATTACTTAGAAAAGAAAAAATAAGTAAAAGCTAAAATGTTGGTAATAACGTTAAAGTAAAAAGGTGCAGTAGTCACAATTTTATTCTCCCAACTTAAGTAGCGCTTTCACATGCTGCACTGAAAACTTAAGTAACACAGATTTACAGTTTAAATTGGGTATGTGAATAAATGTTATGTTAAAATGTTACATATACATTCATCTGCAAATACCCTCCATGACAGAGTACCTTGTAAATATCCTTAAAACTTTGAATTAGTTTTATGATATGTTATCACTTGAACTTCTTAGCTTTTCAATTCAGCTGTTGATTTTAGAGGAAACACCAGGACTTTGACTATCTTTTAAAAGTTAATAACTAAAAAATTCTACCATTTAACTCTCCAATCTAAGTTGTGCTGAAGGTGATGAAAGTCTATTGACTTCCACAGGCCATGGATCAAATTCTAAAAACAGTCTCCGGCTACTGTATGAACCCTACAAAGTTAATAAGTGTCTAACATGCAGACAGTGAGAACATGAAGAGCAGTATACAAGAAAAGTCAGAGATGCAAAAAAAACAGAAATTACTCCCCAAATATATGCTATTTTTAATAAAAGTTCATAAGTGCCTTCATATTATAAGATAAAATTCCAAATGAAAATGGTTAAAATTCCACTTTAAAATTACACTGAATAGTTTTCAGGTTTAACTATTTTTCTGAGGATCTCCTGAGATAATGACACTTTCAACAACTTGGTTTTTTGTTTTACTAAGAACTATGCCTTAAGTTATAAACAGATACTATAAAGGCAAAAATGGTAAGAATTACAAAATTAAGTAAGGAAAAACACAAGACTGATTTGTTGTGCAATATTTATTCAATTTACAAAAATAGTATTTTATATTTGCTTACATTTTCTGAAAAATAATGACAGGAAAAAAGTAAAAGATAAAAATCACAAATGTAAAGAAAAAAAACCCATGAAAATCAGTGTAATATGAACAGAAATTTGACTAAAAAACTCAAGAAATTATCACATCAAGTATATACCAAATATATCTCCATGGTATTCATATAGTTTAGGTCGCTAAGTTTATAGTCACATGACAACCCAACATGAAAAACTATCAATAAGTCTTTTTATTTTAATTAAAACTGCTCAAAATACTTCTTGGAAGTCATACAACTTTAATATATAGAAAGGTGCCTAGTTACTTTATGCTTAAGACAGTTTCATCACATCTTTCAATCCGAAGCCTCTACTGAAATTAGTGGCGTTTTTGCCTGAATGAGAACTGGGTCAAGGTAGGTTAAGAAATAAAATGCGAAGGTTAAACATAAAAATAAAATATCAAGTTTGAAAAGCAACTGAATCACACAATACACAAGACTGATTAGTATTTAAGGCATGCTGACAGCAACCGCATTTAATGCAAAGGATAATTTTTTTTAACTAATTGAATACATTTACAGCATGAATGGAAACAGGAAACTGTTTTGGAGTACAAAATAAGAGATCAGTGCTTTAATAAGTAGACCACATTAAAATTAGAAAGAAATATTTCATACTCCTTTTTTGACTCGATAGAGTGTATATAATCTTCATAAATGTTTATAGTATCTGCCTCAGGATGCCCTAACACAGTTCACTTTCTCTGCAATGCAACTACCACACAATTAAAAAAATATAAAAATAGATGGCAAACAGTTTAACTTTGAACTTACAACATTTGGAGTGATTTCTGTAAATGGAGGTAGACAAAATAATTTTTAAATTCTCTAAGTTATCACTTAATTTAAATAAATAAAAACTATTTCAATGTTACTTTAATATTATAGTTACTGCTCTTGTATAGAAGTTTATCATTTCATTGAATGAACTAACAATGCTTTATCAATGTAAACTGAAATATTTGGGGCATGCTGCAGGTAAAGGTGAATGTTTTTACAGCATACACTCTCCTAAAACAGACTATTTATCACTCTTTGGAAAAAGGGGACAAGAAAAAACAATACTACATGTGTGGTCTACGTTACCTTCACTTAATGCGCTAAATACAGGTTTTTTAGAAAATCATGCAGTTTCTGCACCATTGATAATCTGACAGTAAGTATTTATTGAAGGTAAAACACTCATTGTCTGTTGACACTATTTGTTTTAATATATAATCTTGCTAACCAAATGATCTTTAAGCAATGCAGATAAGCAATGGCATGCAAAGGGTCACTTAAATGCCAATTTGACTGTTTCATAAACTTAAGCATTCTTTTCCCATGACTATTCTCAGCTACTTAATTGAAAGTATTATCCATTTACAAACTTCAGGCCTGCCATAAAAAGGCTCTCTTCTGTATCCAATAGACCTTTCAGGACCCTAAGAACAACAAAAGCTAATAATTAAAGCTGCTGCACTTTTTTTGCCCTTTTTTTAAAAAAAACTCAATAGAGAAGTGAAGAAGCAACCTATGGTACCTATCTAAACAAAGGTATCCATAAAGATCTTATTAGCAGTGAGGACCATAAAACTGAAGAGTCTCACTTGACATGGGATGGACAGGATCAGTTAAATTAGGACACAGTCTGTACTTCTTTTATAATCTACACTCCTACTACAGAATGACAGACACAACCTATGACAAGAGCAAGGTAATAAGCAGTTGTCCTTAAGTTAGAGCTCTCCATGTAAAATCTCCTGAATTTCAGACAAGCACTGACTGTAATACAAATTCAAGTTAATGAATTTTTAATACATCTTCTCTATTTAAAGATGATGACTTACAGCTGGCATTGCTTATATTAAATTTGTGGTATTTTCCATTGTTTGTTTTTAATTATTTTGATTAGATTATGCTTGGAATTGTATGGACAAATTCAACCCCCACATAAGCAACTTCACTTTCTGATGCTGTCAAGAGAAGTTTCATCTGCATACAGCAGAACTGAATAGTCTCTTTGGATTTTAAAAAACCATGAATCAGAACTATTTCAAGGAGATAAATAGCAAATTAAAACTAGAGATACCAAACACCAAACTAACTTGACAATTTAGATCAGAAATTGCAAGTGTTTAGATGCAAATCTGGGGGGATGGCATTATTTCTTCTCCAAACTTATCTATCATGCTATGCACTAATAATGTACTTTCAGTATTTTCCTTATAATAATGAAATAAGATTTTAAAATTACTTGACATTTGAAGCCTGAGGAGGCAAAGATTGTTGCAAGTCGTGTTCCTGTTGTAGCTCTTCCTGAACATTATCTGGTTTAATTTTTGGTATTGCTTTTCCTTCCACCTGTAGCACATCTGAGGACAGAGCCTGAAATGTTCATGAACAGAAAATAAACATAGTGTTACAAACTGAGAAGTTATATGGATATTTTCACACCCACTCTGGAGTAGAACAAGAAACAATGGCACACGAGCAACTCTGACCATCAGAAAACAAAGTTCAGTTACACTGGAATACTTTAGAACTGCTATCGCTATGCCAATCACAGTAGGGTCCACAGCTATTCAGGATCTAGAATAAGCAGAAAAGTGTGATAAAACAAAATTTCTGATGTGCCTTACCTAAACTGTATTTCTGAATAGTGTCTAAAGTGTGTTTCAATAGATTACAAAGAGAATAATCAAATGAGCATCAACATCATAATATTACTACTCAGAACTACTAAGGAGAGCATGACCACATCTAAGATTTGTATTATGTGTATGCAAATTCAGATCCACATGGCTTAAAGGATGACATTTTTAGAAAAGTTTCTTCAAGGTTATGTTTATTAAATACAGGAACTTCAGCAGGAATACAGATATAAGGAATTCCTACTGTTTCCACCCACAGCTGCTCATTTATATTTATCAGAGCACCACCTGCTTAGTTGTGCCAAAAATTGTTTTTCACGCTGCAAAATAGATCAGATCTGTGTTGAAAAAAATAGTTTAAAAAGTGTGGAAGCAAGGCAAAAATTAGCTCCAGAGGTCCCTTCCAATCTCCAGCATTCCACAATTCTGTTTCCTGTAAACTGTTAAAATAGACTAGCAGTGCCATCAATAAAAAGGATTTTTCTGAATTCCACTTAAGAGCTTGCATACTAACACAGCAAAGCAGGTTCAGGAAAATAAAGAAGTAAAATCATAGCATAACAAAGACAGAAACAGAACAACACAGTTCTGCTTTCTCTTGAAATGAAATTCTCTCTTAATATGAAAAGTCCACTTTTTTGCTCAGCTCTTCCTGATACACCATTGTAATTACTTCTATAAGTCTGACTAGCTTAGTTTATAGGAACCCAAAGAATACACTTCTTGTCACCAAATGCCTTTCTAATTAAGATTTTCCGTCACATACCTGGTTAAACGGATCACAAAGGCATAGGATTTTACTCTTTGTCCACTCACATGCTTTATTTATCCTAAAATATAACTGGGCACAACATCTACATCTACTGATAACTTCAGCAGTATTTAAGTTCTCAGAAGAAATCACTGCATGAAAAAATTATGGAAGTTTATAGTCACAAACAAGTATATTAATCACTAAGTAAAAGAAACCGAAAACTGTAGAAGATAACTACATGAGGCTAAAGTAGTTTAATATATTGCTAGTTTATTTTGGAAACCAACACCAGTGCTTATATCAGCACATACAGAAAAAAAATATGAAGGAACAAAGTCAGATATTTAATGTTAACCAGAGAAACTGGAAGTCAATCAAAATTTTACATCGACAAAACAGGCTAACAAATATAAGGAATATGGAAGTTTCAAAGCAATATGTCTCCCTGAAATGTATCATTAAAATGACCCAAATATAAGACTATTATTTGTTGCTTTTGAATGTCGGGTGAGTGTTTCTGTCATTATCTCTTGCCCAGTTTAAAGAAAAAAAGGAACCTGATTGCATGCATTGCCATTACCAGCTTTCGGAATGTCCAGATACTCAAACAATTTGGAAAAAAAATGCCATGTAAGTGATATCCAAAGTAACAGGATTGGTGTCTTCAACACAGATATGGCTAATGAAGACCTCCAAAGCTAAAATTACAGCAACAACTATTTTGAAATCATAAGCCAAAGTTCTGTGATTTCATCTTTTTTGTGAAATAGATCATGAAGGAGGACTTCAACACACTCTTGCGAATGAATTATGTAGACTATACTAGAGAGGAGTTCCTTTAAACCTAAAAACAGAGAACATAAGCCAAAACACTTATTATAGATGGACATTTTAAATGTATTTAATTTCATAGTTTATTTCTTTTTTTTTTTTTTTTAGAAATACCAGTGAACTAACATACAACTTTTTAATCAAAATATTTACGTAATTCAGCTACAGATGTAACAAAATTACAATAACTAAAGCAAATTTTTTTTTTTTTAATCTGACTGCTTTGTGCATAAGCAAATTTGCAAGTTTATGTATTTAAATTATGTAGTATTAATGTTAAATAGAACCAAATGTATGTTAACTTTTCAGGTGTCAATCTTGCAAACTACTTTGTGTTGTAAGATGACTGAACACACACTGATGAGTATTGTTGCAACAGCACCACCAGTACGTTACAGAATGTGGCATGCTGCCCAAAACAATGCTGTCTAAAAAGCATCATGACAGTACCCCAGTACTGTTTAAATAAATGAGAAACTGTTCTGTTGGCAAATAGCACGTAATTTAGAAGTAATAAGTAATCTTACTATATTATTGAATATTACAAAAACTACCATCAGTAACATTGTACTTTGCATTGTTTACACATAATTTAGGTATTTAGTTTAGTATTCAACAGATCAACTGATGTTGTAGAGTATACCCTTAAAACTACCTGCAAATATTAGTAATGTTAATTATAAAAAACATTTTGGCTAAGTACAGATGGCAGATGAGATTTCAGTTACTGAAGGATTTCTAATTCTTCATTTCTAATCCTACATTTCTGACCTATAGACAGACAAATATTTTAAGAAAAATTTCAAAATATAATATTTTTTCTAGTTTAGCAAAATTTTAAAAAATAATATAATTTCATTTTCATCCATTTTCTTCAACAGAAGAACTCTAACCTATCTAACAGAAATAACTTTGGTACCACAAAAGTTGCTAGGAAATCCAAATTCTTAGCTGTAGAAGAACGTCTGCCGACTGAAACTGCTCAGGCCAGCATCACCAGATCACTTAGGGCTCTACTTCATGTCCACTGTGGCCCCATTGCAGAATGCAGTGCCAAGACTGATGGAGAGTTTGTCATCTCCTTGTGACTCACTCCCAGAGCTCCCCTATCCCTTAACTCTTCAGGGTAAACTGTGTGCATCTTTGGTTCTTGGCTATCCTAAAACTGATCAGGTAAGTTGTTTGCTAATGCTCTGGAATTCTAGGTGCATGCCTACCACCCTCTATCCCATTCTCCATGCAACTTGAAGAGATACAGTCAGTGCCACACTACAGTCAGTGAGAGGAACCAGAGAAGCAGCTGAAGCAAGGCCCTAAAACACTCAGCGGGTGTCCCATTTTGACTAGACCTCTGCCTTATGATGAGTAGACCTTGAAATGGCCCACAAATACTGGGCCATCAACAAGCATCCCACGTGTCTCTCATCCTCTTTTCGTTTTGGTCCCCGTATCCCCATCTTTTCAATACCCGTCTCTGTCTGCCCATGTAGTTTATCCAAACTTGTGTTCATCTCATTTAAATTTAGGCCAGGACTATCTAGTATCTCTGCACAAAACTCTGCCTCATGGAAACATCCCATTTTGGTTGTGCTTCACATTATACCATTGTAAACTTAATACATAGTGTTATTCTGTTTTACAATAAGCATATATAACAACTTTAACACAAAGTAATCATTCGCATTGAAGCAGCAGAAGGAACTAGGTTAGGGTTTTATTTTAGTATCCTCTTATACCCTTGAAATACCAGAACGCTAGAAACTGACAACATATGAGAAAAAAAACCATTATTTATTCTTAGCAACAAATTTGTCCTCTGTGACATTGTCTCTACAAACTTGATACACGTTCTCTACTAAAAAATCTAAGCTTTATAGAGTCAATATCCTAACTACCATTTTTGTCATGTGTGAAATACTGCAGAGCCAAAAGGATATTGAGCATTATGCCATTTTCCAGGAAGGCATCCACTTGTTAAATGTAGATTAGGATTCTATTTATACATTGTTTCATTTGTAATCTTCTTTCCAATCTCATAAAGAAAAGCCTAACCCAACATCTGACCGAATGAACCTTAATTTGTTTTTCCCTCTAACCTTAAGCTGCAAGACCAGTATGAAGACCTGTTTTAGAGAAAATCATCTTTTAAAGGGCAGGTGGTAAGGAAACAGCCCGCATATCTCTGTATGCTCCAAAGCATCAAAACCTTAAGCATGGGAAAACTAATACTATCTCACAATAGTACTAAACCTGCTTACCTGCTTCACCTGCTTATTATATGTTAACAGTTCATCTTTAGGACAAGATTCATTTTCTGCTGCTTGAGATTCTTTCTGAATTACTGGCGTCTTCTGAGGGGGGAAGGAAAAAAAAAAATCAATAAAAAAGGTGAATGTACAATATTTTTTTAAAAAATTTTGCTCCCTGACAAGTAATTCAGTGCAATATTGATTATTTATGCAATTATTCTTTAATTATCCATGTATTTTATGAAGCACCTAGAACATCGTATCAATTTTATCTTAAGCCACATATTTCCTCAACAGCTAACTAGATTTACAAAAATAAATATAGTAATAGACAAAGGAACTAAATGATTAACACTAAATAATAATGTTTAGAGAGATTTCTTATCAAAGATCCAGTCTGTTTCTTCTACAAATTGCACTTCCAAAATGTAAGAAGAAACATACATCAGAAATTTATATCAAGAGATCTATGAACCTTTAAAGCAAATAAATCATTAATGCCTTTAAAAATTAAGCACCTCCCAACCATATCTAAATTTAAATATTTAAATTTTTAAAACAGTTTGAATGACAGGCATAGAATGATGAGGACTAATCTATATGAATAAAGATTAATGTCATATGATTCCATTGCCCTAAGTGGCATACTACTTAATAAAAGGGAAATTCTTTATATCCAGCAGCAGGAGAATCAAACCCCACAAGAAAAGGAATGAATAAGAAACAAAAAGGCAAAGAGAGAAAAATAAAAGTATACTTATCATTTATGAAGTACCAAAATGTTTTCAAGGACTATTTCATTTCCTTCCCAGTTTTATCAGTTTAAAATATGAACTACCTATCTTAACAACTCTGCAAGCAAATAGAAGCACTATTAACTTATTATATTTTAACATTCCTAGATAATGCAGAATGTTACCAGGCTTGCTTGGTGAAAACTTGGCAGGACTTGAGATTCAGTTTTTATTTCCTCATGTTCAATTAGTGCCTGCTGAATAAGCAAGAGAAGAAAACTAGTGTCAAATGAGAATATTTAAAAAACAAAAACAAAAAACCTCATACTACCTTACAGAACAAAACATCATCAAAACAATATATATATGCATAAATTAAATTCTTCATTACACAAATTAGTTTGAAAGCAACAAGTACATTCAGAGACAAATGATCTTAGGTTCATCTTTTGCAAACATTTACACACGTGCTTAACTCTTTACTATAAATAACTTCTCCATGGAGCTGCTTATAGTAGAGAAGTTTAAAAGCTGAGTGCAATTTTCAGTTAATCATTTTCTCCACAGGAAAAAATTATGATTGCTCCATTAGCAGAAAAGCTACTATGAAATTCAGAGTTGCTCTCAGTTCCCAGACATAGTTTTTTCTCAGCAAAGAAACAGTTCAACAAGTCCTCTTTTGGTTACAGCATACCCATACAAAAAAAAAAAAAAGGAGAAGTAAAATCCGGGTAGTTTTAAGGACAATGTGCTTTCTACACACCTGGTTAGCGTACACGTATGTAACTCAGCACACGCATACTTTACCCTTTGTGCCATATACTGGCTTGAGGAACCAAGTTTTAAAGATAACAGGTGTACCACAAATACATTTCATTTTAGAATACAGTTCTTTAAAAAGGCTACAGAAATGTTAACTATTTCTGGGAAAAATATTTCAGACCACAAATTGATGCGAGATTCCATTAAAATCATCAGTTGAATATGTATTAGAAACAGTCTGACACTTCTTGAAAAAAATCTTTTGCTGGGACTGCAAGTGAGAATTCGTTCTTTTAATATAAGAATCTTCCATATAGTAGAATTTTTATTCCATTGAGTGTATTGTCCACTGAGCAATCTAAAACTGGTTTTTAAAATGCCTAGGATTATTTGCATTTAATCCTACATTTAATCTTACTATGTAAGAAGCATATTCTGAGGTGTAATATTGTTTTTCTTGCATATTAGAAAACAAAAAGAAAAAAAATAATAAAACAACAAAAACGGAGTCTGCTAGCCTACAAAAAGTGGTAGATGCATATATTAACCCAAAAATGTAACATATAAAGCAATAAAACACTATGGCCTTGTAGAAGATGGCACAAGTTGGTGTTTCACTTTTAACCAAAGCCTTAGTATTTTCTACCTTAGGCAGAAAAGACAGCTTAAGGAAAAAAAAAAAAAATCATATTACATATTTTGTTCATCACCATGAGGGTAAGAAACTAAAGGAATGTAGTAACAACTCAGACTAAAAGGACAAATTCAGCATTATCTTCTCAAGCTATACCAAATAACCTTCCTCCTCTTTGCAACACATGCATATTTTTGAACATGGCAGTTGCCATGGACTATTAATTATTACAGTTCATCTTAACCAACTGTCATTCTTTCACCATGCAATTTATTATCCAATTCATGGAATCAAAGAGAAATTTTCACAAAGCCTTTCATTCAACCAGACTGGATCAACTTGCATTGCTAAACTATGACATAATATGTAAATTACAACTTTACATATTAATTTTCCTGTTCTGTCAAAACCAACAGAATTATATGAGCAAATATTATCTTAATTTTATTTTAGACACCTGTACATGTTATGTGATTGCTTTTCTTTCTTAGGTGTGATGTTTTCTCTTTTGCCCACTCTCCATGGGAGAATCGCAGGCACAATGCTATTGTGTTATTTTAATAAAATGATGTGTACTGTGTATATATGTACTATGGGCTGTGTGTTTGCATTAACAAAAACAGGGCCAAAGAGGTGTGATCTAACTTTGGGAAATAAAAGTGTTGAGAACTGTGGCAACTCTTAATTCCTGTGGGAATCTGTTCTTGAGTGTTCTGCCCATTCTTGAGGAAACCATTTCCTGCACTGATATTTTAACCTGGTGATGGAAACCTCTACTGTGCCTTTTAAAAAACAGCTTTATTAGCCATAGCCTTCCTCCTGCAGGTGTAGAAAACTATTTAGGTACCTGAGCATCTTGATAATTCATTAGAAACCATTTTTACATTTTCAGTCATTTTGGTATGTCTGTAGTATCCTTTTTGAAAAAAAGACTCATTGTGAGTTCTTACATACAAAAAAAATAAGATTTTTGGGTTTGTTTTGTTGTTTGGTTTGGGGTTTTTTTAATAATTATCTCCAAAATTATTTTACTTTATTTTCATCTAGTATTTCTTTGATTCATCATTTGATAGTTATATGCTAATAAAATAAATTATTTTCTTCTCTATTTTGACAAGAAAAGTCTCTATCACCAGTGCAGAAAAGACTCTGACAAACGACAAAACAAAGCTCCCTTCAGCAAGAGGAAGCAGGAAGCACTTTAGCCTTTTCTTTGCCATTGTTAACCTTATTGAACATAGTCAATAATGTGTTCTTCCAGAATTAATAATGTAATAACAAACTCATAATAAAAAGCATCGTGGTCTTGATTTAGGTGCATTTTAATGGATGCTATGACCATGAGAAGAACACTCCACAAGCTACCTGTAAGCAGAAAATAAGAAAACCAATAGGAAGAGTTAGGGTTTTCCCTAATTAAAGAGAACTAAATTAGATATACTTAAATCTCTTGTTCATTTCCATGACACTTAGAATACACCTCATAGCACCTAAAGGGAAAAAAATATATTTTCAAATAGCCTCTTAAAAATACTGTTTTATCAGAAAGCTATATATGATCTGTTGCATAATTTTCATGTCAGCTAAAACATAAAGAACATACAGGCCAAATAATAAATGAGATACTGTAAAGCTATGAGCAAATACTTGTTTGTATTTGCTTATAGATATAAAGCAAACATAAGTCTATCTCTTCTTGAATTTTAACAATAATTAGTCTCCATCAAACCACTTTTGAGAGATTATTAATGCATCACAAAGAAAATCTTCTCAAGGCTTCACTACTGAAATTAGCTGACAAGAGATAAAGATTTTTTAAAAGAAATATTGAAGTGTATTTTATGTTGGCTTGCTGCTAGTATGGTGCTCTGTATAGTGCTTGTTTAATAGAAGCATTCGAGTTTTACATTTTTTTTGAGAACAAAAATGCTGTTCATCTAATTATCACCCTCACAAGCTCATCTGAGGTACCAAAGAACTCGTCTGCTGAAAACAGTAACCAACTAAAGATGAGCTGCAGGTTCATCACCAAGAAAGCTGAACATCAAGCTAAATACCAAGAAAATGCATTTCTGAAATGAATATAAACACCCTCCTACAGATATTAAATCCAACATATAATTTAATAACTCAATATACTTCAGGGGTAGCAACAAGCCTCAAGGCAACAAAATTACTCCAGGCATTGGAAATATTATTTTTACAATAAAAATTCCACTTTTTAACAGAAAATGGTAGGAATCATTATTCATGACTGATTTCCCTCTAAGGAAACAAGACTAAGTACTAATGCCCCACTGAGCTGCCATTCTATTCCCCAGATAATGCTCTTTTCCATGCAGGGGAAGAGAGGGCTCAGCCCCCACAGCAATATCATAAGCTATTAATGCTAACCAGTCATTAATGCAAGATCAAGAAAAAGATAAAGAGAAAACAATATTTTTTTTTGAAGAATGAAAAACACATTTAATTCTGAGATCTTGTTTTCATTTTAGTAGTTCTTTTCCTAGGTATTTCTATTTCATTTAAAACAATAAATTTCTTACTTCATTAGAGAAGGCAAGCCTTGAAGCTCAGTGTAAAGTAAATAAACCATGCATAATAATAATAATAATAAAAGAATTGGTAGAGTCTTCATCCTATTTATAAGGTCACTTCAGTTCAAAAGATACTACTGCAAATGCCTTTGATTTAAAAAAAAAAAAAAAAGTAATCCGCAAGGATCTCATTTATCTTCACTCACGTCCATACCTAAAAAAAACTTTAAACAACAAACAACTGGACTAGAAAGTCATCACCGAGTTCAAATTTTCATTTTACTTTGAACCTTATTGATGTATGTTTTAGAAATAAAGAATTAAACATCACAGTACTCCAGAGGTCAGTTTTTCAAAGCCTAGAGCCCAGCAGCTCTCACTACAGATGATAGAAATCCAGTTCTTTTCAATTTTAGAGTATCATGAGTTGCTAGAGGCCAAACTTTGAAAATCTTACCTAGAACATAAGACATGTCTAAAAAATAATAAGAAAAACCATGCAACTCAGCATATGTTACTGACCACTAATAATTATTTCTGGTAAATTGAACAAGAAATGGTTTTCCAGGTCCAGGGTCTTCACTAGCCCTCCTCCCATCTGCCTGAAGTATTTGTGTAACCAATTGGCAAATTTCAATCAGACAAAGAGAACAGCCCCAAATTATTACATTCCTAAAACACAAGTCAAACATTGAAGAGGGATCATCTCAATGCTGCTACACTGAGGAAAGCCTTTGCTAATTTCAATTGCAATTGAAATACACCAAAAAAAAACCAAACCAGAGAGTGGTTAAGGCATTCACAGTGTCACCCACACGAACAGCTCAGAGAAGAAAATCAAAACAGAGGACATAAATCTACTGGAAATGCAGTTTCAGACTATTGCTGCTCATGGACTTACACATTTACATTAACTCAGTTCAGGATTCTTTACTCTCCTATTTTTTGCATTTAATCAAAAGACAGTCAATCTCATAATAAGGGAACGTAAGGTACTACGCTTACATTCTATGAAAGATACTCTATGATCATGAAAGGCAGAATTTTTGATACTTGTAGGGAACAATGTTGTTTATCATCTCAAACACAGGTTTCATATGCTTTTCGTCAGTCTTCTGTACTTCCTTGCAGAGGCAGTTGCTGCTGAAAAAGAGTAGTTCACCCTCCATGGCTCTATTTGTTCCATGGTATCCCTAGCAAGTGCTGGCGTGAATACCAAGCGTGACAGTGAGTGACATAAGTTTCAGCCCTTTTAGAACTAGAACAAAACTATCAGTCTTGCTAAGAGGACAAAGAGCCATCTGATAGTAAATTACTAGTCTAGTTCACAAATTAGTCGGCAAGCCTCTGCTGAAAATCTAGGAAAGTTTTCTGTAGCATTTACCTGATGCCTAGCATTACTGATATTTCCTGCTGTAATTAATTGAAGGGACTCTCTTACAGCTGCTTACACAATCAACCTAACCATGACAATAAAGACTTTGCCTCATTAAGGCTTCACAAGCTAAAGAATAACTAAAAGAAGCAATACTTCCAAAACATCCCAAATGCATTTAATGCACTTTTTCATCTGTCAGTCTGGAATACATCACCTTAAAAAAGGGAAAGAAGAGTATAGAAAAACATGTATTAAACTATAAACAGTATAATAAAAATAACACCCCAAAAGAGCCTGTTTAAATGTATTTTGATATTGGGTTATTTTTAAGGGACATCAAAAAAACTGGCAGAAGAAACAGTGAAGAATATTCTATGATACGTTAATGTCTTTATCCATCTGTTTTGTCTGGCTTCTATGTTGTAACACAATGTAGGAGCTGGAAAAAAAATATACAACTCTTATAAAAGTAATATTTACCCAAGAGAAAAATATTGCTCTTGTTCTGGTTCACCTACTTCCATTTTTATGTTGTAGTTCTGGCCAAGAACACTCTCCAGGAGCTCTTTGATCATCTGGTCTGAGGGAGATGGAGAAGTAGACTGCAGGGAAGCAATTATTTCATCAATAGACCCTGCAGCCACTTTCACAGGCAATGCTGGTGTGGAAGCAGGCTCTTCAGGTTTGCTCTGCTGGAAGTTCTTCTCGTATATTTTTGAAGTGTCTGGTCTACTCACATCTCTTGCCTCTTCCAACTGTTCTTGAGCAGACCTCACACTTGGCTGCTTGCTTCCTTTTCTCAGCACTCTTCCTGCTTCAACATCTAAATCTTGTTGCTTTGCTTTTGAAATCACTCTGCTTCTCTTCTTACAGCTTTCCCTGGCTATTTTTCCCTTTCTCGAAATGCTTTTACTTGTATCAGAATTTGTAGAGCCAAATTCATCACTACCTTTAATCACAGTATTTATTTCTTCAGTTTTATCTCTATTTTTAAATTCTGGGGATCCATCTGCAGCACACACACTCTGTCCTTGACTTTACTAACAGCTTTTGTCTTTTCTAAGGAGGTAGAGGAGTTTTTAACATGAAAATTAAGCCTCCAGTAACTTGGCTTCTGAGGTGGTACTGAGTGCTTGACCATTACAATTTGTTTAGTGGTACCTGCAAATGATGCTATTACTGGCAGTTTTACAACAGTACTTTCATGACTACAAGTGACATTTTCTCTGTTAACTTTTTCAGAGCAGCTTATCTGATTTTTGGCAGCACTGTCTTCTTCCACAGATTTATTTAGTTTAGTCATTACCCTGAGATCAGGAGTTTGTTTTTTCATGTCGCTTACTTCAGAAGATATCCTTACTTTCTGTGAACTTCAGAACACCCAATGAATTAATTAAGAATATTTTTATTTATATTCATGACAGGCTTATGTAGACTCTTTGACCTCCAGAGAGGATAATATTCTTACCTGAAGCGATTGATCTGATGTTAAATCTTCCAATAAAGGCTAAATGCTCACGTTTCTAGGAGCAGTGACTATTGCTTGTTTGATCTTCAGACTATCCCACTGAGATTCCCTGCATATAGCCTCATGTTCTTTAATCATATTTAGCTCTTCCATCTAACTCAGTCCAAAGTGCTCATGTCTTCCAGCAGTTTTCTCCTACTGTACGCAGCCTGTAAATTCAATCAAAAATGAGGTTTTGTATTTTATGTACCAACATAGAACCCAATCTTGCAAAGACTACTTCATTTTGCTAAGAGCCCAATTAATTTTAACAAAACTGTTTTGAATGTGCATAATTAAGCACCAGCTCTCAGCATTTTACCTGAGGCAGCAGCTGAAACAAACCTCTCCTCGGGAGCACAAATTGGGAGTTGGGCAGAAATTTCCAAGAGAACATGAGAAAGGATAAAGCTCAACGCTTTCTCGAATTAACCACAAAAAGCCTTCCACCTACAAAACCCAGTGACCTGGGGCTCCCTCTCCGCCCCGCAGCTCCTCACAGCCCAGCCGGCCGGAGAGGCTCGGCACGGGGCACCGCCCCACGCAGGAGCTCTGCTAGTCTGCGGGAACAACGAGGAGCCCGGCCCACAGCCCCAGGAGGAGCCGCTGCTGCTCCCTCTTAAGCAGGCGGGCCGGGAAGGGCGCGCTCCGTAGCCGAGCACCGGGGCTCCCGCGGGGGCAGAGCGCGCAGCGCCGGCTGCCGCCCTCAGCGAGCGCCCCCTGCCGGGCCCACGCCGCGCCTGGGCTCCCGCCGCGCCCCAGCAGCGCTCGGGGACACGCGGCACGCGTGACTTTCCCACCCTCTCTCCCCGGCGAGATGGGAATTCTTTTACGTGTGAGGCGTTGGTGAGAATTTAGTCTCTTGAGTGCGCTGGTGTGTGACGGTCCGCAAGGTGTAGCGCCATGCGGAGGCGGCGCTAGAAGCATCCGAGCTCAGCCGCGGGTCTCCGAAGGGCACAGCTGGGGCGAGTTATTCCCACCATTGTAGTCTCATCTCTCTTCTTGTGGCGATCCTTGTTCTGCTGTCAGCCACAGCCTGAAAACCAAACGTGAGAACGGCATTGCTGGGAGTGGGCGTGCCATGCGATACTGGTGCTACTGACAATTACAGATGCATTCTTCCTATCAAACCAATATTGCTAACTGTCAAAGAGATGAAAGCCCAGCTCAGCTGCGTATGACTCTTTTATCACCATCAATAAAGTTTCTGTCACTGGGGTTTAATTTACAGTACTGCTGATTGTCTGCAACAGGAAAGACTCCATCACAGACTCCATAGAATGACCAGCTTTGCAGTATTAACACGAGCAAAAAGTCTGAAATTAGCTCTCTGAGAAGGATCCTGACTCTGTCTTTTACAGTTTTATTTGCCTGTCCTTCGGAGAACAGGGATATCAAACCTATTTGACAGCTGGTGATCTCAAAGCACTGGAATTTCCATGAATCTCTGGACTGCAACAATTCACACAAAGTTACATTTGTAATCCACTTAAGTCTCTTATGGTGGGTAAAAATTATGGTTTGGTTTTTGTTTTTTCTTCAGTTCAGGTCCCCAAATACTCGTGTGATAACAAGGCACTGTAGGGACTAACTGCATATATTGGATTAAAATATGTCACTCAACTGACTGAAAAGCTCCACTGATCTAACAGGCAAATGTCTTCTCCTTCCTTTGTAGCTTTCAGCTACAGCTTTGTAGCTTTATTTTTTTTCCTACCTGATTTTATTCCAGGAGTTCCAGGGGGTAGCGAGTGTTCTTCTTGAAAATAATGCTACTTACACTAGGCTAGATTGCCAACTTTTAGCTTGCTATTACACCTAAAAACTTACTGAAGATGAAAAACTCATTAACCAGTCACAACACATCCCAATTAATAGCAGATTTTCTTCTCTGGTAGCAAGATAACTGATTAAAGCCCTGTAATACACCCTAGGAAGCCTATCTATTTGATGTCTAATTTTCTGCTTCTTCTCTCTAGCAGGAATCCCAGAGTAGCTGGAGGAGCAGAAGGTGGAATATGAAGTAGTTGATCTGTGTTGAAGGATTCCTGTTAGCTGTCCAGGCTATTAGAAGCAGTTCAGAACAGGAATGGAAGTGTTCAATTGCCTCATTGAAGATGAATCCTATTAGCAGTTTAATGCAGTTATAAGCCTAGAGAGCCAGTCCATTTCAAACTAGTTAAATAATAAGTAAAACCTCCACAATTTTGTTTACCTAGAATAGTTCTTCTCTGCAGGAGTCACAGTGGGGTGTGGAAGAAAAGGCCCTGCATGTGAAGAGATATTTGCATCAGGAAGTTCCAGCAAGAAGCTGCCGAATGACAAGAAGTATTTGCATCAAAAAAATCTCAGGAAGAAGAGAAAATCCTTAGACATGTGTTTCCTCTTTACGTTAATAGTTGTGGTAAAATGGAAAATGAGTATGCTGTGTTACCTTACGTTATCTGTGGTCTGCCAGATCTGCTTGGAGCAAACCAGAGTCTGGGTCCTGGAGAACGCAGTTAGGTTGCAAGAAACATTCAAACCTTGGTTCATAAAGTTTTTCTCGTTTACGCCATTTAGATACTAGGTCTGGTAAGCAAAGGGAGCAAGCACCCAAGAAGAGCTGATGTCAAGTTAAATTCCAAATGCTATATATTCCTTCTACCAAGCCACACGCATTGCTCAGCAGTCATTCCAGGAGTAAGTATTGCCAATATGTCCTCTAGATCCTCAGCTTGAGCTCCAGAGCTGACAGCTGCAGAGATTCTTGTCTCTGATACACATGAAAACAGGGAAAGCTTTTCCCCTTTCCCCAGGTATTATTAACATGTACCTCTCTCTTAACGACCACAGTGATGCCTGAAGTCTAGTGGCATTTTTTTATTAACATGAAGTATTTAGTTAAACAGGTTAAGCCCTACCTCTGTAGCTTGCAAAGTCCAAAATTAAATCAGTAGATGAATTTTTATACTTAGCAAATGGATCTAGATTTGGAAAACCTTGTGTAAGTTTAGTCCCTGGGTACACACTATTATTTTTCTTAATTAGGCTTCACCAGATGACTAAGCTTTCTAATATCACATAAATTGTATCATCTAAGTTATTAGTCTATTAATGTTACAGGAAGGGTTTTTCTTTTTAGAAAGAAAAGCGATCATTAAAAAAATGTTCAGTTGGTTAGAGAAGATCTGAAAATTCAGTTTCTAAAAAAGAAAAAACTAAATTGACTGAGTCCATGACATGGAGGAAATCCCACCCCCAGTGCATGTTACCATGATCCAAGTACATGCTGGCATGAGACTGAGGTGTACACGGTGCCCCACAGGTTTTGAGAGGGAACTGGAGCATGGTCAGGAGAAGTTATGGTGCTCTTCAGTGTTCACCTTGGTCTAGGCCATCAGGAATCAGGACAGCGTGGTGCATATGAAAAATGTATAGCCTGGTATGGGCTCTCCAGCAATGCCAGAAGGAGTTCTTGGAAAGCTAAATAGCAATCACTTAAAGGAGACAGGAAGTAAGAGCATAACTACTTTGCTAGTTCTGTGGCTTACACCTAGTTAGTCACTAGGTGCTAAGCCTCACCTTGGTACCCTTTCCCAGCTGGCTGTGCAATTCTTTTCATGAAAAAATCCAAAGGCCCCCAGCCCTGCTAGAGGGTTGCATGCTTCTCTCTCCCTTTTGGTGTGCTCCAGCCACAACACTAGTCTGCTTCATAATGGCAGTACACTTGCTCAAAACTGTTCACCAATGCAATAGGTCTAGCAAGGATAACAGCACATTTACAAGTACAGTTTCACCATGAGGCCCAAGTAGCATTACCCCATTGCAGAGACCAGGAGCCAGAACAGAATTTGAATGAGTTTCTAAAGTCCCTTAGTAGAACCAGTGGCAGATTCGTAACTGAGTCTGTGCTTCTGACTGCCAGGAAATGGAAAATCGGAGGTATGTGTCCTCAGGCTACAGGCTACTGTTTGCTCTTTCAAGGCATCAGCATCTTTGCTTTAGTATTTCTGCTATGTATATGTATAAAATGGCAATAAATTATCAGAGAAAATCAATTAGTTATAAGCTAAAATACTGGACTGTGAAGTATGGCCCCCAGGAATGTAGGACACAAACTTCTCTGACAGTTACATGTTGGGGGCAGTAATCTGTAGCAGAAGAGCGGAGCAAACAAGATGGGGGGAATAATCTCTTAAATCAGAGAGTGTCAATATGGAAAAGCTTCTTGGTTAGTTGCAAGGGTTTGATCCAGCTAAGCTGAAGGAAATTTTTTTTTTTTTTTTTTTTTCTGGAGATCAATCTATATTGAATCCCTTGTGCAGTAAGCAGCCATAGAAAGGTTTTGTGGAATTAGTATTATAAATCACACATTCAGTCCCTTTGTGAGTACTGAAAACATTGTCATTCTTCTAATCACTATATCCTATCTTCGATCCATAACAAATATGCACACCCAGCTCTACTAATCTCCATTACGATTGTGAGGTATCTGTATTTGCCAGTACTATGCCAGCAGAAATAGTTAAAATTTTTCTTCCTCCTATGATTCTGAGCTTTGCTTTCCCTTACCCTTCCCCCCCCCCCCCCCCAGTTGAAACACACTACTTAATGGCATTTCCTTTATAGCTCAAAATAAAAATAAATAAAAAGTTGGAAACTGCTGCTCTCTGTTGTTTTTCAGTTAATACAGCAGATTTTCCAGTCAGCTATTTCAGTTCAACTCTTCTGTTCTCTTAGGACAGCAGCTTGACAGTTGAGATGTAGATGTATATGTGTGTGTGTGTTTGTAGATCTCATAGGTTTCACAGCTGAAGACTCAGTGATAGGGGACATAGAAATCCCATTTAATCACAGAAAAAACTTCACGTCTGATCAGTTTCTTCAGCAAAAGGAAATGCCCTGCAAAGAGTGAGGAGAGGTGTCTGTGAAGGCTGAAGTTCCAGCTACCTCTAAGGGTAATGTTAAAAAAGATTTAAAGGATTCCTGGTACAGGACATATAGTGAAGGGAATATTTCTAGATATTGATCCTGAAAAAGAGAAAATGGTTGTTTGTTCAATGGATAATAGGAAAGCCACCTGATGCGCTATGAAATTGTTGAGATGGAAGAGATGATCTCTCTCTTTTAGGGGAACTGAAGGAAAGGTCAGGTGCTGGATTCCCTCCCAGTCACCCCACCTTAAGTCACTACTTAAAAAGGAGCAAACCTGAAACTACATGCACTGCGGAAACTGTGTTGTTGGCTGGAGAGGGCTGGAGGAGGAATGAATTGAATGTGATTCTTCCTTGTCTCACCAGTAGCTGCACAAAGAACCAAGCCCACGTGATGGCAGAAGGGAAGGCACATGGTGAGCCAAGTGACCTTCCTGATGCCATTCCCTTAAATCTGCTCAGCAGGGAGGATCACCTTTGAAATGCTTGAAGCAGCAGCAGAAGCTTAAGTCAACTGCTGGGATGACCAATCACTCTCTAAAATACCGAACAGCTGCTGCCCCTGAGGAGTCCTAAAATGTTACCGAATCCAGACCTTACTTATGATTTTAGGGTGTTACCAGTTGATACTTACATTCTCACATTTCAGTGTAAAACTATGGGATGTGTTACATAGGGCCTCTGGGCATCCTTTTCCACAGCAAACATCATTTTTGCTGTACACAGATTAGTATATGTCCCCTGATGGAGCATGTGTATTCACACTGCCACACATCCCACAGTTGCCGGCTGTTTGTGTTAATACAGCTCAAGAAAACGTGTAGTTAATGCAGTCTGAATTCATTTATGCTCTAGGAGCTGCAATCTGGGTAAAACTGTGAAACTGCTCCCTGGGGAGGAGTTTAAATAAGTCAGCCTTGATTTTGTACATTTGATTCTTCAGAGCTGAAGCCAGCCAAGAAAGCCATTTCTGATGGATGCTGGTCTCTCCCATGCTTTTCTGTAAAACTGCTGTAGACACAGAGACAGGGGATTGAGTTCTTTGCAGGTAAAGGAGAACAGAGCCAGCAATTTGAAAATATCATGCTATGCAGTGACAGAATCCAAGTCTGCCTTCTGCATAGGAAGGTCAGTGTGCAGAAGAACTGGAGTATTACATTGACATGAGTATTACAAGAAGTTGATTGTCCAATACAGTAATATTTGCTTTACATCAGTAAAACAGGTGTTCTCACCTAGAACGCACTGCAGGTTTTGGAGAAGCAAGATTCGTGAAGTGTGGAAATACCTTTTTTTCAATGGGAGGAAATTGTTGGGGGAAATAAAAGGACAGACTTTGATCCATGAAGTTACTTGGGCAACTTTAACAAGGAATTCTAGGATTCATGTGAAAGTGTTTCTCTTACCAAGCTTTGTTTCTTATTCTGGTTTACACAGATTGCCTGCACTCACTGTCTTAGTTTGCTTTCTTGTTTCCTTATACGTGTATTACAAAAATCTGTGTATGTCCTGAAATATCACTTTTGCAATTTGAGTGAGTTTCTACAAAGTGGGTACCATTGATGTATATGTTTTTATCTCTGTGCATAATCGAATTCCCATGTCCTCTGATACTGTTTCTTCCATGCCATATTACTGCAGATAATATAAAACAAAACACCCTTTAAAAACAAAACAAACGAAACTTTCAAAAAGATATTGAGTAATTGCATAAGAGTTGGCACACTGATTGAAATAAAGAATGGAAGCATTTCCATTTATGTATCGGTAAATCATAAATAAAACACCCAACAGTTGAAATAGATACCTACATGGCTGCTCTTCAATCAAATCAGAAATATCAAGTGCATTTAATTTCACATAAAGTAAGTAGAACAAACTTGGCCAATCACACAGTGCAGGGGGTGCATCCTGGCAACTGGAGTTATGCAAACAGCATGCACACATCTGACAGTATTAGCAAAAATAAAGTGATTGTGTCCAATGGGTCATGATTTACCCAGTTAAGAACTATTTTGTTACACCAAAGAAAAACTAAACAAAAAAACAGAGGCTTCCTTACCCTCATCGCAGCCACCATCGGGTATCAACTTATTCTTAATTTTAAACTTCATTATTTGTGCTTCTCTCTCCTTTAACTAACCATGTCTGATACATACGTATTTTCGGGGAGATATTATTTTTTATGTCAGGGGTGTCGCTCGGGTCGCTATGTGTATGCTGAATGATGCTTAGGAAAATGAAATGCAATGAGTTGCCCTGATTTTTTTTAAAAAAATAATAATTAAAAGAAGACGAAAATTAAAAAAAAAAATAAATAAAACAATACAAAACAAAATCCGGCAACGGAAAGTCGCTACTGCAACGAGCCACACAACATCTGCGCGGCCTCGTACAGCGCCCGTGCAAGGCACAGCCGGAGTGCGGCCCGTGAGAGCCAAGTCCCCGGCCGGGTCTTCTCTTAGAGGGCTCAGCGGCAGGAGCACAGAGACAGGGGTGCTCTGCCTCCGAGAGGGAAGCCCCCCGACTCCGCCGCCGTCTCGACGGGCTTCTTCCGAAGCGAGGGCCCCTCCCAGCAATCATCGACCCGTGCCCCGAGAACGCCCCGGGACCACCCAGGCTCCCACCCCATCCAGAGGACCCAGCTCTGGGCAGCGGCACGTTCCCACCCGGTTGCTGTTTGCCCGCTTGGGTATGGGAGGATTCCGGGCTGGAAACAGATGGGAAGAGGGATTTCCCACCGTGGGGCGGGCTGGGTGGGGAAGGACAGGGAGCGGACGGGAGAGGCGGAGGGGTCGCATGGCGCTTGAGGTGACCCGCCGAGCCCGCCTGGAAAGCGGGGTACTAGCGACCCTCTGCAGGAGACAAAGAAGGCAGTACAGTGCGGAGCAGGGACGCCATCCTGGTGTGGAGATAAGCTCGCAGCTCCTTGCCGAACTGAACGTATGTCCCGCACAGGCACTGCCGCGAGGCTCCCGGCCAGGGGACAGTGGCGTTTGGGTAAAATCAGATAAGACCCTGCCAGTTACGCCGAAGTGCCCGGCGGGCGCTGCCCCTGCCAGGGGACAGGTAGCTCTTTCCCTGTAGCGAACATGACGCCTCCGCCGATTCCATCGGCCTCCTGCCCCACGCGTGGATGGTACCTGTGGGCGGCGCTCCCGAGCGGCACTGATCGAGGGATACCGACAGGCTGCCGGGCCATGGCAGCTCCACGAGTGTGCAGCACCATCCCGGTGCCAGCTCCGGTCCCCGCGGCCCTGCCGGAGGAGACTCCTTCCCACGGGAGAGACCCTTCGGCCTGGGCTGACAGCCGGGACCCCGCGGCCGTGCGCTTCCCAGAGAGCGGCCGCTTGCTGAGCGGTCTTTGCGGGTCCCCGCTCTCACTGCCAACGCTGGTAACACGGGCTCCCGTGAACGTCCTCCCCCTGCTCCACACACCCCGAAACCACGCACACGTACTTTTAGGTCACTTATGTTTCTGTCCTCGGCAGCGCGCACCGGTGGAGCCAGGAGCTGAGACCCCGCTCCCGGTTAGACGGGGAAAACACAGCCCACCTCAGCCTACACTCCTCTCCAGGCTGCACAAACAGGTCCTCCCCGAGAGAGGAAAGAAGAAAAAAAAAAAACAAAAACCAAACAAACCAAAAAAAACGCCCACACCAAAACACAACACAAAAAAAACCCACCCGAAGCCAGTACAGCTTGATCAGAACCGGCGCTATTCTAATGAGAGCTGGGGAAAGGCTGAGTAAATCGGGCCTGGGCTACGGTCCTGAAGTCTAGAAAGTGCCTGAGCAGCTCAGCGCGCCAGGAGAGCCCCGTCCTTCTGCCACAGGTTCTCCACGCCCGGGGAGTCCGTCCCTTCCCGCTGAGCCTGCCGCAGAGAGTACGGGCGGACGGCGCTGGACTCTCGGGCTGCAACGCAGTATCCCGGGCCGAAGGGAACTCCCGGCTGTGGCTGGCTCTGCCCAGGGCTTGCTGGTCTGCACACCGACACAGACGCCCTCTAAGATTACAGACGGGAGCCCGCCTGTGCTCTCACCTCTAGGAGCAGCCTCAGAAAGAGGCAGCCGAGCCCGCAGTCGCTGCCGGACAACAGGAGGCGCTGCGGTTTTGCACAACCCCCGGCTCCCCTCCCGGCCCGGCCAGCGGGCATCCCGGCGGGGGCGTCCCGAGGGGCCGCCCGGCGCGGACAGCGGCTTTCCCGGCCGTGGCCGCGTCTACTCCGCCCGGCGGAACACCTCCGCGGTTTGCAGCATCATCCGAGGAGTTCGACGGGCTTCGTGCCTGCTCTTTTTCCAGGTAGGGAGCGAGCCCTGCGGGGGCTGCCCGGCGTCCCGGCGGGTGTTGCCCCCGCGGGGCTGTGCTCTGGGGAGCGGGGCAGCACCTCCCCGAGGTCAGCCGGCGGGGAGGTGCCGCCAGCGGGGCCGCAGCGACTGCTGCACCCCTCCCAGCCTCTCCGCATGCAGCTGTACTCCTGTGGGGTTTCTCAGACCTCAAGTACTGAAATGAACAAGGCACCACCGAAGGGTCCCTATTTCCAGACGTACAGACGGCTCCCATCAGTGGAAGAGAGAGGGTGCATGCATGATGACTGCAATTTTAATAGCTCTTAGATTTTCCGCTGGGTTTTGTTCCAATTTCCATAGTTTGACCATTTGAGAAAGCAAGGTCTTAATCCAGTGCTTTTATATCTGTTTTATTTCCTTCAAGACACATTTTCATTCCTTGTTCTCCTCTGCTGATTCCAGAGTTTTGTTTGCTTGGAGGATTTGACTTAATTCTGTTGCCAGATTTAAAGAAAGAAGGACAAGGAGGGAAAGAACAAAGAAAAGGATAACAGAAAACGCATTTAGAAACAAGTTAAAACATATTTGTCGAGGCGGAGATATGCCGTATCTCGTCATTTGAATCCTAGGTTTCTGTGCAAGAAACTTTAAAACCGTACTTGTGAGGGTGACATTTTCGCAGACACTCGCGGACAAATCACTGTGATCCTGCTGAACGAGACACATGCCAGGCAGAACTGCAGACCCAGGGGTGCATTTTAGTTTGTGTGGAATGATACACACGCCTTTTCCAAAATCCCAGAAACTTTATTTCCCCTTCAAATTCACGTTGTCCGGAAAGTTATTTGGGTTTGGGGGTTTTGGGTTGATTGGTTGATGGGTGGATTTTTTGGTCTTGTCTTTTTTTTTTTAACTATCAGGTGATAAAAGTTCTAGTAGCTGTGTATGAACAAACTCATAAAGGGTAGGGCAGAGAAACCCAAGAAAATTCTGTGGTCTTGACATAAGCTCCAGCAGAAAATGTTTGATCCGTCTGCAAAGACTGCTATTCCCTCCATAATAATAAAGATTGCTGTCCAATGTCAATTTGTTTTATCGGTGTTGCCCCATTTTACTTTTTACCAGCCCGTGTATGTTCCTCCTCCCTTGTTCTTTGCGAGAAACCAGGTTAATGAGCAAGAAGTTGGTTATGAGATACCCGCTACTTATTGCTGCTCCTGGGTGCCTGACATCAGAGGAGGCTTCCAGAGGAGCCTTCTGGGCTAGAGGCTTTCCACAGTAAAGATACAAAACGGTTCCAGTGACTCACCTGATGTTTGCCAAGTGGGGGTTAACACCGGTGGATCCGCGTTCAAGCCTCTGTCCGCATTTATAGGGTGCCCGTAGTGTTATGTCTCAGCGCGGTGACTCACATGCTTTCTAAACATAAAGCATCAGAAAAGAAATACCATCATCACCATCTACATAGGACGACAGCCCCGTTTGAAGGGCTGGGTTCAGCCCATGGGGGGGAAAGGGGGGGGGGGGGGTCGGAGGGCTCTGGGTAACGCGGAGTCGAGCCCAGCTCGGAGTCACGGTCCCCTGCCCCGAGACCGCTGGGAGCGGGGGCCGCCCCGGTAGGGGGGGGGGATCGTGGAGGTACCTGCACGGTAACCGGCTTTGAAGTGAGGGGCGGGAGCGGAGGGATCGTGTGGACTGCAGGACTCGGGACTTTGGAGCACGTCCCAGCTTTCGAGTTAAAGGAGCATCTACTGGACTTCAGTAAATATTGCCCCTAATCTCAGGGGTTTAAGGCTGGATGGCCTTTTGCATTCTCTCCAAATAGAGGGGGCTGCCTTTCCCTTATCTGCCTCATTTCTTTTCCACCGAGCCCTCCTAGCATTTGTCCTGTCCATCTGAAGGGGGGGGGGGGGGGGGCGTTCCCCCCCTTCCCTACTCTCCTCCCCTCTCCCACCTCTGTCTCTCCTTCTTCCCCCACAAGCTTAAACCAATTACACCGCTTTGCAAATAAAGTGCCGCCCCGGGGGGAGTTGCAGGCGGGGGGAACTGCCTTGTTTGCAGGTGCATCTCCGGCTTTGTAGGTGCGAACGCCTTTGTGCGGCGGACAAATGGGGAGAGGAGGAGGAGGAGGAGGTGGGTACTTCTGCGACGTAAGATCCACATCAGCTCAACTCCACTCACATCCCAGCCGGCACTTCCTCACTTTCTCAACTGTCTCGCCCCACACCGCTCCCTGCCTGCTTTTTGGCTGGTTCTAGAGGAGAATTCAGCACCCCGCGCCCCTCCGGAGAGCTGGCTTCCTGCTAGGTGGGGCTTTCGGGCTCTTTTCCTGCTGCCCGTCGCTCGCTTGCAGGAGGGCTGGATGGTTACACCGGGCAGGTTGGCTCCATAATGTTAGGGACTGTGAAAATGGAAGGGCATGAAACCAGCGACTGGAACAGCTACTACGCCGACACCCAGGAGGTGAGTAAATCCCAGGGTCTGGCTCCGCTGCTGCCCCTCTGCAAGGGGGAGGGGGGGCTGGGGGGAGGGCTGGGGGGGTCTGGCGGGGGGCAGCAATCGGAGAAATCGGTTTGCACTACAGATCCTGTCAGCGCAAACGTGCCTCCCCCTCCCTCCCTCCCTCCGGCGCTGAGGCTGGCCAGGCTTCCCCGAGGAAAACACGGCTTCCGAGAGCCCCGGAGGCGTTCGAGGGGGACGCGGGGTGGCTGCGGGCCGGCTCGGGGGGACAGGAGAACGGGGACAGCCCTCGATCTCATCGAGAAGGTGTAATCTCCGCTTGCGGCGCGCACAAAAGCGCCCCGTAAACTCCCGGCTCGGGGCAGAGGACTGGCCGCGCCGCCGGCCCCCGGCTCCTTCTCGGCAGACGGCCCTGCGGCGAGCGAGCCGGCGGCTAGCGCGGCCCGAGGGGGTGGAAGCGCCTTCCCCGGGCTCCTCGGCGGGGCCGCCGGCCCCTCTGCTCGCCGCCTGCGGGGGCCTCACCTGTAAAGCCGGGAGAAAAGAAAGGAGGGGTTTGGAAATAGCCGTTTGTTCGTACTTTGCAAGGCGGGCTGCCCGCGGCGTGCGCTGCTGCCGGGGGCCGGCGGGCGGCGCTGCCGGGAGCGGCCTGAGAGCCAGCCCGGGAGGGGGCCCGGTCCCGACTCCCCCGGCCCGGCCCGGGAAGCGCCTCTGCCCCCGGTGCCTGTTTGACAACACGGTGCAAAGCAAGAGGGAGAACCGGCCCAAGCGCCAACTACTACGGCAGAGGAGAGGGCCGCGGAAGCGTCCGGAGCTTCCCCTCCGCCGCCCTGGGGCGCGCCTCGGCCCTGCGGGGGCCCGGAGGTCGCGCTGTGCTGGTGCGGCTCTGTAGTCCCAGGAAGAAGCCGCCAGTGCCTAGCAGCCCCACCAGCAGCCCCCCGGATTCCCACCCGGGAAGGAGCCGTGTTAAGGAAGCGTGGCAGCGGGGCAGGCACCTGGGTGTGCGCACCGGGCATTGCATCAGCACACCCGGACACACGGCTCCACGGCCCCGCGCCTCGTCCCGCCACCCCGCAGCTGGCACGCAGACGGGCGCGGGCAGATACGTGTCACCCTGCTGGCGTCTTATTTAATAGAGGAAAGTCGGCTAAGGGCAAACAAGGGTCATCCTAATTATGAGCCGTTTCCAGACACTTTTATCCTCGCCGGACTCATTATCCACAAACATAAAGTTAAGAGACCTTCGTTTTTACTATTTTTTAGCCTCAATCTTTTCTCCTCTCCTGTTATTTAATTTGAATCACTGCATGTATGCAAGGTGGGAAACCCATCCGCATTATACCATCTGAAGTAATGAAAGTGACCCTTAAATTAAAAGCGCATTTAGAAGCTAGTGGAATTTGTAGTGAACAGTAATTAATTTTATAGATTTAACCGTCGCCTGAACATCCTTTTCTTACATATATTGCCTTTGTTCGAGGTAAACTGGGAACGTCTTTCCTCTGCCTGTTAAATCGGATGCCATACTGGAAAGCACAGTTTCAGGCTCCCTTGATCAAGAGTTGTGCTAGGGTGTGGTAGGGTGCTACAATTTTTGTACGTCGAGCTATTGTGGAAAATCTCAAGTAGGGAAAGTTCAGGCTTTTAGCACTTTAAGAAAGTTTTTTGCGTTTTGTTGGTTTTTTTGTTTGTTTTTTATTTTTTTCTTTTATTTAAAGACGGACTTGAGAGAAAGTGCCGACAAGGGGGAAGCTCCCCACAGACAAAATGTGCCGACGTGAGCTGTTGATTCTGATTTGATTTATTTTTCTTTTTCGACATGACATGACCACATCTTGTGTCAGAACGGAAATTTAAATCAGTGCAGGGTAGGAGACATGCATGAGATTATTCTAAGAAAGTGCAGGCAGTCGAATTTCTCCTTGGTGCAGACAGTGTACGCCCGTAAATGTCCATAATCTGAGGAGTTTAGAGATTTAGCTAGCGAGGCGGGACACAAAATCAGCCAAATCGCCGGAATACTGCGGGAGGGAACCTCCTTGCGAGGCAGATAAAGCCCCCAGTCCGGCTCTGTGGGGGTGCTGCGGAAGGTCATCGGTCCGTGCGCCCCAGAGAATCCGGCAGAACCCGCGGCACTCCGGTAGAACGGGACCGGGCAACCCCAGTCCATGTCTATTTATAAACACGTATAAATGTGAATTAGACCTTTTCACCGCGCCAGTGGCCTTTCCCTGCTGGTTTTGGAAAGCGCTTTCCCGGGTGCCGGGGGAGCGGTCGGCGTCCCCGGGCAGGACGTTTGCACGGCTCGCTGAGCAGGACGGGCGGCTCCGGCCCCGCCGGGGTCCTGCCCCCTGCTCTCTCCCCCCTAACCCACTCTCTCCGTCTCGTTGCTCTAGGCCTATTCCTCGGTGCCCGTGAGCAACATGAACTCGGGGCTGGGCTCCATGAACACCATGAACACTTACATGACCATGAACACCATGACGACGAGCGGCAACATGACCTCCAGCTCCTTCAACATGTCCTACGCCAACACGGGACTGGGGGCCGGGCTGAGCCCCGGCGCCGTGGCCGGCATGCCGGCAGGCTCGGCGGGGCCGGTGAACGGCATGCCGGCCGGCGTGGCCGCCATGGGCACGGCGCTAAGCCCCGGCGGCATCAACGCAATGTCGGCCCAGCCGGCCCCCATGAACGGGCTGAGCCCCTACGGCAGCATGAACCCCTGCATGAGCCCCATGGCCTACACCCAGTCCAACCTGGGCAGGACGCGGGACGCCAAGACCTTCAAGCGGAGCTACCCCCACGCCAAGCCACCCTACTCCTACATCTCCCTCATCACCATGGCCATCCAGCAGGCACCCAGCAAGATGCTGACGCTGAGCGAGATCTACCAGTGGATCATGGACCTCTTCCCCTACTACCGGCAGAACCAGCAGCGCTGGCAGAACAGCATCCGCCATTCGCTCTCCTTCAACGACTGCTTCGTCAAGGTGGCCCGCTCCCCCGACAAGCCCGGCAAGGGCTCCTACTGGACCCTGCATCCCGACTCCGGCAACATGTTCGAAAACGGCTGCTACCTCCGCCGGCAAAAGCGCTTCAAGTGCGAGAAGCCGGCGAACAGCAAAGCCCCCCAGGAGGGCAGGAAAGATCAGGCCGGGGCCTCCAGTTCCAGCTCCAACTCCCCCCTGCACAGAGGCCACAACAAACCCGCTCAGCTGGACACCGCCACCTCCCTCTCCAGCTCCAACCCGTCCACTAGCCCCCAGTCTATGGACCACAGCGGATCGAGCGCGGAGCTAAAGACCTCGGCCTCGGCCGCCTCCTCCACCATCAGCTCCGTCCCCGCCCTGGCCTCTGTCCCACACCCCCCTCACTCCTTAGCCCACGAACCCCAGCTTCACCTCAAGGGCGATCCCCACTACTCCTTCAACCACCCCTTTTCCATCAACAACCTCATGTCCTCCTCGGAGCAGCAGCACAAGCTGGACTTCAAAGCCTACGAGCAGGCGCTGCAATATTCCTCCTACGGGGCCAGCATCCCGGGCGGGCTGCCCCTGGGCAGCGCCTCCATGGCGGGTCGGAGCAGCATCGAGCCCTCCGCCCTAGAGCCCTCCTACTACCAAGGTGTGTATTCCAGACCCGTGCTAAACACCTCCTAGCTCCGCACCCCCCTCCACCGGGGGCGAGCCCCTCTTCTCCCCCACCCCCCTCCCGCTTTCCTGGCTTCTCTCCCCCCTTTCCCTCTCCCTGCGACAAACCGAGGTGTTTCCGCACGCTGCGTGCAAAGGACTGTTACTTTTTAAGTGTCTCGCAACGCGTTGTGTGCTGTTACGATCTACCACGACCTCCTGCAAAACCCCCGCGTCCCGCTTGTACATACCCCCCGCCAGCCCCGCTCCCCGGACACCCCCCCGGGCCTTTGCAGGGTGTCACTGAGAAGAAGAAAAAAATTGTTGAGCTTGTAAACTACTTGTTTGTGCTTTCCGCCCCCTCGCCTTCCCTCCCTCTGTGCTCTATAATCTCATGTAAGTTTACAGGTATGTGGCAATACTTTAACAATACGGAGATGAAGAAGCGAGTAGACATTTAAGGCTTTTTTTAATTAAAAAGGCTTTGAAGGACAATACTGCTGTGAAGTAGCAAAACATTAAGAGAATCTCTAAGCAACAAGAGGACTATTTACTTTCTCGGATCATCCTTTTGATACTTGCAAAATAAACCTTCGGCTAGTACAACCCGCATACACCCAGATGCTACGGGCCGCATCCTGCACTCCCGAGGGGACCAACTGGAGCTTTGGAGTGCACGATGCGACCCTTAATTTTTATTATTTTTTTTTTTCCAAGTGTTACCTGTCTTGGGATGTAATATAAAGTTACAAGAGGTCACAGCCAGTTGGATTTTTTTTTTTTTCCCTTCCCATCTGTTACTGAAGATTCTCGTTCATCAGGAACTCTCATCAACATGTGGATGACATGCTTATTTAATTTAAATATCTCTTCATTGTGTACCAGCTAGAAATGTGTATCTAAAACAAGGTTATTTTCCTCCTCCCCCAGGAAATGTTGACTATTACACCCATGCAAGGAAAAGAGGAGAGCCCTTTCCCTCTCCCCTTTTTTTTTTTTTTTTTTTTTTTTTTTTTTGTGGCCATTCAATTATCGCCATCGTTAGCTTGTTTCATCCAGTGTTAATGCACTTTCCACAGTTTTACACGGTGTTAGCATAGCCAGACGGGTTTTGTTATTATTCCTGTTCGCTGTCTCAATGTTCTTAATTTATTGCATGGTTTATATTGTTTTCTTTCTTTACAGCTGGAAATTGCTTTAAATGACAGTTTAAAAAAAAAAAAAATTACACGTGAATTTAAGAAATTTTGTTAATTTTATAAATGTGATTGTAATTGAAAAAATATTTTGATTTAAAACGATAACTGAGAATTTAATGCGTGAAGTATGTTTTTGATCATTTCATTTAAGGACTTTAAATAAATCAAATGTTAACAATGAAAGACTTCTGCTATTTTCTTTCAAAATTTGTGGGGCGGGTTAGGGGGAATGGAGCCATGTGCCAGAAAAGCAAACGTAGCGCTAAAGCGTGGATGAGAAGAGAAACGATTTGTACGGCCAAGCTGGTGCGGAGGGCCCGGGGTGCGGGAAGGGACACAGCGTTGCTGCGGGACGGACGGGGAGGCGCCCGCAGGGTGCGTTTGCGGGGCGCTGCGGTGCCACCGGCGTGTGCGGGTCTGCAAGTGGCGGTGCCACTTTTTTTTTTTTTTTAAATTTTAATTCAGGGTGCCGGGGTAGGTTGAGAGAGGGAACGAAAAAGCCATCCGAGGCGATGTAACTTTGTGGGTGCTTCCCGGCCGGGACTGCCCGGGAGGCGGCGTTTCCCCGAAGGACCGGGAGGTGCCCGAGGGCAGCATCTCTACGGCGGCCCCAGCTCGGCCCGGGGCCCTCCTCCTGCTTCGGTCGGCTCGGACCGATGCCGGTAATAACCGCAGCCGCGCTGGTCGCCGGCAGCCGGCATCGCTGAGGGGAGGGTGTTCAACGTGAACAGATTTCACCGTGCTCAGCCGCCCTCGTGCACCGCCGCCAGATAAAAAAACTGTGTAATTCTCGTAATTATCACATAATTGCCCCCTGACGGCTTAGGGACTGCGGCGACAAACTAAATTTAAGGGTCGATTTGGAAAAGAAAAGCCAACCTAGTGCCCCAGGAATCTCACCGGATTCCTCCAGCAGTAGTACCCAGCGCAAAACGGGGGACAAAAATATTGGAGAGAGCCTCTGGGGTGGGCTGTGGGGGTGAGGGGGGCTCGGCCGAGATTCGAGCACGGCGCTCCGGGCCAGATGCAGCCGGCTCCGGCCTTGAGCTACGCGGGTGCGCTCGATGGTGCGGAGATTTACCGCGGTCCCGCCCGGGCTGCCGCTCGCGGGTCCTGCAGCGGGAAGGAGCGGGGGTTTGTGGCCGAGACGCCCGGCTGTGTAGCCCCTTCGCCCGCTGTGTTCCCTGAACTGGCAAACACCCACAGCCCCCCTGCAGCCGGGGGGAGGGTTCGGGGTCGCTCGGCACCAAGTCCGGGCGAGTGGATCCTATTTAAACGCCCACATCTTCTGTCAAAAGGAGCTCCGTGTGAATCAAGGCAGGACGAAGCCCGTTCTCAGCAGGACTTCACTTGTCTCCCACAGACCAGTCTATGGAGAGTATGCCACTGCAGAGTGGAGACATTGATTTAATGCCTTGGGCTTGTGCACAGAAAATATCAATCGACCGACAGCGATAAGGCAGCAGGTTTCACATATCAGCTGAAGAGCACAGACCATGTGTAATGGAAATATTCGGGGCGTGGGTAACAAAAGGTATAAGCGGACCGACGCGGCTCCAAGTCTCTCATAGATAAGGAACGGAGCCTGTCACGGATACAGCCTGTGCCCCTTCGCCACTCGCCACCAAGATCATATACCTTCCCTTTCTTCTCTTAGGCAAATGGTGGCTGCGGTGGGCAATGATCCCAGTGGATGCGGCTCACGATAAAAATGCGTGTCCCCTCCGCAGCGAGTGCGGCTCTCTGCGATCAGTTTAAGACTTGGAAGTCAACAGAAGGGAGAAGAGCCACCTTGTTTTCTGCTCCACTTCTAGGTGCCCTGCTGCCACTTCAATCCTCTGCTCAAGAAGCCCCCAGCCACAGTTGCGAAAATAGACTAAAAGTAGCCTCCACAGGCGGAGTGTGCACCCCCCTGCCCGGCAGTGTGGAGAGGGGGGCTGAGGAGCGTCCTCTCCCAGCCGGAGAGCTTCCTCTGTGATGGGGGGGGGCGGAGGGCAGGAGCTGGCAGCTGCGGGGGTTTTGCCCGTGTCGGAGGTGGGGTCTCAGCCTCCCGCCCGGGACACGACACACCAGGGACCCGCCGGGCTGCGGGATCCGGCCGCCACCGCAATTTATAGGGGAACCTTGCCTTTCCCTACACGGCAATTATCTCCGACCGGCCACGTGCGAGGGAGCGAAAACGGCTCATTTAACGTAATTAAATACAAGCGGGGAGTAATTCCGGGAGGCAGGGGATCTCTGCACAGATTTACCGGGGAGTTTGGGAGATGAGGAGGCCCCCGGCCTGGGGCGGGAGGGCGACGGGGTCGGCGGGCCCTACCCTGGCACCGGCAAGGGGGGCAGGAGGGGGCCCTCGCCCATGGCGTCTCCTCGGAGCACCTGCGAACAGCGCTCGCCCTCCGGAGAAGTCGATGGAATCGGAACAACTTCAGCCGCCCAAATCATGGGGGAGAAATAAAATCGCATGTACCTCCTGAGTAGTTTTCTGAGTGCGAATGGACAGCACCGACACCGACATCGGCACGCAGTCGGAGGGTACAGATTTGTCGGAAGGAATTAATGTAAAATATTCGGGAATGAAAGACGAGGAAAAAAAATATTTCCCAGTCAGTTTTTTCCCATGAAACTTAGTCGTGTCAATAAAATATCAGTAAATCGTAAAAGAACGGAGCGAGAAAACACTTCAGCCGCTGGCATAGCTTCAAAAATTGTTTTGAAATGTTGAGTAGGTCTTGAATACTTAAATGGTCACTGGTCTGTCAACACAAACCCGAAATAACCGAATTCCCTCGCTGTAATGCCAACCAGCCTCCGAAGAGCAATTGACTCGGTTTAAATCTTACAGAGATATTGTAGATAAAATGCTTGATCGCGATAACAATTCACCTCGTATTATTTCTTTTCTATTATGATAAAACGGGTTCTACACGTATATGTGTGAGTATATGTGATTAATCACTCTGGAAACGTATTTTAGAAACAGAAACTCAATAAATATATACTTTCGTATGCATTTTCTTGATAGTTTTATTTCGTGAAGAAGCAACTTCTCCTCATATAAATATGGGATAGAAAGTTCTCTCGGGAGACATATAGATGCATATATTGTATATATTAACATATATATAATTAATATGTATTTGTTTCCAGGGGAGACAAGTGGAAATATACACAACACACAATGACCAGGCGAAAATCACACCACAATAGGGCACAGAGAGTGACTGGGGTAGGGAATGTACACGTAAGTCCTCGCAAAACTCCCACGCTGCAGTGTTGCGTTAGGAAACATAGAAGAACGCTTAATAACTAAAATTAAATTGCAATTAATTTGATTATTTAAATGCCAAGGGCGGTGCTGCAAAATGGATATTTTTTTTTTTTTCTCTTAAGGCAAACCCAGGCTTCTCAGCTTCTAGCAAAGGCAGAGTAATAACTGGGAAAAAAAATAGATTGTGCTTTTTCTGCGATTTACAGAGTCGAAAGGTCTTTTTCAGAGGGAGAAAATAACCGAGGGAGGAGAAGAGTGGAAAGCAGGAGGCAATAAGAAGAAAACCTGCCTTTGTTCTCTCTGGTTATTTTCTACTAATTATTCTGGCCATTGTGATAAAGTGTCAGTTAAGGACAGATTAGTGTAAATAACCTCGCTTTTCACTCCCAGACCGTGCAACTCTCCGGCCCAAGCCGTGCCATGGTGTGTCTGTTTCTCCCCTTCACCTGAAACAGAAACTCATCGAGATTTCAGACCTTTGAACTTTGGACAGATCAAACTGCCGGTGCTCACCTTTGTCTCCAGTCATTAGGATTTAAAATATATGTAGCCTCATGACAGGATTCATTTGTCTCTACGAGGGGAAAAAAAATTGCAATCTCCTTTCTTCTCCCCACCCCAAAACTCCTCCATTCAGTTGGATTCATCGGAACGACCATTTCTCGGAATGGCGCCTCTGCTGCTGGAGCACTGCTCGCATGGGTTTGGCCCGGGCGGGTTATCTTAAGGGAAGCTCCTCGCTGGTTTCCGTCCTTATTTTGCCACCATTGTTTTACTGTTGGCAATTTATTTTTTCCCATGAAATGTTCATACACCTGCTCAGTATTCCGAGGTGGAGATACCGGCAGAATAGGAATAATTCTTATAATCATCATCATTCCAGGCAGCAGGCAGAACATAGGCTGAACCTGAGCATTGCTGTGCCCCACTCCGTGGGGCGACCTCGGAGGGACACCCTCGGAAGCTCTGAAGCGGCGCGGAGGCGACACGGGCGCGGGCGGGAGCGGGCCCCGGCGGGCGCGGTGTGTGGGTCCCGCTGTCCCCCCGGCCTTCCCCAGCGGGCGGCGTTGCCCACCTGTGGGCCAGCCCAGTTTGGGTTTGGGACCCTCGTCCCTCGCCTTCACTGTGTCCCCAGGGGGAATAGCTGGGGCCCCCAGTGGACGTGTTTCGGGTGACCGCATTTCTGCTTCCGACATCGGGCCCGTTCACACACTTCTCGGCAGTGAAAGGGTGCCGAGCCTGCCTTCGTCGGGGGGAAAAAAACCCCCATCAGCTGGGGCGGGGTCATTCCCTCCACGGACGGGACACGCCAGGGCTGGCACCCGCTTCGGGGGGCTCCAGGAGCTGCCCCACTGAGAGTGGGTCTCGAGTGGTTCCACCCCACGGGTGCAGAGACGCCCTCGGGCCATGGCGCCACCCCCGGGAGGGGGGACCGGGCCCTCCCGCAGCAACCGCGTCTACGGCAAATGCCCGATACCTCTAAGTGCTCCCTAATGAATCATGCACATTTGCGGTCTACTGCGCAGGAGCTGAAATATATTTCCCCCTTTATTCCTCTTCGCTCCGAGCCGGCCCGGCGGGTTGCTAACACACATTTCCTCCGGTTATGACCGGCGGAAAATGTAAACATGTCGGTAACCAGGAGGTGGGCCTCGTTCTGCAAACCGGCATCTCTCCATAGCGACTCTCAGTAATGACCTCTTTAGCATAATAAAGCCCCAGGGGCGGGGAATCTTTGAACTGCGGGGCAGAAGATTGGAATAAGAGCATGTCTGAACTTATTCAAATGTATGCAACAAGTTTTCTAGTTCTAAGGTTATCTGATGTGGCCAACAGACGTTTTCCCTCTTCCTTTTTTTCTTTGTCTGATTGCTTTGTCTAAGGAAGTACTTTTCAAACTTCAGGTATGTCGTTATGTTATACGGAATGGAAAGGAGGGGCGAGAAAAAGGCAACAAAACCAAGCCCCGACCTCACATTTAGTGGAAAAAACAGTAATAGGAAAAGAGTTCTGTTCAGAAAGGGGGGATGCCCTCGCCACCAAACACATGGCAGCAAGACCGGACATCACGTCCTGGCCACCAGGAGCCCTGGCAAAACCACCAGAAACTGTGAGCGGAGGGGTCTTCGCATATCCCCCCGCCCCGGGGTCCCCTTGTTCCGCCGGCCCCGCGCCCCCCCTGCCCGGCTGCCCGGGGCTCGGCCCCGCAGGCACCCGAGCGACCTGAGAGCCACGGCACATCTCCTGGGGTCCCCCTGAAAAACACCCCCACCGGGGCATCGGTGTCCAGAGCACGGGGGAAAAAAAGAGCCGCTGGCCGATGCGGAGCAGAGCTCTCCTCCACCCCACCCCCCCGGGCAATTGTTCCCTTGAGCCCCTATTAATGCGGGACATATGTTATCCACAGGCAGTAGGCAGCGGTAAGACTTCGCCATCTAACTTGTTGCTCAACTTACGAGGCGGTTCTCATCTTCTCATCAAAAGCCGCCGGTCTTTCTTCAGCCGTATGGACAAAAATGTGAACAACAATGCCCGCCTCCCTTCACTTCAAAAGCTGCCATCGCGGAGACTACCCAGAGAATTTTCTCTCTGCCTTTCATTCCCAGTTTGAAAAAAGGCACTACAGGGCCAAGGCGCTCCTAATACTCTTTGATGGGGATTGAATTCATTATCTCCAATAACACAATTGTGCTTGGCCAACGAAAAGAGCAAAGTAATACTCATCTAGAATTAGAGAGCGGGGCTCAGAAGAAAGGGAGCGGGAGGGTGAGGGGGATGAGGGCATTTCAAAGGAGAAGGGGGGCGTAATGAGAAAACACCTATATCGAAAATCGGCTTGGAAGGAGGGGGTCCTCAGCAGTTTAAATTACAGAAGTGTATTAAGTGGCGCATTGTACGGCTCAAGGCGCGTTGGTGGTCCGGCTGCGCATTCCTTCCTCCGCCGGCCGGGTCGGCACTGCCTGGGATGGAGGTTCTTGACATTCCCCCCCAGGGACGGCCCCGGGGACGGCCAGACCTGCCGCTCCCCTACCTGTCTTGATGCACCCCGCCACCCGTCCCCGGGTCAGGCGGGCTGCAGGCGGGGGCACCTCTCCGCCTTGGCACACCGGCCCCTGCCCGGCCGCGGCCGCAGCACCTGCTATCCCCGCCTCCTCAAGAACACTTAGCAGCGGTGGGGAGCAGCAGCAAGCACAAAGCAGCCGAACCGCGTCCTGTCCTGTCCGCCCCCCCCCCCCCCCCCCTCCAAGGACCGCAGGGACAGCCAGAAGCTTGTCCCAGCAGGGACCGGGGTGGGATCTCTGAGCACCATCACAGCCCGACATCGCCTAGAGCAACGGGCGTGCGGACAAATCCCGCCGGGGGTCACAGGCGGCAGCAGGCACAGCCCGGTCACCACGAGTTCGGACTCGTTGGTGGAGGGCAAGAGATGGGGGAATGCATGAATGACGGAGCGAATGAATGAATGAATGAATGAGCGGAGCCGAATGAATGAATAACACACACGTAAATAAATAAATAATCGAGCACAAAAAATCACCCGATTGGAAAACCGCTGTGTTAATATGAGAGATTAAAATATTTGCCCGTTTGGCTTCCAGCGTAAATGTTTTCTGTCGGGCGTTATCCAAACAGGCTAATTTTCAAAGCCAAGGAAAATATAGCGATGGGCGGTTAAAGGCGTCGCACGTGTGAGGGGTGGTCACGGGGCCCTGCGCGGGCGGTGCGCGGGTGCGTGTCACACGCGTGTCCGCAGGCACAGGGAGCGGCGGCGAGATAGGTTAGAGGTGCAAACCTTCGTGCCTCTGCGCACCGGCACACGCGCATCCATCCCACCTCAGAACCCACGCGCGTTTCCAAACTTCCCCGCCGCAGGGGTCCCGTCAGAGTTTACGCCCGCAGCCGGGACGGCGGGGCGCCAGGGAAACGCGCGGAGCCCTCGCTTCGCACCCCGGCTGTCCGCCACACCTTGCAAATGACGTCTTCAGAACTCTTTTTTTTTTTTTTTTTTTACTTCCCCCTCGAGGCAGTGCCCTTCGGGCGGTGGCAGTCACATGGAAAGGGCCCAGCAAAGCGTTACTGGTCACCCAGGGACCTCCCGGCTGCTCCGGGGGCTCAAGGAGGCACCCTGCTTCCTAAAAGTCACATTGTGCTCCGGGGAGCAGGAGTCCTCCAACCTCACCCTAAACTGGGAGCCGGGAACCCTAAACTTGCCAGCTGAGGAATTCACTCTAGGATGGGATCATCGCCTTCGGTGGGAGGTTTGCCCCAAGAAGGGGCACGTTGGCCAAAGAGGAAGACAGGAGGAGAGAGGGTCCATCTCTTCCAGCCCCCGCGGGGGTTTCCTCGTGTGCAATAATGCTGACGCTGCTGCCTGCCCTCTCACAAGACAAAGCTGACCTTGAGGGGACTGGTTTCTGTGGAGGTACACTCCTCCTTTTAAACGCTCCCTGGGCAGGGGGTTGGGTTTTTTCTTTTTTCTTTCCCTAATGAGTGTGGACTGAGATTGCACTGACCTCAGCAGAGTCCGAGGTTCAAGGATTTCCGGATATTTCCCACTTTGTAAAATGCCTTAGGGGTTTATTTTTACTTGAGAGGAGGGGGCTGCTTATTTGTTGAAGAAATTTTAAAAAGCTAGAATAATGTGGTTGTTCCCAGAGAAAGCGGTAGCAAAATACCCTCATCTTCTGCAGAAGTAGGAGCAAATCTCACGTTGTTTCTGGTGAGGTCTGTTTAGACCAAGCATACATGTTCACTGCCTAACTAAGCATTTTACTGTTTGTAGTTTACCTCCCTGCGCATAATAACTTCTCCAAAATATACATTAAATGACCACATACTTCATGTCCAAGAATTATTTTTTTTGCCAGTCAGCTTACCTTAACGATCAATGTGCCATTAATACTTTTACACAATAGACTTTAATCGTTACAAGGGAGCCCTTTGGTCTATGAGAAATAATTTGTTTTGTGCCATAGCACAAACAGAGGATTAGGAGTTCAGGTAAGGAATAAGAAGCAGCAACAACTTAATTCCTAGGCAACAAAGATCTTGCTTTCAAGTCAGATTTCTTTCTAGTAAAAAACAGGACCCGACACCATCTCCAGCTTGCTGGACCAGCCAGACATTGGTTACCTCGCATTTCTTTCTGGTCTAAATCTGTCCAGGGTTCCCCGTCTTTCATCCCTTCCGGGGCCAAAAGTTGCGTGTAATGCTATGCAGTGCTAAGTGAAAATAAACATCAGAGGTTCGCCAAATTAAATAGAATTCAATTTATTATTTTTTTTCTTAAATACCACGATTTAACAGGCAGAGGTCAAAGGCAGCTCTGTGGATTTAACTTTTAGCATTCCGTATTTCCAGTGAAACCTGTACAAAGGTGCGTGGATTTAAAAGTATCAGTTTTATTTGGACTGACGGCTATTGTTTTCCCCCCCTGCAATCCTAAATTCGGGTAGAAATTATAAAAAACAACCAGATTTAGGACAGAGACCCCCCTTTCCCTTCCAGCGGCTGGGCTCTGGCAGAGCATCGCAGTGGCCCAACTCTCTCCCCCCACCTCTGTGGGGTAGCAGGTGTCCAGGGGGAGGGCATCCCTTGTTTCTGACTTTCCATGGGTTCTTCAGCAGAGGGGACAACCTCTGCACATGCAGTGGGTGAAGCCACTTGGAGCTTTCCCACCTTTGGAAACAAACCTAGTGACAAACGGACCCTGAGCTCCGACCCACCAGCTTCAGCCTGGCCCAAAGCCAGCCTGGCCATTGTCTATGACAGGCAGCCTCGAGGTGGGGGGTTTGGGTCCCCGGCTTTCCTCCTTGCTTTTTTTGGCCATTGGGGCCCTTTGACAAGGGTGATGTGGGAATGGCTTGCTCAGAATTTGATCTCCTCAAAAATTAAATACATAAAAATGAGGGACATACAAGTTGATGTAGTAAAAAGCCTTTGCATGCCTGTGTGAGTGCAAGCCACTAGGTCAAACCCACCTGAGAGCCAAGATGGATTGGAGACAGCCAAGAGACACATAGAAATACCCTACTGAATGAGAGCAATCTCCAAATTCTTCCTCTTCCCTTGACACCATCTTTTCTTGACTCCTACTTTTAGAATGAAGCCAGCTGAGATCACCTTCCTAACACCGCTAAGCAAGGCAAAGAGGTGTTTAAAGTTGCTGAAGGATATCTATCTAGGAGGACTCTGGGCTGCAGATAGTTTCTACTCTTCCATTATCAGCCACATAGATTAGCTGGTAGGTTTCCTTCTGCTGCTTCTAGGAACCTGGGAGTGGCCAACTTACTGGTGACTTTCTTTCTCATTGGGACTCAGTCTCCCACCCACAGGCACACACACAACCAGGCTCAAAGCACCCCAAGGGTCAGCTGCTCAATGCAGGCCCACGAGGAGACGGCGGCGTGGGCCTTGACTGTACTCAAGTCAAATGAAGGCTGGAAATACCGTTGGCAGAAGCAGGGGGGCTTTGGAGGTACTTCCAGCCTTTGTTTATCAACTCTTAAAACAGGGACCATTGTTTTTCACTCTGTTACAGAGCATGTTACAATCCATGTGTTACTGGAATGTAATAAGTAAATAAGGCCTAATTAAATAATAGCAATATTAAGTGTCTCTAAGAGATGCATAGCACTTTGCAGGGTGCAATTGCAAAAGCCAGTCAATACTTTTTAGCAGTAGTTTGGATTTTTAAAGCTTGAAACTGTGTGAGTTTCTAGTCTCATCTTGATTCTATGAAAATACATTTCTTTCACTATAAATGTAGACAGGATACAGTATTTTTCACATATTGTCTAAAAACGAGGGTTCTTTGCACAGTAGTTCTAAACTTTTTGGCCAATATATATTCATGTGAGAAACCGGAACATTTCGGTCTACTGTACCAGCAGATTTGACAGCACCTTTAAGTCTCAGGTAACATGCAAGTATTTAATACGAATTAGTATGCTTTCTAAGACATAAATGTGTTCCCACATTTGTATTTTTGTGTATTTGTACATATTGTCTCCATTCTAAAAATGCTGGAATAGAATAAAAGCTACTGCATATGTTAATCAGAAAACAAATTCACGGAAAGGAGTCATTCCTTTTCAGATTTCTGATTTCAGAAGAAGGAAGGTCACTGTACTTAACCAGGTGCATTGTTTGTGACAGGGAGATCAATATATATATTTTGGATCGAATATTTCTTAACAGACAGATCCTCAGAACTGCAGCAAATACACAGCATGTGTCGATGAGGTTGTGAACAGTCCTGTTCCTGTGCCAGTGACCTTAGTAAGGAAAAAAATAGAAGAGGGAAAACCACAGAGAAAACATCAGTCGTCATTATACTTGAAAAAAAGGGTGAAAAAAAATCTTTTTCTCATTTTTTCCCTGGAAGTATCAATAACGCCTTTCAATATTGAGGTGCAAACCACAGCCAAACCCCTATGAAAACAGTCAATATACGGACAGACGAAGACACAGAGCTCTTTAATTCACGCAGGCACAGGCCGGAGCTCTCCTCATCTGCAGGGACCTGTGCTCGATGGGCTTTGCGGTTTGGCAGATGCCACACGCCTGGGCCAGTACGAGTGGAGCGGGACACTTAGAGAGTTAAAGATCTACGTGAAAAAAACGAAAAAGATTTTCTAAAATAACACTTGTTTAATTACAAAATTACTGCTTGGCTTACTAAATATGAGGGCTTCTCGAAATGATCGCAGAGGGAATCACAGCTCGGGCCGGCGAAAGGCGCTTGCAGTTACGGCAGGTAACAGGCTGGTTTGCCCTCGTCGGTTTCAGAGCTGTTAACCGGACCTCGCCTCCTTTTGGGGGGGCGGCGGGGCTGCCCGGCCGGCTCGGGAGCCCCGGGTGGGGGGACCCGGGAGGCGGCCACCATCCCTCAGCACCGCGCGGGGATTTCCCCCTTCCCCGTCCCTCCCCCGTCCCGCAGGCAGACACCGGTCCCGGCTGCCACCGAGGGCGGAGGGATTATCGGTCCCGGAGCCGGGGAGCGGGGCGCTTGGAGGCTGCGGCCGAGGCGGGGGGAGCGGGCCGGCCGGGAGGCAGAGGCCGGCCGGGGAGTCCCCGCGGGGAGGGCAGCGGTCGGAGCGCTCCCGTACGCCGGGGGATTTCCTCCTTCTCCTCCTCCTCTTTCTCCTCCTTCTCTTTCTCCTCCTCCTCCTCCTCCTCCTCCTCTTCCTGCTGCGGCCGAGCTCCGGAGCGGGTTGGGCAGAGGCACCCGGCGGCAGAGATCCGCGCCCGCGCTCCCTCCGCGGCACTCCGCGGGGCTGCAGCCGCCGTCACCCCTCCGTGGGTCACCCAGCAGCGCTTCCAGCCACCGCTGAGGCGTCTGGGCTGCAGCTAAAAACTGCCTACCCGCCTGTAAGGTTAGTTTTCAAGCACGAGTAACTGTTCTTCTGATCAGCAATTTTCTTAAAAAAAAAAATAAAAGGGAACAAATCCCCAAACTTCCTCATCTAAGTTGGGCTTAAATATGGCAAAGGAGTTAGAACTAGGTGGTCTTTGAGGTCCCTTTCAACCCAAACCGTTTTATGATTCTATGATATGCCAATGGCCCTTGCAATAACCGTGAAATCAAGCCTCCCCACGCCACCGGGTTTGCAGCGTGTGTGTGAAAATGCCAGCCTCACCGAGGGCGTATGTGAAATCTGATCCTGCTTTGGGTTCAACCGAAAGACCGAGATGATTCATGCTTGACCATCTTGCCTTGATATTTCTTATTTTGATTTTTCCTGCTTCCTCCCTCCTGTCTCGTGGTGCATGCTCATTCCAAGGGGCCCTTCAAACACTCATAGAGCATAAGAACAATTCTATATGCAGTATTCCTTGAAGGGTTTTATTACTAGGCTATATCTAGAATGAAAACAAACAGCATTTCGCAAAATACCTCTAAAAGAAAAGCAGCCGGCGATTGTTAAAAAGAGGGAGGATACATGGCAAGCCACTGGTACGTTTAATAGTATCCTCTCTTTCCTTCTGAGCTGCATGATATTTGGTCTTCATTTTGAGCAGTTGTGAATGTCTGATTTCTACCTTCAGTTTTAAGAAGTTTGTTCCCCAGATGATGGACACATTTTTCACTGGCAGGGGTGGCACCACTCTTTCCCCTCTGACAGGTGTCTGCTACATTTGCCAGCAGGTGAAGTGAGACAGCACTCAGCAAAAAGGGCCACAGGCTTGGGGGAGCCAGTCTCACACAAGACCTTGGAGAACCAGGGAGACAGCCTGTGGCTGTGGAGCATGAGAGAAGCAGGAATGGGAGTAACGAGCAACAAAGGCTTGGAGGAAAGATTGAGAAGGAAAGATGTGGAAGGAAGGGATATAAAGCAGACAGTGAGGGAAGGTGGACCAAGTTGTTATAAGTGAGGTGGAACTGAGGGATGCTGGGAAAGGGAGATGACTGCAGGGAGCAGATGGCTGATAGGGCATAGGGGACAGCATGAAGGTGGACCACACCTGGAGCAGCTGTCTGCCATTCCTAGGACGTGAAAAGTAATAGGAAAGTAAGCTACTCCCAGTTCTCCCCCATGCAGACGATATGAGACATACAGTGGAAGTCTGCCTCTAAACAGCAAACAAGGAAGCTTGCTTTTTTATATGTGTGTTTAAGGTTGAATTTTGCCCCTGAGCTGACGTCATGCAAATCAAGGATTGGCTGCTTCCCTCTAAAGGTAAAAGAAATTCAAGGAATCAGGTTAAAAATGAAGAGCTACTGATGTTTAATTATCTCTCAGCTTGGGGTGTAGGGAAAGGCTGACACAGAAGCTGCTGTCACCTTTGCCAGGGGTCAGGAATGACCATGGCTGTTTATTTGCAGTACGCACCAGGCCCTTTATAAACCTGTGGAAGGACAGTCCCTGCTGCCCCACTGTGCAGTCTAAGGACTTGCAAGACAGGATCATTAGGTGTTTCTTGGTCTTATAATGTCACAGTGTCTCCAGATTGGTTTTAAAGCATGTAAGAGCATGTGGAGTGTACTACTGCAAAAGTTCTAAAGCTATAGGCAATAGAGACTCAGGTTAGATAAGGGGCTGGCTGGGTGGAGCTGGTGAACAATGCACGAAAGTGCTTTTCTTTCACTGATCTTGGTTCAAATTAAGGTTAAATTCCAAGGGGAGTGTATTTTTTTTTCTTCTCTCTCTCTCAACCTCTTTCTCTCTCTCTCTCCAGGAAGAGATTTTAAAGGGCATCATTTTCAGTTTCCAAAAGAAAAAAAAAAATCACAAAGAGAGATACATGTTAATACAAATGTAGCATTCCACAGAGGGGAGCTAAGAGCTGCTGGTGTCGCACCCACAGCTTTTATTCAGTCAAAGTGAGTTCAGCAGTTTCAGCACCTGGCAGGAGGAGGATTGATCCTGCTGTCAAGAAATGGCTACGGCAAAAGCAAGACTGCAGAAGCCACAGAGTCTGTACAGAAAAAATGCTGATACACAGGAGTGGAAAATGGGATTACTAAAATAATACATAGAATTCACATAATTTTTACTAAAATGGCACAGTTCTTACTTTGTATGTCTTGGAAATCCATACCTTAACCCTTGGAAAAAAGGTAAATTAAAATCTTATCTATGCGAGTATACGACAGAATGAAATAGAATATTAATTTTTCTATTAAAGATACGAAATTAGGTGTCGTGTTTAAAGGAAAAAGTCATCAAGGCTTCCAGCCAGCTACTCTGAGACCTGCTTTTGTTGGAGGGAAAAGAAAAAGTAAAAAAAAGTTGGATCAGCTTCTTCATGAAGCAAACTTTATAGAATTTGCTTTGCAACCTGTCCATCATTAGTTTTCTGCTTTAGAGCCAATGTTCTGGGGCACTGTAAGAAAGTGCAATAGATCCTGTGTTCTTCCGAAATCTGACAGCAGAAATGCAGTCTCTCCTGTGATAAGAGTTCCCCAAAGTGCAGGGGCAAAAGTGGCACACATTTAATGCTGGCTTTTCTTTGGTATGACAAGAGCTCTTGAAAATCAAAGGGGAAATCTGTGGTCTTGATCATGAGATAGTACGAGTTTGCTAGAGGGCAGCTCTTGGCTTTCAAAGGAGCCTACAGGACCTCTGCCCACATACTGTTGTCTAACTAGAGGGATGCAGCCATCCCCACCATGCTCAGGGCCACTTGCCACCCCTGTGATTGCTTTTGTCTTTTAAGAAATATGAGACATCAAAATATGTTATATGTCAGCACAAACTACCATTTCTCCCCTCAGAAATAAGACTTACTTGCCACATACAGAGTACGTACTACAGAGACACAAAACCCAGCCTTTCTTTTCTGAGCCATGCCTCTTTTTCCCCATCAAAACCAAATGTTTTGCCCCATCAGTAAAATGAGTGTTCTTAATATTGACCCTCAGTAGCTCCTCACTGCTATAAGAAGGCTGCAGCACGGACTCAAGAAGTGATTGCTTACATGGCTTTACAGTCCAAGGTAGCCGTGCTACATGTGTTTCAACCTAAGTATTAACATTCCTAGGAATACTTTGGTCAAAACCTACTGCCACTCCACACTGGTCCACCTAAATAACATTTCTTTCAAGTGCTGCAGAGCACACAGCTCTGACAGCATTGCTTAATCAAACAGTGGTAAGTTAGGGCCTATCAGTACCATAGCTGATAACTGAATGCAGCCATTACTGATGGACTTCAAAGCTATGGTACCAGCTGGGCATCCCTCTAGCTGTGAGGCACAAACACTGCTGCCAGGTAGGGTAAAACTCAAGTAAATTCAAGGTACAACTTCACAGATTTTGTGAAGTGTATGCCAGGAGGGCAGATGTACAGTGCTGGCATTCAGCTCTGTGGTTCTGTTCTTGTGATATCCTTCCCGACATATTTGAGTCCTGCTTTTGACCTCCTCCCTCTTAACCAGCGTCAGTGCAGTGTTTCTCACCCCCTTTTCATGGTCAGTGCAGTATCACTCTTCCTACTCAGTGGCTGTCACTCCTCACTGCCAGCCCTGCCCACCTCCTGGCACCACTCCCTGTCACGCTCATGCTAAGAACAGCCTCACCCCCTCCCCGGGAGCAGGGCAATATTCCTGCTCATCAGATCTGCCCCCAAAACCACTTTCCATTCACATTCCACTAACCTCTATCCAGCCACTATTCTTACCATCCTTTGACTTAGCTCAAATTACAGTGTAATTAAAATCACCATGGAACAACTAAACCAACAAGATTAACTACACAATCACTGTGGTTTTGTTGTTTTGGTTTGGGGGTTTTTTTTGGTTTTTTTTTTGTTGTGGTGGTTTTTTTCTTTTTTTTTTTTTTTTTTTTTTTTTTGTTGGTTTTGTTGTTGTTGTTGTTTTGTTTTGTTTTGTTTTTGTAGCAACTTTACTAGACATCTACCTGGCTTCAGCAATTTTGAATTCCAGATGGTTATGACAGGGATGTGTTTCTTTCCATATTGGACAAGATTCATGGTCCAGAAACAAAAATACAGGGGACAGGCATCAGCATGAGCTTCCTAACTTTATTTTACGATTTTTCTTTCAGCTTACTCTTTCATTATCATTTTCTGCCTCAGACCACTTTATGTCTGTTCTCTTCTGCATCCAGAAAATTTTAGGGAGGAATGGACCACAAATACACATACTCTTACGCCAGGACTGACACTGAGCACAAGGTCTTGGGGTGATGCTGTGCCTTTGAGAACAAGCATGATCCTTGGAATAAGGAAAGTACATAGTAGGGGCAGAGAGAGATCAGCTCCATATAGACCATGTCTGGGAGCAGGAAAGGAGTGTTGTGTCCAATTCAAGCATCTGCATGCCTGAGAATTAGAAATGCCTTACTGTCTGAGCAATACCTGATAAGTGATATCAGAAAGTCACCCTGTTCAGTTTGTCCAAGAGAAGATTAATGATAATCTGTTCACAGTCTTCAATTATAAAAATGGGGAAGGATTTGGGATAGTAAATTGCTCTTCAAGTTCTCAGAAAAAAAAATGGTGTAATGAGACCTTCTGAAGTTGAAAGAAGACAGACTAGAAAACAAGTTTAGTAACAGCAGTAGATTCTCTGTGGAGTCCTTAGTCAGGGGTCTGTAATTCCCCACACATCTGTAATTCCACTTGAAGGCCTGAGACCTTCTTTAGGTGTAACAGACCAAGAGGTGCTGGAATCAATGCGGTTCTGGTTGGTATTCAGCTTTCCTAGGGTGAGTGCACCAGAAAAGCAACAGTAAATCAAGAAGGAGGAGCCTGCCATGTGGTTTTTATATGTGGAACCATTCTACAGGGTTTCTCACCTTTACAAGGCACAAAAGCTTTTCAAACCAAGGAAATATTTTTCTTTGGGTTGAACTATATTATATGCACATATTATAATCACCATAAATCAACACAGTAGCTAGCTAGATACATGTGTTGTACATGAATCACTTAGGTAAAAGAGTAGCTGAATAGGAACTAAAGACGTAATTTACAGGTCTTGCAAGTCAGGGGATGGAGTGGAAGGAGGGAACAGGACATGCCTACGGCAGGTGGTGGTATATCTTCTACACATCCTGGGTCAAGAGGGTAATATGTGGTTCAGCCTGCCAGACCTTGGCTTGCTTTACTACTAGTGGAAGGCAATAGTCAACAGCACCTAGTTAGACACCTGCAGCAGGTGGTTTTTGAAGAGCCCTAGGAAGATAAAATGTCAATAGCACTGAAAAAAACCCACCTCCTTTTAATGAGATAGTAGGTAGCAGGTCACCCGATAACAAATGGTCGGCTCTACAGGAAATGAGGCTGCGCCAGGGTGAAGTTCTGGATGAAACACCTCGTAACATGCAACGTCAGTCATTTGCAGACCAGATTTCAATGACTGGAAAATTACAAGGATAACGCCATTACTGAAATTCAGGGTAGATAGTTAAAATGGGCAGTTCTGGATTTCCTACGTAGGACTGTTGAGAACGGTCCTCTGGGATTTCACAGAAACACACACTGATGAAAGCATATTTTCTTTAGGCACAGGCAGTTCAGATTTATAAGAGTCTTACTCTAGTGGCCATTAGAGCTCTGGGGAAATAAAGTTATCATGAGCAGACAAGCAAAACGTGGAGGAAGCAGGGTATTTAGCTGCTTGAAAAGTAATTGAGCTGAGTTTCTTCGTTACGCGATCAAAGAGTGAAACTGTGAAGCTTTCTCGCCTTCGTTCCAGCACCTGCAATGGCAGTTGTGAGCAGGGTGAGTTTGCACATCTTTGTTCTTATTTTTCCTGCACTTCAGGCTCTTGGAAGGTGAGCAAACTCTAGTCTGAAAGTACTATAAACGGGTGCAGTTAGTCCCATATGCAATGCCTTTGGGTCAGAATGGGGGACTCGCAACATGGCAGAGTGAGCCCTGATCTGTGCAAAACACAAGTCTCCAAAGAGCAAATTCCTGAGGCAGATTTCACTAAGGATGCATCTACATTTGTGCTTTGGTTTGTGCTAGGGGTGCACTTTAAAAGCTGCTCTCCCAGATGGCTCATCTTTCTGTGCTTTGGTTCACATCCCCAAGCAGTCTTGATGCACTCAAGGTAGCACAGAAATGATACTGGGAGCTGTGCTTCTGTCTCCTGCTACCAGGCAGCCCAGCCCAGGGACCAGCACAGAACTAGCCCCAGATGAACAGAAGTTGACCGTGGGGTGCTCCATGCCACCTTTTTGCTCCAGGGATCTGCTTCTCCTGCATTGCCTGAACTGGGAATCTAGGCATGTAGAGGTGCAGCCATCCTTTGGGCACAGTCCTGGTTCACGCACTTGCTATGTGTTACTCTAGTGAGGATGTCCAGAAACACTGAATGTAACCAAATAACCAGATTCTGTAAATGGCTTAGGCTGAGATTTGATTGCCTGAATAAAACAGAGGCGACTTCAAGCACAGACAGGTGTTAGTTGTTGTCAAGGGTGGGAGTGGTGTTAAAAAGTTGCTTCCAGTCCTCTACTGACACTGAGGGCAGTGGTTCCCTGCCTGCTGGGACCCCACAGCCAGATGGTGTCTCAAGACCCTACAAGGATATGCAAAGCACGGTCACCCTCCACTGTTCCCCCCTCTCTTTCTGTCTTGACGTCTCCTGACCCATGTGGCTCACCAGCACACGCAGCACCAACCCTTCCTAGCCACAGCTGGTCTGATCAATATTTATTTGGCAGGCTTTTATGGGGACCTGTTGAACTAAGGAAAGGCTTACCTCAGTATAGGAGGGCCTGGGCCCAAGTGGTCGTACGGTCTGAAGGGCCAAGCAAGCATCTCTGCCTTGGCACTGCACATGTGTGCACTAGGTGAGGAATCCTGCACCCCTAGGGAAGGGGAAACATGGGTCATCTAGTCATGACTGTCTACATCGTGCTGCTGCAGAACCTCAGTTACTGCACACAATGCAGCTGTCCCCCAGCATAATATCTCTTGGGGGAACAGTTGGTCCCCGAGACCACACTAACCTTTCTGAGCTCCATTCCGCATGACTGATCCCTTAGAAATCCACTCACTTTCACAGTATCACCCCTATATCTTTCAACGTCCTGAAACACCACAGGTTCCACTTTGCCTCTGAGGGAGACCTTCTCCCTTCTGCAGAGCTGAACATTGCTTCTACTGGCCAGAGGAAAAAAAAAAATGTTAGGATGGTAAAATTCAGTTTTGTTGACTCTCCTGGGAAGCTGTATCCAGCTCCAGAGGTTTTTCCATGGCTTGGTAGCCAAACATTAGTCACAGCTCCATAACCATATCCAATGATGTGGATATGGAACCCTACATTTTTGGACTGTGGATGAAGGTAGTGTCCCCACCAGTGAGAATATGGTTAAGCAGTAGAACTAGTCTGCCATACCACAGTCATAGCTTGAAGCATTTAATTTTCTGCCACTGACATTTTAAAACAACTGATATAACAAATGCCATAGCTGATCCTAATTTTTATCTATTTGTGTGTCTCCCCTTCTTGCTTAACTCTGCTGGTAACATTTAGTAACCACCATCTGTAATATTGATGTTCTCTATGCGTTGGTAGAATGTTAGGGGTGAGAGACAAATTTTTCCCTATATAAAGTGGAGGAAATAAAGCTGATAATTTTACATAGCATGTTTAAGCACCAAATGCGGCGATATTAGTGCTATGAGCATGTGTTGATGGAGACTTCCTACTGTTTGTTATTCTGTTTCTAGTCTCATATATGTTCACAGAGGCTGCATCTGAGTTGAGTATGTTCTCTGAATAAGCTAAATATCCAAGTGAAGAAATATTTTTTTTTTTTTAAGAGCTGATTCTTACTTACAGGTATTTGAAATCTTACTTCTAAGCAAAATTTCAGCTTCTAAGCTGATATCTGTAAGTTGATATCTGTATCAACTCAAATACCAGTAACCTAATTTCTCATAGACCAATTTTTTAAATCAATTTGCCTCTTTGATCATAAAACTTATGAAGTAGTGGCATTACATCAGTGGAAGTCAAACACTAAAGAATGAAGTCCTGAGGCTTCAGACAATGAATTAGAGTAGTACCAATATAGTTTTTCATTTTTGCATCTTAAGATTTTGATTTTCCTTATTTGCTTTTATAAATTTGGCTCTCAAATTAGTTCTGCTAATAGTTAGTTCATGAACAAATATACCATTGTTTCCATCCTTTGAATTGTTTGGTAAACCACTACATTTTTCAATTTTAAGTGAAATACAGTGTGCACATTCATTTGTGAATATTGATCATTGTAAATCCATGTAATGTATTCTGCAAGGTTTATCATAACCTTGCTTTATCATGGCCACGGGGAAACAGCTGTGACCAATGCTACCAGGTATGTAGCTGTTTTACTGTATGCCAATGGATCTGCTTCTATCATGTTCAGAAGCCACTCAAATAATGATGAACTTCTGTGAATGTGACACTGTTTGGACTTTTGGCTCATGGTAACCATGGAGTAAACATGCCAAACTCCTCCTGATGACAGCTTCTCAGAAAGGAGTGTGACCCTTGGCAGCTTGCAGCTGGCTGGGCAGCACAGCAAAGCACGTTCACAATTGTAACGACGGTGTGCTCCAGGACTTGTTGAATGGGGGTTCTTGCAGGCTTGAAACAAAATATGGTGGTCTCAATTTATGCATGTTCAACTTTTAAAGTTTCAATGCAAGTTTCAGGTACAAGGCAATGAAAGCTTATTTTTTTTTTTTTTTTTTTTTTTTTGGTTGGGTTTCTTTTTAAATAAAAAATTAGACTAAACATTACCCTTGCCCCCACTTCTGCCAAGGGAAGGAAAAGAAAACCAACTCCAGGTGAAAAACAGCTTTTCCTTTTCCTTAAGCTATCTGTTCTATCAGTTCAGCACACCTTTTCAACCTGCACTTACCATCAGGGTTAGTACCTACTCATCACAGTATATAGTATGACTAAGAGTAAAGCACTGCACAATTTGGTCACTCTTCCCGTATTTGATTAATTTTGCTTGATTAACTTGATTAAGTCTTGGCTACCAACATGAAGCCCTAAATTCTGAAAACACTTTTGGTGCTGCATTTCTGACGTTTAGTTGAACAGAGTTACCAGGTAAATGTTACCTTAAAATTGATTAAGTTAATAGCAGTATTTTCCAATTAACAAAAACCACCAAATAACACATAACCCCAAAACCAAACTCCTTTTGCAAAGACTATTTTAATAAAGGGATTATAAAACACAAAAGAAAGAGAGACAGGTAACCTGAGATGCAATTTTGGAATGCAAACTTTTAGTTCAAATGTGCAAGCTCAAACTTAACAAATGTTTAAAATATTTGAGTTTTTCAAATGGTGCCAAAATAAACCATGTCTTTTCAAAAGTCTACATATTTAGCTAGGCACTGGCAGTGTAAATCTTTCAACCATTTCAAGTATTTGTTTAAAAGCCTCCCAGAACACGTGTGCTCCCAACAAAACTGAAGAATGAAATGTTTAGACCACTGAAGCTCAACAGCTGACTTGATATGAGAACAACTTAATATGAGAACATCACTTTGTTTTTTTGGACTTGTGAATACATTTTATTTACTAATGCACGAGAAGAACAAACAGAGAAAGTCCAATTCTGTGGACCTGATGTGAAATGGTACAGCGATAAGAGTCAGTACACGTAACACTGTGATCCTAGCAAGCACACTGTCAGAGACACTGCTGGTCAGTGATTTCATGTGTCACACGGTTTATTCTTACATGGGAGGAAAATCTTCTGGGGTACAAATTAAAAAGAAAAAAACCCAACAAACTCTACAGCCTTCATCTGGCATTATTCTAAATGAAGAACACAGAGGCACAGAGAAATCCTGACATTTAGATAGCAAGTTCATTTGTATATGTGGATTAAAGACATTACAAATCTTGGTCACCCAATAAGAATATCTGCAAAGCCATTTAATTGAAAACTAAGGTATCTTCTAAGGTGTCCTGTGATTTGGAATAAATAAATAAATAAATAAATGTGCCTGTGACAACATATTGACATTACTAAACTATTTCAATATGATGGCTTATTTATAAAAGCAGTTTTAATATTCCCCTACATTAATGATTAACTAATGAATCTTACTTTCTTGTGAATATATTTAAAGAGGAATCAAACTGACTTCATCTACAGTATTCCACTAACAAGACTGAGCTGGTTCTGAACTTTTCAAATATTAGCAGTTTTCCCAATACTAGTACAGAAAACTGTGCTATCAATTTTGGGCTGTGGGCTGAATGAAAAACAGTATTAAATGACTAAAGGTCCACAGTTCTTTTCTGTTAAAGTTGATTTGTCACAATATTGTTAATTAGCGAGGGCTTAGGGAAGGCTTACTATGAATATAATTACAGTGCTGAAAAGCATTAATAACATTCTTATCCCAAGCCAACATGATGCTATTTACATATTTTACCCTGGCATATACCAGAAATGGCTCCCCATGCATAACGTGCTGCAGGATCATGAAGAGAAACACACAAAATCTCATAGGGAAAAGACATTTCTGAGTATCTCAGTGCTCTTCAAGACAGCAGGGACACTAATTTGACCAGTAATTACAACCATCACCATAAGCAGTGCCTATGGAGAGCCACCTTTCATCATGAACTGCTCTTCCATCGGGAGGCAAATGAACTGCTACTCCTGGTACATAATCTGATGCAATCTCATCCTTATCTCATAAATTAGGACAGAAGTGACAATTGCATTTGTCTGCTATATAGGACAGGGTTCTTTTCACCTTCAGAGCTCTGTGTGGACATCAATCTGTTCTCAATGAATAAAAGCCAGTTAACCCTTGTTATCACTATCACCCATTTCTACACACCAGACCAGAATTCCTGCCCTGGTTGCACTGAAAGGCAAAACTCAGGCTGGGTTCAACGGGGCCAGAAATTCACCCAAGGGCACTAAAGGCTGGGCCTGCATTACTGGACTTGTGTGACTTTTGCTGTTCACTTCAGCTGGTGAAGAAATAAAAGTGTTTTAACGTTAGCCACACAGACGCTTTTGCTAACTCCCCTGAGGAGTCTAGGCACCTCTTCAGGGCCTGCATACCTTTTATGACCATCACTAAGGGATTTGCCAAAGACCACACACCAGGTTGTTAGCAAGGAAGAGTGAGAACCCAACCATTTCCAAACCTTTGCCTCTCAGCACAGTAAATTCCCTAAAGTCCTTTTCAAAGAAGACAAACATTTCTAGCTGAATTTTAAAAATCAACACCTGATTTAATTATGATTCCAAGTCATTTATCTACAGGATGATAAAACCCCCTAACTAAAAAGCTCACTGAATTTCAGGCTACTTAGTATAAGACATAAGACAGAGTCAGGAAATAGTTTTTCACTTAGGCATAATGGGTCAAAAGGAAAATTATGAAGCAAAATTATCACCTAATTTTACTGAACTGAGTATTACCTACTACCAGATGTATCTGACATTAAGCCTGCTAGACTGCTTTTGCCTGGCCAATCCTACTTTCCTAAACAAAGCCAGCTGACACAAGAGGATGGAGGTCAAACAGTCTTGCTGCGTGAAGCCTGCACTCACAAGATTATTCACCCAGAGGCAGAAAGATTTGGGGCAAGGTGAGGATTTCTCGATACTTCTAGGGGAAGGAGGAACTTAGCACATTCATGCATGGAAAACAATCTCTGATTCAGTAAACTTGCATTTCTAAAGTAGCAAACAAGCTTCCTCATTAAAGCTGCCAAGGAGTAAGTGGGAAGATCTCTACGTGGAAAAATAAGTAGTTAAAAGTTAGATTAAAACAATGGGTGAGAATAAATGTATCATTTTCACAGTGAAGGAAACTTACCTTATTGTCCTACAGGCATCTTTGCCCCAGAGCCCATGTTGCTCAAGTTAACTAAGACATCACCTTGAAAAGGGGGTTAATTTGGAGACAGTGATATTTCATATCACCATATTCAGCATGGAGATGCTAAGTTACTGTGAGAAGTAAAGATAAACTGTGAGAAGAGATGGAAAAGGAGCTCACGGTCACCAGGGAATACACACTAAAACAAGAGATGACATTCAGTACCCATAAATGCACAGTTATGAGTTCAGAAAACAGTTCTGTCTTCATACACCCAATGATAAACTCTCTCTGTGATGAATATTATAATGAGGAATGAGATCTAGAGTTGCTATTATTATTACAGAAATATTAATTCCAAGAAATTGTCTTTCATAAAGTAAATCCAATGCTAAAAATGATTACGAATAGCACAGAGAATAAAACAGACAGCATCAGTATGACAACTGTTAAAGTCACAACTTGTCCGTATCTTGAATACCAGGAACAAATCTGGTTGTATCTCAGTAAAATACTGCAGAACTGGAAAAGAAACAGATTAGCGTGATAAGGCCAATTAAAAACATGAGACAGCTTCTTTACAAGAGACTAGGGGTTCTCTCTGGAAAACAGATGATGGGGGAAGGTTGCCAAATATGTAAAATCTCAAGGGACATGGAAATAACACAAACAGGGAACAGTTGCTCACTGTTTCTCTAATACAAAAACTAGGTGATAGCAAATGAATAGAGCTGGTTCATAACAAAGAAAAGGAAATATTTTTTCACTCAATGCATCATTAACTTCATAAGTCCTCGTGACAGGAACAAGTAGGTACTAAAAGTTTAAATGGATTAAAAAATAAGTAATGAAAAAATGCTGCTAAATAGAAAGACACCACCTCTGTCTCAGAAATCCCCTAGATAATAAATTGTGGGGAGGCCACTCAGGAGGAAAGTCACTAGTGCTGACCTGACTTTATACCGTTTCCTAGGCATCTTCTATTGTTTATTGCCAAAGGCAGTCTTTGGGCTAGTTGGATCTTTGGTTTAACACAGTATGATAGTCCTTATATTTTTATCTTTGTTCCTTCCTCACCACTTCCTTAGAGTGGAAATGGTTCAACAGCACTGACAGCTCAGGACATCTTTGTCTTTCACTTAGTGCACTAAAGCTCAATGAAGACAGTAGGAAAAAGAGCAGCTGCATCACCTAAGCACTGGACAGCAGGACATGGGAGATGATGAAGGGGTTGGGAGATGGAGGATGACAGTCCTCTGGTCTGAAAGCATTAAACATTCTTCCCACTGAATAAGTGTGGGGGAGATTCTCCAGACTCACTGGCTATCTTAGGATTGACCAAAGGTCAAACTGGAGCACTTCAGGAGTTTCTAGAAGTGACTTGGATAAATTTGGCTTGGAGGAATTCTACTCATCTCCCTGCAAGGGCTTAGGTTTGGTCAACTGAAACTAGGAGGAGCTTAGGTCTGCATATGATGAAGGTTTAACATGGAAGGGCTTGAAAGTAAAAACAGGCATTGAAATGTCTCTCCCTATTCAAAATTAAAATTCCATTTTCTTTAGCTAGACTGCCCTATCATGACACCTGTACAAGCAAACATTAAGAGGGAACAACATTAACACAATGTTATTGATTAAACCAGAGTAGGCATGTGGAAGTCTTAGAAGCTACATCCACCCTGTCTGAGCTGGCTGTTCCTGGGAGTAGTGTAAAATCCACTGCGCTCCTGACATTCATTACTGAATTTGGGCTGCTTAGCATTTACTGCTGCCTTCTTGAGCAGGTTTATATGAGTGCTGACCTGACTTTTTGCTCATCTTTGGTCATGTGAGAAAGACATACTGAATATAGGGAGATGTTTGGGTCACAAATATAACTCTAGGCCTGACTCTCCTGTACCTGTAAGGTCTATAAAGTCTGTGTACCCCAAATTTTCCTCCTCACCCCTCGTTGTAGGAGTCTATCCTTCAGCCTTTGAGTTCAGTCCCAAGGCACTTTGGGAGGACACAGAGCAGAGGGTTAGCAGTCTGGCCTCAAAACCAACCTGGATGGTACTCCTGCACTGCAGAGCAATCAGAGGTCTAGAAGAAGCAGGCAAAAAGTCTTGTAGGAAAGGGGTGAGGGACCCACTGTACACTGAAAAGGTGAATTTTGACTCTATAAGGTGGTTTCTGAATATTTGAGAGATTTTATCTAATAGGAAGGGACAGAAGAGTGACTAAAACAAAACAGGAAACCTCCACTGTCTGAGATAATATACAATGTCACAAGGCTTTCATGTTGCAATTTATGAAGCTGTATCTCCAGTGAAGCCTAACTGTACATTTCTTTTTAATGTATGCTGAAAATGTCATGTACTAGCAGTAGCTATTCAACTGTTGCATAAAGCTATACATGTATAGGTGTAGCCACAGTCCCTAACTGCAAATAAAATGGGCTATGAGTAAGGAGGAAAAAATCTTCAGTATCCTAGCCAGAGATATTTATTGAATGTGAACCTACTTTATCAATTAATATATTTAACATACAAATACAGGACTGTTTGCAGTCTCACAAATAACATAAGGGATTTAAAATTTGAAACTGCTTTGCAGGATTTTGCACCTGAAGCCTGCAGTATTTGAGAACGTGATTACGCTGTGCCTTGCAGCAGGCTATAGTCTAGTAAGACTGAGAGGACAGACTGTTAAAATAAGCATCTACATCATTTTTCACAGTGCACAGTGCCACAATGCATCTGCTTAAAAACAAATATATGTTTGCAGTGAAACATTTCAACAAATCACAGAACTCAGCAGCAAAGTAGTTAAACATTTATGATTTGATTTTATCTCAGCTTGGAATGTCGCTGGAGTGTCCCACTTCTAACAACTGTTTGCTAAGTTAAGGCTTTAGTGTTTACACAGTGCTGAATGAAGCAGCCTGGTCACCAGATGTGAATGCTTCCTTAGACTAGAGCTTTCAATCAGATCACGGTCCTAATGGTCCCTGCTCCAACCTTCTTCCTCAGGACGTCCACCAGCCTTTCCAACCTGAGAGGGGGCAGGGGAGAGGGAGAGGAGAGAAAAAAAAAGGAAGCTAATGTTAGGAATGTTCTGGCTGAAAGAGACAGTGTTTGCACTGAACCAAGCTGTCCTGGTGGTGGTCATGGTCGGAAACAAAGCACTACTGTAAAAGACAGACATTAAGGGAAAATGCAGACAACCTACGGAAAACTTTTAAACCTACAACCCAACCCATTTGCAGTCAGTGATATATACCAACTCACTTTTCTTTTGTAGTATATGTAGTATCTGAGGGCCCTGCAAGGCATTAACACAAAACCCTGTGCAGCAATCCTGTGGCACATATACACTTCAGTGTAAGAAAGACGTTCAATTCTTGCAATTTGTAAGATATGAGTGGTCCATGGCTTTTGTTAAATGTAACACTTAGCTATTGTTTCCCCTTAATAAACACTCTGCCTGTTATGCAACAGATACTTTTATTATCCAGTTTATAATTGTATGCCTAAAACCCCTTGTGTTTTATGTCAAAAACTTTCTTAAAATACTCAACAAGCCAAGTTTCTTAGGATGTGGACAATGATATTTTGAAGGTGGCCCATATGATTATAATGTCAACACAACTACGGAAAAATTAACAGTCTAAATAAGTATGACATAGAGACGCTTAATCCTCTCTTAGTTTTAAGGCACAGGCTATGTCCAGCATCTCACTGGCTTAATTTGTTCTTTCTTTTTGTTAAAGTATGCAGGCAAATGCAAAGGACTACATTTGTTCAGGGTTTTCCATTTGCACACATTTATCTTCAGCACTCCAGTAATCATGCATTCAAGCTATTTCTTCAATTTATCTGTATTTTATGGAATCCTTCAATGAAATCTCTCCCACAAATAAACTAACTATATAAAAGCAGACACTGTGTGTAGCAGAACACTTTTAGAGCCACGTCCAGCACATTAGACGCACAACTTCCCCAATGGATAAAAAGAGTTGCGGGTTCAAATAGCTGTATTTACTGTTGCAAAGTTGACCATTTTTTTCTTATCTGAAAAGACAGTTTTGTTTGTTTGTTTGTTTTAAATATATTATGCAACATAAGGAATGCAGACAGGAAATAAAAATAACAGCTTAATCAAAAGTGTAAAATTCATTTTATCTCATGGATGCATTAGTAATTTCAGTGCAGGAAAACTAGTTAACACATCGTGGATTTATTGCCACAAGTCATGACTAATGCACACGGTACGTATTGAAACACTCTTGTTTTCCAGGAACCACCAAGCACCATGAAGCTACACCTTTCATTGTACTCACCAGGTGACTTAATTCCTGAAATGAGATTAAGAATCCACCACCCTAATGTAATTATCAGACACCAGGAAATATATGTGGAAAGTTCAGCTGGTTCTAGCTCCTTCACAGGGACTCTAAAGGAGTGAAAGCACAGGTGAAAAGCTCCTGCTTGGCTACTCCTCTCCCTTCAGTTTTCCATGTATCGCTTTTCCTTTTTAACCAGCTAGTGCATTTTTCCTGTTTTCTTTGTCTTTATGAAGGCAGCACCCAGGCAGTCACAACTCAGTGCAGACAATCCATGCAAGTATAAAGTCAGGGCTTTCACAAATTATTTGCTCCTGAAAGTTTTCTTACAGTGGATAAATCAATGTTTTAAGGCTTTTAACTCAGTTACTGATAGGCCATAGTTTACTCAGCCTCTCTTACTGAGAAGTTTTTCTGTTAAATCAGTTGTTAGTCCATGTGCAGTTTCAGAAAGCAATGGCAGATCAGTCCTCACTTTTAACAGCATTTATGTTCAGAAGCTTCTCAGCTTTCTCAGTCACTTGAACTATCACCAGAGGTCTCCTTCTCTCTCACGTAAGCACCCTCTCTGTGCTTCAGAGACAGAGCACAGGAGAAACATTTCAAACCTTCTGGACAAACAGAAGGTCTGGGCTGCAAATTATGTTCTGGGAGACAGCAGGAAAATAGTAAAATCTGAGCTCATGGCTTATTTACATCATTGTTCATTTAAAAAGAAAGACTACATGACTTACACAAGTGGGGGGAAAATGTCTTCAATAATTGAGGTTTCATTTGGGGAGACAGGTTGGAGGTCACTGCTTACACACTGTCCTGCAATTGGGCTTAGATGTGCACCACTCTGTGACCAAGCAATGACACTGCACATCAGAGCAGACAAGACAGTGAAGAGCTGCCCATGTTTGAAGAGAAATACCATTGGGATGAAAGTATCTGTCTTCTGTTTAACCTTGAAACTGTCAGGCTTCATTGAAAATAATGAGGCTTAACAGTTGTAGCTTCTGCTTTTCAAATAAATGATGACTGAAATCATCAAAATGAGGTATCCTGCACCAAACGCAAACCATACAGGGCTTATTTGCCTTTTGTTTCAGTCATGTGTGGATTTGCAAATTTATTTATTCTTTATTAGAAGAAATAAAGAAAAAAAAAAAGCAGCAGGGGGATTAAGAAACCATACCTTTGAAAGAGATTTAAACAATAATGTAAAAGAGAAACTGTAACAGCTATTTAAAAGATAAAATAAGAGGGCAAAATTCACCCGTACACAGACACAAGACCCAATATACCACTGAAATCCCACTTAAGCCTACAAAATAAAGCTATGGGCTGAATCAGTGGTTAATAACTCTTGATACAGGCCTCAGGGGGCTTTTCGGAACGATAATCCTGGGCTCTTTGTTCACCAAGGGCCCAACTCTGCCATCCTGACTCACACTAAGCAACATTTTTCTTTGTGAGTAGGAAAAGGCAGCTAAAAAGGCCATTTGTGTCAATGAAGTACAACCTGCAAGCGGTTAGGGTGCCAGAATCATCCCGTGACAGTAAGGTGCTGTATTCAGCCTGGTGGGATGCTATGGGCAGCTCCTTTTGGAGGCTGAGCATTTTAATCTGCAGTAAACTGAAGCAATAGTCTTACACTTCAAGATCAAAGGTAACTTAAATATATAAGTAGATGAATGGGAGGTGCTGGGAACTACCCTAAAAGTCTCAGTGTTTGCAGAGTTTTATTCAAAATACAGAAGATACTGACTTGCAGAAAGCAACTTATATTACTTTGTGCAATTATATCTGCCAGTATAATCTCGCCATATTATTCAGACACTCACTGAATTTGCATTTCATGAAGCAACCAAACAAGTCATTCAAGAAGAAAGTATTTCAGCCAGTGTTTTAGGTCAGACAGAAGAATGATATGGTGGGCAACTCAGCTGCAATGCTGAAGGTCCAAACGTGCAAGGACAGACAGACGTGTTTAGGAATGTTCAACAAAGCCTCTTAAAGTCTCACTCCTCATTTTGACAGATGTCAATTTCTTTTTCAGAGAGTTTGGAAAATCCGAGTAGGTGACCGTCGCTATTTCTTGGTACTTAAATAATTCTAGAAAATCTGTCCCTTAACAAATACATTCTCTTAGCAAATGCCACTTTAGCATTCTCTACACAATTACTGTGTGTATGCATGCAAAATGAGTACAAAATGGTATATGAAATACAGCAACAAACTGTGTATTCAGATGGAGAGGTACAACTCTAAATATGAAGAAACTTCAGTTTCATTTATAACGACTTACACATACCCAAAGCCAAAAAAGTCCTCTGTTTTTCAAGACAGAAAGAATTTGCATTCATGAAAAGCACAAAGATGAGAGTTAGAAATATTCTTTATCTACACTACCTACTTTTTTAATGCTTACCTCAGTGCTTCCATGAAATGGAAAAATAAAAATACCCCACAAATTAGGAAAAGGGACATCTGGTCCACCATTATTTTTAAGTTAGCAAAAGATGCAACATTGTGAAGAGTCTTGAATTGCAGTAGCTTAATTATTCCTCAATACAAATTTAGAATTAATCAGGTGACTCTATGTTTTAATACAGAAATAAAAAGATTTCCTTGAGGGGTTTGCTGCTATGATATTACCAGTTTGAATACGTATTTTTAGAAGTGTTGCTGAGCTGTAAGAAGGTCCTCACCTTCAGAGAAATGCTACCTAAACAGGAATGTTGCTAGTTGTGTCTTCCCCAAGACAAATTCTCAACCATTCTCAGCTCCTCTTCCAGTTATTTCGAATTGTGTTTCTTTTAACACCTATGCATATACCTGACAAACTGCCTGTGTGGAGTTTATATTGTTATATGGATTGTCTTACGTAGCTCCTGAACTGTCTGGCAATCTGCTTCGATTTTTAGCAAAGCTTTACAGAGCTTTACTCCCTTGAATATAAATCATTTTCGTTTTTCGAATCAGTCTTCATAAAGCAGACTTGAAATCCTTACTGACAGAGAAGTTTGTTCCAGGACCCCAGAAGCTGGATGTATAGTTGCAAAAGTAATATGTACTGGTCTCTAGTGCTGACGCTTACGTGCATTTTTGGCTTCCTCTTCTCTTTCACGTGTTCTGCTGAAGATGACTAGCTCTAAACTGTGGCTTGGGATCAGCAAAAACTCTGCAACTGTGTAAATCCATGTCCATCAGTACATCCTCCCAGCCTGCTCCATCTCAGGCCAAAGGAACTCACCCCAAATGAGAGCAGCGGCCTTTATCTACGAGTTCTGAATATGACAGTTATACAGAGTGAGCTTCCAGGGCATTGTGCCCCCAAAATAGCCAAAATGGATACCCAATCGAAAGAAAAGGGCATCCTTCAGTAGCCTATGTCCTAATCTGCAAAGCAATATATAGACTGGCCGAAAACAATAGCTCTTACCTGCAGATGGAGGAGTTAAGCGATAAAAACAAAACCCTCCTGGATTTTGAAATGCTATATAAAGGCTTATAAAACTAAACTATAATCCTTGGCTAGCTTTCCAGTAGATAAGATTAGGTTCAGACTATGAAGATGACCTTACTTTCGTGATTTCTGGCTTCTTCCAGAATGTGTTTTGCTAACACTAATTCCCTTCAGAAAGCAAGCATTAGAAAATATATTAGGTAAATAAAATACATTGGACAAAAGCATTAAAAGCAGTTTAGCAGTAGAGCTCAGTGAATAACTGACTGTTTGGTGAGTGGTCATATTAAAAAATTCACTTAATTTCATTTCAGAATAAAAAAAAAAAATCCTTTCCTTTTCCTCTCCTTTCCTTCAGTCTTCCTCTTGGATATATTCCATCAAATCCAAAATTCAGTACTCGTTTTCAGGTGTTTTCTGTAAAAGTCAAGGAAACAAATGGCACAGAGAAGAGAGGCTGCTGTGATACTAGTCTCACCCAGGAATCAGTCACTTGGATAGGATCATTTACTCCAGAGGCTGGAGGAAACTGGTTCAACTCTATTATCTGTACAGGAGAACCAGATTCCAGCTGCTTCCCTCTCAAGGCAGCAGCACCGCACTAACACCTGGGTGCTGTGGTTGTTCTCAGTTTCAAATGTTGAGGCTGCTCCAATTGAATAAAATACTCACATATTCACTGGATCAAAGCCTGGAATGTAGGCATATGACCTCACAGCAAGTGGACTATCTACCACACCACAGGGGCATCCCCCTCTCACCTCTGGGTGGTTCAGTGAATCTTTAATTATTCTTATTCTTCAATTCAGGTACTATTTTTGCCACCTCAAAAGTCTGCCTTTTAATAATAATAATTTTTGATTGACTCACTGAAAAAAATGGTTGGTTGCATTTAATGGTCATACACCAGTCTGTAACAATTCCTTCATAAATCATCATAGTGGTAGAGACTACACGTGGTTTGGATGCACCAGGCTGCCTCTGTCTGCTTAACAAAGTTCCCTCTGCATCTTCTGGATCGGAGACTGAGCGTCTTTCTGAAAAACACACTAGAGTTCAGCAGTGGTTTTGAACCTGATGCAGGAATTACTGAGTAAAATTTGGTGCCCTGTGTTAGACAGGTGGCTGGACTGACCAGTATTAATGGTCCTTTCTGGTCTTAAAACACAAGTCTTAGAGACTGATTTAGCAGCATCAGTGAGCTCTAAACCGTGGTAGACCACAGTGTTGAATCTAATCCCTTCAGGCACCGCTGCCAGCTCCTGCCTGCCCAACACTGTTTGTAATGTCACTCCAAAAAGTATGTTCCATTAAACTTACAGGCCTTAAATTTGGCAGGGCAAACCATTCTGCCTCTGAAAAGCACTGTCACAAAACAAGCATTCCTATTAAATCCCTTTCAGCGTCTTCTCAACCCAAAAGAGTAATTCTGTATATGATTAAACTTAGAAGTAAATACAGCCAGTTGGGCTCCTGACAGCAGACATATTTCAAAATAAACCTGGCTTACACAGGCCTTGGCTAAAATATTAAGCCTTTATCTGTGGTCCACAATAACTAATCTTGTCAAATTGTTTGCTCTCTACCTTCTGTTTGGAAGATTACGAGCTAGCTCACCATTACTATTCACCTTGTGCCATCACTAGCAGCAGGAAAAGTGAGTGGTAAACACAGTTGGTCTATTTTGACAGCATTTCACCCTACTTTGCATTGATGTGGATTGCTACACAGTACAGGATAATGCAGAATCAGGACTTTGCATTTATGCTGGATTTAATGCCACCTTGTGAAAGGTATTGCTCCTTTGCTTTCAAATGTTTTCTCATGACAGCATACACTGATTGCCAAAAATAAATGAGCTTATGAGAAATAAAAATAAGCCCTGAAATCACTATGCTATAACCTCATCTGTGTTTCAGTAAATTGAGATCTACAACATGCTTATCATTTAGACCAGGGAGAGACTGCTACTATGGCATAGTCAAGTGATATCTGAGCATGTAACTGATATTAAAGAGCTAAAAGTTAATAATAACTGAAATAGAGGATATATTGGCATATGATGGCCAAATGATACTGATCAGATTATTTAATCAGGTCAAAACATTTCACCTAATTACCCCATCTTGACTCTAACAGTCTATATGCAAATATTGTGCAGTTTACCACTTCTATTTGTGCAAGAAAAATGCTTTATATACCTCTTTCCACAAGCCTGAATTACTTTTAGCACTAACAGTTACCGTTTCCACTCCTTTGAGGTCACAGCTGGTCTCTTTTTTAGGAGAAATCTTGACATCGATACCTACTCCTTACAGTGGCAGCATTTCCACAAACTGCTGATAGGAATAGGCAAGGGTCTCCTGGATTTCCTTGCCAAATACTTCCTGGAAGTCTCTGTCATTTGCTTATGAAAAGCTAGTGGTTTTACCTTATGCTAATATAGCTTCCCTACAGAAACTATTCTGTCACAGTATTTATTCCTTTGAAGAGGGAAAAATATTACCTCCTATTGACTCCTGATGAACAGTAGTCCTGCCCATTGGTAATGGTGTTTGGTATCATTAGAGCTCCAGGAATATTTAAAAGCAATGTCAAAAACTGATTATCTAACCCAAATATAATTTCAAATCTGTCCAAAACAAACAGACAGGATTCCTCATGAAATGCAAGACCAGCAGATTGATATACATTTAAGGATCTGTAGAGAATTAAGTTACTCAGAGACTCTAAACTTTAGAAGTACCAGTCTGAAATCACCACATTACACCTTTCTGCATATTTCAAACAAGCCCTCCTTGTAAGGCCAGGTCTGAACCTCTCAGCTGTCTATTACAAGCCAGTTCCACTCCTTTTGGGCATGCTCTGGTCAAATCTTGTTTACAATGAGTTTGTAAATTCACAAATACTGAGGTACTACTCAGGCTGCTTCCCAAGTACATCCCATCAAAGCACAATTTTGGCAGACTCCTCTTGATATCATAAACAATAAAGACAACGTGAGCTTTTTTTCTTGATTCCACAAATATTTCACAAAACCCAGTGCAGACTTGCTGGCTCTAGACAGCTCCCACCCTTGTGACCAAAAGTAATCTCGAGCTTGTGGAGAGAAAATTCCTTTCTATAAACCATCATCAAATCCCCCACTTTACATTTAAAATAATCATTTTTACATAGGTTTGATGTATTTCAATAGATTTGCCTTCCTGGTGTAACTGATGGAATATGACCTGAGCTGGAATCATTTCTATGATATCACTGAGAGATCAAGTAACAATGGAAACAGGTTTGGATGCAAGAGGAAAGCATTTAATTAAGCTCCCACTTATGATAAGACCTTTGTAACAGGCTGAGACTGGTAGGTGAACTTCCCAGCCTTCCAGTGTGATCCAGCAGTGCCCACAGACTTCTCCTGGTTTCAGAGCGACTCACACTTAGTCATACTTCTTAAAAGTATTTCTAGAAAAAATAAGAGCAGTCTTCTCTCAGTAGCAGACTAACAAAAAATCCATGAGTGAAACATCTCCTCCTCTTACTGTTTGCAATGTATTATAGAGAGACATTATGAGCATGAAGCTTGTCTATCATAGTGATGTTGTGACTGGGTCCCCTATACAGGGATAAAATCAGAAAAGATGCCTAACCGCTCATTTACACACAAAAGATGGCTTTTGAAATAGCAGTTGAGACTTAGCATCACAGACCAAAGCATCTTCTACGCATGCATAGTGCTCCTTAAAATACTTCATAGGCTTTTTACTAAGTTATCAGTCATTTAGGGCCGTTAAGGTAAAAACAAGGCTTGCCACTTCTGAGCTTCAGTAACCTTTCTCCAGTAGCTAGCAGACAGTCTCCAACTGTCTTCTGCACCATTCTAGCAAGACAATCCACATGAGATTTTTTTTCACTGGCCTTCTGGGCCTATTTTGCTCCATATTCCTGTCATCCGACTGGGAATGAGCTTCTCCTCCTGCTCCTGGGAGGTGAGTGAATTCCCAAGCAAGGCTGACACAGGAGAGTACCAGTGAACCTTCAGCTCATTTTGAGGACACTTTTAACTCTTCTGAACTAGTGAGCTTGCAGACTGAGGCAATGGTGACAATTCTGCCTGATGGCGACATGAGTGGGACTGATGGTAGGAGAAAAACCTTTTAATATTTGCTGCTGAAAGCATAAAAATTTAGCTTTACATCAAGATTCATTAAATTCTTCAAAAGCATAGAGTAAGATATTTTCTCAATGTTTAAAATCAGAGATCTGTGAAACGCCTTTTGTGTTGAGTTCACCACTTATGATATCCCTTTTATCAGATGTAGGTGTTCACCTGGTTAGATCCTTCAAATAATTTATACGATTATCTTATCAAATAAAAGATTGAGGTGATAGAGATGGATATATTATAAGGCACAGAATAAAGCACTAAATATAGCAATTTTATTATACACTTCTCCAATACCTGCAATGTCTTCCACTCAAAGGCTGAATTCTGATAGTTTCTATAGGCAAAAATTCTATAATCTGAAGCTGAAATGATAAAATTTGGTCCTAAAGATTTATGTCTTCCAATAACTTGGTGTTTAGATCTATGTCCTTATGCCCACATCACATACAGCAACAAAGTAGAAGGGGAAAGCTGAGCAACTTGCCAATAAAGTAGTGGCAATGATGGGGTTAAAGCCGTTGTTAGCTCTCATACCTATAAACACAACCGATGCTGCCTTTCTACAAAATATTGTGGGGAAAAAAAAAAGTCTTATGGAAAAATCTGGCTATTAATGACTCAGTATTAGATTAGAAACATGAACTGTAATTTTTTTCCTCAGAGAACTAGCCTCTGCTTCAGTAAAGGTACACTTAATTTACAGTAGTGGAAAAATTTAAATGATTTCAAGTTTGCTTAAAATTAAATAACTTTCTGGCCCAGTCAGTTATTTCTATTTGTTGCTGTAAAGAACTGTTCCAGCAATTCTCTAAAAGATACGTAATTCAGAAGCTTAAGAAAGTGTGGGGTTTCTTGTTGAGCTTCTGCACATACATTTACAGTATTCAATCTTTTGCATATGTTAAGAAACAGTATGAGTATTAACAGAAAGAACCGCAAATTTATTTTTATTCCTTCAGCCAAGCCACAAATAAATGACTCTTGCAAACAACCCAAATACTATTTAGTAACGGCAATGTAAATGCCATGGACTTATTTTATTTGGATATAAAATATTAAAGCAAATGATTATTTGTTGTGACATTCGTTTTATCGTCTTGGAAAAAAAAAAAAGTCTGAGAAAACGTTTTCTTGCTGTTCTTCAAGGAGCACTCAATCTGCTTTTCAAAGTTATTTAATAATTTGTCATAGAATGGTTAACTATAAGCTTACAAATACTGTGTCAGCATGCTTCTTCCTATTGGGCAAACAACTTCAAAATCTAATTTGTTTGTGTTATTGGTCTTACTAAATATTAGTCTTTGCAAGTCTGGTTTACACCACTGATGTTAACTATGCCAACATTCTGATTTTGTCCTGAAGTATTCCACAACAAGCTGATATTATACAATACAAGCCCAAGAGCTAGCTGATCCAGTTTACTGAGTATACTTAGTGTATTTTGCTACTGATAAATCAATAAAACCATGTTGTAATCTACAAACTTTCATCTCTGTGAAGCAGCTATAAGCAAACTGTAAATGAACACACAGGTCAAAAACTGGGATGCTGTGATTATGTTGACTCTGAAAACATTTGACTTTCATAGAATACATTTCAGCGTTTGAGAGAGTGAAGTTTCAGCACTGCTTATATTTTCGTGAAAGGCTGAGATGATAAATATTCAAATGATGATAAATATTTGTGTTTATATTGTAACTACCCATACTTTAAGAAAACAATATCTGCACTGCAATCCACAATTTACAGAGGTTAAGTAAATGTAAACCATAGCTACACAAAGAAAATAAATACTTGACTGAGACTGTATGCTTGGTTTTTCATTCTTCATCCATGTGAAATTCCCAGCAGTCAATAGGTATCTCGGGTGTGCAAGGAATGCAGGAAAGGCTTATCTGTCATTCCCTTTGCTTGGGGTTTTCCGTCTTCACTCTAAGTACCCCACTGAACACAACCCTGGCATTGATCATAAACTGCCAGATGCTAAGGGCCTCACTATCATTTCTGACACCCAAAATATCCATGAGAATGATATCCCATAATTTGCTCTGCCAATATCACACCTAACTGCATGAGACTTTTGGTACTGATACCACAAACTGCTTCAGTAAAGGCAATCTTCAAATGAAAACGAAACATCAAAAGATACTACGAATCAGTAGTAGTACAAAGGGTCTCAGCTGCAGTAATTCCAAACATCACCAGATCTGTCTTTTGGGACTCTAGTATTGAGAATGGGATCTGCACTGGGCATTCCTCCTCCAGACTGCATAGAGAGCACCTTGGGATGGGATTTACAACTAGTTTAAGGAGAAGGGTGCTCCTAAACTAACCAAGTTTTTTTGGTTTTGTTCTTTTTTTTTTTTTAAATCTCAGGCCCTCAGTTTAAGTGTCTCACTCCAAGCTGTCCAGAGGTCCTCAAGCTGTCCTTCTCTAAAACTAACCTGAGGCCACCTGTTTCTTTTAAGCTGACAAAGATAACAGCAGTGCCACCACTCCTTTTTAAAACAAGTATAAAAAATTATACTGACCATCAGCTAGAGCATTCAGCCAAACTAAGGAAAACTTTCCACATCTGCCTCTTCTCAGGAGAGCTGTACACTCCAGGGCTGAAGAGTCTTCTGTATTTCTCTTTCTGAAGCTATGAATTTCTATGGAAGAAACATCTGAAATGTTATAGACCTGAAGATGTGATTCTGTGGGTGGTGATCAGGGGCGCTCACCTGTAAAATAGGAGATGGGTGTTCCGATTCTGGCTCTGTATTTATGTTCAACAGGTATTGGACAAAACTGAGAAAAAGCCCTGGAGAGTGTCAGAACCAGGTCCTGCTTCTCAGAGGTGAGTAGCCTACTCACTGCTGTCTGATCCGAGAAGCCTGCATTATTTTCTGCTATGTGATGCTACTTCAAGGCAAGCAATAGAGAGCATCCAGACCAAACCTCCATGGCAAAAAAACTCCCCTGAGATACAGGAGATCTGAACCAGGATCTCCTCAGATGGAGGAGGAAACTTTGCTCTATTCTGTCACACCTCGGAGGAGTACCCCTGTTCCCACACAACCACTTAGAAAACTGGGATAAGGGGGCACAGATACCAAGGAAGATTTTGAAAGAAAACGTCTGAGGTCACGCTGCTCTGTGCAGATCTCGGTGTAACCAGAGTGCATCAGCCTGGCTCAGCACATGCTTCTCCATTTGGGTCTCCAAAGAATCCAGGCAAAAAAGACAAAAAGACGATTGTATTTTTCATCAGAAGTTTTCTGCTTATGCTAAGTCAAGTCCTCTCTTCTTTGGGCTGGGAAGTTATCAGTATTAGTGGTACTAAGTTACCTGGCACTTCCTCCACCACAACCTGCAAATTTTACCTCGACTGTAACATGAGTACGCAATTCAAAAATTGGTAAGTGAAGTGTCATCCAATGACAGTGCAGAAAACACATTTCATTACAGCTTTGCAAAAGTGATATATTTCCTTCTGTACAGCATGACTAACGAGTTAGACTTACCAAGGGAAACAAGATACGCCTAGTGATACAGAAACATGACATACCTACAACACTCCAGAGAATATACCACCAGTGACTGAATTTGTTCAGCTCACCTTTGATTTGAATACTAATTCAATATTTTATTTCCTGCAGACCCAGAAAACTGATTTCACTCTTTATGCTGAATTTCTCTGAGGCTGCACAAAATCTCACTGGCTTACTCAGTTCTTTTGTTACAACAAACAGGTATCTCTGCAAGACGTTTTACTTCATCATTTCACCATGCATATTAGGGAAGTCTGCAGGGAATTTTTCTGAGAGGAGTCATTGGCATTAGCACAGAATTCCAAGTATTAAAATAAATTCTGACCCTACTATATACTGTTTTCAGTTAGATCACACATGACTTTCTTCACACATTTTGTCTTAATTTCTCACTAAATTCCTAAAGCTGGTTACTTTCAAGACTACCACCCCTAAATCCAATAAATTCACACTGCCTCTTATTGCTGCCCTAGTTAATGGCAATATTTTCATATATGATATGATGTGATTGTTACTAGATTTTGTGTTTTAGACTTTCTCATATTCCTATTCATGTCTTGCATGCCAAAGAAACTTTGCATCAGCTCTCCTGCACTCTGCAGAATTCTTTGGGGTATGTGGTAGTTTTGCGTGTCTGGGAACCTTCCATCTGGCTAGTGTGGCTTTCCTAAATGCCATAAAACCTCGCCTGTGGAGACTGCCTATCTCTTATGGGCCCCACGGAGCTTATAATCTGCTTTTAATCATTGTACAGCCAACACGTCAGTCCTCATTAAGCAGTTTTTTCCACGTTGAATCTCCTTTAATAACTTTTGATCCAGTTCTGAAAGTCCAGAACTATTGCTAATTTTCATTGGTATTGGACTGCTACAAGAGTTGTCTTCCTCAGCTCCCTATTTACTTCCATACAAACTCTCATAACCATTGACTTCTGTGGCTTGCTACAGCAAGTAAAAGATTCTTAGCACCTTGCTTTCACTCACTCATCTTTCGAATGTACCCACCAGCATCTCTTTCTCAGGAAACTACAGGTCAGATCTTCAACTGGGACAAATGAATGCAACTCAGTGCGACAGAGCTAAGCCAATTTGCTGTAACTAAGAAACTAGCTCTACATCTACATTCTGCAACAAGTCACCAGAACTTACTTTACATTTCAAAATTCCAGCACCAATTAAATTATTCCCTATATGATATTAAAAGATTACCAACTATTCAATCCCAGCAGAACTTCACAGCAGCAGGCAGCACAGTGCTTTTCATTAAATGCAAAATCACTTTTGACATTTGCTAAATTATTTACTGATACAAATCAGTGAAACTATTAATATCTATGAAGTTCTATCCTAGCCTCCAGCAGTTAATGTGCTGATCTGATATTCACCAGAATACAGTTTTGCAAGTTAAAAAAAAAAGAGCCTAGTTTTAAGAGGGAAGCCTGAACATCTAAATGTAACATCTTAATAAAGTTAGACATTAAATTGTATTTATTGTTTTGAAATACAAAAATCAAAGAAATGTATCACTAAAGTAATAAATAAAGCCAGTTGAATTTTCTAACATTTGGTAATTCCTCCAAAACAAACAGCTTTAAGTCCTGGTGAATGTAAAACTTGTTTCTTTTGTGCAGTGCTTTAGCCTGCAATTTTTAATTAACTAGCTCCATTCTTATCTATAAGGAGTGACTGAAAGCATACAAGCTGCAATGTATACTTCAACTAAATATATGTAGGTATGATTTTAAAAGGGAGATAACCAGTTAACAACATTAGCATGTTGCAAAGAGGCTCAATTATTATAATAATTCAGAAATCTTGCTTTTAGCCTGCTCCCTGCATAGCTGTGCTGTACTGAATACAATCTGCACACTAAAGATATGTTTGCAGTTAAAAATCTCCAGAGACTTTAGACCCAGACATAAAGATACTTATTTCACTCTTTTCTGAGACACTGACCTGTATTCTCATTTAAAAATGAACACCACATCTTTATGTTATTAAATCTTTGTTTTGATCTATTAGTATTCACCAAAGTGCCATTTTATACAGCCCTGCACTGAATAGGCAAGGCTGGAGGTAACCATCTGCAGCTTTAGAGTCTGCGTTTGAATTGATGAAAAGAGCTTTGTGTGTTCATTGCCAAGTTTGATTCTTCCAGTCATTAGACATTCCCCTCAGATCGCATCAATGAAGCTGACTCTCTTACACCCATGTGTTAAATTCTCTTCTCCTCATGGTTTCCTTTGCCAGCTATACTCCAGAAAGACTGCTGGGTCTTAGCCACATTCTTCTCACAGCTGTGTTAAAAAAGAGCATCAGAGCGTCTTCCCAAAATCCATATGTGTATCTGGTCAGTCCCCTGTCGGAGGGTCACCTCACATTGTGGTGTGATTATTCAAATATTCATTCTTGTTCTTGAACTGCACTGATCGGATCATTCTGGGAAAGATTAGACCCTCCAGCCAGCACTGGAGAACGTCTTGGACGTTGATTTGAAATGTACACAGCTCCTGTACTTGGAAAAGCAGTTTAGTTTTACTTGCAGAAGAGGGGGACTCTAACCACTAAATAAACGCTTGCTCCTTATTTCCTTCCATTTTTGTATTCTTTCCAACTGTGTCAAATGCTGGTAAGAACTGTTTGTTTTTGTTGTCTCATCAATCGACTTATTCATCAGCATCAGCTAAAGAACAAAACTAAATGAGCAACGACACGAGCAGAGAAAGCGTGTTCAGAAATGCTGGAGGGAAATCCAGGACTACCCAAAAAAAGGGTGTGTTCCAATAACAATGAAAATTAAGCGGCCAAAAAATCATACCTTCAGAGGTAAAGCAAATGTTATTAAGGGTAGCATTTATTTCATGAGAGACAGTAATTTTATTTGATTATCTACTTATTAAAAAGATCGTTAAGTTTTCTTTTGTATTCAACCCACTGAAGTATTTTATCCAAATCTGTAAGTCTCCTGACTTCCTCCTTAAAGGAAAAAACTCCCAAAATCTAAAGAAAAGGTGTAATTAATAAACAATTAAGGACAAATGAAGTAAGAATTCCTGTTTTACATCGCTTGCATATTTGCTTTGTTCATAGTAAGAACTACCTTGACAAAGTGCACAAGCAGCACGTTTCTCACCATTTATGCTTATTTTCATATCTATATATTTTAGCATTGCACCATTACTTTGTGGATTTGTTTACTTTTAGAGGATTACCCAGAAATTCTACACGCGTACCCTCCGCTGCCACCTTACACAGCTATGTGAGTGTGCAAGCATGACTGCTCACATGCAGAGAGCTACGCTTCAATGAGCTAGAATCATTAAACTGTGAGGAAAAATAGAAGCCCTCAATAGACAAATTGCATTAAAATTCACTCCAGCTGCAAAGCTGTTGCAGAAAAATAGAACATTTCCTGAAAAAAACACATCAGAAGTGGCCTCAGCCTTCACTGACAATTGGCTAATATTGATTTGGTATTACATTATAACCTCCTCTGATCTCACTGACATCAGTAGCCACTCCCCAGTCACAGAGGATCCAGCAGGAAGGACAGTTTTAAAATGTCTCGCCTCCTCTGCTGGCAGAGGCATTAATTAATTCACAGGCTTTTCCAGCCACCTTCTCCAGGTTAGCCCTTTTTCCCTGCTGGTGCTGCACCAGCTGGCTCCTGGCTTCTCTGGCAGGACAAACTTGCAGGGGGCCTGTGGCACTGAGCCAACACTCCTGGTGAATTCTGTGCTGCTGTCTTAATTCTTTGTTTGTAACCGGGAATTAGAAACATTAATTAAATATAGAAAATGATAGTCATAGCCATTCTACAGAGTACAGGTTAAAAATATTAAGTATCACACCGATAGTCATAACTTCCTGCTGAATAAATATGTACTGTGTTATGTGTGCATATACCTGTATTTATTTACATATACTAGAAAGTTAAAATGCATATTTGCTTTATAAACTAGAATAGTGCTCTCTTAAAAGTCTTATATGTATCTTGCTAATGTTTCAAAATCGATTCAAACAAATGCTGCTAAATCTGTGGGGTCGCTCTCTGAGCATCAACATTTTCTGTTTCACACAACGCCCCCCCCCCCACTAGGATGGCAAATCATCTTCACAGGCAAGAGCACACAGCCACAATTTGTATCTCATACTGCAGTGAGCCAATGTGAGATCTCACCCTACCTCAGTATAAACAGAATTTTACTATATCCAAGTCCACTATAAGCAGATTCCAACATATCTCGCTTCTGGCCCAGCTGTTCTTTCATGTGGGATAGGATCGAGAAATTTTTTAGATGCTCTGTGTCCTGACAGAAAACACAGGACCACTCTTCTGACTCGGATCTTATGTTTAGAAAGAAAGCAATTGTAGGTAGATGCACAAATGGCTGACATGATGGCAGTGCTGTGGAGAAATTACATGTCTATTTCAAGCTCTGCATATGATGCTGAATGCAAACACTGAAGTTTTAAAGAATACTAAAAAATTCTTTAGTGTTGCCAGAGTACAGAGCAGCAAAGACATAGAGAACACTAGTAAATTTCGTGGTATGAAGATACAATGTACATCCTTTTTCAGCATTATTTTAATTACTGTAATTATTTTGTTTCTTAATGAAGCTCAGATTTATTTTCCTCTTCTGATTTTTAACTGTTGCTACATTATCCAGATATTTTACTGAATAATACTGAGAACTACTTTATATAGCTGATAAAGATACCTTCCTCATACGTCAGAATGCAATTTTACTTTGGCATTTAAAAGAAGTCAAGAAAACAGATGTTTTAGAACCCTATTTAGGCTATGAATTGTAGTGTCACATTTTAAATTACAATAAGCATCCTCTTAAGACAGTGCTAATAATTAATACTACTGCAATTAATACCAGAAGCCTTTCCATTGACAGGTTTATAAATTGTCAGTTCCTTTTTGAAATGTAGAACATCCTACATCTTTGAAATAAAAAGCTAAGCTAACAAATGAGTTCCTGCCTAATTGCCAAACACTGATTTGTATGAAGCGGTTGAGGTTACAAAGAAATTGGGAATTCTCAGCCCGGTTTCCCTGCTGATGAGTACGAACTGTCTGTGTAGCTCTCCCAGAGGTGTCAGAGGAATCTCTATAGTGTCACACAAGGGTTCTTAGCTCAAAGCAAACACACTTTCCACAAACTCAGCTGCTTAATCTGTTTGCAGGTTGAATTATAAGATGGGGGTGGATGACTCTGGGTGCTGGGAAGACGCACAGAGCATTTCCACAGTTCCTTGGTAAAAAGGGCATGCTATTGTCATCAAAAGACTTCACCCAATTGTTTAATTTTGCTATAGGCTCAGTGGTCTGACCTTAGCAATAACAAAAACTAACCTGACCAAAATTTTCCCAAGTAGTTGAGCATGTTAAATTGTATAAATTCTTTTCACTATAGCAGTGCATCACCACCACTATAATTCAGGTTGTGGCTGCACTTCTACTCTAGCCACCCTGGTTATATGGGATTAAACAAGGTTGTTTCACTAAAAAACCAAAACAAACTGAAACAAAAAACACCCTTCACTTAGATATCTATGGTTAATAAGCGTTAATAAGTAAAATGAAACGAAATAACAGCTTTAAACAGTGTACAGAAAGGTTTAGCCAATATTCTCTTCAACACGCTGTAATTATTTTTCGTAGGTTTATTTTTATCAAGCATGCATCTGCTGAAGTTTCAAATATATTCAAGTGTTCAGAATGGAGATTTGAATGATTCTCAAACAACCATTGGATGTTTTGAAGAGATAGCTGAAAATATGTATTTTCATATCTATAGCTATACCTATATCTATACCTATACCTATACCTATATCTAATTATATTTTATACAGTTACATAGAAATTTAAAAAAATATTTTATTTTTATAATAGGAGAACTCGGTGTGTATGTTTTTTTAAATAGGAAGAACTCTTGTTAGGTCCTTGTAATATATTACGAGCCAATTTCCAGTTACTCTGGAAATATGCTGCAGACATTAAAGTTGAAGACAAATATGGACTGCTGGGAAAATTTGCATCAGTTCAGCATCAAACACCTTGGAAGGGTGTGAGAAGGCTATTTTGCAGCTGATGAATGTAATGCAGAGACGAGAACTGCCAGACTGTGAAGAGGCTCTGCCTACACATTTGCTTGTGTTGCAGCAATCAGCCTGTCGAAGGTTTATGTGCTAGTAATAATCATCACAATAAGGACTTCAGTAAAGATGAACTTCAGGTTTTGGAGTTCAGTAACCTTTTAACAGCAAATCTTATGATGGGAAAGAGAATACAGTACTTGTTCACCAATTCAGAGACTTTCTGTTGGTTTCAGTGAGATTTTGAAGCCACCTCTGAACAACCCCATCAGTATTTACCGTGGCATGGAGCCTGCCAGATGTGAGCAAAACTCAAGAACCTTAATATTCTACCATGTAATTACAAAGGCAAATACTCTGTTACCATAGAATTGCCATGGGTAAAAAGACAGTGAAAACCATTCAGAAGAGATGGAAACACTTTCTGTGTGCCTTGCACAAAGTAGAAAGCAGTTTCCATAACAGTAATAACAGGCACACTGACTTGCATAATACTGTTAAAATGATCGGCTTCACACTGAGTAGGTAATGAGCTGAGCAGCCGACGAAGGAACTGTTTTAAAGGACCTTTTCTGAGTATCTCCACACTTTCAGTCACAGACAAAATACCCAAAGAAATGACATTTCATTTGGTTTTCAACTGCAATTTTTCTTGAAAGAAGACAAGCAACTTACTTCTGAACTTTTTCATTGGCCTCCTGTGAAGTCTCCAAGGCTTTCTGGAGCTTCAGCTCTGTGTCCTTTTGCTCTGAACGAGCTTGCTGCAGCTGAGCTGCCAGATCTTCAATCTGGCCATAGGTAAGGGTCACAACATCCTTCCTGCCTTGCAGTCCACCTTCAGAAGTACTGAAAGTACAGTTAAGCTGGTCCTTCAGACTCATTCCTTCAGACGAAGATTTGTATAAGCTGGGAAAAAAAAATCATACACATTATTAAGTTTCAGTCTAAGATGCAAGAGTTGCTGAGCTGCAAGAATACTACACTCAGTTTAATTAATATTTTTAATATTACATATGCATCCACATGCACTAGTACCAAAATAAGTTTTATTTCAAAAGTGACAGAGAACAAAAAGTACATGTTTCCACAAGGCTCTTCTAGAAGTACGTAACAACTATCAGAACTTGAAAAACTCAAAAACCTATTCCACAAAAATTAAAAGGTAGTATTTTTCAGCTGTAGCATCTTCCTGATCACCTTTGAGCTGCAGCAAGAAGTTGTTAGTGTGATTTACATGAAGTTGAATTTATCAGTGTAAGTTGCCGACGTGTTATTAACTCGTGTTATGCAGGACTCTCTTTTAGCAAGCAGACTCACCAACTGCAGGGGGTTTATTTGCAAAATTGCAGATTTTTCAATATAAGGAAAGGAATAAAAATGCTACAATGCAAAAATTAAAATAATTAAATCAGCAGGATTACTTAGAAATATGAATGATTTGCACATGCTAACCAATTCTAAAAGTCCCTGGTCAATATTTTTGTGAGAGAAAACTGAAAATATTTCTCAATGCTTGTTTAAATAAGCTAGTAACACCTGCGCTAGAACATACTGTGTCTTAAATAGCCTCTCTATAGGCGACAGAGATAAGCAACCTGCCAGCATTAGGGTTTTATCATGGGACATTTTAATGTCTAGTGTCCTCTACCATGATTTCTTGCAAGGTCCTTTTTGACCCACTGTTTTAGCTTCACTCAGGCAAAAAGTAGACATGTTTACCATCTAGTTCACACTGAAGTGTCGTGGATGTATATTCAACCCATACAGTTTTATACATGATTTTGAGGTATATTCGTAGAGATACCAAATCACAGAGCTCAAAAGTAATACTCTTTCATTGTACAAACCAGAACACAGTACTATACACTTTGTACTTTTGTGCCAGAAAGTTCTGGACAAATAAAAGGGAGATCAAAAATTAAAAATGAAATTGAATAGGGTCTCAAGGCAATAGATTCATGAAGCTAAAAGAAATAAATACACCTGGATCAGCTAACAGGAAATAAGCAAAAGGAAGGATATTAGACAGACAGGTTACCTATAAATAACAAGAAGAAATTGAAAAAAAGGAGAATAAAGAAGAAGATGGTGCATAAGGTAAAAAATCCTCAATGAAGCCTGTTGACTGTGGAATTACTTCCCAAGGAATCAGTAGGTAGCCACCTGCTTGAGTTATTGAGGTGCAATGGTAGAGCTCACATTAACAGACGATTACTAGGGGAGAAACCTGCACCAGTAAGCTCTCCGTGGAACTAGAAATGATTGCTTCCCTTTCTCTTCATAGTCACAATTCATTGGTGAATTTTGCACCAGTTTAAAATGACACTGGTAGTAGAGGAAATTAATGGAAGACATTTATAACAAAAGTGATGGCAACAGGATATCATAATGAGCAGTGGTTTCAGATAAACTGAAGTAATTTCGAAACAAATTCATGAATATCAGAAGCTGTTGCTGTATTGATGAATATGACTTGAGATCATCCCTCTGACTGATGACCATGCAAATATCAAACATTATTTCAGTGTGGATTTCTAGTATCAGTGCACACCGATTACAATACTCGACACAGTCTGCATGACAGCTGCTAGTATGCAATAGCATATTTTTTTTCCTTTCCAGTTTATTAAGGTGTTTGTATAGAAAACACCCTTCATTCTGACAGCCCATAGAGGAAAATCATATACAAACTAAAATATAATATACATGGACAAGCAAAATGTGGATGAACGAATAGAAATCCAGAAGCTAAAAGGTCAGAGTGTTGATATGCCATTATGCCTACTGCCTGCGGTTGTCTGAAAATAATGTGAAGAACCTTTTCAATTAAATGAAGACATATTGAAAATATAAATATTTATAAAGGGACATTAAAATCCCTAGAACAGACTCATTAAAAACAAAATTACCTCAACAGTTGCACATAAAATTTACTGACTGAAGCTTCACTATGGTTGAGCATTGATCACCATGGAAAAATACCAAGGTATGTAAATAATGCTGAAAGCAGGTTACTGGAATACCATGGCTGCCCGCTTCTTAAACACCTGGCACAAGATTAAAAGACAAAAGAAAGACAGATGAGAAGCTAAACTGTTCAGTGAATGTATAGGTACCTGACTGAAAAAAAAAAAAGAAAAAATAATAGCCTAAATATTCTAACTTGTTTTTTCCAGAACATACGAAACATAAAGTCATTATTTAGATTCTAAAGTACTGGCCCTGTGTGACTACAACTGGGCTCCTTCTCAAAGACTGGCCATGAACAATACAGTGTACAATACACAATTACATGTTTTAACTCATAATGATTGTATCTGAGTGATCAATATATTCTGACATGTACATATTTTGTAGCCAGTGTGATTCTTCCAGGTAAAGGCACTGTGGTTGAGAGATCTTTTAAATATTTTTTTTTCCCCAAAAGCATGCAATTGCCAGGTTTCCATCAATATGTTCTTTGCCATCAATATGTTCTTTGCTAAAATACTTTATTTAGTCCTTTTTGATATTTATTAATTTGGAATTCCTTCATTAATGTCCAGAAGACTATTTCTTCAAAGAATACTGATGCTATAAATCAAAAATAAATGGGAGTACTAGGCCTGAAGAGTGGGTCACAGAAGCATTCAAACAGTTCCATAAGTAATTCACATGTCCTTTACAGTAAGCCTTTTGCTTTACTATGGCAGCACAGCCCCCTTCCTGCTCCTGCTTGGGCCCAAGAGCTTCAAGGGCCCACTTTAAGTGTGTCCAGGCAGAAGAAAAAGTGACACATGATGATGTTACTTAAGCAGTTCCTGCAGATCACAAGAGGTTTCCTCAGCCCCCAAAGTCAGAGCAGCTTCAAGCCTGCTAAAAAATTTCATCACTTCTAACTGCTCCCAGAGGGACTTGACTTTGGCTGAAAATCAACTGTGTGAAGTGCTGCTCTTATAACACCTCTCCTTGCCAGGCATACTTTTGCTGCAAGGTGGGAAATGATTTTCCACCTGAAGCAATTACTGAACAACATAGCAAAACCTTCCACCTAAAGAGAGAAAAAAACCCCAACAGCAAAAAACAAACATTACCTATCCATCCCTTCCCTCCTCCCCCACCCCAGTGATAAACGTACCCAATGTTCCCAGAGGCATGTAGGTCTGACCTTGGTTTTCAACATAAATGTTTCTGACACTCAAGTTTTGGAGACCTCTCAGACCTCAACTTGCACTCAGGATGGCTTTGAAGAAGGTCCCTTCATACCACCGAGTGCACTCAAGGGCCCGGCAGCATTGCTACCTTGAAAATACTACCTTAAAGGTGCTCTTAGGAAACACTGCAGTAAGACGATGTTAAAAAAAGCCCATAAGACCTAGAAGGACTTTGACATTTTGCTGTAAAGCGCAGGATATAAAATGGTCAAGTTTGCATTACACGTGAGTCAGAAGCCTGACAGCTGGTAGACTGGTAACTAGATGGCATTGCCCTACCATAGACAAATATTTTACTAGCCTTCCTTCCTCTGCAATTACACGAGTGAAGCGGACTGTTTTCTCTTCAGTACAACCACCCAAACACCTCTCACTAATTTAACTGAAGGCAGCAGCTCTGTTAGACTGTGGCGCACGGGCCACAGACCATGTTACAAGAGTAGAGCATGTTGTGCTAAATGCAGAGTATGTTCTTTGCACTGTCACAGTCCATCACAGAGTGCTGCTGTCTTATGTGTGGTGTCCCCATGCATTTGCAGTCCAGGATGAGCTCAGGCATCCTCTTTGTTTTATATTCTCTCACCAAACTCAATGATAAGCACTTTTTGAACAGAGCCCACCACTGATTTTCTTCTCTGTGGTGGTGGGTTCTGTAACCTCAGGATTTTACAAGATAACATGTTGACAGATTGGTGCTGATCATGCATGACCATACCATCCAAACTCAATTATATGTGCATATGTATCTACAGTGAGCAGTAGGTTGAGTTTCAGCCTTCTCTCCTGAAATGACCTAGAGGAACCTGCCATCTGTACAAGGGTCCAAACAGTCTGGACACTAGATGATTCAAGTGAAGGTTCAAGAAAGCTTGAACTGACTATCATCCATCTTAGAACTTCCCTTTTTCAACAAATACAAATTAAAGGCCATTAGCAAACACGTATTTCCTCCTTGTGCCTTAGACTCCTTTAGAAAAAAGCAATCACAATACTAGCTTTGCAAGGTACTCTGAGCTGCACTACTGAAAAGAGACCCATCACTGTTGAAAGAGTCTAAATTAGACGCAGGACAGTCTGAATTTAGGACAAAACTGAACTGAGACAGTCTTCTGAAGGTGCCAAACAGCAGACATTTTCTTTTGGGCCTCATTTTCACCCTGAAGGACCAGTGCAGTACCCACACCATTTCCCTGTGACTAGCCTGGGAGAGGTAGTAAGTACATGAGGCATGCAATTTAATCATCTGAGCCTTTGCTGAAGTTGAAGGACTGCCGAGACACGCTCTCAACAAGAAAAAATCAGAAACCATATCTCCATTACAAAACCCTTCATTTACGGAGTTGCACAGTAATCAAATGTCTCCAGTTCACTTCATGCAGCCACTGGGGAAACTGCTCAGATAGCACAGACTGACACGACAGCGATATGCACACAACATCCAGCACATCATCAAATGGTCCAGGAACCTCACAAAAATAGCTTCTGGATTAATAGTATTTGGTTGAAACAGAGCAAAACATAGATGATACCGATGAGCAGAAGGAAGTGTTTTTGAGATTTTTGCAGCTGTCGTACTATCCTCTTCGGCTAGATCCACAGTTAATAGCTTGAAGCTAAGAAATGCATCTGAATTTCCTGAGCACATGATGCACCTAGAGCTGGCGTCTCTGTTATCTCTAATTGATTAATTGGAGTCTCTAATTGATTAATTAGAGTCTGGAAGATGATAACTTAGCATTAGCTTTTTTTCACACATACATCAACTCTCAGATATAGTGCATCTGAGTATACAGAAGAGACTACTGTAGATTTTACACTTTAATCCTGAATATTACTTGATACGTTTTAACATTAATTACACATCTTCACGATTCCACAGTGTACCTGTAATAATTGCAAGACACAGATCCACAGGCTCACAAATTTCTTCCATGAATTAAGGAACTGTGCTTTCAATACATCAGCAACTACTGTGGATACTCTTCACAGTTTTAGTAGACTACATGTTATTCCTAGAACCAAGCTTGCTACAAAATGTTCCTGTCATGTTTTGACAGGGAACTGGCTGTATTAGCATATTCTAGACTAAGCGTTCACAGAGTGCAACTATCTAGCCCTGAAGGCTTGCTTCTAACTATGTAAAATTAATCTGAAATTTAAAAAATAATTTTATTTTGGACAGTGTTTTCTTTATCATACTAGAAGTCACAAAAAAGAATTTTGCTATCTTGTATCTGTTCTTTATTGCCAATTCATATGCTTTGTCCATTCTTAAATATTTGCCAATGGCTTTAGTTAACAAAATAACTTTAACTTAGTATTTGTAATACTGTAGTTATTCTCTACAGTAACAGATTGTTTAGGTAACACTGCAAATACAGAGAGAACCTTATCTATTAATCGAAGACAGAACTGGCATCAAGTCATCAAGACTGACCTCAGCATTTGAATATAAAGGATGTTTAAGATGGTGCCAGCAACTCCACGTTTTACCCTGTTTCCCAGAACCCTGGCCACTTTCCCTGGGAAGTGTGAGCATCCTAGCTGGGGCAGAGCGGATCCTGGCTCAGCTCTGCGGCAGGCAGGGAGGAGGAGCACGACCAACTCAAAGACAAGAGGTATTTTCACCTTCCCAGTCCCCGGGCTGAACTGGCAGCCCCTGCACCTCTCCACTGGCTGCTGGAGGCTACTCAGTTGACATGGATCACTGCAGGGGTGTGTACGTGGGTGGTGCAGAGCCCGTGACTCTGGCTTCAGGCCAGCAGGGAAATTGCCTATGTCAGGGATTTGCAGAAACACAAACTTGGTGGAAAAGAGACAGTGGATCTTGTCCTAAAGGTCATAACATTTTATTTTTCATATTTTGCATAAGCTTTTGACAACATCGGTTTTAAGAACAGCACACCCTTTTCCTCAAAGCCAAACTTAATTTAAAAAGTGGTAACTCTGGTTGTCCACTAGAATAATAGACCTCCCGGTATACCAACTAAAACAGGTAGAAAATTGATGTAGTATGTATTACCTTTTTCTTATTTTAATGATCCTTGCCAAGAGCTTCAATCTGAACACTGTCTCAGGAAATCAGGGTATTACGGCACAAATGAACATCAGGCCTTCTGAGCAGGCTTTTTAGGATTAGCTCCTACAGGTCCACACACCTACCTGATCTGGACTGCAACACCTTCAGCTCCTGCAGACTTGACAGTACGCAGTAAATTGCTGGCTTGAAGTTTTGGTCTCCAAAATGCCAACCATGGAAATCGTTCCCCATGACAAAAAAACGTGCACATGCAAGAGTAGGGCGTTTCTGCTAGGAGCAGATGTCTCCTGTCATTGCAGTTTGAATTTAGATTTGCCTGCATAACTAACAAAACCTAATAGAGGTTTCTTTGTCAGAAATTACGCATGAAGTTAAGGCTAAATTGGTTTGTGCCTTTAGTTTCCTTCGCAGCTTCTCACTGCTAAGGATAATGGCTTCTGACTTTAATTTTACACGGGTGACCCTCACACAGACAATTTTACTTGAAATGAAGAAAATCCTTCTGCAAAAAGTAGTAATAGTAGTGAAACCATCTCTTGTATTAGATAACCTGCAACAATTCAGATGAAACAAATAAGAATCCTGACCCCGAAAACTGAAATAGACAGTGAAGTGTCCACTCAGTGCAAAGGGGTACTTCATATATACATTGATTTACACATCTATATAAAATAAATCTGATAGTACTGATATATACCATAATGCAGGCATCAGAATCACCTGAAAACAAGCTCGATGTAATGACTATGTGCTGTTGACTTTTATTTTTGTCTCCAGGGAATAATGTTTACTTTGCTTTAAAATTTATATGACTCATTTTGTTATGTGCCTTTTTTTAATTAGTCTGAAGGAAACAGTCATTTGAGAAAGAGAGCGGAAATCAATTCTGATTCGATACCAATAGCTACTGTGCGATGCAAACTGTGTGTTCTTTCTAATTAAATGTAAACATGTGCAGTTCTAAAGTCCAGCAGTGATGACAACAACTACTAGAAAGGATTGCTTAAGCCCTGGTCAACTGATTCTTGCGAACCTTTTGTTCATACCGTAGGTGAGCTTGTGCAATCTGTCGCAGGGTGAATGCCAGTTGTAACTGACTTTATTTTAGGTCATCTTCAGAGAAAAGACTTGACAAGAATGTGGAGTGCTCTGTAATACCTTCAGTTACCCATTAACTATGTCCTTCTGATAGCTAATCAATAGCATTGCATGGAGCCAAACACACTGCACTGAACTGCCCTTCTTCCAAAAGCCAAGTCTTGGTAAATATTTAATGGTAGTAAAGGTGTTTTGACTCTTATCAATCTGATATGTTAAAGAACTCTTGAAAGAAACTTTATCTTGCTTCTCTCTGCATAAATTTCTTCAGTTACAATTTTAGTCTTATGCAAAAGCACTTAATATAATGATCTAATGCTTTTAAATCAAGGCCTTGGACAGAGAAAATGTAGTTTCAATACACATGTCACAAAATAAAGAAAAATCAAAGTTTATTTCCTTGATATAATGCCAACTAGAAATATACATCAAGGAACCCAGCCCTTTAAACTGTAGTAGTAAATACTGCACCAGACTCGCCTAAAACCTGTTATACAAGTGCACATTTCACATTTTCTTACTAGGCTTCTGTAAAGTTCTTAGCTCTCACTCATATCAAGATGGCATAGGATTTTTCACCTCTTTTCACCAAGGAAAAAAATGACTCTAAAATAGTTCTACTAGGATCCAGAGACTTTTTGTTCCCATATAATGAATATTCCTATCTCCAAGTGGGTATATTCTCAGCTAACGATTTCTATTAAGCATTTTCCCATTTTCTATTTTTCTGTGCAAAGCAGCTTGTCTAGATCACTAAACACAGAAACATTTTTATCCTGATCCTTTAACATGTATTGCGTATACCCCTCTGCTACAGCCAGGTAGGATCGGAATGTCTCCTTAGAGATTTAGATAGGCTTATTCCATGCATCTGTGCTAATGTCACAGAATGGAAGATAGAGAATTCTCCTGATCTCCTCCCCAGCACAGTATTCCAGCCTTCTCTGCATGATCCAGCTTCAGTATGAGCCTAAGCATTTTTAAGAAACTGATTTAGCACTGGATCCAAGCTTTTTCTTGGAAAATAACCTGGGAATAAAACATTGATAGTGTTTCAGTTTCCAAAACGTGAATCACCACAAATGTTTTCCCAGAAGTATAAGCATTATTTTTTCCTCAGTGTATAAATGGTCTCTTTAGTGCTCTTGATGCCATTCAATAGATTTAAAAAATAAACATCATGGGAATAATTCCAAAACACTGTCACAGGTAAACTGAACAGCATGGAGTTTTCAAATCACTAGTAATTGGCTCTGATGAAAACAGTATTAGTTAAAATCATAAAGGCATACAAATCCATCAAGCAGTAAAGTGCATGGCACCATTCAGGAATGACTGGCTGAAGAAAGCCTGTTACTAATAACCTCAGAAAATATCTTGTACTTAATACAATGCTATCTTTATAAATCAGACATGATCGTGAATTTTATGGCTGTCCTGATTTTCTATTGTGATCACTTGGCTTAACTACCCCACTGAACCAGAAAAGCAAAAGACAGTGCTGTCTTGGACCCAGGGCTGGAAGCCAGCCCTGCCTTCCAGCATGGCCAGGAACATCCAGCTGAGAGGATGGAAGAGAAGAGTCTCTCCAGGAGAAGGCAATTAAAAGAAATACAAAGAATGGAAACACGTTTCAAAGATGGAATAACCAAATACATACGGAATTTGAGAGAGGGATGATCTCATGGATGAGCTGAGTAGCCCTAAAGCTAGAAACCCTCAGCATGATTGACCTGAGAAGGGAATTCACACAAGGGTCTGCCTGCTTGTCATTCCTTTCTTGCTGAATGATTCAGCTGGTTCAAAATCTTTGAATGACTTTTAAAAAAAATTAAAATATATCATGTTTTTTAATTTTAGAATACTTTCACTCTGCCCCAGGAAACTAAACCAGAGTTTTCTCTGACTTTTCTCAAAGGTGTTACTGAAAAACATTAAGCAACTCTGACCAAAGGCAAACAAGGTGTCCTGTGCTCCAGCACATTCCCAGCTGTGGTCACCAATGTGCCAAGAAGTGAGGTACATTGATGAACTCTAGGTGAGTGTGCCTAGTACATGGTTTCCCCACTTTCTTGGTACGCAGCAACACGTGCCAGTCTGAAATGGCAGGTGAGTCACCAGGAGGACTGCATGTGCTGCAGTCTGAAAACCTTTCTCTAGACTGGTACTGATGCCAGTAATATCTACTTTAAAGCTATCATGGCTTCTCCCATACAAAAATGCAGCTGGTTTGGGGATTGTTATGTGGGTATACACTTAGCAAGTCACCTCCTGAAAGCCATGTAAATGACACAATGGCAATGTATTGCTACTCAGTAAGCCATGCCTTACTTAGCTGCTGCTGCCAAACCCTTATTCATATAAATCATAGAACTCCTTGGACAGTTAAGCGCTATGAAACAAGGCAGTTATAATGATGGCTTAAATGATAAAGGGAACGCCTGGGAAACTTAATATAGGGGAAGTCTGCTTCCCTATTGTACCAATGCTTACTGAAGCAACTGGGCAGACTTGTCTGGGCCATTCTCCTTAATGCAAAACAAGGACGCATGCTGGGGGAATGATTTAGTGGATTGGGGATCAGAGTTCAGTCTTGAATTCCCTCTTCTATTTCATGTCTTCTGTGTGGTACTGAGCAAGTCACAACATGCAAACCTCAGCCTGCCATGCTGAAACTGAGAGTTAAGTGCCTTTCCCTTCCTTTTTGTCTTCCTTAAATTCTAAGCTTGGGGGGCCAGGATTGCTTCTGATTACCTACATGTGCCACATCTGGAAACCTGAGGCCCTGATTTTGGTTCAGATCTCAGTGAAAATTATTATTCATGGGAAGATACAAAAGAGCTAATTAACAGTATATGTGAGTTCGCAATGCACATTAGCTGGTTAACCTCAGCAGACAGATCCAGGTTACGGAAAAAACACAACAGTTTCTCACAAGGAGGCAGTTTCTGCCTCCCCATTGCAGGTTCAGCCACCATTGCCACCATGGAGCGCAGGCAGCAATAGCAGCCTCCCATGCTTTGTTGAGCTGCTGTGAGCCAAAGATCCTTGTCACCTGAGATGTTGTTCTTGGCTTCCTCCCAGGCAAAAGGGGCCATCAGCTGGGTACAGCCCACCGACTGGAAGCCGCACACAACTCGCATACCTCTTGAAAAGTGAGAGATTAGACTGGTGGCTGCTGGAGAAAAGAGAGAGCTCTAAAGTGCAGGGGTTGGAAAGTGGCTGAAAATGGATGCTGAATTGCTTTCTGCACCCTAGAGCTTTTAAATCAGCTTCCCTCACCAATCTCTTCATTTACACTCATGAATTTTGACTACTGGGCTACTGAAATCAAATTTGTAAAATAATAATAATATTGTTATGCACTTTAATTTAGACTGAGTGAAGAGGAAAACAACAGTTTTAACTTCATGAAGCCAGAGTTCACAAGAAAAATTGCAGCTTTTTCTTTTTACCAGCATATAATTTCTCCATAACCAGCAGGTAAAAGTGAAATACTGTAGCAGGAAATGTATCGGTTGCACTGAACCAAAGAATTATTTTCTCAGGACCTGACAAGGAAACTGAATGAGTATGAAAGCTCTTGTGAAATCCAGCCAACACTGAATTCACCACTGTTCAATCCCTTATTTATTTTTTGAACAGGACAAGATAATTATTAGTATACTGCCTACTGTGCTTATACACAATCAACTGATATTATACTCTCCTCTGACAGAAGCAGTAACATTGCTTAAGAGGGACAACTAAATTCGTACGTCACGATTGTCCTCATTTGACTGTCATACCTGCAGGAGTATAATAATATATGACTCTTTTGGTACAGACAGTAGGGAAGGAGAGCTAAGTGGAAGAATAAGTATTTATGTATCTCCACCAAAGACCTTAAGATGGAAATCTAGCCTCTGTATTATTCTCTTTTATAGAATATGATTGAAACAAACAGAATGTGATGTTAGATGAGCCTGGATAACATTAAGATCCTGCTTAGCTCAGAAGCAAAAGAAAGATAAATCAGATAATATGAACCTTGTTACTCATCCTTCTTCCCACCCCTCTGGGTGAGGGTCAGATTTAGAGCACTTCTCCTTCCTCTTTGGTGAAAACTCCTCTCAGTTCAATCTTCTTTAATTATAGTGGAAACTATGAGCACATTTCCTGTTGAGGACCAGGAGAAAGCCTAGTAAAGGATGTCTAGAATTTATTTGCATCAAGAAGCTAAAGATTGTGGGCATCAGTGGGTTCTTACACTGTTCTGGGTGTCTAATACAACTAAATACTTCCTGGAAATCTTACTGCTTCCTCCTGATCTCTGGGAATGGAACACTAGAAGAAGAAAAATGCAAGGAAATATTGCTTTATACATCCAAAATGAGGGGCAAGAAGAAAAAGTTCCTTCAAGATTAAAAAGAAACAATAAACAATGCAGATGTTTGAAATTTTGGCCTTAACCTTGCTTACCTCAAGGTAAGGGACCATGGGACAGGCATGACACAAATCCTTCAGGGTAAATTTCAAATGCGATGTACAGAATTTTTACCTCAATGAGATATGTAAGATCAGAACCTATGAATCAAGCCTATGATATGCCCCTAAGTTATTTTTTCACGGACAGCGGGTGAGCGGATGTCATTCCTCTGTTTAATCAGGAGTTAAAGCGTGCACAGTAATTCCTTATTTTCACAATATTCCTTCTGACAAAGATAACAACCATAAGAATGGTTCCCAGCTGGCTAAACCTGACATACAGGTTTTGTTAATAAAAAAATGCATGACTTAATTAATGAAACGGATCTATTAAGACTGTCCCCCAATCTACCACAGTGGCCCCACCTACAGCTGAACTTCACATGACCTATCTTATGCAAAAAGAATTGTAATAACTTGCACTGGGAGCTCTTACAGAGGAAAGGTTGCTATGAAGAAAATACGAGACTCAGAAATGCATGTAATGCCCCTAGAGGAGAAAGCTTAGTATTTTCGCTTTTACTCAATGTTTTCTTTTACAGTGAATAATTGAAACGATTTTGCTAAACTGTGTAAAATTATTTCATCAAGAGTAATTACGTTTGATCTATTAGCACCTGATACTATCTATTGTCTAAATTGCTTGCATTCAATCTATGAGTAATGTCAACAGTATTAACGTCCATTATGGAAGCATTAGTTGAGTAAAAATAATTTTTAAGTGTTTGACATTCTTGAAACCTTTCTCCAGCACAATGTTCAAAAGAAGTATCACTACATCAACATCTTCTTGGATTTTTTTAAAGGCATGTCTTTACTTAAGTCTGCGAACTCAGGGTCTTTAAACTCACAAACAATTTACTCGTTTTGTTCTGGCAAGCACAAATCCATAGCGATCTTCTCATTTTACATTCTTCTCTGTTTCTGTCTAGCTGTCCCACATTAAATGGCTATCCAAATTCACCTCCATCAGCTTTGGCAGGCTCAACACCTCCTTTGCTAAACCAGTTTTTTTCATCTCCAATTATAAAGAGCTGCACTGTTACAGACAGAAAGAAGGAACTCTGCAATGTTTCTACAACAAAGTTATGTACATTCATTGATCTGACCAGAGAAAAACCCAACCCCCAAAACCTGAACTAAAACAACTGGACTCACCTACCTGTAAAGTAGACACTTTTTTTCTCTCTTGCAGCCTCATCCTTATTTCAAAGTGTCCCAAATTCTTGCTGCCTTTTAGCAGAGGAAATACTATGAACGGGTTGAGATTAAATTCTCACTGAAAGCGATGAATGCCACAGTCTTCTCCAGAATAAAAAGCTACTTTCTCTCCTTGGAATAGTAACTTTACAGTAATTTAGAGGAAGCAGGAGAAACAGTTGGTCATTAAACATTAAATGTATTAATGGGGCACTCACAGTGTATGGTTTGTTTGGAAAAGGCAGTTCTGTACTTGCATTTCAGAAGGACGGCTGCAATACAATAGTTACTGTGATAAATTTAGGTTTACCTCACTTAACATTTAGCAGAATCTAATAACGAAAACTTAAATCAATGTATTTTCCAAAAAATGCATGAGTAGCACTATTCACATTTTACAGCTGAGGGAATCGAGAGGCAAAGAAAAAACATTCCAAAAGAGGCCCTTCATTTCCACTCCCCAAACGGAGACCTTTAGGACTTGGTGTTTACAAGTTTCAGGGACTTGCAACTCCAGATGAAAACAATGACAAATCAAAATATTCAAGGAGCCCCCCAAGCACTTCAGTAGCATGTAAAAATCATCCACTTCTCCAGATTAAAGTTTCTCTTAAAGTCCTGTTCAGTTATCTGGAAACCTCAGACTTGAGTATATGGATAGGGAATTTGGCAGCACTTTCTTGTTACATGGCATTGTTGGAAATGGAGCTTCTGCAGAGCTCAGAAAAACGATCCAAAAAAGAAGTGACATGGGCTATGTAGGATGCTGGCTTGTTTAATAAAAGGGTTTACATGATTTCCTGGAGTAGAGGGAAAAGTGATTAATATGAAGTTCTAGTACCTTAGGAGATATACAGAGAGACATAATTCCTAAAGAGGGAAATTCTGTCTACTCCCAAGATGCTGTGAATCTGTTCTTTATAGTTTCCTTTCCTAGTGCTAGTTCTACATGATTTACTGAGCCTTAAAATCATAACACTTTGATGAAGGCTATGTGCATCTGCTTACCCTGACATTCTCATTTAGGTGATTAGGTCAACTCCCTAAATTTTAGGAGGCAGAACAGTAACAGATATAAAGAAACAGAACCACTTCAGAGCACGCTTAAATCAATGGGAAAACTCTCAAATTCAGTATAAATATATCTGTTCATAAGGAACTCCAGAATGGAGACATGAAGAGAAACAGGCACGTTCATTACATTCTGACCTCTTGGTGTAGACCTTTGTCTTGTTTTGCCTACTCTGGGGAAAATGCATTCTTAGTTTTGTTTGAGGAAAACAAAATAGTGCACAGGAATCTGAAGAACAGAGGTTAAAAACCTGCGCCTAGAGCTATGGAGAATGTGACTGAGGTCAGAAGTCATTTGTAAGAGCAGAGTAGGTGACCGGATTGTTTAGATGGTGGGCAAAAAGCTTTGGGACACACAAATGAGAGATTTTACAACAAAGCAAACAAAAATCATCTCACCAAAATAATCAGAACACATAAACTGATGTACATTTATCAAAAGACAGTAACATCACGTATATGTTTATAATTAGTAATTATATTCACTGGTTGCTCAAGCAGAAGTACAGGAAAGGCTTCAGAGGGAGACTATGGAAAAGAGAAATGGAGTATGACATTCTCCGAGCAACTATGGTGTGTGTGAGGGAAGAACTTCAGTTGCTGGCCCCATCAGGTCGGGACAAAAGGAATGCGAGAGCTGTTCCCAAGGTGAAAGAAGACAGGCTGAACAATTTGGCTAATGGGATCACATTGAGCTAATGGGATCACCATGACTTGCTTTGCTTCTGTTGATGTATGTCAAAACTCTGGTGTGTTTTAAAACACATTCTATAGCAGTAGGCTAAATCTTGAGGCATTTTTGAGAATTTACATATCTTCAGATTTTGAGACTTGTGTGGAAAGAATCTACAGGGCAAGACCACTTCAAGTTCAGAGGTTTACAAATTGTGAGAACAGTTTTTTCTCTGTCAGAGAAATAAAAAAAAAGGAAACAGAGCGCTTGAACTTGTTAATATGTTATTAAACAGTCATTCATTGCTGCTGCCTTCACATAGACATGCAGAGGTTACAGACACTTCACATTTGCACAAGCTCCCAGTTGTTATCTCTCACAAGCCAGGTGCTGACAAGAGAATAAACTCAACTGCGCTGTAGCACCAAACTATACTATGGCACATTCATATTTGGCAAGCTGTATGTAATATTACTGATTTCTAGGAGCTCTGGAAAACTTGCTTAATGATCTTGGTTATGGTACCCTGAAAGTATGCTAGAGATGCTCCTGGGTTAAGCCATAAGGATTTAAAAATAGAATAGAACAGATCAAAATGATCAAGCTTTGGTGCCTATAGTTAATCTGTGTTCCAGTGAGTGACTGGCTTTCCAAACGGGCACTTGCAGATCTTTTCCCAGCCACCTAAGTGCAAACTCAGGTGCCTGAACTTTCACATCTGAGACATAAAATCTTGGCCACACTGTTTAACAGACAGATCTGCTGGGAGGCGTCTTGTAACCAGATTTTTCTATTTTTTCAAAACCTCATATTATTGGACAGACACTGGCCCAAGTCCAATCCACAACTGCAAATCCGAAGAAACAGCACAGAGCAAACCAGCAGCCTTATTAGCTTTTAAAGATTTCATTTTCAAGAACTCAAGACCCTTTATTGACTAATGAAAGGTTGGGTCCCCAAGCCCACAGACTGTTGTTGCTTGGAACATATTTTAATCATTTTGGAGTGCTAGCAACCATCTGTCTAAAGAGCTTTGATCGCATAAATGCACTCTGAACTTCAGCTTCTTCTGACTCCAAACCTTTTCCAAAAGCCAAAGGGAATCTACAGCCACTGCAACTTTGAGACAATTCAAGGCCTTGAGATGTGATAAGGTTGCTTTTATTATTTAGCACATCATTAGATTTAATGACACCACAGATAACAGATACTCTAAAAAGATACCATTGTCATCTCCTATCTTGTAACAGCAATATCCACCTGTGACTTCACTATATTTCTACCCAACGCTTCGTACTTACTGTGTTATCTTAAAAGAACAGATAAATGAAATAAACCATTTTTTTTCCTGCTGCAAGCACCAGAAATACTAATAAAATAAATACACAACAAATAAATAATACAAGAGACAAATGAGGACTCTTTTAAAATTTTTTTTCCAATTACTTCCCTACTTATTTTAAAAAAAATACAGAAGACAAGCAAACAAATCCCAAATAATCTACTGTATTAGGCTGCTGGCTGTTGGGCAGATACTCTTTGCACGTATGAGTCTAGTTTAGCCAGCACCGAATACAAATTTATATTGAAAAGAGAGAGAACCCTTACAGTTACGGCTTTTATAATGTTAACATTATGAACAAATTTTACATAACTGCCATAACTATTTCCTACTCTTGAAACAATTTGGGCATCTCAAAGCTTATTTTGTGGTGATTAGTGTTTTCCTCCTGTTGTCTATTGAATGGTACAAACATGCTATTAACCCTGAAAGCTTGGAAGCATTAACAATGTCCAGCATAAAGAAAAAATATTTAAATCATCAGAGCCAAGAAATTTCTCTCAAAAAAATGAAAGCAGCAGCCTTAAGAAAGTGGCAAAAACTGCATAAAAATAATTCTTTTGATGACAGGAAACATGCACAATGGTGGATTCTGTATGGCAGACCATGACTTTATTTGTTCCAATTGTCAGCAACCTCAGTGGGTTCAATTGTAAGATTACAGGACTTGCAGGTTTCATTTCCTTCTGAGATCTCATTCTTGGCCCTTTTACTCACTCAGGACACTAGTCACCAGAAGAAAATTTTACTATCACATTCTACAATATTGTATTTTTCAATTCAGTTATACATTGTGTGGCTAGCTGGGAGTATGAAGAAAGTGAAAGAAAGAAATAAACACAGCATGTCTGTGTTGCTCATGGAAACATTAGTGGGTGGCCATGCTCTAATCTCTATCACTGATACAGCACAGATTAAGAGAAGACAAAACCAAAACATGAAGTGGTTCAGGTAGGGGAAGAGTTTCTTTAAACTCACTTTGCTCTCAAAGAAAATATACCACTGATGATTCACTCAGTGTAATTTCCTCTCTCTCTCCTTCTGTGGCTTTTCCTTCCAAACTCCCATCCAGAAAAGCTTCTCTGCTAGTGAGACAGTAGCTCTGTACATCGCTTACATATTTTCTTGGTGGTGTTAGGAAAAACCCCAAGTTGTTCTGTGCTAGTTCTCCTTCCTGTCCTGACCAGCTTATAAAAGTAAACTATTACTAATATGTTACATTTTACTCAAATACTCGAGAGGCTCGTAATTGTGCGAATCCCAGCATGCCCATGTCTTCACTGGAAAACTGTGGCTAAAGCTTCCAAGTCAGTCCTTACCCTCTCTAAAAATGACAGCCTTCACACCTATGCTGGAAGAATTACCCGTACCACATGAGTAACACATCACTATGCAATGCTGGACACAATGGTAAAAAACTTCAGCTTCCAAAACACAAGACCTCTATCAGTTTGTTAGAAAAGCAGCGTATGGACGGAATGTAAAAACCAGAACATTTGCCAGTAAAAGGCATCAGCGTGACACGCCTGTAGCAATTTAATAAAAGCTCTAACTTAAAAAAGCAACTGGATAAAGAAAATACCTTACTCTTGGCTTCTCTCTTTGTAAACACAACAGGTGGGTAGTCCTCTGGTTTGTTTTCTGTGACAGGCAGAGGACTTGCCCTGCCACCCGAATTCCTAACTCCTTCCTAACAGTTGTTTTCCATTGACTCCACTGCAAGCAGGTTTAAGCTCAAAGTAAGAAAAGCACCGCTATGTCCAGGACTGGCTGAAAATTGCTCATGTGGAAACTCTTCACACCAAACAATTTTTCTTTTTTTATTGGGAAATGTAAATTCCAACTCAAAAAATATGTTGGCTTCCTGTGGCAAATTTCTAAGTAAAAATTTTCCTTTCACTTTGACATTTCAACTTGAAATGCTATTTTGTTTCAGTTCTTCAGCTGAAGAGAACTGAACTGAAACACATCAAAATGAACATTTTTTTTTATTATTGAATTGACATTTTAACATAAAAACATGTTATATGAAAAATCAACAGAAAAGAAAATGGCATTTAAAGTCCTCCTGACAATGTTATTACTTTATTTCTAAATATCATATTCATAACAAAAGAAATTTCCTTTCATACAATATTCATAGGGCAAGCCAAATTCCTTTTTTTTTTTCAGTTTTAGATTTTCTTTCAAACTTCTCATGGGAAAATTTGTCTTTCAAACAGCTCTTATTACACATACAGTTTCCCTGTATTTCTTTAACTTGCTGTAGAGACAGCTGCTTCTTATCCTGTGTGTTTTCCTTCCCTCATTTTAAAGCAGGTGTACCTGCATTTTCATAGTCATAGACCTAAGGTGTTATGGAAAATGGCAAAACTTCTTATTCTGTTTATACAAACAAAGCAGCTAAAGCAGAGTTTAGTGCTGTGATTCACCTATATGAGGTTCCTAGAAACCTCTAGCTATGTATTTATTCCAAAAATCACAGAACAAAATTACACTTCCTAGACTTTTCAGCTCACTGAGAAACCAAGGAATACATAACAGAAAACTGCAGAGTATGGAGGTAAAAGAAAAGGGGAAAGAATCAGCCAGGTGAAGGAGAGCTGCTAACAGAAAGTGAGCAGGGCCTTGTATACAGAGTCATGGGACCATATCAGCATCTGATGGCAAGGAATTCCTTTCTGTCAAGCAAATCCCTGCTCCTAGAGAAGAGCAGAAACTCATCTGAAATGGTTCATCATAGCAAAACCGACAAGGTTAGCATTGTTTTAGTTCAAATTCCCCACCACAGAAAATAGGTAGGGAAGAAGATTGCTCAAGTCTGATTAAATACAGAATAAGGAGTTGCAGAGTGCTTCTAGCCTCAATGTGCTTGGCAGAACAAGCGACTGGTTGGTCCTCAACTAGTTTTAAAAACTTGAGAAAGGGTGCCAATATAACACATGCAATAACAGAAGCAGTAGCAGAATAAGCATAGTACCTGGTACAAATTAATACTGCATCACAGAGCATTTCAGGCACTTTGGTTCATATTCACACTGCCCACTTTTCTCCTCAGACCTGCTGCTTAGTGTTTCCTATTGGCAGGGCACCTCCAAAGGCCAAGAGCCAGCCCCTGGAAACATTAGGCATGAAGATTTCATAAAACGTAGGTCAGACCAATCCATGCCTGAGTCAACAGCAGCACAAGGCAATTTGAGTGTACTACATTCACCTCCGTGCTGGTTGCAGAAATGGTGTGGGGTGGCTTGTTATTCCATCAGGCAGCTGGGATCTCTGACAGTTCAGTGCTTCCTCCCTCTCAAAGTTTTTATAAACCACTAAGGCTGAGTAGGAAATTGCTTTTCCATGATACATTTTTTTTTCCCCAGCAAGACGGGAAAATTTACAAAATCATGTCAGGGCAAAAAGAGAAACATTCAAAACTACTTTGTGTGCATGCCTCTAAATGAAAGAGAGACAGAGGAAGCTTGGAGAGCACTCTGATGGCTAAGATACTCCACTGGGGGGCAAAAAAGAGACACCTCCCACCAGGTTCAGATACGCTTTTTGCCTTTTCATTGCCTGCCAAACAGGCACCATAAACACCAAGCCTATGGTGTATACTGGAGTCTCTCTCTACCATCCCTCTTCTGTGCAAATGGTCAAATATTAATTGGAGTACAGATGTGAGTCTGGTCTGCTGCACTCCCAAGAAAGTTCCCTATCCACTGATTTATAAAGTCAGTCTCTCCTTTATTATTGCTAGAAAGCAGAGCAAATGCAGAAGGAGATACAATAATCAATTCCATGGTAGAGAACAAGAAGTCTGGGAATGGGGCAAGAAGAGGATAATAAATCCAATAAAGTGTGAGATGCATAAGGATAACAAGGATAACAAGGATAACAAGGATAACAAGGATAACAAGGTAGGGCTCTGACTCCACCACTCACCTGCACCAAGATACTGCGAAATACAGCTGTCTTAGCAGCTCCAGCAAAACTTTATGCAGCTGCTTTGCCAAAGCAGAGTAGCTTACTGACCTGTTTCCCTCCCTTCAGCTCTCACGTCCAGTTCATGAAACAGGCCCCAGACTCTGAGCTTTTATCTCCTGTAACACTGAGAGCTGTGATCACACAAGCAATAAGTAGTCAAAGGGAAAAAGACAGAGGGGCTTATCAGTGTGAAAATGCCTACGGGACTACAGAGTGAAAAGACCCACCAACCCAAAATCCCCGTTCTTTCCAGGCTGCAGCACCCCACTGGAAAGTGGCACGATAACAGAGGAGCTTGAAGCCACAGATTCTAAATCCCGGGTCCAAAGTACGAGAGCGTGTTGGCTCCCCACAACTTGACTAAAATTCACTGACACCTCCACAGGCTGCTCAAAGAAGGTGCAATTTTAACCAATCTGACTTAAAATAAAAACCGAAACATTTTTGACTAGTTTCAGGACTCAGTTCAGGAAACAAGCAGGAAGAAAGCACGCACATCTGAAAAAACAAACAAACCACAAACAAGGGCTAAACCTTCATTCCTTGCACATCCAAATCTCCCACGGAAATCAGTGGGACTTTATATATAGAGAATAAACTAAAAAATACAGTTTGGGTAGTACCTGCGTTTTCTTAGAATAATGAAAGACAAACAGAAACCTTAGTGTTCCCTTACAGAGCCATTGTTTTCTATATGTTGGGCTGTATCGAATTGCAGTGGGTTAGGTTCCTTCACAAGAAGACATATCACATTGTATAATAGATGCAAGCACCTCATCTCTTTGGTATAAAAGAGAATCTCTCCTCTGCTTGGAAGCGGGAAATTTAATTAGCTCAAGATTTATGTTTGATGTCAGGTGTCTGAAACTCTTGAATAAAATAGAAGTCACTGCTGCAAGGACACAGAGTACTTAAAACACAACTGCCGTCCTCTCCCTGATGTCACCAAAATCTTCCTGCAAAAAGAACAGTAGGTTTACAGTGATATCATTACCCAGTCATTCTTCTTAATGACTGTAATTGTACCATGTTGTTAAAGCAACTAATACTGAAACGACTACAGCAACTGCCAGAATAGCAGTGAGCAGTCAGGATGAAAAGAGCAGGAAAATGAGTCAACGGCCATAACTGAAAAAGTGAGATAAAAACCCAGCCATGAAAAGACCAGTTCTCTGAGGTAAACTGCAGGGGCAAGTGCTCCAGGTATCCTGCTATTGCTTTAGGGGAAGGACTAAAATCACCACGCGGCACAGTGGTTGCAGTCTCACTAATCCCACTGTAAATGGCTGCCAGTTCGTTTGAACTGGGAAGCTGGATGCTAGAGCAGCCCAGTCTTCTGCTACACATCATGTCCCCCTGAGAGAAACCTGGACTCGAGAAATCTCTGAAAAAGACTGAGAGATGGCAGAACAAACAGGTTGAAATGTTTGAGCAGGAGTCAGTCAGAGAACAGGAGACTATTTTGGCAGTTGTATTCTGACTTGCTACTGCAGTGGCTGTGAACCACATGGAATATAAGAGGACGAATATTGACATGTTAGGTAGAAATAATTTACGGTTTTTAATAGTCCTTAAAACTGGAATGAGAGGAACAGTCTAATAGCAAGAATTACACCACTACGTATCCACACACAGAGTCCATGAAGCATGGTTGAAATGATACCATCCGAATATTATATTCCATAACATCAGCCATGAAACTATAGAATGGAAGTAAACTAAACACACATCACTGTATTCAGAACTTGAATAGAAAACAATGTTTTTTTCCAGGACTGCAAATAATGCCTCATAAAGCATCTTTCTTCATCTATTTCTCCTGTTAAAGGGTGATTTAGTTCTGTAATTAAAATGAAAATTGAATTTGTCCCTGTGCTTGTAAGTCTTTCATTTGAGGAAATAATGAAAAAACTTCTTGATTCACTTCTCTTTCACATATATCCATTTCAGTCTTTAAAAAGATGAAGCTCCATGTCATTTTACAAGAGACTTTGTGAGAAAAATATATGGACCTCCATAAAAACAATTGTTATTTAGATCGTTTTCTTGTGTCACTTAAACATGACTTCCAAATTAATTATCAGGAGCATTGAAACGTTTAGATTTAAATTGCATTGAAATTTTAGATTTAAATTTTGTTAAACCTCTTCAATATAGCATATGCCTATATCAGCATTTTAACATGTAGGAGAAGCACAGTTCTGAAGCACTGAAATAGAAGGAAACCGATTACAAAAATGGACAGACCCCGTAACTGAAAAATACGCAAATAAAAAACTTGTGATGATGTTTGAACAACAGAGCTGTGTGAGAAAGAGGTAGGGGGATTAACACTCCCACATACTTCAAAATTGATTACTTAGATATAGCCTTCTTTAGTCACTGAGGATCTATGATTTGCATTAATCCCTAGCTTAAAGTGTACTGTGTTGAAATAATTATATTAGTAAGCTAGAAACTCTATACTGTTCCTGTCATGCAAATTTTCATTTCTGATACATATTTTGGGTTACTATCCAGAAAATGAAATTTTCCTTTGAGATATGACAAAGAAACAATACAAGAAGAACAAACAGAAGCAGAGAACCTGTCCGACTTTATTCAGAGCCAACTTCCTCTCCCTTCTGTATCTGAACTAGGTTCTTCCTCCTTTTCTTTTTCCTCCTTTTCACTTCACTTTCCTTTTAAAGAAGGCTGGAATTGTACTGGGAAAGTCAAAATTCCAATGGAAATCAATGTTTCATCATTTATACCCTAAAAGCTCAATTTACTTTTGGTTTGGGTTCTATCAGGCCTTCCATGAAACTCCAGGATTTACTTTCCACCTCATCTGCAAAGAAGCATGGTTTACAACACAGACTTGTTTCACAGTTTGAGTAAAAAATTGCACGGCTTCAAACAGCACGTTTGTTAGTGCAAACTGGATACACTATGTCAAAAATATGTCAAGGAAAAATCTCCTGCGATGTGCAGAGACAAACACAAGCAAGCTCTTAATCTCCAAAATATCAATACAAAAATAGCATTTCAGTTTTTAAATGATTCTGCAAAACCCGTTTAAGTGAGGAATAAGGGCACTATAATAAATTCTGTCTAGCTTGGTAAATCATACCATAATTTGTGCACATACTAAATGCTGACCAAATTCATTAAAAGCAATAATCACAAATTGCTTGGGGTTTCTATTCACTATTAACAGGCTTTAAATAAATGCCTATGAGATTTAGAAACAAAAGTTGTTTTTGAAACTTCCCTCCAAGGTTTTAATAAACTTAATGAGAAAGGGAAACTTGAAAAACCTCTAGAAACCTGAGTATTTTTCACTTGTAAATGCTGAAACACTGAAAACATATATAGTTCTGCTACTGCAAATTCTTTTTAGTCATAACTAACTAGTCCTCTTTATTTCCAATGAACATAATATTCACACTACATTTATTATTTACCTCTGTAGCCCACATCCCTCATCACAGACATTCAGCCTTCAGATTCACAATTTTCTGCTGTGTCGATGCCAATTCTCCTGCCTTTAACCTGTTGGCAGCTCTGTATCCCCTCTCACACAGGACGTCAGGATGAAATGAGAGCTGTAACCCAACAACACTCCATAAAACAACCTAACTCCTTCACTGGACCACACAGAGCTTTTCCTTAGGGACTAAAACCCACTGACCCATGCAAATGTTCAGCACAGCCCACCTAAATTAATGAGAGAATGGCTATTTCTCTCATTCTATGTACTGCTGCAGAACGTAAGGAATTAAAACATACACATTATATTGGGGTTGATAAAGAAAATAGTCTTTTAGAATTACAGATTTTATTATCTTAAAATCTGCGTTGATTAACTTTGTGCAAACAACCAGGGAAGAAACAAGCACTTATGTTAACTGATTCTTTTGTCCTCGTGTTTTTGAGTGAATGCATTGCTATAACACAGCTTTTTCATTTTTATGAGAATCAACTGCCAGCAACCTTCCCCTTCCCTTAGAAGAAACTAATTGAAAATTTAGGCTATAAGAAAAGGACTTCTATTTCAAAGAGATGGTTGGTGAGCAGTAAAGCAGAAATGCAGGCCTTGATTCATTGATGTGTTCACATTTCCAACAAATACCTATTTGATAAGGCCATTTCCTCACTCCCAGTACAGAAAAATTCACCTATGAGTCACTGATTTATATTAGTATTAATTATTTTACCTGTAATAAACACGCAATGCCTGGATTTCTTCTTCTAATTTTTTGCACTGTTGAAGAGCAGCCTCTTTTTCTTGTTGCAAGGCTATCAATTCTGCCTGTGAAACGATAAAGAAATTATAAACAATTTATTCAGAATATTTATGTTGCTTTGAAAATTTAACAATCCTTTGTGCACTTATTTCAGCCATGCTTTATTATAATTACATATATAAAATTTTACTGTTTTGTAACACTGCCTGTTTAATTCTTATGAAAAATCTGTTCTTGTTCTAGCAATTGTTTATAGTTTTTTTTCCCAGAACTATGATGTTTTGAATGACTTCCCTCCCATATATGGTAAACTTTGTGAACGGCTCAGGTTAGACCTATTCAGTTCAGCCAAGTGTCTATCAGCAAATATATTTCATATTGATATAATGTTCCTGTAGTGCAAAACTGTTGACTAACATACAGAGAGTGAAGCAAGGCACTCGGGCACAAACCATCGATATGCGACTCAGGGTCTGCACATGGCTTTCAGGCTGTTAATTCCGGGTTCTATGCTGAGAGCCATGTGCTGGTGCTACAGGCAGGGGACCTGCCAGATAACCCACACCCTGAGCAGTGGCAGGCAATGAGGCAGCGGGGGCTGCCGAGACCGGCACCACTGGCCCACTCTGGGATCTGGATGCATTCTCACCCAGGACCTGGTTTATGGTGCAGCGAGAGAATCCCTGCGCAGCCAATGTCATCTCCCACCTGTGAGCCCTCCTGGATGTCCCGTTGTTTATTCACACCTCCCTGCAAAGGGCTTGTGACTCACAGCCATTGTGGAAACTGCAGCACGTGTCTCATAAGGTCAGGAAGGTAGTCAGCCCCAAAAAGGCCTTATGGTTAAAGAGCAGGTAGGAGAAATAAGTAGTCATGTATATTTAATATGGCTCTATACCTTAATCACCATTAATTTTAAAATGTCCAGTTTCAATAGCACTGTAGGACTCCCTTGAGGACCCAGGTACCATCTAAATTATCTTAAAATCAGTGGATGATTAGCTGTTGTAACAACACATAAGACTGGGCTTGCACGGCAGTTCTTTGACATGTGAGCATGAGCATTGGGCTGCTTCCCAATGTTTTTAATTCATGGTGTAAGTTATTAATTGTACAAATTGTAGTGCTCCAAACCAAGAGGCACATGTGTGAGAAACACTGATTCTGCCAACTTCAGCATAGCATTACAGAAAAGTTTCTTGGTAAATTAAAGACCTGTTACATGAGCTACGAACACATGAAAGGAAATGCAAAGAGTTCAGTCTCTAGCTCTGCCAAACGCACTGCATAATCATGAACAACTCTGTCTGCCTCAAATTCTCTGTCCTAAAACAGGGCTCCCACTTGATTCTGTTTCCTGTTTGTCTGTTAAGACTGTAAGTCTTCAAGGCAGGTGTTTTACTGTTTACTGTCAACTCCCAGTCATCTACGGGCAATTTATTCTGCTGGTTGATTAATCATGTCCTGGATACATGGCTGAATCCTGGCAAATTTTATTAAACACTGCATTGCACAAAAACCAGTCTCTGCATCGTGCTGCTCAGTGTCACGCTGCACCCATGGTTTTGCATTGCCTGGGTACAGGACCTACGGCTGTAACTGCTCCTGTAACAGACATTCATAAAATTTTAACAGGAAGTTCCATGGAGAATAAACCCAAACTTTCTTATTTTATGGAAGGTTCCTTCAGCCTTAAAAGCAGAAAGCATTAATGTTTAACCTCTGAGTGACAGTGGTTTTGAGCTTCTGATACTGAAAACAACGTACTAGACGCTGGCAAGCCCTAACTCCTGTCAGCAAGAGGTTAAAATACTCTGCAGGTGAGCCTCTTGTCTAGTGCTGTTTGCTGCCTTGCAAGTAGAACTCACAGAACACAGGGATGTTAGCCAAACCAAGCTATTTTCTGTAATTATACTGTTCTGTAGGTGAAACAACATTCTTAAAAATTGGAAAACACGCTTGAATCAAAGTAGGTGGTTTGTTCTAGAGGCCAATAATTAACATCCTTGCCAATTTTCAGTGTACTGTGAAGTGTGATTGAAATGGTAGACTGGAAGGAAATGTTTGCAGCTGACACACCTACTCACGGAGAGATTAACGGCTAGACTCTTTGGAGAACTATCGTAAAAAATACACCTAATGTTCCACTTGCTTTTCAGGACAAAAGTCAGAAGGCGCTAGAGTCTGAAGACTCTTATTTACATCAGTTTTTCAGCAGAGAAAACTGCAATGATTTGACTAGGTTTGTATCTGGATTTGCACCAGTAAAAATAACAGCAGAATCAGGTGCTTTGGATTTAAAAAATAACCACGACAGCTACAAAAATTGAAGGGAAGAAAAATAACCACAACAGCTACAAAAATGGTAGGGAAGATAAACAACCACAACAGCTACAAAAATGGAAGGGAAGAAAAGCAGATCTTTTTTTTTTTATCCTCCTGAGTAGCATGTAGTGGGGTTGATACTAGGGAGCTGCATGAGACTAACAAAAATTCAAGCACAAGAGCTTTTGCGCACAGCATGCAGTCAGCCATGCGACAAAACGACCCATCATTCACAGGCCTGAAGAGTGGTAAACACAAATAAATGACTCCAATATGCTCCCAAAAGAGAGATGTCTGCCTTCACTAGAAGAAGGAAAGTAAAACAGTGCCCATCCCAAAGTTAAATTGCTAACTAAATTAATGATGCTTGCACTACTATAAAACACTTGGAAGACTCCTATAATGTATACTGATATCCATTCATAGCACACATGGCAAAAATCCTACATGAGCTCACCTCTAGTAATAACAATAGCTGCTTGGCAACATTTTAACAAAATATTCCTTTGGAAAACATCAAGCTGTGGAAACCAAAACTTTTCACAGAAATGGATCACTTTTGATCATTTGTTTTTTTGGAAGGTAGGGTAAAGAAGGAGCAATGAGAAGAAAAAGAATACCCTCAGGTTCCTCTGGTGGAGGTTTTCCTATCAGTTTAGAGGTAAGGTTGGTCACCACTTTGGTACAGAGGTCACCCTCAGTGAAGTTCCTGTTTAATCCTGAAAGGGTATTCTGGTCACTGGGTAATTTTGTTTTGCCCACAAGTTCCTACGCTTTCATATTTGGTCTTACGTGGATAGATCCTTCCCCCTTCTCTGTCCCTCACCCCACTTTCCTGTAAAAGAAAATTCTTGTTTCTACACTTCTCCCATTTTGCATTTTAGCACTTATTTGCTGAAAATTTAAATTTTTGAATTAAATATAAAAGCTAATTGCTACATATCAAACTTAAAATAGCCAGATCTTGACTAAGAAAATCTCATTACTGATCCTTTTGCTGTTGCTTTTGTTTCAAAATATTTAAATAAACAATGGTATGTGTTCTATTAACCCAAAGGCTGGAAAAATACAAGACTTAAGCAAAGGAAAACAGACGGTAAAACTAGTTTTCATCTTTTCCTGATTCTTCTAGGGCAAACATAAGCACCTTCAACTCTAGTCTAAATCAAAAGAGGTAAGGACACACAGCATCCTATCCTGTCAAGTTCCCTGTGGGTGAGAGATGGCTTTTATAATGCTTTTCAACACCCAACAGAAGGAAAAAAAAAATTCAATGGACTTGAGCAATAAAACTTCATCTTTTTACTGATTTTTTTTTCTCCATGCATTTACAGAGAGCATATATATTTCCACTTACATGTATTTATAAAGAGTATTTATTTTTCCTTCCTTACATAGACCAAACTACCTTTTCTGTTACCTCTTAGTAAGCAGGCTCTCTATTCTCCTGATCAGTTCAAACCCATCTGTCATCAGTACTCTGCTAACAGTACTCCAGTCATAACTCTGGTGGAAACATCTTACCCAATACATTCTTTCAACCCTTTTGCTCACAGTCACCCTCTGGTATCTGCTTGTTCTCCTGCCCACTGGTATTACTCAGCTAACAGTGGAAATTCTTATTCTTCCTGAAATGATGATACCTTACACTTGGTACCATTGAATTCCACCCCACTGCTTTTATTTTTCCAGTACTTGAGACGATTCCAATCTTTCTGCAAGACAGCTTCAATTTTGTATTAATAATATCTCCACTTTGTATTAATAACATCTACCAGCTCTGTGTCATCAAGCAATTTTGTTGGTACGCTGTTACTCTTCATGCCAAAGGCTCTCAATGACAGCATTAAAGAAAATTGGTTCAGCACCAATTGGTGAGAAATTGGAGAGAAATTCCACTAGTGAAATCCTTGGACTTCAACGTTTCTCCTTTCAAAGCTGTTCGCTGTTGCCTTCCTGCTAACCAGTTCCTTATTGCCTTTGACTAATCCCTCATCTCCTTCATGGGTACATGACATTTTGCAGACAGACGTGAGCTCAACATGCCCATCCTCCCAAACAAGAGATACTAGGTGAACCCAGATAACAGCAAGCAGCATTTCCCACATTAAGCTTGTGCCTACTTGTAAAATAACAATATACACATTCTCCACAGTAATTAATAATTTTCCATATGCCACCACATATAAACTTATGTGTCAGTTTATATTTAACAAGTTTCATTGTCTAAATAACTAGTTATCATACCAAAGAAGAATCCTTGCATGATCTTACTTGGGTAAAAGTTGTACTTCAATCCAGTGGTGGTGGATCCATGCTTTAAAAATATTTTCCTTCCAAATTTACTCCGAAGCCTCACAATAAAGAATAACCGGTCTACAATTGTCAGAATTACATTTTTTGCCCTTCTAAACATAGATGCTGCCTCTGCTAATTCCCTGTCATATTACACCATGCACAGCCTTACCGGATTTATTAGAGAACTTTACTGTCATTCCTGCAATTTCAGGCATCAGCTCTTTCAGAATTGAGGAGGAAACCACCCATTATCCCAGTCTAAGCACAATAACATTGAACAGCTATGACGTACTCCATTTCCATACATTCACTTTTCTTAACCCCTGTCCTCATAGTTGACATCATCACTGCTCAACGATGAGGGGGAAAAAAAAATAAAATCACACACTTTCGGACCTAATCTGGATTATCCTTGATCTTCATGCCATTCTCAGAGAGGCGGCACATTTCCTCTTTCCTTGTTCTCATTTCAGTTGTTACACTATTGTTTATTTTAATTTCTTATCCAAGGGCTCAATTAGCTTAACCTCTAGCAATTTTCATTTGTCTCTATATCTCTTGTTTTCCAAGATATAACTTTCTTGCTTCATAAGTACTCTTCTTGTAGAAGAGTTATTTTATTCTTATTTAGATTATAATTCACCTAATTAGACCTGACACACTTCCTACCCAAAGCATTTTCCCTGGCTTGACTGGGATACCTGTTAATGTGCAGGTAGTCCTTAAGTCAGTAATGGTTGCCACCAACAGCTTTCCTTCTACTGATCCAGGATATTCCTATGGATTAGAAGAAGGCTGGATAAGAAGTCTGGAGAGTCTCAAATGTAATTTCTGCAATTTATAGACTCGATCATTTACACTTGATAGAGTTGTACAATGGGGAAAGATGACAGTAAGATATCTTTCTGCTCCTTCAGTCCTATGTTATCTGGAGTCTGAAATGGAATCTTCTGATATTAGCAAGCTAGCTGGACAGTAAGAGTCAAGTGCCTTCTCAGGGCAGCTGGAAACTGGGAGGGGGAACAAAGGTTTCTTTTATTCTCAATTAGAATGATAAGGAAGAAAAAAAAATCTGGAAAATGTTTTAAAACCATTGAAGAAATATTTTAATCTTACACTTTTACTCCTTTTACATTTAACACATCATGTCAATAAGAGAAGTACGTACGGCATAATAGAGCAGGTCATGTTGTGACACATTGTGACATCCAACTTCTAACCATTCTGTTGTTTTTACATTAGCAGCTGCTACTTAGTGCAGATTACAACAGCTCATCTTATTTTCTATATCAAAGTGTCAACATATCACACTGTTCCATCAACAACAGAAGCAGGTGATGCTTTCATCTAGAAAAGAATATAAGCACTTGTCTTATTAATTAGAGGATCAGAGGTTTTCAGGGTCAAGAAAAAGACTCCAGCTAACATGAGGGGACTGAAAACGCCTAGCGCTCTTATAACACACTAAGTGGTCTCTTTGTTTCTTAAATCACAGTGCTAACGTGTCAAACTGTTTCATTACAATACAAACAAGGGACACCTTGACCTAGAAAATTAGATAAAATGTTTCAACTTACTTCTAAGTATCAGCTGCCCTTGACGATTTTAAAAATAAAAAGTGAAGATTAGAACCGCACAATAGTAGATGTTATAAATTGTTGACATATAATGAAATACATAATTAACAATAATAAATCCAAATTTAAAATGTAAAATTAAAACTTCATGTTTATTTTTTGAAGTTTGAAATGTAGTTTCAAATTTTCACCAAATAACACTTCTGGGAGATAAACTTGAGTTGGAAAAGTTTGGAATACTAACTGAAATCAGAAATTCATGAAAAGTTGTTTCTTAGCATATCACTTCCTAATGGAAATAGATTTTACTCAACCTATCTTAACTTTGAGTAAATCAAGCAGCTGTTATTACTGATCCCTGATGGACCTCCACTGCTGTGGAGGATCTACAGAAAACTACCACCCTGAAGAACCAGCTGAGGGTGGTTTGTGTGTGTAAATTTCTGGGTAATGAAGGCGGGAACTCTTAACAGCCTTTAAACTACAGCTTCCCCCCCACACACCACCACAACCACACCCGAGTTGACATTCCCTCTGGGCACAAAGGAATGGGATCTCAACAGCAAACATGACCTTTACGAGTTTGCATCAGGATCAAACAATTAACCCTAATAAGATTTTACTCTACAATCTAATACTATTGTTGGTCAGAATAAATATCGGTTAATGAAACTTTTTTTTTTTTAATAAAAAGCATTCTTTCACTGGAACAATAATACCCTGTGAAGATGCATTGGTTTAGATAGAAATATTTCTGAAGAATTTCAGGCAGAATTTCTGACAAGAGAGAACTCCTCCCCAGCCACGTGATTAGGTTATTCATTTTGGATGCACAAACCTAATGTTGAGTCCCAGCCACTTCCACCAGTGAGAATACTTCCCTGCTCTGAATTCATGTGAATTACTCATGTTTCTGGTGATTTCCATCAGTTTATGTCCCCTCTCTGTGACTGGCACAAACAATTTTTTACTAAATTGTTAAGTATGTGAAAAGCAGATCCAGACAGAAGATGCATTGTGGGAAAGGAGACTAACTCCACAGATCAGCCATCAAAATGTTTGCGGTGCCCAACATGGATCAGGGAGCTGAAATCAGGGTTTTCAGATATATGATGTGAGTGTATCAACACTTTTTAGTTTGTTTGGGTGCATCTTTTTCAGTTACTTTACAAAGAATCTCTTACTGGAACTAAAAATGGTAAATATGTCATATCCCTTTTATTCCAAAATGGAATTGACATTTTCAAGAAGTCATGTGCTGCAAGTCTACCTAATGCCACCTTCTGCAATCAGTCTTTATGCTATCCCTAACATAACATTCTTAGGGAGCTTTTCAGAAGACTTGTAAAAGATGTCACTATCTGAGGTTCAAACTTGCCTGCATCACAACCACAAATTCCCCATATTACAGGCAGATTCAGTCCATTATCACATTATGCAAGAAAGTGCCTATATGAAATGCTCGTGATATTTTCAGTGAGAATTAAGAATTTGCTCGTCTAACCTTAGATAAGATATTGACATAAAGTTTCTTCACCATCTGCAGTATTATTTTGTAACATCCTACACTTCTTCCAATATATGGTGTATTGAAATTGCAGGAAAAATTAGCTATTCAAAGGAGAATTCAAGGCATATGATGAGTGTGTGACTAATACATGGAACCATTTTATTGTAAAGAATGATTTATGCAGTGAGGAAGATTAATGTGAAATTCTGCCCCTATGAGGTTGGCCCAAAAATGTAACTGACTACCCAGGGTCAAGATTTCAGTTATAGTTTCCCTTTGTTTGAGTACATAGCTAAAAAACCCAGAGATACCATCATACAGAACTACTATGCTCATATGGATGACTACCTAAGGATATAGCAAAGCTTATTTCAGGTAAGATATAACCTTAGTGACAACAAAAAGTCTCCTGAAAACTTTCAAGGATGACAGCTCCAAAATACACATTCATAGCTGTATTGGGCTTTGCACATAAATAATGTGATGTGCAGAGATGCTGACCTTTTAGAAGGAGGGATTTTATTAAGAACACAAGCTGGAGGTGCTTTAAAATAGTAAGTAGTTAGGTGTCCATATACAGATAGGTAGATCCCAGTAATAAATCGTGATGCACACCGTGAGAAGAAAATAAAAAGAAAACAATATAGAAGACTTTGTTTTAATAGAGAAGCAAAAAGCCATTCACAACAGGTATTTTTGCATAGTAGCTGTAGCTTCAGAACCTACAGGAAAATAACAAAAGTAAGTTAATTCCTTTACTTCTCAGATTAAAGACTGCTTACAGCTGTGGGCATGTTGAAAGGGCACATTTCTCCATGTTCTGTAATTCAGGTTTGGCCTTGGTGACATCACACACCTTGTTTCTGATCTAAAAATCAGCTGGAAAAATGCAATTTCAAATAAATAATGGAAAAACATCAGCAATACGGAGAAACTGTCTTATTTGAAGGGAAAATACAGCATGTTGTTTTGGGCATGGTATACACTGTTTATCTGAGGAAGCCATCTTCTGACCCTCGTCACGGCTACATAGGCAACTGGACTAGAAAACAGACACATCCCTTCTAAGGCAAACCAGGTTATCAAATATAAGCTTAAAACAAAGAAGAAAAAACCCCTCTGATCTACGTTAATAACAGGCATGTTTCTCTCAACTCAGATCTGACTTGCTTCACACACACCATGACGACTATTATACTTTATAACAAACTTTACTGGCAATCTTCTTAGGGGAAATCAAGAAGGAATTGACCATGCAGGCTGGAGTGAGCTGAAGAAGCCTTCCAGGTGGTGTCTGAGACCTACTGGCAGATTACTCTGGGAAAGCTTCAAATGTCAGCACCCACGATAAACCTACTGTCCACGCAAATGACTTTGGCCACTTACTATATCAAGTCAGCATCTGCCACAAACAGCAAGTCATCAGCACCGGATCCAAAAGGTCATGTTGTAATGTTGCCTCAGAAGCTTTGTGGTAACAAAGACCCTATTCAATAAAAATAACGTTCTCCTCAGCACCAGAAGTGTCCTATCCAGTTTGGGGTGGAACTGAACTGGCAAAAGAACAGAAGAAAGTTCGTGTTACAGCCAGACATGTTTTAGCTGTGTTGCAGCCAGAAACTGTGTGTGCTTTCTGGGCTCTCTGTCTGGTACATTTTCAGGCTCTGCTAACACAGCCCAAACTGACCACAGCAGTCACCTCTAATGCTAAAAAGAGCCAGCCAGAAACCATGCTCCGGACTTGAGATCTACTGGCCTGACCTGCTTTGTGTTACCATGTCCAAAGCTCTCTTCCATCCAGCCCTAAAAGGAAGGGTTGCTAACATCAGATCGTCACAGGGGAATAGGCTCTGGTACACAGTATCGTTCAATAGCATTGTCTGGTAGAGTGGGTTAAAACTGTGCCAGGCAGTTTTCTAACAAAAAGCATAGATGATTGCATGTCATTGCACAAGCTGATAGATAGAGGTAATTGGTCTTGTCAACTAATAAGGACTTAATAAACTTGACCAAGATTGATAAACCTGACTTATACATCAGTTTGACTGACAAGTTGCTTCTCTTGCTTCCAGTAGGCTGATGAGGGACTTTTTGACTGTTCAATAGGTGTCACCCACAGCTCCACTCCAAGGATGCAGGAGCAATTCCTGTTTGGGTAAATCTTTCTAACCTTATTTCACTATACAACCTCTATTGCAGACGTCCCCTTAGAGTAAAGTCCCTGGCTTTGACCTTTGACCAGTTGTTGACCATGCCCTTCCTTTGCCATTTGGACTTGGTTACCCTTCAGCTTCTCTGTTTTAAGACATTCATTTATTACAGTTCCTTAGCCCTGGTTTCAGCGTGACACCAGTCCAACTGAGACAATCTGCAACATTTCACAAGTCACTTTTCCATAAGAAAATATGTACATTGAAATCATTCATGCTTCATAAAAGGGGCAGAAAAAAGCATGCAAGGCAGTAACTTGAGAAAAAAAGGAGTTAATAATTTACACTCCAAAGCTTATAACTGATGCTAAGTGATAATATACTCCAAATTATAACCTTTCATGCAAAGAGACAGAATGACTGTTAACACATGACAGAGTACGTCTGCAGAAGGCAGTAGTGTCTAATCTCACTATGAGAATTAAAGTACAAATCTTTCATAAAAGCTGTGAGTCTGTACAGAATTATAAAATTAATTGTCCCAATGGCATCAGTGGGACTACTTCAGTCCATAACTCTTCCAGGTATTGGAAGGAAAGGCAGAGAAGATCTTAAGTTAATATTTAGTACTTCACCTTGTAGTCTTCACCTTCTGAAAAATGAATTATCAGCAGGTATACACACTCAAATTTATCTGATATTTTCGTACTCACAGAAACTCAGAATTGAAGTTCTGAGTTCAACAGCAATTCTTATACTTAAGAAAGGAATAAATCATTATTGAATAAATGTATCTGTTAGCAGGGAAATTAGCAATGAGATAGAATCCACAAGTATATGCCCCACACTGACATGTCCAGACCTTAACTACTGAGACATTCTCAAATCAATTTTGAATATGGCAAGCCTGTTAGTACTCCTAACTCCTCTGATATCTGAAGTTTTCATGAGACGATGTATCAGCAAAATTTGGGCTCTTTCTCCAGCTGGATTAATGTTGTGCCCAGCACTTTTGGGAAAAAGGCAAATCACAGAATCACAGAATAGTAGGGGTTGGAAGGGACCTCCAAAGATCACCTAGTCCAACCCCCCTTGGTGAACTCATGTTGACAACTCCTGATAACCCTCTTTTCCTCAGCATTCTTTGAGATGGCACCAAGAACAAGCTGTTCCATCACCTTTCCAGGGATAGAGGTGAGGCTGACCAGCCTGTAGTTACCCGGGTCCTCCTTCTTGCCCTTTTTATAGATTGGAGTGATGTTGGCCTTCATCCAGTCCTCAGGCACCTCTCCTGTTCTCTGGGACTTTTCGAAGATGATGGAGAGTGGTCTAGCAATGACTTCTGCCAGCTCCCTCAGCACTTGTGGATGCATTCCATAAGGGCCCATGGATTTGTGGGTGTCCAGTTCACCAAGCTGCATGCCTGCTCCTGAGGCTGGCTGCATGCTCCACTACCTTGAGCCACTTGTGCAACTGAGGTGACTGTGAATTCCTGAGACTGTGAATAAGCTACCATCATGTCTCCTGTGATGAGAGGATCCTTAACAGATAATGTAAAACACTCACTCTCAATCTTTGCAATTCTAGATGTGTAAAGGGGATCAAGCACACTGAGTCTGAAGAGCTGGTGCTGATTTTGACCAGAACAACTTCCTGAATCTTGCTTTCTCTACAGTCTTACTCCAATGTTTTCCACCCAAGTAGAACTCAGACTAAGAATTTATAATTAAAGTAAGAAAAGCAAATAGAGGTGTTTGTGAGAACATACATTTAAGTCTTTACAGGAACCACGTCTGATGGAAAAAGTACAGGAGAGGATTCAACAGACGGCATCTTCCTATTGCATCAGCAGGGGACAGACACCTCCAATGGATCTGTTGATACAGTTACCTTCACTCAGGACTCAAAAGCATGTCCTGATACTGGTCCTTTCTGCTAAAAATCTACTTCCTAGATTTTATATGATGTAATAATATTTCCTCCTACTGCATATCCATTTGATTAGATTCTATTAGTTCTTTGTCTTCGGCAAAAGTATTCTTTTCACTTCCTACCTAAGTTTTGGTGTCTAGTTGCAGAACATGTCTAAATTTCTGTTGCAACTCACTCAGACTCAACTACATATCAACTGGAAAAAAAGGTAGCTGCTGCATATCTGATAATTCTTGTAATCTTCAGAGGAAGGAAGAGAAGAGAATGAGAAGGGAGATATGTTACCCACCGTCATTTTTTTTTAAAATCACAACTTGCAAAATGAAGAAAAAGAAAACCAACACTGAAAAGATAAATATTTATGTCAACTTTCAAATGCTCCTGCAATTTTCCACAGTATAATTTAATGCAGAAGGTGTATTTATTTCCTCTTATTTGTGCAAGGCAAAATAAACCATTTTAATCACCTGACTGTTGTGTAAAAAATCACGTCCTGATAAACCCAGACAGTAAACTCTTCTCTATGTTACTACCTTACAGTTAGAATTTTAGCCAATGCTTTTGGTTTTATTTGTTCAAAGCATATCTTATATTTTTTCACTGCACTTATACATTTTTTCACTTGAACACCTGTTGAACTAAACTTGTCTTGCCAGAATATTTTTAATTATGCAATCTCTATTCTGTCAATGGCAAGCACTTGCGTAGAGTTTCTTATAACCTTTCAACATACCCAGCAGACAATTAAGAACTCAGCGTACAGAAATACTTGCCAACTGAAATGTTTGTGAGACAAGTTTAATCAAGTGATCTTGACTTTTAGCAAAGAATCACAATTTTCATAATCAGTTTACCACTTCAAAACACCACTTTAAATGCTATTTCTTAGAAATTTTTATTGACTCAGTCATTCACACAAACTGTGTGATACATGCCTGACTTGCATAATACTTCAGGCAATAGGTCCATTAATACTTGGAACATTTTCTTTTCATGGGTAGCATAATGAACGTCAAATTTGTCTCCAGCTATTAAAAAATTTGGTTTTGCAGGGAAAATCTTGACCTATTGAAGCTGACAGAAGTTCATTGTTGACTTCAATGGGATTAACATTTCCCTGTATTTGTATACATGCGTTCTCTCTATTTAGGGATGAGTATTCCAATTATATGTACGCTGTACACAAGGATAACACACAGAATAAGTTTAATTAAGAGAAATGTCTTTGACTTTGTGTTTGCTGACTGATACTATAAATGTAGATACTTAAGACTAGCATTGTGCAAAACCCTCTCCAATGCTGTAATGATCAAATGGTGAGATATTTGTGCAGTGCAAGGTGCCACCTGGCATTTACTTTTAAACTAGCCAATGTATGCAAGTTTCATCAGAGGAAGGAAAAAACACCATCTGTGCAACAAAGTTTGCGAAGGGTCTAAACAGCAATAACAAAATTCTACAAATAACCACCACTTTCAGAATGATGACACCTTTTTTGGAAAGGGGTGCAGGGCTATTAAACTCATACACAAACAGGGAAACCCATTACTTTCTTTTGGAGGCTGCTGGATTGGTAGCCCCATTGCACAGGCATACTGCTGCGGATTGTAGCTGTTGTATGAAACTCCACAAAATGCTTTTGATCCATTTTATCTTGCAACTTAGCAAAGAAATGTTGCAATAAGAAACACCAACAAAGATCTGAAAAACTTAAGCTCTGGATTACCATATTGTGTTCTCCTGCCATTCAACGTGTCAGACAAAGGCAGTGGTGTTCAAAGTAGAAAAAGAAAAAGAAAAAAGAAACTGGTCACAGAAAGTGCAGAGCACAGAGTAAATAATATTCCTCCACATCCCTACTCTTTCATAGATTTGTTGTTAAAAGAGTTGCAGCAATTAGGCTTTTGTTAATTACCAGCTGTTGAAACAGATGTATTGACTGTCCTTATTAGCCAACAGCTGGGACAGGAGAACAATTGATGCTCTCTAAAACCAACAGCCAGCTGCTTCGCAGTAATTATCTCCTATTGATAATACAGGTGATAAAGGCAGCAAAAAGTTTATGAGCTTCAATAACCAAGGTACTGTTATTGAATATCAACAGAATTTATGGATTTTTAGAAAATGAGTAGAAGAATAAGTTGCTGCTTCCTATCTGCATTGTGTCAAGGTCAAGCAATATGCAAATCATAGGGGAAATACAACCAGAAAAGAAAAATCCAGAACTCTTTTTTTAACTGTCTTACTATATTTCAAATGTCTTGCTCATCTTTAAGGAATGCTTTCTCTTTCAGGTGACTATGACTAGATGTCATTCACCATTAACTCAGTTTCCCATATGCCTTTCCTTGCATTCAGTTTTACCATAAATGACTTTTTTTGAATGTAAAGATGGTTATTCCTACCTGTTGGAAAAATTAATTATACAGTATGTAACAAGATATGACAAACAAATGATTAAAGGGGGGAGGCATCCTATTAGAAAGTTAGGTTCTAGTCTCAGGCACGCCATCAATTCTTAATTCACTTCACTTCTTGGAATTCAGTTTCCCTAGTGCTAAAATGGGAGAACTATGTTTATCTTGATCAATCACTTTGTGACTGATGACTTTAACATACTATTTAAATGCAAAGTAATGCTCGCATAATGCATTACTGGAACAGGAAAAAAAATGCTTGCTTTTCTAGTATTGATATATGTCAAAGGTTATAAAATGAATAGTTCTTTTAAAAGCATGGGGCCAGAATTCCATGAATGAAAGCCACAAGTCTCTCATATCTAAATGGAATATTGCAACATAAGTAGTCAGACGGTTTTTTATTTACTTTTGCTCCTGCTTTGATTTATATTTTCTCAGGTCCATACCTTATTAAAGTGCATTAAAAGAAAAGCAAAGCAGAGATTTTAAACCATTTATATTAGCTGCTCAGTTCATCTCAAGCCAACAAAAGACATGTCTACAAGAATCTACAACCATGTCTATTCACTAATTAGTCTGCACTTAAAGACACTGCCTTACTGAAAACAAGGATTAAGGCTGGTTGAATACTCTCCCTTTCATAGACCTCCCTTATGTCTCTGTTGGGTCATCATAAGCAGCTTGTTCTCTGATCTTTAAGTAGGGAAGCTTGACAATCAGGTCTGGGCTCATCAGTAGGCACTGTGGCAATTAACAGGAGCTATGAACATTTTGAGAGACATGTAAAGAAATCAACTAGCCAAAAAGTTTCAACAATAGGGATGGGCAAAAATGTATCATGCTCTCATGGCAGCTATGTTTTAAGAAAGATACACTGCAGGATACATTACATTTTATTTCAAAATAAAGCAAAACAATGTACTTCTGTGTTCCTACTTCAGATTCAAAAGAAAATAACATGCCATTATAGCAAGAAAATTTACATGGATCCTTGTACACACACCCTCACATCTATTAACAGGAACCCAGAGCACGCTATAAAAGAAACAGAGAACTTGAGCCTAGTTGTCAGTTTTCTACTTTTGGAAGAATGCTAAAAAAGATGGGAAAAGGGAAGGAGAAGGAATAGTTTTAAGCAACGGCTTTTCATTTGCTTTTCATTCTTTCCTTATTTCTCCAGCTGCTCCTCTCTACCCTTGCAGTGTTTTCAGGCTGTTACACCGGATTTTCCCCTGGAAGGCAAAACTTGGCTCTTTGCCTTTTGTTTTTCATCCATGAATGAGTTGGGGAGGGGGAAGTTGGGGAGAGGGGGAAAGTGGTTTAGTTTTGGTCTCACTGAGCTTTGGTCTACTAACAGAAAGTTAACACTTAGACTGTGCCAACAAGGAACTAATTTGGGCAATGGACATTACAGGGCTCCTCTGCCTTAGGAAGAGATCTGAAGAAAGCTTTATATCCAGTGTGGAAAGATATTAACTAAATTCAGGATAGAAATCAGGAAATTCTTCAGAGCCAGTGTTCTGTATGGGTTTCCATGGCAGAAACTACCATAAAGCAAGCAGGAACTTGAAGCCTTGAAGAAGAAAATGATGGTGAACATTATTTCACCTCAGCCAAGACATATTTCAGGAAACTTTCAAACTGCATGTATGAAGCAAGGGCCTCTGCTTCCCAAATCATGCAGTTGGGATGACCAGTTTAAGCCTGTGAATTGGTCACAACTGGATGTGTATCTCTGCAGAAGTAACAACCAGCCCCTACTCGAAGAGCAGAAAAGCACCCCAGTATGTGTACTGTGTGGCCACTGGCATACTGTCAGAGAGCTGAAAGCACCCGGACTTTGGCCACTTGTCTTGCAACAGTCACAGTCTGGTAACATGCAGCTTCCACAGACTCACCATCTAATTACAGCAACACTTCCCAGCTGAAAAACAGACTTCAGAAGATGTGAATTAACACATGAATTGGTCACACTATATCTGCGGAGCCCCTTGTGAACCTCTACTGCACCAGGGCAACACCAAATCTGTCCCAGTGAATGTAATCCAACACATTTCAATGTCTTGGTATCTACCTTGCTAACAAAACCTACCGTACATAACGTGGAACCAACTCACAGTGCGTTTCCCTTTGTATTTTGTTTTCAAATAAAACATCTAGAGACAGCACAGGCCAGTTCCCTGAGAATGTAAAGTTGAAGACTGCTGCCCTAAACAAAACTTTTCTGATATCTCATAAAATCTTTGCCAATGTGACAATCAAGTGCTCACGAAAACTCACCTGGCAACAGCTGCACTGAAACAAAGTTACTGCAGCAACAAGTAACGTCACAGTGTTAATAATTGACATGGAAAGAATGAAAAGGTGAGCAAGGGATAAAGAGGACAAAGGAAAGATTTCAGTATAAACTTCTGCTGGTAAGTAATCAATCAAAATTAAGATTGAAAGAGTTGGTATGAACGTTATATTGAAAACTGAAGTGAATTTGATATCTTTGACTGCTGAATGGGCCTTGTAAAACTCCATTTTCTGCAGCCTGATTTGCAAAATTTGACAAACAAATCCCCCGCTGATTTGAATCTACTTTCATTCAATTCCCCCAAGAAACCAAAGCAAACGCAGGAACAGTGGCTTCTCACGTTTGCTGTATGCAGGAAAGAACCCCGCGATTCCTGGCTCTGCAGGTTAAGGCAGGAATTAGCAGTGCAGTGGTAATGAATGAGTTTCTCGATTTACATAATCTAACAAAAGACCACTCCCCTTGGAGGGAGGAACTACATCCTAGAGACACTGTTTAGAAGAAGCTGTTTTGGGTGACTAAATTATCAACAGCCTCAGGTAAAACAGACTGCTATCTTAATATTCACCACTACTACTGCTAGAGGTCAAAGCAGCAGCAAAACTTTCAAGAATACAAGTTAAATATTAACAAATGAAGACTTGTTTCCTCATATCACATTTTTTCTGTATTCCATAACATGACTGACTTAAAATATTAAAAACTTATATTAAAAACTATAAATTATCACAATTTCATTTATACCAATATTGCTTTGCCATTTGCCCAGAATCCCAGCAGCTGGTAAAATTTAACTGTTTTCCACAAAAGATATTCCCTACATTTAATTCTGTATCAGAGTTAATAAAATGAATAACTCATATACTAAAATCAAATACTCAAAAGAGCGTACTCACAAAATTAAGGAATTTGCAAGTTCAGCCCCAAAAGATACTGTTTTTCAGTGAAACTGGTAGCCAGTCTTGGTTCATGATTTATGAAGATACAGTGAAGTCCCACTGTTTCTCAAAGATGAAAATCCAGCTATGCTGCACCTCTTGAGTGGAAAGAAAGTACTAATTCATGCCAGCTCTTAGGGATATATTAACAGCAGCTAAATGAGCATGACATCAATAAGCCACGTTTTTTTTTCAAAATATCAAATAAAAACTTCTTGCAAAGAGGTTGTAATAACTTATGAAATGTAAATAACTAAAGATGAACTGTAACTGTCAAAATTATGTCATAGGAATATTTACAGTTCACTGGACTTAATTACACATAGCCCAGTGCTGCTCCCACTGAAGTCAATAAAAGTTGTCACAGTAAGTTCAGGAGGGGCAAGGGGTTTCTTTCTGGTCTAGTCACTAACAAGTTGTCACTGTTGGCAAGAATTAATGAACTTCTTGTTTCCTACAAAGATTAATTAATTTTTCAGGCTTCAAGAAAATGATACCTCTACAGTCAGAGAAGCATTATTTAATACTCAGACTGTCTGCTGAGGCTTCACTGTGTGACACAAATTTAAAATACAACATATTATAAAACTCTTTTTTTTTTTTTAATTTATTGCATTGTGGTATTCTGAAAAATTCTGAGAACATTATGTGGAAGGCGATATATAATCTTCCACAAAAAATCTTACTTTTCATATCAACTAGACTGAAGCTGAATTGCCAGTTTCTCTGAAAATAAGCCCTTTTATATAAAACAAAATTTCCATCTCTCCTAGATAAACTGCTAGCTCAGAGTCTGTAGCAGCAACGTTTTTTCAACTCTAGGTGATTACTCCTTTGACTGAGTTACTAGCTAACCCCTTTGCTTGTTCTACTCTCTTCAAAAATCTTTATTTTACAGATACATTGTTTTTAAGGACTTTTTTGTAACACTCCTTATATTTTGGACAACTATGGTCAAGAATAATTGCTTCCTAACAGCTACAAATATCATCATCATTATTGTAATTTAGCATTCAGGTTGAAATGTTGCTACAAACACTGAAACTAACTGCTTGTATCTACAAGAAACATCACAGCTCGGTAAAAAAAACACAGTAAGTAAACACTTATTGGAAAACTCAAAGCATATTTGATAATAAAAGTATCTTGTTTTTTCATTATTACTGCACTGAACCAAATTATTACTAAAAACCCCAACTTTCCAAAAGATTGTAAAAAAAAGACAGTAATTTAAACTAACCATTCATAATCTTTCCTACAGCATAATTGTAACATACACTTTTCACAGTTATTCCACAAGAAGAAAATAAGTAACACTATTAAGGAACAAAGATTAAATTAAGAATATTGACTAGAAAAATATCCTATGCCAATACACATTTTACGAATTTAATTTATGAAGAACATTTTGTTAAGAAGGTAAGTAATGGTTTTACACTTAATATTTTTATATACAAGAAAGGGGAGGACAATGTTAGGGATTTGAAGGTTAGCCTAATCTCCTAAACATGTATCTTAAAAAAGTAGATATCATTAGCAACTGATAAAGGAAAAAAATAAACATACCCCTGGATTTCCAGGGAACACATCTTTACCCTGTTTCATTATAAACAATGAAGGACAAAAGTCAGACAACCCCTCGCTGTTCAATGTGTTATCAAGCTTTTGACAGGAGCCCATTAAACACACCACGTCTTGAGAACTTCTTGGCTCATTCGGAGTGGAAGGAGCCACTCTTCACCAACCAGAGTCACCTCCATATCATTGCTATACATCTAACACATTTTCACTGAGATGATCTGGGGGACAGGACTCCCAGCTCTCATCAGTGACTAACAAAGCAAATGAAGACCTGGTCCAAATTCAGTAGCTCAATTCAGAAACGTAACTTTAATACACTTCAGGTTTAAGATTTATTTTGAAGTACTGTAAGTAGAGGAGAAACACAGTATTATGTACAGCTACATATAACATTATGTATATGGGTGTATAGGGCCAGACACACCTAAACCCGTCTATGAGTGTACCTTTTGACACAGACGTAAGTGTATAATTACGCACACAAATACTACACACAGAGAAATGATGCCATTTATCTCCCATACCTTCAGACATCTCAAGTTTAAGTGAACCAGGCACTTCCAAAGAACATTCCACCTGTCTTCTGTATTTATCTTTAGGGAAGGAGAACTGCCTTGTGGTGATACGTCCTCCTCTTTGTACTGACTATAAATGGAGCCCTGACAAGTGGTGGCTAAAGCTGGGAGAGTGAACCCCTTCCTTGGAAGGACATTTAGAAGGTCTTGAAGTCAAGTACAGAGATATTCGGAAATGCAAGAGGTAAGGTCAATAGTACACATGCATCGTGATGCTACTTCTAACTGCATGACCATTTTTTATCCAGACTTCTTTATACATGTTGCACGGGGTGGACCTATATCTGGGCATGAATCATCCTTGCTACCTGTTTATTCTTGTTTCTTTTGTTGCAGCCAATGGAATGGGACCACAGTAAGTGAGCAAAAACTTTTCATATTTAGTGGAGCTTGAATGCTGCTCAGCAGTCATTAAATCTCTCTGTCCTTTGGTCACAGCAACTTAGCATGAATTAACTGAAAGTTTTCACAGGGATTCATAGTATGTTATCCATTTTTTGGCTGTGTAACACAAATCCCTCATGTCTAATCTGCAGAAGTACCATGCACTTACAGCTGCAACTGAAGTCAATGGGAGACAGAACATAAATTCTATATAATACCTCCACATCAGACATCAGATGAAATTACTGAAGGCTTCAATTGCACTGAAAACAATTAAGAGGAAAATTCAAGTGTAAGTGGCTATCAGCAGTTATCAGAAGTGAGGAAGTTTATTTCCAGGATTTTCTGCCTGTCATCCATGACTGAAAAGAAGTAGATTTTGATCCGTGAAACAGCACATCAGTGAAAGAAAGGACTGTATGAACAGGACAGTCTGCACCACACAAGTAGGAGGCTAATCTTCTCAGTTGGAAACTAGATGGAGCAGCCAGGATATTAAATCAGCAACACAAGGGGAGGTTATTTGGAAGGCAAATGAGGTACATGCTCAAATTCAGCACCTAATGAGCAAGTTGAACCAATGTGGCAAGGAATATAATGAAAAGAATCTCTTCAATTGTTTACGTATTGATCCTAGGAATCTGAGTAAGCAGCAAGAGGAAACTCTCATTGATGGGAATAAACTTTCTATAACCAGCATTACTAAAACCTGGTGGACAACTGGCATGTTAATATCTCTAACAGGAAAGAAAAAGAGGCAGTAAGGGAACAGGATACCTTAAAAAAACCTCCTTTTAGAGTGATCAGTAACAGGACCACAGCTCTTGAATACATAAAGGTTAATAGGCTAACTAACAGAACTTAAGAAAGACTTGCTGGTCAGCAAATTACCTGCAGCACAGGACAAATTTTTCTTCAGCATGTATCTATAATCTTTGGAAAGGAAAATAAGGATGCTGTAGGGGACTTCAGTTTAGGACATGTATTCTATGAGTCTTGTGTGTAGAATTAAAAACTAATGTTATACACTTTCAAAAACCATCTATTATTTATAAGCATGAGATAAACAATCTCATTATAACACAGAGATGTCAATCACTGTACTGGAGATTGTTAAATACTTCAAGATAAGTGATAATAAACAGACTGAATTCCACATGGGGAAAAAGCAACCAGAATCTTTACATGCACAGAAACACTTGAACAACTATACAAAGTACTTCAAAATCAGAGGAAAAAGGATAGAAGTATATTATATATATATATAATATCTTCATGTATAGGGAGAGTCCTTTAAGGGTGGTTATAAAAAATTACCTGACCAAGCAAAAATAGAACTCCTTTTTCATGCAGAAAGTAAATAAAGCAAATGTATGACAAAACATCACAAAACTACTGAGGAAAAAAGTACGAATACATTCTAAAAGGTAGAAATTCTGAAGTGATGCCAATTGATAAGACTAGCTAAATTCAACGAGGAAAAATGCATAATTGGCAGGACTACAGATAATAAGGATTTCTCATTATGAGAAGAACAGTGAATGTGTAAGCCTATTTCAAGTTTGGAATACCTATATCGTAAATTGTAATGCAAAAAAACACCCAGAAGCATGCAGTATATAAGTTGGTTTGTCTTTGGAAAAAACAGGATGATATAGTTATAGTTTATGTACAATTAATAAGCACTTTCCAGTTTATTAGAAATCAAGGAGGGATATATTTTACATTTACAGATTCAGAAAATTTGCACTTTAGGTGTTGCAGGGTTATTACAGAAGATCCTTGTTAATCAATCTGAAAATACTAGGACATTCCCAAAGACTGGAAGAGCACTAGTAATGTGTCAATACCAAAAAGACTACTGGGACTAAAACCGGGCCAAATAAGTGAAAACACTGGATTCAATTAATAGAAATTTTAATGAAAGAATATAATTACTCCCAGTCAACATGTTTTTGTATAAAATTGGTCTTGCCTAACAAATCTGATTTCCTTCTTTGATGAGATTAGAAATGGATATTACACAGAGGTTTGTGAGGCTTTGACCCGTCAAACATAGCAGACTGATAAGAAAAAAAATAAATCAGTATGCACCATCAAGAAAAAGCTTCTTAAGTGGGTTCAGAATGGGCTGACAGTTAAAGAACCACCAAAACCCCATGTTCCAAGAGGCAATTGTCAGAGTAATAATAGAATACAAGCAAGGTTGCACAGGTATCAGAGTATTAGGCATACTCTTCCACAGCATATCCGTCAATTACTCGGAACCAGGTAGAAACAGCTAGTAAATGTTCATGAACAACAGCGAAAGTAAGTAAATAATGATGAAAAAACAATGTTCTGGGCCACCTGGTAGCTAGGCATATTCAAATCAAGTGTATTTTAATAAAACCAAATGCAAAACTCTCAGTCCAAGTACAGTGAACGCAGGCTACACTTACAGAAAGGGTAACAACCATGTTCTGAAAAGCACTGACTCAGAAAAAGATCTGGGACCTCAATATAAGGTGACAGTATAATGCTGAGGAAAAACTGGGAAAACACAACCTTTTGGTGTATACACAGTAAAATAGTAAGTATCTCCACAAAGCAATTAACGTGGTTTTACTTTACGTACGACACTGACAAACAAAGATATAAAAATCCATAGGCATCTGTGTCTACATTCTAAACAAAAGGATGTTAAAGACCCAGAGGAGATGAGGAAAAGAGCCATACCAGTAATGCAAGCAGTAGAGAAAAAGGCATGTAGTGAAAGAGCTTATTCTGTTCAGATGATAAAAAGCCCTGAGGATATGCCTACTCAGTAAAGATATACAGAGATACATGTGCTAATTCTGAACAAGGTAAATCAAGTACCAGGAGTGGAATAGTTTTGTGTTGCTACCGATTCTCATTGTCCCTCAATAAATGGACAGAAAATACAGAATATGAAAGAATTTTTAATCTAGTTGAGCAAGGGTAGCTTGACTCACTGGAACAAACTATCAAAGGGAAATGGGGGTCTCCCCACATCTTGGAATTTTTACATCAGAACCAGATACCTTTCTGGAAAGCTGGTTTAAACAAACATAAATTTCTGGGCTCAATACAGTGAAAAAAAACCCTGATGAAATCAATGATGTGATATTCAGAAGACCAGTTAAATTACACAAAGATATCTTCCAGGCTAGGCCTTAAATGCTAGAAATTTATGACTGATAAATATTCTAAAAGGTAGTCTTGCACATTTCAAATAGGCATGCAAAATTTGTGGGTACTTTTGATCTTAATTTTTTCATGTCTTGCTTTCCCTACGAAGCATGAGGAAAACAGTCGAGCAAGAATACATTAAATTGTTGTTTATTAAACCTTTGGTTCTTATAACACTGAATACTACAGAAAATCCTCATGATGGTTACTCAAAATTCTGTTTTCAGGGAAAGGTTTGAACAGTATCCAGTAAACAAGGGATTGGCACACATAATGAACAAAGAAGATCAAAAAAATATATTGATTGGCTGTTCTCCGGATACTGTGTGGAACAGGAATGCTGTGAAATAAAGCACACATGATCCTGTAATGAAAAATGTTAACATACTGTTTCAGGGGAAAGGGGAGTAAATGAAGATGCTCACTTCAGAAATGCCAGAACTGAGGTTAACTCTTGATTAACTGGCTACTTCAGTGTAGCTTTTTGCATGTATAGCAAATAACGCTGTACAATTGTGCACATACACAATACTCATAATTATTGTCTAAATAACCTGCCTTCCTGAAAGGACAAATGTTCTGATGAATAACTTTGTGGAAAGCAAGACCATTTGCTTGCCCTATCATGCACTCCTTAAATCCCCTGCAATTTGTCAACTTTGAACGCAATACTTCTCCAGGGGCTACCAATGAGCTTTTCACATCTTGCTCATGTCATCCATTTTCCGCTTGATTAGTGGGGACCTGAAGTAATCTTTCTGCTTCACAGAACAACTAAAGCCAACATACACAAAAATACCAGTATCTTAGGTACAGCTCTTAGTATGGGACAAAGGTCTTTGGGAATGTTCAGGCTCTTGTTGGCTCAATGAAGTGGCTGAGACAGATGAGGAAGAAACAAACATCCAGTCTGAAAAAAGGAAGCATAAGTTAGGAAAACAATGAGGAAACATAAAAGAAAACATTTTTGAGAACGGGGAATAGATGAAAGCTGTGTGATGTTGAAAGTATGGTGTAAAAAGTCAGAAGACAGAAGTAATAACTTGTGTAGAAACACAAAGGAGTGCAAAGCTCAACGTACTTTTCAGAAGTAGGTCAAAAGAAGGAAGGATCAGAACATAATATGATAATAAAAATACTTTTTCACATGACATTTTCTTTTATATGACAAAATTTCTGTTTTTAAAGAAATATTTGGTTTTTCAAACCTTTCTGTTTTGAAGTACTTGCACTAACAACATGTCTCTAAAAAGGTTTTAGTATTGAAATATGAAACATTCTTCTTCTAAAGAGAAGTGAACTTATTCTAAGTATCTGAAAATATGGCTCCCTTCCCCTTGACTTTGTTAAAAATTAAAGAAATATTTTAAAAATATTTTTTCCAAGTCAGAAATGCCACTGAATGAATCTTTGACCACAAAAGTGAATGAGTTTAAAACTATGAGATGTGTTTTTGGTGCCGGTATCTTTTCAACATCAACTTAATTCAAGTACTATCTCTTCTAATCTTCACCACTCCCCCCAAAACTGCCAGAGATCAGTTGGTGTTCATGCTATTAAAAACTAATGAAAGGCATAAACTTTAATTTGATAAGTTAAAACCCCTTCAAGGCCTAATGTCATTGTTTTAAATGTAGCATAAAAAGAGCAACAGAGAGAAATGATTGAAGCTCTTCACCATAGCTGTACTACTCTTGATAGATTTAAAATTCACAGTTCTGATACTAAATGCAGTATTTTGATATATAAAAGAAAAAAAAAAAAAGAAGAAAAAGTTTATACTGACATTAACATGTTTGTAATTCCTTAGGCAAAAGGATCTCTTTAAAAAACAGTATAAAAATCAATTAAGGTCTTCTGTATCAGCAGTATTAGTGAAGCTCTGTCTGATACTGACCTTCACTCCCTCTTTTACACTTTGCTCCTACCACCTTTACTCCTGATAACAACCTCATATTCCTTCCCATGTCCTCATAAAATTAATGGATCCTACCTATACCCTGTATAGCTTTCCACTACAATTCCTCCGGCTCATGCTAATTCACTTTTTTAGTCCATCATTTGGACAGTAGTGATATCCTGTTGCACAGCTGTCTCCTACTACACAGTAATGGGTACCGACAAAGTTCTCCTCAACTTTTCCTTGAGTGTGACATTAGAGGTTTCATGGAAATTGGCAGCTGAGTAGAAGAGAGAAACCCTGTTAGGAATCCAGCCATTATTCTTCTGTCGGATTTGGCTGAAAGTAGCTAAAAATCAGAAGGTTAAAACAAAGACTGCATAATCATATATCCTTATTTTCTTAGGGAAACGAGACTAAAAAATCTGCTTGCCAGATACTTCATACAAGATCCTTTTTTTTTTTTTTTTTTCCTTATTAAAATTAAAGTACATTCTCATACAGTGTTCTCTTGAGAAATTATTTCTATCCAGAAGAGACTGTGATCTAAAGACCACAGGGGGCTTCCAGTCACAGTGGTACACAGGAAAAGAACAGAACCATGAAAGGTCATCAAGAAGATGAAGATGAACCTCATATTTGCAAACTAGGACATTTTTAAACATTATTTCCCATGGACTGTATGTACAACCACTGCAAACATAGGCAGAAATGTGGAGCATATGTGAATCTCTCCATCTCTTTTCATTCTTGTTGAGAGTCTGACTGAAAAGTGAAAAAGGCAGATGGATATTTGAGTTTTTACAGTGAGTGGAAGACCCAAAGCTTCTATAAATTAAGTATATATACACCAGTAAACACTTTGCAGGTGGCAACCTCCCTGAGAGGATCAGAGGTAGTAGTTGATGTATCAGGTGGTTAAGGCAACTTTCCCAAATCAAGTACTGAATGGAGACACCAAATCCACTGCATGATGTTTACAAGTAAGACTTGCTTTGGATACCAAAATATTTTAGAAACAAGACAAGCAAACTCTTTGGCTTCCCTGCAACTGTACCTCAAATAAGACCAGGTGATACAACACCATGTGGTCCATGCAGAACCGTATGCACTACTGCCTGACACTCATACCCTCTTCTGAGGATGTCATGTCCCCTGGAAACACAGTAAGAAGTGGTGCTGAGGCTGACAAAAACATATCCTATCTTTAAAATGTTTCCTTAACCCTGGATCGAAATGGTGTAAAGTGACTAAAAGCAAGATGGTACAAGTAATCTTGCCAGCACACAGGCTGTGACCAAACTGAAGCAGGGGGAATCCATGAGGTGCTGGAGCGAGTCCAGAGAAGGGCAACGAGGCTGGTGAGAGGTCTGGAAAACAGGCCTTATGAAGACTGGCTGAGGGAACTGGGGTTGTTTAGTCTGGAGAAGAGAAGACTGAGAGGAGACCTCATTGCTCTCTACAGCTACCTAAAAGGAGGTTGTAGTGAGGCTAGTGTTGGTCTCTTCTCCCAAATTAATAATGATAGGATGAGAGGAAACGGCCTCAAGTTGCGTCAGGGGAAGTTTAGATTGGATATTAGGAAGAAGTTCTTTACTGAGAGGGTGGTTGGGCACTGGAACAGGCTGCCCAGGGAGGTGGTGGAGTTGCCGTCCCTGGAGGTGTTCAAAACACGAGTGGATGAAGCACTTGAGGCCATGGTCTAATGGTCTAGTTGTTAGGGAGATGATGGAATAAAGGTTGGACTTGATGATCCTGGAGGTCCTTTCCAACCATAGTGATTCTATGATTCTATGACATTTCAGTTGTACAAAGATATGCATGATCTGTGGTATCAAATGCACTGTTGAGTAGGATGAAAAAAAACCCAAAAGATGCAGAGACTGCAACTCTGGTATTTGTCCCTTTCTGACTGTATTTTCTTAAGACAGAAAAGTTCCTTCAATATTGATGTGATTCCAGTACAGAAACAGGGAAAGTGAGAAGTCTAGTAAATTTAGGAGGGATCCTAAAAAACTGCTTTGCAGACTCACTACAAATGGGCACATAAGCTCTTCTTGAGAGTCTATGTGAGAGTATTCCCAGGTGAGATGCTAGGTATCATGTCTTGGATTCAGTACCACCCTAACACTGCTACACAGCCTAGACCTGAGACAGCCAATCTGTGGCTGGTCTGGGCAACCACATGAACAACTGTACCCATTTGTGTGCACAACCCCAACAGGACAATTGGTCTACAGCTCATAATAATGCCTTTTCTTAGATAGTTGGCTGATTTTGTCTTACATCTGTAATGAATCTGTAAAGACTTAGTGGTATTTCCCAGATATTTTAATGCTAAAAATCCCCAAGTGATTTACTAGATGGTCACAAGCACAAAGTGAATAAACCTATTTCATAGAGGCACTTCCATTTTTAAGGTCACTCAAGTTTTAACTGCTAGAAAACTGTCGTCTTTAATTTTATGTAACCACCAGCTTTTACAGGGAGCAGGGAGTAATTTTAACACAGGTCAAAAAGTGAACAGACATTCAGATTTGTAGAGGTGCTGAGGCAGCTCAAGACAGGTACTTAGTGGGATTCAAAAAAACTGTAAGTGGGTTAGATACCTAAAAACCATTAAAAATCTTGAGCAGTAGGCATCCAAACCACTTAAACATATTTTGAATATTAGCTCCCTATTTACCTCTCTCTGATCAAGATCTCAGTTTTGCCTTGAGAAAACCAGTTATATTCACAAAGCTTTTTCTTTTCCTTTCACAGATTGACCTTATCCAGCTTGCTTTTAAAGCATATCTATACCTAGTAATTTAATAAATCTGACAACATCCCTATCATTTTGGCATATCATTTAATTATCTTCACAGCCTCCTGGAATAAATTCTGTGAACTCTTTGGATCTCTTGTGTCCCCCATTTCTTAGCCAAGGTACTGGCTTATGTCGTCTACAGATATGAAAGAGACTACTATGTGGATTTCAGTGATACTATCGTGCAGATACTCAGGTGAGGATCTCGTTCACAAACCCTTCTCTGTGTTCAAAGGTGATTCAGACAAATATTCTCCAGATTTTCTAGTTGAATCACTGAAAAAGGGGGATGTTAAACTCTCCCTATTTCCTAAGCATGTTTTCTTGCAGTCAGTTGAGAGCGTGCTGTTTGTGCTGCAGAAGGCAGCTTGGTCAGAGCATGCTGTACCGCTCTGCCTACCCCTTGGGAAAGCCGGGGAAAGGCGGCTGCTCTGCTGTGTATCACAAAGGAAGATCATTCTGGTACAATTTCTCAGTTTATTAGAGGTGCCTTATCTGGAGGGGATTGGCATGTTCCCAGTTTGCTCTGCTGAGTCATCACATTAGACCAACTGTATTAAAGTAATTCTGTTCCAGTTAGGCTACGTATCTTGGTTAAGGGGTTTCATGTTGTTCTTCTCCATACACTCTGGCCTTGAATCTGTCTATTAAGCTCACAATTCTAAAAAGAAATCAGTCTAAGGAAGAAATCACCTGTGCTCCTGTATCAGTGCTATATTTTCTTTAGCTTTTTTTTTTTCCTACTGCCAAAACCCAAAACCTGACCTATACTGAGTGATCCATAAAGAAAAACAAACCTAATTATGAAGCAGACACATTTTTATAAACAGGAATGTCAGGCATGTCATCTGGAGTAGAAGGTGGAAGGGATGTTACATCGATCAAAAAAATACTACAGAAAGTAGCTGAGGTTTTCTTTAAAAGATGAAAAAAAATGTAAGACGTGAACAAATTTTAGAGGTAATAATAAATAAATTTGGAACAGTAGTAAAAAATATGCCTCTCATCAGAGGAATATCTTAAATAGTGACCCACAAATGATTTAAAAATTTGTAAGGAAGCACTGAAAACGTGATATTTCAGCTTGTCTTGTCTTTTTTTTTGTTTAACATTCAATTTCCATTACTCAGTTTTCAAGAGATGTTTATTTTACACCTAACTTAACTCTATAACCCATTGCGGGACAAGATATTTATTTGATAAAATGCAAACTAATATATTAGAGAAAGTTAATACACATCAAATACTAGGATTTTATGAAGCAAAACTCACTTTGTAAAGAGTTGCAAGATGAGTTTCTTAATTTCAGGAAGGGTTGCAGAGTGACGGCTGTGCTTGTTTTTTTCTTTTAATTGGAGTATCGATACACATATTTCCAAATATTGGAATGAAACAACATTTTGCAACAAAAGTACCAATTTTGTTATTCTTATCTACCACTAAAAAATACCTCCACAAACCAACACTAAGTTGATTTTATTTTTGCTAGAAAATAAAATAGCAAAGATAAAAATTTAGCTTAATAGGAAAAAAATACAAGCACTATCTGGTAGACTATAAAAAATTAGAAAAGTTTAAAATGTTTTCAGCTAGGCACAAAAATGCTGTTAATGATTAGCTGTATAACAAGAGATTGATCTCTCTCTTTTTTTCCTTTCTTTTTTTTTTTTTTTTTTTGTGTGTGTGTGCTGCAAAGGCAAGCCAGCCATACTGCAGGTCTGTCTTAGGCCACTTTCAGGCAGATTGAGAAAAGCTGGAAAGTAAACACAGGTGTTTTAAAACTAGAGCCGCTGTCATGGACAACCACAAACACCCTTAACTCCGATGTGGCAACGCCTCTTACCCGCCCTCTCTTTTTTTAAAGCATTGCCCAAAAAGAACATGTCAAATGTTTCACCTCTCACCACCTCAAAATAACTTGGAGCTTATAGCATTGTTTGTCAAATCTCAAGTAAAGAGATCATTTTTTCATCCCTTTTCAGATGTAGCCAATTCCAAATCAGTCACATAAAATAAAGAGTCATTCTATTTCTAATTATTTTATTTTCAGTGTCCACTGATTTACCTGCAAGTACCATGTTTCACATTGAACATTTCCTTCCTCAAATGTAATTCAGACTCCTTGTTTTCGTGATTCAGGTTCAACTAAAAAGACAGCGAGAGGATTTTGCAATAACTAAACAAGAGATTTAATCCAGTTGATAAGAGGATAAATAAGAAAAAAAAATAGAAAAAAAAAAAAAGGCCACAAATCCTCTCAACCAAAAGAATAAACCTTGTTTTTTTGATTATTGTGCAAGAATATGAACAAAACTGAAAAAGTACTAGCTTGTAAATTAGCTGTTCCAGGAAAAAGCACATCCTGGTTACCAGCCATGAAGTACTGACTAGCTAGAGAAAAAGTATGGAAAGAAAAAGCAGAAAAAAATCACCAGAAATTATGTAGTCACTCTTCATTCATGCAGTTGATGTGTGAGAGGAAAAAAAAAAGTAATATATTAACAAAAATGAAACAACTACTAACAGTTACAATTTAGTTCTGAAAAAAACAGTAAACTAAACAGAGATGGCTACATTTGGACTGAAACTAACAGCCTCAGCAACACTCCTCACCTCAAAATGTAGAACTGGTTCATAATCTAAATATCAAAATCTAGATTCAGCAAAAAACCCTGAAATTTTATATTCAAAGTGGTGCGACCCTCGCGTCTATACCAACAGCAAATGTACTGCAAACACACAACATTGCTGAAAAGATAACATATGTCAAAATCGGGTCTTACTTATTGTAAAGGATGATTTTTCCTGTCAGTCTGAGCCTTCAGATTCCAGAACGATTTTCTTTTTGACATAGACGCTTACACACCCTGGTTTCAAAAACCAGACACCAGACTTACTGAGAGTCCTGTGCTCCAACTTAAACAAACACAAACGACTTCATAAGTTAGACAGTGCTCATGCATACATTTATTTATGTTAGGACACAAGCAGGATTTTTCTTTTTTTTCCAGATTTTGTCCAGTGTGGTAAAGTGGCAGTGTTATTTATCAAAGGATCTGTCTGAACAGCCTTGAGCCTCCTCATACCCTATGAAGTTCACTGGGCATTCAAAATAGTTCACAATCTCACAAAATGGGCTTCAAGACATGACTTGCAAAACTGAGCTTTACATGAAAAATCACTTATTATTTCCTTTAGGCCACTTTATCTTGTTTTTGACAAAAATTATGAACTATTTTGTATACTTTTATATTAAAAATCTAGCCAATAAAACATTTCAAGCGTTACTGAATGTAGCCAAGAGAACACAAGTGCAACGAATGCAAAGCACCAAACTTCTGCCAGCAGCCAGTGTCACTCACGGTGCTGTGCCTTACCTCATGAACACTTAAAAGAAATCACACACACAAGCACACTTATTAACCTACGTATGTTAAGATTGCAACAAAAGCCATAAAGAGCAAGCGTATCCACTACTTTGCCTCATTAGTTGCTATTTCTGGTCTCTGCATTAAGCACATGTGACTTGAAAATCATATGCTGTTGACACTATTACACATAATGGATGAATTAGACCAAACAATATTGTGTATAAATTAACCTGCTCATTGGTTTGCATTAGAAATACTTTTCTGTTAAAATAGAAAGGATTTATGCTTGGCTATAATACAAAGCAATAGAGTTTAATCTGATCCACTAAAAAAGAGTGCACTAGTACACTAATGGAGAAAATGATTAAACATTCTGACAGCAATAATTCAGAGACAGCTAAAAAAAACGGAGAGAAATGCTTGTTGAAATAGCCCTTTTTAAGTGCAGAAATTTCACCCCGTACAAACATGCAGCAGTAACAGGATTATTTACCTGTAGATCTGTGAAGTCTCAGAAAGTAAGTTTTAAGCTAACAAACTAGGTTAGGGAAATTTTATCAAACCATTAAGCAGCAGTGATAGATTTATCCCTCAGCACTACAGTGACCTCCTGGCCAAAAGCTAATTTCTCATTCCTCCAGCCTTTTGTATTCAAAGTTAATACTCAGTCACAAAAGGAGCTGATTTTTGAAGCACGAAACTTGCATCTACATTTTGAGAGCTAAGTGGTGCTTTCAGCTGCACCTGACTTCCAGAGAAGTTGTCGACACTGAGTTTTGGGCATTTATTATTTAATGCAGCTCTGGAGAGCAGCTTCTCTTTTTCTGTGTCTTAAAGAACCAGCAGGAGATAAACAGTAAAACTGTAAAAAATACTAATTAGCTTTAACTATAAAAAATGAGTTTTACCTAATGAAACAAATTGGGAAGCTGCTTTTATCTTTTAAGAAATGGTGAAAAAACCCCCATAAGAAACAGACTAAGAACCAATCCCTAAAGTTTTACTGAGATGAATAATAGGTACTCACAGAAGTAGCTTCCTGTGTGAGGCTTACTGGATTAGGCCCCAATTTGTGAAAATGTTGTTTCTGGACTCAGACCTGCTATTCTAAGTTTCAGGCTGGAATGAAGTTTTCAGAGTGGAGCTCTTAAGTCCTAAAGATAGGGGTCAGAAGGGAAACAACACAAGGGTGGCAAATACACTGTTGCTGCTACGTCAACTCCACTTGGTAATTTTTCCTCAAATTACCAAAGAAAGGAAATATGAAGTCTGATGTCACTTTCTTCAAACATAAACACATCTCAGCAAGACTGTGAGTCTTTTTCTCCTAAAGAATAACTGAAAAAAACAAAAATATGAGAAGCAGACATTCCTTTGTGAGGACAAAGTTAATAAAACATTTTATTTGGGAAGTAGACACGATACAATTGGAGTTTGAAGGTGCACTTAGCTCTGTTCTAATATTTCAAATTTGACAACCCTTGTCAAAAGATGTTAAAAATTGTTTTGTGGTCGAACAAGTCACTCAGCAAGAATAATTTTTAAGCAGCTTTTCTTTTTGTTTCAGTTAAAATTAAAATCCATGCTGTGTAATCCTTGGAGTCAATCTGTAATTAAGGGGATTTGAAGAGAGACCACGCATCGCATTAATGATAAAATTTAATATCTGTTTTAATACTCTAACATAAGAAAAAAACCCTAAGCAACATACAAAAAGCAATCACCTCCCTATTTTGTGTGAACGCAGCATATATACACCATTACTATGTCTAGCAGCAGTGCTGTATTTGATGTCAGCTTTTTGTTTATAGACCAAATGTTTCAGGATTTAGCATCTACAGAGCTTAAAACTGCATCTGCTTGAAAGCTGGCACCCAGATTTAATAGGCTAGATAAACAGATTTTATTTTATCTAGTTTGGAAAATGAGTGTTTTTGTTGTTACTGTTGTATAGCAATTCCAAACGGAAGGAGCTATCAGCAGCATTTCCAAGGTTTTAGTCACTCTCAGTCACTCACCCACTCTCTCCTCCAGCATCTACGACATTATTAATTACAGCTCAACTGTAAGAAATAGGAGTAGATAACCAATTAAAACCAATTCATTTTATGTGATGTTCTTAAACGCTTAAAAGTCTAACACAATACAAAATACTATGTTTGGTATACTGTCTCCTCTAGACTACATGCAAGGCAAAAGTTTGGAATCTGTGTCTCTTCAAAATGCAGCTAGTTGACACCAAGTAGTGCATTCAAACCATTTACTCAGTTGTTTAACAGTGGAGCAAACAGAGTTCCATTCTTAATCCAGAAACTCATACTAAATAGTTTCATTCTTTCAGGAGACAGGATGAAGGATTAAAGTACCACGGCAATGAGGTATCATGATTCACTCATTTTTTTTTTCCAAAGAACTCAGTAAGAAGCATGGTTAAAGTAGAGGTGCTGTTAATGAGATTTTGCATGGAAAGGTTTTGAAGAGACACGATGTTTTTCACTGAAAAAGGGTAATAGATTCTTTTAACATGGACATCAAAGACTTTTCTTGTTAAAATATCTTATGGCCTGAGGTCTACTGAAAGAACTAGCAAAGCATCAATGTATTCTTACCAGATCTTCTTGTATCATGCAAGATACCTAGTTTACAAGAACAAATCGGAACAGAATTTCCTCTGATCTCTGAATATTGTCACAACAATCTAAATATGTATATAACACATTTGGGATTTAGGACCTAGTCCCATCAAAATTGAAGTGCATGTGGAACTCACAGGCTTAGAGATCAAAGCAGCAAAGGGCTAGTTTCTTCTCAAAATTTAGATCCTATAACAGTAAGTATTAATGTTGGCAAGACGTCTCTTCAGCAGTCACCACTACATACGCGCACAGAATAAGGCCTAATCTACAAGATTAGCTTCAGTGTTTGACAGCCTGGTCCAAATGATGCTTTTAATGTAAAAAAATAGCTCAAATGGTATTGATTTTCAAAAAATAAGTTCTCTAAATTTTTCAAAATATGTGGCCAAGATATTTGTAAAGAAAGAACTCTATGCACAAGTCACACCACCACCACCTTAATAAATCCATTCAGCACAGAAAGTATTTTATTAAATAAACAAACAAGCATTGAAATGGTCATCTTGACTATGATCCACAAGGAAATGGCAAATTTATGAAGCTGTATGAAATCTGAATATGTCTAGTAAAACTGTGAAAGATGACATCTGTTCTTTAGTGGAGAATCAGTTCTAGAGATAGAAAATCCGGTATCAACCAACACAGTTTAGAAAATAAAATCCCAGAAGGTTTCTTTATATATTGAATCTAACTACAAAATGACATTTGGGTCTTTGAGTTTAATTTTAAATTGCAAATTCGGCTGCTTAGCAGCTTAACACAATCACCAATACACATTAATACCATGTTCAAGCAACGTGATATACACTTATTTACTATTACGCAATAGTATTTGTTACTTCAGCTTCCTATCCAAAGTTTAAAAAGAGCTCTTTTCTGATTTCACCTTTTTATTGCTTTTTCTTTGTAAAATATATTTACCTTATCACTAAGGAAGGCTGAATTTTGGAAGTAACAACACAGTTGACAATTTTGGAAGCAACAACACAGTTGACAATTTTGGAAGCATAAGAACTTGAAGTTTTAATTTCAAATGTATTTTACAGGAGAAATCAGATCATCTTTGAATGTTTTCAGTGAATAATTCATTTTTTGTGCAAGTGCAATGACCAATTTTGATTCAGCTACATGACAGAGCTATGCATGCAGTGCTTCTAAATATGAAGATAAACCTAATATATGTTGAATTGAAATCCTAATGCATTGATATACTTCTGCTGAAGAGAAGCTTACTATATACCTTTCAAGTATTCAAATAATAAAAAACAAGGCTATGTATTTCATATGCCAGAATTCTAGTTGTGCTTGTGTTAATCAGTAAAGATAATGTTAACATACTTTCTGAATAGGTGGTACACCAGTGTGCCTGCACAGGGTTTTTACGGTTAAGGTCTGGAAACTCAGAATTACTGAATTATCAAATTTCATACTTGATCCCCAATGTATAGTTTACTACTCAAAAGCTTACTCCTAGAGAAAACCAAAGTCCAGCTGCCAATCCATAATCTCATTAGAAAAGCTGTGGAGACCTACTGGAAGAAAGGTGAGGAATATTTTACTTCATAAAGTGCACTTTCATAGAAGAAAAATAAAAAGATGAAAATAAAACCAAGTCCATTCATTCCTTCTGCTCTTCAAGCATTCTCCTAATGACCTGTACACTGCTAGGGTAGAAATACACATCCACACCCACTGCACAGAGGGAGTACATACCTCTTCTCCTTAGCAACCTGAAGATGTGAAAAGCAGAGTCCACTTGTCCTTTACCTCTCCGCGTGGCCACTCACATGGAAGTCAAATCAGGATTTTGCTCTTATTTATGGTGAAAAGAAGGGGATTTTCAAAAGCCTCTCAGTGATCTAGGAGCACAAGTGCCCTAATACCAAAAACGCACCTCTGCACCAGACCAAATAAATAGATGGGAATTAAAAAGGACAGGCAAAATGAGTCCCAACTCCTCTGAGTAAACGATGGCTAAGCACCAAGCTGCACTTTCTGGACATGGGGTCTTTCAACTTCATCTCATTCTAAAACCTAAAGTTTCTCACCTGGGAATGGAATAGGAAAGAATCAGATTACAGTAAAAAGATAAATAAAAGCAAACTCCTAGCACCTTGAGGCTTCTGAATCAAGGCTAGTCTGTAGCCTTAGAATCATACTAAGACCTAATGTTTCAGTGTCTTCCTTTATCATCCATCCCTCTTCTACTCTGAACCATACTTGCATGATCACTTGCATGATCATTTGCATGAAAATGCAAAGGTTCTCCAATTCTGAACATAAATTTGGATAAACTTAAACATACAAATACCAAAGATTCCTTTTTAGTAAATACCTAAAATTCTGAAATATTTATATTGATCCTTTATTCTGTCCCTGGTTTCCTCTACTCAAAATTCAAAGTAGATTCTATCAATTCTGAGAGGCGTTTGAGATAAGGAGGTCATGGATGGGTCAGAGCAAGACCTTTGCTGTTTAATGACCCTGTAACTTGCCTTTTGCACAAGAACTTAGGTTACTACCTTTTATACATTTTATTTTAGGACAAATAACTGACATGTTGTTGTGCACTCAGGCTCAAGATTTTGTTGCTGCTCAAACAAAAGAGAATCATTTTCCTGTGCAGCATAAAAAATGAAGGGTGTAGAGTAAGACACTGAAAAAATGATTGAAAATTAAGATTTACCACACTTTTTTTCTGCATGTATGAATAACAGATCATATGGAGAAAGATGCAACATTTATGAAATAAAAAAATAATACATAACAATGATACTCCTCATCTTCGTTCATTAAATCTGATATCTTGTCTCCAGAATCAAATAATACTCGGTACCTCTGAGAAAGGAAAACCTTAACTTGGTTAAATATTTTTGGTGCTTCCTTTGTTTTACGATGGTACAATCCTGACAGATACTTTGAAAACTATCCCAGTGAAGATTAGGGATTATATTATTAATAGAAACTAATGCTAAATGCTACTTTAAACATTGCAGAAAACAGTTACTATTTTATGTACAAAATGGCTTCAGATTTAGAATCTCTTAACTAAGTTTAAAAACATTTTCCATAGTATCAGAAAGTGGCAAGTGAAGGAGGGAGTCCTAGCTTTCTTATAGTAAGTCTGATACATCAGTCTCTGTGACTGTTTTACAATTAGATTAACGTATATCCTTCATTCCTGCTCCATGCAATCCTGAAATGAAGCTCCATACTAGTGGGAAAATCAAAGAATTTTTTTATAGCTGTTTGAAGTGTGGCAATATGACACCTCATTGACGTTACAAAGGTTCATAGTAGTACTAGTATTGAGGTGTTATTGAAGGAAGGAAAAACGAACCCATGACTCGAGTGACAAATTATACCACTGGAGATGGCAACGAAGCTTATAGTTTTTGTTTTCTTAAGAACTAATCTTTCTTTATAAATTGCTTTTTTAACATGATTGTGGTTTCTATGGTATGTTTTGCTTATGTATCAGATTCTGTGATTCTAATTTACAAAAATACTGATGAATTTCAGTGCATTTTAGAACACACTAATTTTTTATGATTGGTTTAAGGCATCAGTGTCATCTCTATGAAGATAAGGAGCGAAAGAGCAGGTAGCAGACAGCTTTCTACCTGGCCACAGCATGCCTGCATAGTTTGTTCTGTCTTGTTCCATCATGTTCCAACTTCAGAACATTTGCTTATTTCAGGATATGTATTTCCAGAATACATATATCTGAGATCTGCTCCAGGCCCATAAACTATTCCAATTTTGAGGTTCTTTAGCAGAGCTTAGACAAAAAACTAAAAATGCTGCAGAATATTTACAATTGAAACAAAGCATCCTCGAAACTGGAAGGCCAAGTGGCAGTGTCACTGAGCAAGGAAGCAACTTTCAGGAAGTCACCCAGATGGCTATCAAATGAATCAACCATTAAAAGTGGAATCTATCCTGTTAGAAGGAAAAACAGGTGCATGAAAGTGCAAAGTATTTGTAAATGTTAAGTTAATAACATAATGTGCAGATGCAATCCAATTACAGGATGGTTACATGAAAAACATGGATGAGAGGGCTTTGTCAACGGGAAGTCCACGCATGGTCACAGAAGCCTATTACCATGAAAGAGATGATTCCTTGCATACCAAAAGCAAGGACGTAGAAGCAGCCTAGATGACTATGAGAATGATAATCCACATTTAGAATAACCCGAAAGCCGTGGAATGCAAAACATTGCATTCCAAGAATTTGCTGCATTCATCAGAAATAATAATTCTGCTGCTCAGAAGTAGTAACACCAACTGACTTCATGGGAAGACAATTTTCACCTGTGAAATGAAAACTGAAAAATAAAAGACTCAGCCAAAAAGTTTGAATGACCACATCATCCCCATTGACAAAGGGACATTTACACTATATACAAACAGTTGCTTATGTTTAAGATTGTCAAGAGTAATCTGGTGTCAAGAGAGATTTGAAGGCTGTCAAATAAAAAGCAACAGACTTCCAAAGAACTTTTAGCAGAGCAGAGGAAAGCTGACATCAAACAAAAAGTGTGAATGAGTAATGAATTTCTTAATGCTTAGAACTGAACCAAAATTCAATAAATATATCTGTTTCGGTTAAGAGACATTCAGCGTCTGTTAACAGGAGAGAAGGAAGACTTACAGTCCCTGGGAAAGGTGAACAAACTCTTTTAGCCAAGATATTGTATGTTCCGTCTCTCAAGACACATTCAGTGTCATTCTTGTGCCGCTGTTTACAGATAATATGAAGCATGCTAAAATTCTTTAAGACATACAGTGCTCTAGACAAGCACAATTAATTAGACAGCTACAACTCAGGACCATTTTCTAGACAAATGTTGTTCTGCCAATAAATTTTCACACTCATCCATATATTACTTTGCTCTGAAACAATTCTGAAAGACTTGAGATGACAATAAGTAAGAAACACCACTGCTTGGTCTTCTCTCACTTGAACACACACTTGAACTTCATGGTCTAATGGTCTAGGGGTTAGGGAGATGATGGGATAAAGGTTGGACTTGATGATCCTGGAGGTCCTTTCCAACCATGGTGATTCTATGATTCTATGAACAGAGTCCATGAAATCCTGAGTAGCTGCTGTGCAGAGAACACTGTACACACATAGCTGCCATGCCAGACAGTGCTGCCAGTGAAAGAACAACCTTACAGACACAGGAAGGTGGCATGGCCAGTGCAGCTGAAGAAGCCAAGACAAGAACTTGGGTAGGTCTATTTGTTTCCTTCAATTTGAAAACAATCCAAGGCTTGAATGAGTTCAGAATTCTGGCCCATAGTGACGCCTTAGTAAACCCAGAGCAGTACAAACAGCCCTGCTGCCTGTCCACACGGCCACTTCATGACATCACAAACTGACTGCTGAAAATCATGCAAGTACTAATGTTACCAAACATCATTTCTACTCAGCTCCCGGGTAGACATTTCATATAAATCAGATTTATCAGACTCTGGAAGCCTGTGTTTCTAACGGGACTCTGGACAACTTTACTCTCAGTGAAGGGCAAGTGTCTCAACTTATTTCCCCTGCTTTCCATCAGGGGAAAACATTGTGTTATTTGCTTATAGCACATTTATCAACTATTTTAACTTTCAACTCCCTACACAAATTAAGATACTTTTGGTCAGTGAATACAAATGTCTATCAGTGCTAGAACATTTATGACCAGATAGGAGGAGACCATCACTAAGAATGTAGTTGCCAGATCTGCATAACTAAAGCCTACCAGCCTAGATGGCTACAAAAAACAATTAACAAAACTGACCACTGAAAATTATACTAGTAGATCAAATTCCTGAACTTGGCCTTTTGACTCATGGTCAAATACATGCGCTAAATGAGTCAGTTCCTGACCATAGGGGATCCATGTAAGCAAACTATTAACACTCTTAAATGTATGACAGCAGATGAAGGAGAAATCTCTGGCTGAGGATCTCCAGATCTGAACTGACCAGGTCATGACATCTGTCTCAAAGGAATGATTGGGTCCAAGGAAACTTCAAATGACTGCTTTAAAGACCACTCAACCAGTGCTCACATTTTTTCCACTGGGATTGAGGGGGAACATTGGTCTCCCTTTTTGTACATACAGATAACTGGGTGGGTTGTCAGAAGTCTGTAGCAACAGCTTTTGGAGACACTGCAACTTTAGCAGAAAGGAATGCAGAAAATTAATATTGAATTAGAACATGGACAGAATTATTTCTGCAGGAGTTGTACATGGCCTCAACTTAGTGTTCATTTACGGCATGATGCACCGACTTACAATGATATCCTCTGTGGTGTACAGTACTATTTAATAATATCAGCCATAAAGTGACTAAACATGTTTCCAGCATGGATAAGAGCTGAACAGACTTGGGTCTAACCTTAGTGAGAACCTTTAAGACCTTGTGATTAAGTGGTTTTGGGTGTAGCACAAGCAAAGGCTCCCTTCAATGCAATTAAGATTGCAACTGTATCTACCCTGCCTGATAAAGTGTCTAGGAAGCAGCAACTGAAGAAAAATGTTTGTGCGTTCTCATCCACATCCAGATTGTCAGCAGCATGTTTTGAATTTGACTAGGTCTTTTATTTCCATCTCCACTATGTACTTAAAAGCAATGCAAGCATTCTAACTTCAGCAAACTTCCACTCAAAATATTAATAGTGAAGTCATGTACTTTATAACAAGTTTTACAGACAAGGTAGCAAATTTCTCTCTCACATCATCCAAGCATTTAAAAAAGGGCACATACTGCTTTAGGGTAGCTACTGGAGAGCGAAATGAACTCATTGTGGCTTTCTACAACCTGAACTACACAACTCTGAAAGCAGAAGTGGCACCCTTCTTAGGAGAAGAAACTGAACTACTGAAACGGCTCTTGCACAAAGTTAGAGGTTACAGTTTACTTTGATAACTCCTCCAGTATTTTATCCTCGTGTAAGTTATTAAAAGAATAGCATGAAGAACCCTTCAGGATTACCTGTAACAACACATTATTTCCAAGAGAGAACCTCCAAGAAGCCAGTTAACTATGCCTATTGCTCCTGAAATGTTCCTGAAGTTTCAGAAATATATAGTTCATAAATGCAAGGGCATACTTTATCTCCTCACACTGAGCAGCAGATCTGCCATCTGCTTCTCCCCTTCTACTTCCAATTTGAAGCTGGCATCCCAGTCTTCAAATATACCTATATATTAATTTGTAAATGTGATAGCAGTCCCTTTTTTATGTACCAGCACATGACATCCCAAATGAAAAGCATGATTGCTTTAGGGTTAGCACCACAGAGTGAGCACTCAAGCTGAGATTTCACAGGTCGATACCTGTTAGATACAGATAGAACAGAGGAACTCATAGAAAAATGTGAGAGAAATGGATGGATTTTCCAACATATGAATATTGCTGAGTTGCTTCCTTGAAAAAAAAAACCCAACGACTCTGAAGTAAGCACAATATTTTAAAGCATCTTCTACCAAACAGTAATACCATACCAACAAGTAGATTAATAGCAAGTTTATACTTTTTTGCAGAGCAATATCTAGTTACTTTCTAGCTAGAAACTGGAGAAAGGTCTAACACCCACTTCACCAGTGGGTAACATAGCTATTCATCTGTTAGCTATGACATATTGGTAATCAGCAGTCAGTTCCTATTACTTACACAGCACTGCAGTTAACAGTGCAACAGTCAAAATGGCTGAAGTAGGCAAAGGGATGTTCTGGATGTGGCTGGGCCTTGACACATTCAAAACTTACGTTCTAGGTTTCTAATAAATCAACCTGATCTTTGTTGCCCCATGTAAAAGTAAAGTATTTAAAGGCTTTTCTCTCTTTAGAATTTTCTAGGGTGCAATTAAAAACTGTAATAAAATGTAAAAATTGTATGTTGAACTGGAATGTGAATAGAAGAGAGGAGACTGGAATCTCTCAGTTTCCCACCACTGGTTCAGACAAATTTCCCTGGATTACAAAGCATTTCAAAAGCATGTGTCTCCATCAGAAGCAAATAAGAGGCTTTACAGCCATAAACCAGCTCTAAACTTGTTAAAATGAAGATCTGAAACTCTAAACTTAAAAACATTGTTAGAATTAGTTTTTGCAGATAAGGGCTACGGCTACTATCTTCTGAAAGAAGTGCTTTATTCCATAGTCAATATTATATGCCTAAATAGCATGAATACTACATGTTTTACAATAGTAGTAAGCATTTAAAACTTCATGTTAAAGTTTTTCTTATTTTTTTTAAGGCTCTTATGACATCAGATTCTTTTGGGATCATGCTCTTCATGGATGATACCTTGACTAGTCAGCTGGATTTGGTTTTGTGGCTGGCATTGTCAAGCAGATATAGAAAAATAGTTTCTACTCTAAGAATCTGGGAAACCAGAGCTTAATACAGTTTATGACACTCATAAGCGAGTATTTAAACCAAGTCTTCTAGAGTGACTTTTTCACAGGCTTCACCACTAGAACAACTACCAAACTGCTATGCATGGTGGATTTCCTGCCCTTGACACAATTCTTATGTATCAGCAGAAAGCAGATGACATCAGCTACAGTTGCTTTATGACACTACTGTAGATGAGTTTGACAGCTCCTTCGGGTCACTTTTTGCCTCTGACTCTAAGTTTATGATATTATTAAGTAAAACCATGGAAGCATGTAGGATGAATTCTACAGAAACTCACAATTAAAAAGACTGATTAGTCAGAAAAACATAACAAAACAAGCCAATCATAACCAAAGATTAACATCTTCACAGCTCTGAAGGAGATTAATAACCTTTACAAGTTCTAATGACATAATGCTTGGATGGAGTAAACTCATTTAGTCACTAAAGGGCACCTGATTTGCGTATCATCATGAAACAGCCCTCTTCTCCATTTTGAGAGTTTGGCTTGGAAGTAAAATTAGTATGTCTCTCTTGTCTTTTAAGCAGATTAATAGCTGCTTTAAGAAGAATGTGATGCCTAATTAAAAATTACAAAATAAATTGGCCTGTGAAAAAAAGGTCATACATTTTCCATGAATTTTCACATTGTTTTTTCACTTTTCTGTGTTCAGTTGAATCAGCTATTTCAGTGTATTGTGGGAATACATGTATCAGAATCAGTAGAGACCAAATGTTAATTATGAAGGCCAAATACAAATGAATAATCTTATATATAGACCCTGACACATTAGAACTGCAAAGCACTCTGAAGATCTTACTTTATGAAAACGTACTAAGAGTGCAAATGTATAGGCTCTTAGGAAGCAATTATCCCTAAAAGATTTAGCTATAATTCAATCTGAAATATTATAAGAGATTTTTTAAAAGGTTTTCACAAAGAAAAGGATTATTTTACTTTAACTATGAAAATAGGAGCCTGTGTGCTTCCCTGAATGACCTCTGTGCAGTTGTGGGCATTGCTTGGAGGGAAGATTTGAAACTGGCCTTTTTGTTCAATTAATACAATCCTCTATGAATAATAAGAATGTTAGAAAAATTAAAAGCACCTGTTTGGCATTGTGGGACTGAATGGCCTGCATCACTGTAAGGAATATTCTATACAAAAAATACACTGTGTGGAAATTTTAAATCATGTACTACTAATATATATGACAGATTAGTTAAGAAGAGCAATCTTATCAAAGATGTGCAGATGTTATATTGCACAATAAGATGAAATGGCACAGTGTAGGTCTATACAGCATGCCTTATATGTTTTATTTGTCACTTGATCCTCAGGTGTGACATGGGATCTAAAAGTATAAAAAAAAGTATGCAAGAGAGCTTACATCATCTTTGTGATTTCTAGATCCTGGATCCAGCCAATTTACTGCCACAGGTAACTGTAAAATTACAGGAGACTGTAAAGTCTGTCTCTCTTCTGCTTTGCCTCACTCAGGAGTCTACAGGCTGCTACCGCCTCAAAGAAAGGTGACAGTAGCCCTGTGGGCTAATATAACTAAAAATAAAGCTGAAAGCTTGTATCTTATGTTACCTATTAGACCATAGCATGAGTGGAATGAAATAGGTTTCTTGTGGATTGGACTTATGCTTTTTTCCTTCTGAGCAACTCACTACTGCGAGACAATTTTAAAAAGTAAGAAAGAAACCATATTCATTGGGTTTTGCTGTTAAGCGGATTTCGGGACCCCACAGAGGTAATGATCTCATCTTTTATCACAAACTTTTATGCCATCCTTAATCTAGCTGATCCTGATTACTATGTTTTTATCCAGTTAAGACTGCAAGCATGCTTACACCACATCTGATGTTATACCACTTCCATTACTCCCTGAAGAAAATCTAAAGCAGATCAATTCCTAATCTGGCACCTATCACCAGCATACAACTTTTGCTGAACTGAATCAGACAACATTAGTTAAATTTTAAAAAGGGAAAATTAAAGGGTTTTTTTTTTGTAAAAAAAACTTTTCCAACTGAACCTAAGTTGGACAGACACAGAAGAAATACCTGGACTCCTTCTGGAGGACAGGTGTTCACATCTGAATTAACAGTATATAGCACAGTTGTTTGCACGTGCAGATGGCTGTAGTAAATGTAGTTCTTTGGATCATGGTGAAAACAAAAATAGTTGTGTTGATATTTAACCCTGCACCACAGAGACAAATAGCCTCTCCTATTTGTCAGATGACGGTCAGATGACCATATGGTGATCTGCAGCGGAGAGGAGACAGGAGGGGATTCCTGGATCTGTACACGCACTCCGTACACACACTTATAATAGCTACTGAGCGCATACAAGAGGCTGGAGGTGGCAGTTAAGAACAAGAGGGTTTCACAGGGGAGGTGTGTGCCAAGACCCCACCTGTCAGGGGGCTCTGGCTGGATATTTATCCGTCAGGGAGCTCTGTTGCTGAAGGCCCAGAGCACCAGTCAAACCCATTTCTAAAGGAGTCGCCGACATGACTTTCATCCCTACCAGCCAGTCCATATTTTCTAGGCTGCAGCTACACTAAAAAAGGGTGATAAGCATTTCATTTACATGAGTGCTTATGTGGGGATGAATGTTCATGTCCTGTATATCAAAGCTAACTACTATTGCCAGTATTTCATAGGGGCATTTTAAAGTTTCAAGCTCAAGAATTCAACTTGCCCCACTGGCCTTTTAAAAAGTATTTTGATGGACCCGTCCTCACTGCAGACAACAGTAATATGAACTGAGACAAACTCTACAGAGGTACAATATTAAAAAAAGCTCAACTCCACCAAAAATTGAAAAGCACTCCTTTTTTCCTCCCCAGACTCTCATCTCTAAAAGACTACAACCAATTAACCCTTAACTTAGAAAAATAAAAAATGCCTGTGACAGCCCGAAATTAAATTCTTTAAAGATTAAGTGTTGGGAGAGCAGTATCAGGCTTAGAATGAAATCCTAGTAACACTCTGAACTATTAAGTCACTTCTGTCTCTGAAAATATAATTATTCTCTAAGCATTATGTCAGGCAATATTAAACATAATGTAGTTTTAATAAAACATTTCTGTTTTCTAACGAAAGAAAATAAATGTGCATAAAATCTTCTATGACAGAAAAAACAAATTGGCATGCAAATAATGAAAAACAGTGCTACACTCCATAAGTAGCATGCTCAGCAAGCATTAACTTTTCGTGATACCAGATTCTAAACAATACTATTACTGTGATCAGAAAAAGCCCTGAATGTTTACGATCTCTATTTCTAGTCATCTGAGGGTAGATTGCTTTCTGTATTGCACACCTGATTTTGTAATATTCACCACAGATTCTGATAGTAATTATAAACCCATGGAACATACAGCATTTGTGTGGCACACAGCCTCTCTGTGTTTATTCATTATATCTTTTTTTTAACTGAGAAATGTCAAACTACAGAAGGATTTACCTTGATTCCTATACTTTAAGTCAGTCAAGTTGTTGCACAAATAATGATGTTTCCCAAATATAAAAAAATACAAGAAAAAGGAGGCAGAGAAAAATCTGCCTATAAAGACGATATGTTTGGATCTTGCTGCCTGAATCAAACACAGTGTCGACAGAGTAACTTCTGTATTTATATTGTCTCTCCACCAGCCATAAAAGACATTTTTAAGAACACAGTGGTTGAACAGATGCACACAGTGCTTGCACGCATTACCTGGCATAGTCTCTTATTCTGGTTAGTGGTGAGATTGCTGGTTATGTAGCTATCAGTTCCACTGACATTACAATTTTCCTTTCTCAAAGCAGCAATAACCTGTCACTTTACACTGTCCTTTTTCTGACCCTCTCCCGTCTCTCTGCTCATTTTTATTCTTATTGACAAGACTTATTATTCCTTCTCCCAATTCCAACTAGCTACCCTTTTGCAAATAGTAGTATCAACTATGTGGTCACTAGTAGTATAGGTCAACAATGTTATTAATATAGCACACACTGCTGGGAGCAGATCAAACAGCCATGCTTTAAAATATTAGTTCTGCAAAGGTACCATGAGGCAAATAGTTGCTGTTTTCTTCACATTATGAAATGTAATATTGCAAGAACAGACTGCAAGAATTTAGTGTTAATTACCAGCCCAAAAATTTGGAGAATATGTTATTTTTTTCTTGTTGTTTTCATACACAAAATAAAATAAAACCATAACAGAAGGGTGCTGTATCTGTGTTTAAAGAAGGGGTTGTTGGCAAACACCATAGCTCACTTCTGCCGAAATGTACACAACTGATATATGCAGCCCAGAAAGCTGGCACCAGGGGCTTACAACCTTAATTTGCCTGCAAGAAGAAATGGAGATTTACCTTCAGAGCACGTTCTTGATTGTTTTCAGCAGTCAGATGTCTCGTGTTGTTTGCTGAAGTCTGGTTCTGCTCTTTCAGATGATGAAGCTCCTGCTCCAGCCGTTTGCACTGCAACGAGGAAAGAATCCCATTAAGTAGGGGAGTGTGGGCATATTTTTTTCAAAAAGCCAAATGAATTAACATAAATAACGCCATCACCATTTCTGCAGTAGCGAAAGCATCAGAAAAACACAAGTTACAACCCCAGACCACTACTAGAGCTATGTTTTTTAAATATGCATCATTATTCAATTTCTTCCTGGTTCAACTGTATGCCAAAAAAAGCTAAGTTTAGTATCAGATAAAGACATTTTACAGAACATTTGGAAAAGTCTTAAAAATGTCAGGTTGCATTTCTCCTAGTTATGCCAATATAAGGCCAGATTTTGGCTTTTATGTATTAAGTGGATATAAAGGAAGCAATACGTGCTTTTAGAAACGCAGGATCCAGCCTTTTATTAGAAAATACACATAAAATTTTTATACTTGTATTTTTCATGTTAAGAGACTACTCTAATTCCCAAACACACATCACATCTTGAAAGAAAAGAAGTTTTAAGATTGTTTTGTTTAGATATTTAACTTAATGTCGAAGAATGAAAAATTTAACATCTGCTGTTGTCAGTCGAACATCTATTTTAAAGATCTGTAAATTGTGAGCTAAATTACTTTTTTTTCTTTTTTTTTTTTTTTTTTTATGGTAACTGTAAGAGCTCTTGCCCAGTTACCTTGGTTTGAAAGAGTAATTAGTTGTCAGCAGACAGTTCATTGTCTTATGAAAAAACCCCCCTGGTTTACAAAAAAAATGGAAAACAAAACAGATGAAGCACGAGGAAGACAGAGGAACAACTGTTAGAACCAGGGAAAAACACAATATTAGCAGGAACATATTACAAGCAGGTCGTTTCAATATCGCCACCAAAATCCAAAGCTGATAGACTGTTGGAATTAGAAAACAACTAATTAATAAAAAGTATGTTAATAAATATTTTCTGAAAACACTAGTGAGAAAGGAGTGAGAATCATGATATAACACCCATGTAAGCATTGCTGTCTCAAATGAAAGACCTGGAAACATCAGGCTGTTGTGCTGTCTTAGCGACTGTGGAAAACATAGAACTGAGCTTCCGATCAAGCGTATACAACCTACTCCTGGAGCAATTCAGTGACAACAAAGCGTGTCTCATGTCAACAACAAAAAAGGAAAAACTGTGCAACAGAGAGCTGTAGCACTGCAAAAATTAGAACTGAGGTCTAAGTAAAATAAGGAGTATTAAAAAAATTGTAAAGACATACCAATACATACACTTCTTAAATACAAAATCAGTCCTTAACAATGTACTGCACATAAGGTATCCCACATAGTAGACAAACCAGAATGATTCAATCCTATGTTTGAATAAGTTCTAAATAATTATAGGTGACCAATAGCACTATTATAAAAATTCAGTTCACATATGTTTTGTTGTATTTCATTACCTCTGTTAGAAATCTGGGCTCATTCCTAATAGGATTACTTATTTTAAAGGCAGCAAATCTCTCTGGCCTAGTACATTCTCTCAGTGTCTGTTGTCAAATTCCTTAATGTACAGTTTTATTTTTATTGCAAGAAAAAGAGAAAGACACTTTCCCATAAAATAGGGAAATACAGAAATAATGTTAAGATACATTTGATTGCAAATATTTTTACAGGCTTGAGACATTTAATGTCTATGTTTATATCTCACACACACAAAAAATCACAAATCACAGAATCACAACTGTAATTCTTTTTCCATGTCCAGCAAGAAGACTATGTGTCTGCAGACATAGAATCATAGAATGCTTTGTGTTGGAAGGGGCCTCAAAGATCACCTAGTTCCAACTCCCCTGCCATGGGCAGGGACACCTTCCACTAGACCAGGTTGCTCAAAGCCCTGTCTAACCTGGCCTTAAACAGTGCCAGGGAGGAGGCAGCCACAACTTCCCTGTGCAACTTGTTCCAGCGTCTCACCACCCTCACAGTAAAGAATTTCTTTCTAATATCTAATCTAAATCTACCCACTTCCAGTTTAAAACCATTATCCCTTGTCCTACCACTACATGCTCTTGTAAAAAGTCCCTCCCCAGCTTTCTTGTCAGCCCCTTCAGGGACTGGAAGGTGCTATAAGGTCTCCCTGGAGCCTTCGCTTCACGCTGAACAACCCCGACTCTCTCAGCCTGTGTTCACAGCAGAGGTGCTCCAACCCCCTGATCATCTTCATGGCCTCCTCTGGACTTGCTCCAACAGCTTGATGTCCTTATGTTTGGAGCTCCAGAACCGGACTCAGTACTCCAGGTGAGGTTTCACAAGAGCAGAATAGAGGGGGAGAATCACCTCCCTTGGCCTGCTGGTCACAATTCTTTTGATGCAGCCCAGAATACAGGTGGCTTTCTGGGCTGCAAGCACACATTGCCAGCTCATGTTGAGTTTTTCATCAACGGCCACCCCCAAGTCCTTCTCCTCAGGGCTGCTCTCTATCCATTCTCTGCCCAGACTGCACTTGTGCTTGGGATTGCCTCAACCCAGGTGCAGGACCTTGCACTTGGCCTTGTTGAACTTCATGAGGTTGGCATGGGCCCAGCTCTCCAGTCTGTCAAGGTCCCTCTGGATGGCGTCCCTTCCCTCCAGAGTGTCAACCATGCCACACAGCTTAGTATCATCCATAAACTTGCTGAGGGTGCACTCCATCCCACTGTCCATGTTGCTGACAAAGATGTTAAATAGCACTGGTCCCAGTACCAATCCCTGAGGAACGCCACTCGTCACCGGTCTCCATGTGGACATTGAGCCATTGACCACCATGCAACCATCCAGCCAATTGCCTGTCCACTGGGTGATCCATCCATCAAATCCATGATTTTCCAATTTAGTGACCAGCATGTCGTGCAGGACAGAGTCAAATGCCTTGCACAAGTTCAGGTAGATGACATTGGTTGCTCATCCCTTATCTACCGAAGTCATAACTCCATCATAAAAGGCGAACAAATGTGTCAGGCATGACTTGCCATTGGTGAAGCCATGTTGGTTACATGAAGGTGCTAATAAAACTATTGAAGAACTAAACTCAGATTATGCATTTTTTTTCTTGAGCAGTGTTTTTTCTCTAGCATACATGATCTAAACACCATTTAAAAAATAAAATCAATTTACTACTTCAGGCATTATTATGACACTTCACACATTACATCATGTAAGATCAGCAGGCCTCTCACTTTTCTGCTTTGCCAACAATCTTCTTCAGAACAGTGCTTTGGAATTCCCAATTTGACAAAATCATAGCTTTCTTACAGTAAATATTATTTAAAAGGTCAAAATCTCAATCTACCTGAATTTATATTCATGTTATTCTCTTGATTTCAAAAGAGAAGTGAAAATATGCTTATAGCAAGACCTAACTACAGGACCACATGGATAAAGAACTTTATGTACAGGGCAGGTCGCACAACTAAGGGTATGGATGCAATCTTACTCTGCTCTCCACTCCTGTGAAGACAGGACAGTGAAATAAACAGCAGCAGTGGGACTCTAGTATCATACAGCATATAGAGCTTGTACAATAAAGATGTAACCCAAGTAACATAAAATGGATGGACCTCCTATCATGTAAACCTCGACATGATTACATTTACATTAATCTCCGTAGCATTTTGTAATTAATCTTTAATTTCATTTCCACTAAGAATGTTGATATCTGAAAAAAAAAAATAGGCATATTCAAACAGCATACTGCTCGAATCCATTTTGAAGGTATCATTAAAACACATGATAATCTAATTTGACCTTTGCACCTGTCTTAATATGTTGGAAGCAAGGTATTAGCAGAAGACATTCTGAATTATCAATCAAAATGTATTTATTCCTAGCTGTCTAAGAAGTAAAATAATTATCCTGTTTGTGAAAGTATTATAATACTCTTAAATGGCAACACTGTGTCTTACTAAAATTTTATACTCTGCAACACTTTGATACCTGAACTACTTTTAAAACATTAAAATAGCATTCTAAAACCAAGCACTCTTTTTCACAAGAACAAGATCATATGAAATTTCTGTGTAATTTTGCTGTAAAGAAAAGTTTTAAAAATAGAATTTTAAACAATGCAGTCCTTCTATTCATTTCAGCCAACATTTTTTGAATTCTGTGTCATTAGTTGTTAGCAAGGTCCAGTAAAAATAGATGTTCTTTTAAAGAACATGTGTTTTTATTGGTTCACTCCAGGGCTCTAAAATGCCAACAGCTGCAAGTAAGAAACTGGATTTCCTTCCAAAAACATATATAAAAATACTTTTTGGAGCATGTTGAAGATACGACATCGTCCAATGCAGTACTGGCAAAAAGGAAATGTTAGATGTATCCTTTTAAGAAAGCTGAAAGCTAAAGGAAGTGTTTCATTTTAAATATTAGAAATAAGAATGACTAAATTCTGTTATCCCAGACTTCTGGAAATTCATTCTTGGGAAAACTTCAAACAGAACACTCTTAAAGTCAGAGTCAAAATATTTTGCACAACACAGGTTGCCTAAACATCTGATCTGAGGTGTAAATGTGCACTTAAATGGAAGTTCCCATGAATTTAAGGCTTTATGAAAGATGTACTGTTAATTGATAAAACAGCTTCTTTACCTCAGATACTTTAAGTACATCAAGGAATACGAGAGCAGTGTAGATGGATGCCAAAGAGAATATGCCCTGATCGGAACACTAAAGACTTTGCTAAGTAAAGGATATAAAAGCATCACAAATGGTAAACATGTCTTTTTATAAAGGTTTCACACAAACAATTCACAAAGAATTAGCTTCGTCACACGGTCTACTGTGTGCATTCAGAGTTCAGTAGTCAGAGAGGCAATACTGAACATACAAAAAAACCCCCAAAACCCAATCAGAAAAAGGTTTTATCTCATTTTAAACCCTCATGTTTGTTCTCCTCTCTGAATATATGTCCCTCAAAAAGTCTCCTACCTTAGCCAGCCTCATTCAGGTAATAATGTACTTGTCAGACAGTGAACCTCTTTACTCCAAATGCTCCTTGAGCAACCATCAGTGCCCAACTCTACAGTTTTCACTACAACATTACCCATTCCCAGCAACATGCACTCAATATTCTCTTTAACCATATTTCCACAGTGCAGCCCAGCTGTGCTCTTCTAAACATACTCAGTCTTTCCAAACAAATACCTCTATAGCCATCACCAGATATATCAAGCAGCTAAGACACAAAATGAAAAGCAAAGCAGGTAACACACCAAAAGGATGAAAGATTGAGACAGTGAAGAAAGGATAGACATCAAGTACACCTGTTCTTCGCTTCCATCTTCTAATTTAAACCCTTAGGCTGCTGGTGAGTCTTTTTTAATGACCATCAGCTGACATGATTCAGTAGAACTAGGATGATTATGAGAGGCATCAGTTCAACCTGCAGCGGGTGCTGACCCCTTTCAGGTGAGAGGGTTAAGAACACCACAAGGAAAATCCAACCAAACTGCAAAATGAGCACCTGCTAAAGAGGACACTAATGGAGAGGTCAAGAAGTGAACCAGAAAAATCTCACTGAGTAAAGTCCTTGAGGCTCGCCCAGGAAGTGACTGCTAAAAGACAGCCCTAGTTCCAGGTACACCAAAGGAGCAAAGATGGTTTACAATGAATTATTTCAGAAGATAGAAAAATCAATGCAGATAACCACTTACTAGTGTTTGGCCTTTACTAGAAAATGAGGTTGCATTAACATGTCAAACATAACTTTAGCACTTGTATAAACAAATCACCTTTAATACACTGTCAGTTTTTCAGCATTTTCTTCTTCACCTTGTACCTATAACATGTTAACGTGGTGTTATGGTGCCTGCCATGTCTACACACATGGATTTATTTTTTTGATTATTACTTAACATGATTCTTCAGTGAAGTGTTCTGAAACAAAAGGTACAGATATTACACAAGAGTAAAGACAAATTTGCAAGCCATTGGAGAAAAAACATTAGTAGGGACTAAGATGGAATACAGCAAAATATTAACAGCAAGGAGAGCAACCCCCCTGCCCCCAACCATTTTGTCCCTGTGCAGTTTGTTTATAGGAAGACAACACCTTTCCCCAGAGGCCCCATGTAGAAGCGTATTTAACTCTGTTACTCAGGCCAATCAGACTGTGCACATGCTTTCAAAGAGACATACATGTTTTGCTACACTGGGGTCCCTCACACTCATCTCACTGAACTAGATAGTAATGTCAGGTGCATTACTCATTTTGTATTTCAGTACAGACTTGACACAGAGAAACGGTACTTTGAGACTCCTTGATTAAGGAAGCAACAGATAAAGATGAATGTAACAGAAAACTGTAACACTTCTTTACTACAAATGCAGTCTTGGTGGCTATTTAATCCTGTTACACTTATATTTGCTTTTAACATTACTATATAGCACACAAAGTTTTCCATTGTCTTTCATTAAAAGGGATCCGAACTAACCCCTCCTGAACTTATGGCAATATGCTAGGGAAAAAAAAAAAGTCAACAGATTATGCCATTTATATGCTAGGAAAAAAAAGGAAGTGATTTGTCTCATACAGATATGAGGGTCAAAGTCTAATGAAACAAATGTACTAGGACTAAGATGAGGCCAAATGCTGCACAAAGTTATTTCCTGAATTCTGAATTATATTTGTCTCACCCAATTAGTACATACAAAAGATAGTATCTTATGAAAATATATTTGTTCATCTAGAGCCCTTATCAAAACCTGTAATGCTTATAATTTTAAGAATCAGCTCTGGCTTAAACTTAAACTGCACTGATGAGATTGCTGAAAAAAAGGTACAGTGCGTAGATGGTGGTACCACAAGGTGCTTGCCCTGTTCTTGTACTCTTCCTGAAGCCTCAAACATTGGCTGAGTGGGGTCAGGGTGGTGAGGCAGGTGGATCTTTGGTCTGATCAGATCCCATCTGGTTAGTCTTACATGGTCTCCATAGTATAATAATAGATCTTGTACATAACCACAGCCTCCTACAAATAGCTTCATTCTGTCATTAAATTTAAGGTAACTTTTTTATTCATGTCAGATATAAACAAAAGCGAGTGCTTCGACTCTTACTATGGGTCAGCCAGTGCATAATTACTTGATTGCATATCAGGACCTTCACTTTAAACAGTGAGTACTCTATCACATTCTGTGAACTTTCACGCATGAATACTTTGCTGAACTGGAATCTCAATTATTGAAGTAGTAAGAAATAAAAAACTAGTTCCTACTGAGTAACCTGGGAAAATGATTTATGTCCTCCAAATCAGTGGAAAGTAGGAGCCCATCTGAATGGCAGATGAACTGTTTTCCAACATGCATTTTTTTCTTTATGCATTTTAAACAAAATGCTCATCAGCAAAGTAAATGACACACCATATCTTGATGGAAAATGCACAAATACCATTAAAAGATGAGCTTATGGGATACCAAGATCCTACTACCACACAACATAATACTTTCAAAAGTGATAAATTGCAGCTACATTTTGAAATTAGTTGACAGATATTCACAGCAACACATAACTGGAGTCCAAATAATTATTCTAGACACCAAACATGAAAAAGAGGAATAAACATGGCTACTTTTTCACCTGCTATATTTTTTAAGTCATCACCTGTGGAAATGTGGATACAATAAACAACCATGTGAAGCAAACAAAAGCAATTCAACTGATTATTCTCTTAGTTTATTATTTTGTTCGCCTTTTCTTACTTTGTTTATAACGCTCTGCACTTCAGAGTAACTCCCAGCTCAAAGATGCTGGATGGAATGCAAGTGTTCTTAGTTCGACAACCCTTCTCTCCCCCTCCCCTCAATACATTTTTTTTTTTTTTGAACAGTCTGCCCCTTGTCCCAAATTCATCACGATTTCTGGACAGGCAAACATCTTGCGCCACTTGGATGCTGCACAACTCTTTCCTTTGCAGACAAAAATAATACCAAAGTCATCCAGTCAAAACACAAACCAACCGTTGGTGTCAATGTGAATTATGTACTTTGAACTGCAGATGTTTGGAAGCACTTATATTTACATAAATATATTTTATCCTTTTTCTTCTGAAATAATAATTTTAAAAGAAATAAAGAAATAAATGAGTTTCTACATAATAATCACTAGAAGGATTTTTCCGTTAAATTATAATTTTGAATTAAGGCTTTCTAACCTCTGAAAGAAAAGACTTTTCTTCAAAATTCTGGCAAATCACCAACAAACGTGTTTAAATGATTATTTATACAATGCCCAGCAGCTTAGAACTACCGGGATTTCAAGAAAGAGAAGTGTTTTTGTAGACCTTAGGCCTCTGAAACATATCCATCTTTAAAACTTTATATTCTATTAGTAAGAGAAACACTTAATGTAAACACGCTTGGGTTTTTTTGCAGCAATGCTAGTGTCTTGCTCCCTCAGAAGCCATGAAAAGAAATGCATCAAAATACAAATGAAACAGTTCTGTCTTCCTTGTCACTATGAGTCAGTTGGAACCTGCAGCATTAAGGCAGATAATGTTCTCTATATATGACTTGTTTTCCTCCTACCATTCCTTTCCCTTTCTGTTTCTGAACATATCAAAATACAGAAAAACAAGTTTCATTTATTTTCATTTGAACAGTTAAAGGAACTGTAAGGGCACAGAAAGACATTCTGAAAATTCTGACAATAAAGTTTAACTGTTTCCACTCTTCATGCTAACAATCCTTACATGAGCAGCTATTCAACAGCACTGAGTAGCCCTATGATACCCTCCCATCCACCCAACTCCATTCTTTATATGTTCTTACACTTCCTTTCAGTGATGACATTTCGAAGACCAAGACAAGCTTGATCTACTTCTCAAAGAGCTCAGCACACACAGACTTTCCTAATCAATGACACTCATTATAAAAAATTATAAAAAATGTGCAAGGAGAAAAGAAAGAAAAACATGATGTTCTCAAGCTATATGCGATTTACAGGTCATTGAAGCAGGGTTTCTGTGCTGGCTGTGCCACTGAGCTACCACAGCTAACAGGGGGTTGCTGACAGATTCCTGATCTGCAGGAGGAAACTTAACAGCAGGAGCTGCTGAAGCCACGTAACTGGGTCCCCTTCACAGGCTCCTGTATCTATTGCATATAAGTTACTGATCTTACCTCACCTCTGATGCATTCTTTACAGTTGTTTCTAACCAGAACATAAACCCCGTAACCTGGAGTCAAACATTTATCCATGAGGCTGTACTGGGACTGAAATTAAGCAAAAAAGCATTCAATTAACCCAAGAGTGGGGTTTTTTTTTCCTAATTTCCTGTCATTTATAAATAAGTTACTTCTGTTTTACATGGAAGTCACATTATTAATTCAATTTTTTAATTTCATGCCTGTAAGTCTAATAAATAATGTATAAACTAAGCATGTAAGCTGATGAGTAGTACGCAATGTTAGTATGCTTGCTCACACACACGCTCCACTGCAGAGTGGTACAAACACTGGGAACTGGCACAGTACAATGAACTTCATATATTTTGCGTGCCAGTGTGTTATACCCAAAAGCAAAGGAAATTTCCAATACTGACAAAAAATTCAACAAATAGAAAATACTAATTAAAATTTTATCATAAGAGGGAAAGATCATTCAAGAGTCAAGATTCTTTTTTAAAAGCAATGACAAAAAATTTAAAAAGTAAATCTTAGACCTGCATCAGTTTTACTTTTAATGCATGGCAGCAATTGCAGCATATAGATTCAAGAGACTATTTCAGAGTAGAAACTCCTGTATAGAAAATAATTCAGAGTAACTAGTCTCAACATTTAAAAAAAAATTTAAAGAATAAAATTACACAACACCAAAGAGGTCTTGGAATAAATTTGCCATTTAAGCAGAGTGTGTATTAGTATACAACTTACAAGAGAATCAGGATTGATATGCCCTACTAACTGCCTAAAATAATTTCTACCCTGGTTGAGTAGTACGTAGTACTACAAGACAGGTCCCAAAGAAGCTTGCCAGTGCAGCTGAATATTAAAATACTATTCTGATATACTTTAACTTATGGTCTTAGTAACTATTTTCCAAGTCAATGCAACTCCCACATACTCATTTACACACTATTTTGTTATGCACCTTTGGTCATTCCAAGCTCCAGTGCTAACTACTGTGCGATTCATTAGCACACTGAGCTGTGATATTATGAAATAGGCTACAGCAGACACAATACTTAGTAAATACAGATAACGTAATACATCACTGATTTTTTGTCTTCAGTTAGATAGAGACAGATTTCTCAGTAGCCAGACACCTCATCATGTGGGCTCAAAAACCAATCACATTTTATTCCTGCAGATTTGTAGATCCTACACATGTTCTTTCTAACATGGAAATATGGTTATCTTTCCCAGTACTCCTGTTCAAGCAGGGCCACCTAAAGCCAGCTGCCCAGGACTGTGTCTAGATGGGTTCTTAACATCTCTAATGAGGGAGACTATAAAAGGAGTATTAAAAACTATGTATTCCTAATAAAAGAAAGAAACACAAATTTCAGAAAGCCATGAACTTTATTTTTTACTAGCTATTTTACTTTTTTGTTTTATTTCTCTTCCTTTGTTGTTAAAAGGAGGAAACACAAGTCTTCCCTCTCCAGTTTCTTTAGTTTCTCCCTCCTTCAAATGCAGCATTTTTCTTCCTTTCTTTTGCGTGGCAGACTGCACACATACTCCAATTCCCAACTCTCATCTTGGCCTGTGGGATATCTATTCCACTGCATTGTCTCATTTTTGTCTATATTTTTGCTTCATCTTGCTCCCATGAATATTATTGTTATTATGTGATTCTTCCCAATAACTCTCCTTTAATTATACGAATGTTTGATATTGTTATAAATCTTCAGAAACATTCACTAATCACTTTTTCCAACACTTAAACGAAAGTCCTATTAAATATGACTTGTTTTATGGGATGAGAAATAATCACAGAAACTTCAAGAAGCTCAATGAACCAACAAGATCATGTTCAGAACTGGGATTACTACACCCAAAATCTTTGCTTTACTGACTCAACCAAATGATAAGGAGCTATTGCTTCCCGTGGCCATGTGTTATGCTGGCTCCTCAGAAGAGCAGTCAGTTCCATTACAACCAGGTGGCCTGTGGCCAGGAGACTGCTCTTCAAACATCTGACACAACACATCATGACAGACAGCTGATAAACGCTTTTGTTTAAAGCCTTTCTTCCACCCCCAGTTAATAATCTGCAGTGTTGGTACTTAAAAAGTATATATAGTAGAACAGAAGTAGTGAAGGCATGAAAGGTGTATGAAAAGGAGAAATTTTAGAATGAAACATTCAGAGCCTGATCTTCCAACTAGATCTAGAAATCAGGAATCTGATTCTCAAATACATGCAAGAGACAACTGCTGGCAGAGGTATGTTTTTGGAAAGTGTAACCTTGTTTGAATGTATCCAATATGAGTTGACATGGAAATAAAATTTGGTAAAAAATCTGTCATTATAATGAGCTGATTTTCAAATAATCTTTATTGGATTTTCTTAAAATCCATATGCAAACAAGACTACTGCCTAAACTTTAAATTGTCATTTACTGCAAAAAAGGACAGGAATATTCCTGGTCCATTTTTAAATATCATCACATTATTCAAGAAAACAGTATCATGGATCACTGTACAGATGCCACAGGGTTTTTTTCTCTTTATTCAGATATTGTAATCATGGGATTGCAGGTGTTCCTTGTAATACACACTATTGGTTTGTCCTGATAAATACTGTACTTTCAATTCAGCCATCAGTTGCTTAAGTGGCAGTTCTTCATTTTTTTGTTGTGTAATGTATTCTCCCAACAGTTCTTTAATATGTAATAAAAGCTACTTTAAACTAGAGATTATAACAAACTAAAGCAGCTATCTGGGTAGGTGAAAGCACACAGCTCTGCAGATATGTCAAGGATGAGGAACACTTTTTGAATAAATGACCTGAACCAGTAGTATTTCCTCTTTCTCTGTGGTAGCAATATACTATTTTTTAGGAAACTTTGATACTAAAGATCACAACTATCTGAAAGCAATATTAATGTCAGTGTTTTAACAGTCTGAGAGTAAGTGTGAAAAGGGAGTAACTAATCATAAATCTTCAAATGTTACTGTGAAATCAGTTTCTCACCAATACAGAGATCTAGGTAACAGCAAATATGTAAAATTTGTATTTCAGGCATCTTTTCAAATCTGCTTGTATACACTGAAAAGTGGAAGAAAAATATTTTTAACATTCAAGAAATTAATCAGCTTTGCACAAGCTTAAAATGAATCATAGATAGAAGACAAAGACACCCCACAAAAGAAATGGTTAAGAAAGTAAACAAAAGCTCTGCAAAACTAAAACAAAAACACATTTAGAAATTATGTATTGCTTAGCTTCAATAATACTGAGAAACATCTGTATAATTTTGGTACATGAATAAGACTTTTCAAATATTAAGTAGTGGCTGAATATGAAAATTTCACCTCTGTAACAAAATTTAGATGTAGCTTCACTGACGTGTTTTACAGGGACCTATGTGACTATCTGCCCAAATAGATGCACACTTCTCAAGAGGATTGACCATGCAGCTTTCAATTAACAGCCACCTAAAAGCTTTTGATATGTTCCTGAACATGAGAAATGCTTAAACCTAAAATCAGATGCCTTTGACATGTGCAATTACCAACATCGTCCTCAACCAACTCAAAGCTTCCTGGCAATTCCACCCCTCATGTGTAGAGGGTAAGACAACCTAAGCAGAAAAAAATTAAGAAAAACACAAAGACAGAAGAATGTTATGACAACTTCTGAAAGCAAAGTGATGGGCCTGCCTGCCAAACCAAACAAAACGGGTAAATGCATGACTACTGCTGAGAAGTGTCTGGATACCACAGAAGACAACACACACGGAATAAAGAGAACATGTAACAAGACACACAGCTGCTGGTTAGCTCTACAGTAGACGGCAGGCTGATATGACTATTTAGCACAAAGGATTAACAAGGATTTTGTCGTTTCTTCTGGGAGGCTGGCACTGGATGCTTTCATTCTCACAGCGAGATTTTCAGAACTAGTTCTGCAGACCGAGATTCAGTTAAACTCCTAACATTTTGATTGTGACTGGGACCTCAAGCAACGAAGCTAAAAAAATGCTTGCAGATTGAGAAAGAATACTTTGTCTCAAAGCTACAGAAGATGAAGATGATAAACTCACAGAGAGGGGTGGCATTCACTCCTGTCCTGAACACAATCCAGCAGAGCTCTTTCAGGCAAAAAAGAGTGAAATATATTGTTTCCTAATGTTACTGGGATCTGTAATACAATCTCTGAGGTACGAAATTCCTCATCATGATTACAACATGACTTGGAAGGAAATCTTACCTGTTGGTGACAAGTCATCTCATGAGACAGCTAGGAGCCACAGCCACACTTCTAATACAGAGCTTTACTCTGTGTTTTGGGTTTTATCTAAGCTTTGGCAATACTTCTGCAGATAGCAGAGAAAGGTGTTACAGCTAATTAGGAAAAAAGCAACTCAGCATAACTGAAAGATGACCAGTAACTGCAGCAGAACTTTGGTTAGTATACTAAGATTTACGTATTTATAGCTGCTAATTCATTAGCTAGAGGCAATGTTAAAATACCCCTCTCTCTCAAAAGGTAATTATCAATTCTATGTTATCAACAATGTAGAGTATACATCTGGAAGCATTACTGTCTATTATCCTGCATCAGTACATTACACCAACGAAATATCCCGTAGTTAGCCACTTGTTGTGTTTTGTATTTCTGATAACAACTCCAGAATTGGAAGAAGTTATACTTCTATGGATTAATACTGTTCTTCATTCACAGTTTTTTTTTTGTTATAGCTAAAAGTATGATTCTTTTACACAATCGCAGATTCTTAAGGGCCTTTAAGTATTTCTACATATTTGAATTGTGTCATTTAAAAAATTCTTTTCAATACAAAACTATAAATCAGAACATATTTTGTGCTGACTTTGTGTATACTAACTGCATACTGAACAATAAACACTTTAAAAACACTACTGAAAAGAATGACAAGAAAATATTAATGTCAGAAAGCATGAACAAGTTCCCTGACAACAGCATCTTACAATCACATGCAGACCACACAAAACAGGAAAACCTGTCCTTCATTTGCAACAGAGGGTAATGGAAGCTAAATTTTTCTTGTTCTCAAGCAACTCAGCTTGAAAAATAATTAACAGTGAATAAACAGAACATGGAAGAGAGGGTAAATCCTAGATGCTCACCATCTGAAGCACGAAACAGTAAAGCCATACAACAAACAAATATAGGCAGACTTGGTGAACGAGACATAGATAAGTTAATGCTACTGTGAAATTTTTCATAAACAGAATATTGATAGATATTTTTTTTTTTTTTTGCAAGGGCCACTACACGTTTTAAACCACAGTATGTAAAATAACTTCACCAAGCCTGAGGACTTCTAGAAATTGATTAATGGCTTCATAACACAAAAAAAAAAAGGTTGCAATTTCCAGACCAAAAAAAGAGGGAAAATGGATGTTGTGGTAATTGTTACCTGTTCATTTTAAAACAATTAAAAACCTAGAAAGAAACTGAAGTAAAAAAAAATGTTTATGAGGTTAGGCCTACATTTTAGTCACAATCACCTACCATTCTATTGTAAATGAGTAATCAACTTATCATCGCTACAATAATTTTTCCTTACATCCTCTGTTACTGCCAGACCTAAACTTCCTTACTCACCAGCTTTCTTTACCACTTAACGCACATGTTGATTCATAAGGATGACTGTGGAGGGTATTGCAATCCTAGAAGATAGGTCAATATTTCACTTTAGAGACTCTGGGAGAAAACAACAAAGTCAACAAAAAGCAGCACTATTCATTCTTCTTAGCTCCATGTCCCACAATATTCTTAGTCAACTACTGTTGTGGCAGTGGCATAATCAGTTTGGCTGCTATTCTTAGAAGCTATCTCCATTGCCCAATTAAACCCAAACTTTATATTCTGTGTGTCATTTTATTTGTTACCTATGCTACTAGTTCAAAACCTCTTTCTCCTTGAAGGAACTAAGTTCATTTATGTCTTGTGGAAAGGTCCAAAATCTTCACCAGAAAAGTCTGCATATAAAGTAGTTTAATAATTTTCAAAGTAAAAAGGCTGAATACAAACATACAGAAATACTTTCTCCAAGAACACTGATATCTTTTACTTCCCTTTAGCTATTTCTTTTATTTTTTTTAATAAATCCGATTCTTTCTTGAAGTCATCTCATTTTTGTCCTTAATTTCACGTAATACACTAGCAGAGCTTTAATGCAACTAATTTTAAAAATATTTTCTTGGATTAAATGGATTTTTTCCATTTCTATACTTATAAATAATGAAGCTTTGAACTCCTATATGAAATTCTCAATGACCCTCAGAAATTTTCACCAATCTGCATGCTGCTTTGCACTGGGGGTGTGAAGTGCTGGGGTCTGAACCCCCAGCCCTGAATTAAGGTTGACATATGGGTGGTTCCCATGGCCCTTTAAGAGGAGGGGATGAGTTTACCCAAGGGCTTTCCCTACAAGGCCGGCCGCACCCTGGAGGAAAGCCAAAAGGTAAACAAGCCCCAGGTGCCCTGCATTTTGATAACGAGTGCCAGGTGTCCTGTTTGGGGATAAAAGCTGGGCCCATTTGCAGGAAGGGTTGGGAGAGTCTGTCTGTGGAGTGGACGCACTTCACAGAGTTTCCTGTTGGGGAAGGACCTCCTGACCACTCATGGAACCGGGTCCCAGTCAGGTCTGGCACATTCAAACGCGGGCTTTGTGGGGAGGCAACATGGGGTTACTTCTGTCATTTGTAACTGCCTTGTTCTCCTGGTTGCCTCCCATTTGCACTGTGGGTTATCTCGTGTCTCTGTTTATTCCATCTGTTATGAGCAATATTGCGTCATTCCTGGGGTCAATGTCTACTATTCGTGATATATCTGACTTGTTTGTACCCCCAGCAATCCTCTATATACTGACCCCTTTGCGTGAAATAGAACCCACATACTGGATTGTTGGTCTGCTGCTGGCTGTGTCCTTTTTACTGGGCCTACTAATTGGCAAAACAGGGTGCAATTTGTAATTTATCTCACCTGTCTCTACTTTCTATGCTTTGCTTTGTACCATGGAGTGCTCTCGGAGAACATGAACTCATAGATGCACTCCAGGAATGCACCCAGTGCCTTTGGACACAAATGAGTGTTCAGTTCATGGGACTTGACTCCAGCTAGTCCAAAGTAAAACACAAACAAACAAAAAAATAAAACCAAAAAAAATGCAACACACATACACGCCTTGAGACATGTTAACGTGGATGTCAGATGCCGAGAACTATTTCATACTCTAGATCCATTCCTATTTATTTATGCTACTTGCTAATACATACATAATCAACCAAAAGTTGCAACTGTTGAACATTCAAGAAGTGGCAAGTGGGTAAAAGCAAGGAAGGAAATGAACATACAGGTCAGACATATTAACCTTTTTAGGCTCCACACTAAATATAAATATGAAGCATAAAAATCTTATTTGTCACCTGTCAAAAGAATTTTTATGCAAACTCATCTGGGTATCCAAAACAGCAAAGCATTTTGTCAGAAAGATTTCTTAGAAAGCTGCCTAAGAAAACCAGCTTTTAATATGAAACACACAGATGGATTTTAAAAAAAAAAATTAAGAAAATCAGACACAATTTATCCAACAGGTAAGCAAACTGAAATCTGATTCAACACCCAGTACCTACCTTGAAACTGTGAAGTGTTAAGTACCATGGAAAACTTACTTCAGGTACCTCTACAATAGCTGTGGTACCTATGGAACTTACTGCATGCACAGGGATTCAGTCTCTTCTTCAGAAGGATAACTACTTAAAATCTGCTAGTATCACATTGGAAATTCCCTCTATGGGTTGTTACTACTGAAACAGGTGATCAATAAGCATACAAAACATTTTTCCTCTCTTTCATCCTAGGGTTCTGACATTAAATATTTAAATTAATTCTAGAAATTGGTTTGAAGCCTAAGCTGCGTGAACCTAGAGCTTAGCACCATGATAGATGAGTCAAATAGCAATTAATCAAACAAGCTTGCATGCAAATTTACTGTCATTTTCAAAGACGTGAGGAGTTTTGAGGTAATGAAGAGAAGATGAATGTTCAACTGGAAATTCATTAAAGTTTACAATTAAAGACACAAAGCTTGATCATGCCCTCAAATACTATGCAGACATATTCTCTGAATTCTGCACAACACACTGTTTGCAGAGGAACAACAGGTGATTTAACAATGCAAACAATGATGCGTCTCAGGGCATCATTCAGACAAAATCTTATGGCAGTAAAAAGAGGAAATGTAGTATCAATTAAAAATTTGCTTCAGAAGTTCAAAAAGACAAACCGTAATCCCTCTTTTCAAGGAAACTTTGCATTAACACTTACATATTTACTCATACTTAGCATTCATGGGCTAAATACGAAAGTCCAGTATAAGAGCTCCTTAGGGTAATTTCCTTTGGATCCTCCTCTCCCTCCCATTAATGACCTACAAGCTGACCTGCACTCCCAGCTGAGAAGCATTAACTCAAAAATTACAAGACCTCATGCAACCAAAGTCTTGCTGAAGTCAAGCTAAGCAAAAAGCTACAAAATACTCACTTTCACTAGTGAAATTCTGACTGCAGTGAAACCAAAGAGAGTTTCGTGCCCTACTAACAGATAACTGTCTACAGAGAAATGACCACCTCTGCTACATCAATGCAAGAGACCAACTGACACTACATGTGTCAGTGTGTAATGTCCCCAAATCTTCTCCTGTCATCCTGTCTGAACATATCACCTCTCCTCAGCTTTCTTAATGCTTTGAGAACTAAGAGTTACATACAGCGATCAAAGAAAAGAGAGCACTGAGATAAAAGATTAAACAGGTGTTATTTTTTGGGGGAACATTCTACACAAATTGGAAAACCCAATGTAAGACATCAAGAGGGTTCTGTTTGGCCAGTTTCCTCTCTATTTTAGTCTCCAGTGGACTAAAATTCCTACTTCAGAAAAAAAAATACTTCACACATTTTCTGAATGTAGACAAATATTTAACTATTTCCCTGGAAAATATTCATGCTCCAGTTAGCACAAATACATCCGAGGTAGCAAGTCAGAGCATACCTAATTATCTCAGAAAATAAAGAATTATTATAATTGTTCAAGCTGAGTTTGTTTTTAGAAGTAAGCAGTCAAGTAGGGAAGAACCTGCCCTTTTGTGACATACAAAAGATTCTTGATGTTTTTCAGCATATTCCCAAAAGTTTTACTCCATGCCTCCAAACTACAGCAGCCACTCTCTCTGTTTGGCACTTTGAAAATTCTATTACTGGTAACATTCACTTGGTTTATTCTGAGAAGCAGTGAAGAAAACACAGATTTAACCATGTTCAGTATAACACGGACTTCCTAAAACATGGACTTAGTCACACTTTCAAAGGATTATCTTTATTTAGGTACACAGGAAATGAAGTGTGACATTATAAAGCAGAGCAACACAATCAAATGGAAAACTAATACTGCTAGTCACAACAGTTGCTTGTATAAGTTGGCTTTTTGTGATCTTTCTTCAGGATCCCTTTTACTCAGTATTTCCTCCATAGAAGAGATATCTGTGAGGTTTATTTTAGGCCACTGATGTGAATACCAATAAAACTGACAACCACTTCTTCAACTCCTGTTTCTTTACTCCCTGCAGTCGCAGTGCAACTTTTAACATTAAATGTCAAGTTATTATTTTTTTAAAATCTATTCTATATTTTAGTCCATATAGTTATTGTTTTCTCTCAGAATTGGGACTAAATTTGCAGGGCAAAAGGGGCATCTTGCAGACAGTTCATCTCTCTCTGTTTCACCAGCCTGCTGGCAAGTAATTTCCCTATTCCCCTTCACCTGCCACCTCTCAGAGAAAAGCACTGCAAATGAGGGCAATAGAAACTTGCTGTTGCCTGCTCAAAGGAAACCAGCCATAAGAGTGAACAAGCATGGTCCTTGGATCCTCAAATTACAATAAACATCCCCTTTACCTTCACTTCCCTCCTCAAATAAGCCTGTGACCAAAATCATCAGTACCCCAGAGCAGCTGCCTGTTTCACAAACAACTGTGAATACAGTGTCCTACCTTTTCTTTTCCTGTTCCTAAATACCAGTGGCAAAAGGGAAAAGGTAGTAGGGGAAGTATCCTGGCAGAGCAGCTAGGAGGACACTGTCAAATGTGCTCCTGACAACCAAGAACTCAACTGGTATCCCTAACCAGGAGGTGGCAAGTGGTATCAAAACACAGAATTTAAAACTGAACTGCTAACTTAAATTACTAAAAATAACATCCTAAACTGTGGTTTGGGTTGCAAAGGGATCACCTCTGTCCTAAGACAGGAGACTCGTGAGGCATTGTAACCTGTCACCTGAGTGTTGCCCAATTAAGGGCCCAAGATCTGCAAGTAATTTTTTTCATCTATGTATGCTTTTGTTGTTTTTATGCTTCATACAGCTCTTGGGCTTATTACTTCAATAAGACCTGTTCACTCATGTGTGCTGTGAATGCCTTAATGCTCTGTGAATCACAGATAACACAGAGTTCTACCCCTTATTTGATGTAAAAGGAGGGAAATCACTTGAGGAGAATGTAAAAAAAAGTTATCAAGAAGCTGGCTTGTTGTAAGTACAGACATTTATCACTTATTAGTCATTAGTCGAAACTGATAATGATGGGCAGTCAAGCATAGCATTTCTCATCTTTGTTTTCAATGATGATAAAGTGCTGCCTGCTGCCAAACAGTGCCTCAAAATGGAGAAAAGTACTTGCTTCAGATGAGCAACTGGGTGCATGCCAATTTTTTACATGAACAGTCATAAGCGTGTTCCTGCAGAGCAGGATGTGATCAAACTATTCAAAGCTGTAAAACCAGGTTTGCTTGCCAGTTATGTTATTGCTTCAAGATCAGCATATTACAGACGATACTTTGCCAGCCATGAAACCACTGTTTTTCCTTAACAACAAATTCTACACTTTTAATATTTAAAACTTTGTCTAGAACTGACTGCACCCAATCAAAAATCAAAACAAAACAAGCATTTACAGAATGAAAAGTTAGGACTGAAAACATATCAAACACATGATCTCCTGAACTATAAGACATCTCTTATTTAGCTTTAAAAAAATCAATTCCTCGAAGCTGTACTAACTAAAAGGTCTCCTTTCTTCTCTACACCAGTAGGAAAGTAATTGTGATGACTTAAGTCCTTCGCTTCAGCTGCCAACCCCGTAAACATATTAACATTCCTGTCCATAAGGTATGATGTGGTTAATAGGTGGTTGCTAGTTTGAGACATTGCACTGTATTGCCTCCTGCTGGAAACCACTTCTTTAAAGTATTTTATGAAGATCACACAATGTGACTATTCCATATGAAATTTTTATTAAAAGTCTGTCACTGATTGGATTACTCAAGCAAGAAAGATTTTTGAAGGAAGGCAGAACTGTAGTACAATCAACTGACAAATAAGTCTTTCCCTTGAATGGGTTAAGACAAAACAGAACATTAAAGAAACTGATGTTTTATTTCTCATGACAGCCAGCATCTTTTTCCATTTTCCTCTCAGAGAATCAGTCATAAACCAGACTCAAGCTCCCCAGTATAACACAATATCTGTTCACTAACAAACATATCTTAGCAAGTACAACCAAACAGTTGAGTTTGTTTTTTTAAGGGTGTCGGTACAGGAGAAGATGGATGTCAATGTTTAGCCACGCTTTAGTTGTTTGGGTTTTATTCACTTGAAAATACATACTAAAAGTAGTATCAAATATTTGAGTTTATACCATTTTATTTGTTTTCACACATACAAAAAGTAGTTTGCATATTTGCTCAGCAATCTAGTGAATGATCTAAGATTACATAGACATGCACAGCTCAATACAGTGATAGAAGTGCCTCTATCTGCTTCCTAGTAAGAAGTAGCATTCACATTTGAAATCTCAAAATATGCAGCAGTTCTTGGGTGTTCTGGCTAAAAAAAACATTTTTATGATCTTTCCAAGACATGGAGAGTGCTTTTTATTTTTAGACTAAAACCATGTTTCAACTAAATTTCAAATAGAAGAATCAAACTAGCTAACCATTGTCAAGCATGCTGCAACAGGAGTTCAGTTAAATGCAACTTAATAGTTTAACTACCAGAAAAAGTATTGTAAAACTGCATTTCAAAGACCAGTTGAAAGTAATCTGTATTTACTTGGTCATAGGAAATGCACTGTTTATAGAATGTCCATTCTTCTAGGAATATAACCTATTCCTTACTTAAAATCAAAGCAATGTGTTTGAGCTGTAAAAGCTTTTGTGTTAGTGTTTCTTACTGAGAAAAATCAGAAATCCTACAAGTAAAACCCCAAAAGATATATAGCACTTACATCCACTGTACTCAATTGTCTAATGCCAGGCTGTTGTGAAGAAAACCATAAAGATAACAGGTGCAGCTTTATTAAATACAGTCAGGCCAAACCCTTATCATCATACAGACAGTTTGTCGTGTGGAACCAGTCATGGTGGTCACTCAAATGACACTGCTGCCTCCAGCACTGCACAACAGCATGCAGGAACAGAACACCATAGTGTTCACACAGTGTGTCATGAAGTACTTACCTTCCATTGCCCGGTGATCTCTGAACCTTAAAAATGCCTATTCTAGAGGACAGCCACAGCACGCTAATGGTTTACTCTATTTCTGCTTGGTCTCAGCCTGTTCTCATCAATTCCCCCTCATGTTTGACGTCACCCCCACCAAAAAGAAAAAGACTTTGACTTGCAGATGTTATGAATGCCTGAGGCAACCTCAGATCTAACTTCCAATAATTTGCATTTGTTATGTTAAACATATACATCCCCCGAATTATACCTAGTCCCTTTGTGATCTAATCCCTCTCCTATTGTTCCTGCTGTTAGCACTGTAATAACTACTGCTATTGCAATGTTAACAAAAGACTACTAATAATTCAAGTACAGTACGAATTCCCAAGGAATCATCAAGTGAGAAATGCAGGTTGAAATGGCAGCTCCAATTCCAAGGACCTGGTTTCTAGATTCAACAGTTACAGCCGTAAAAGCATCACATATGTGAAAACACAACACATGATCAGTAGAGTTCTATTAATAACAATTAATTTAATACAATGTTATTATACATTGCAAATGGTATCACAGTAATACAGCTTAATACCAAATATTTAAATTTTCATTTGGTGGGAATTTATTTTTTCAGCTGCACTATCTACTTAACATTACACGTGCTTTTTGCTGAGAGGCCTAAAGATGGCTTTGCTAGTTGTAGCCCTTGAGCCACAACTAAAAATAATTATCTTTATTGATATCCAAGTTGATTACTTGGAAAAGATTACTCCTTAAACAGGCAGCTTAAAAATTATTTCAATTAAAATGTATATTAAAATGCCCTACAACAACATTCTTCTGACATTCATAAGAGTTTTATGGTCCAAGTATGCCTGAAAATCCACCTCAACAAAGAGGAAAAAACTGACAGAACAAAAATAAAAATATCAAAAGATCCTTGTCTTTTGCTTAAATCTTTTCTCTTATAAGCTGCTCACTTTTCAAATGCGCTGTGCAAAGAATAAAGAAAAACTTCTGGCAGCACTATTAGATGTTTCCCAGTAGCTATACTGCTCATCATTATTATAAAAGCAAAAGTAAGCAGGCTGAAAAAGTAAAGTTCCACCACTAACATTTTCCAACATTAACAGCCTTTGCAGTGCTTACAGGATAGACACACAAAATATTTTAAGCATCAGGAAGATGAGGCTTTTAAGGTTAAACTAGGAGAGAATGCAAAAACAATTGCAAAAAAATGAAAATTACAGGGTGTGTAGGAGGGACTCTTATCAGGGGACTGCTCGATACAACATGAATGCAATCAACACTATCAATACCACTCAAGATCACAAACCTGACTTTAAATCTAATAGAAATTTGTTAGATATGGGCTAGCTTGGGTAACTTGCATTAAAAATCTAAACTTTCAGTATTGGAAGAGTCGGATTAAATTTCTTGTTTGGTATGAATACATAAGAAGTTTCAACCAGTCTAAAGTCTTGTGTTTTCCCAGGAGATACAGCCCCTACTTGGACTGCTCCTCCCTACAGCCTCTTCCTATTGAGCTAAATCTAGGAAAAAAAAACTGGGGGGTGGGGGTGGTGGAATTCACAACAGAAAAACTCTTCTGGGGGAAGAGTTGGGAAATGCAAGGAGACTCTCTTCATGGTGAAGAGAATGAAGACAATACTGTTCTGTGAGAACAGGAAATTGCAGGGAATGAATGATCCGAGCTGAAAAAGGACCACAGGTTCTTTCAAGTCATGTAGCAGACACATAAGACTTCGATAGTCAAGGACTACATGATGATTTTTATCTCCATAATGTAAACCAGCAAAGGGAGGAATTGCATGTGGCACCATTATCTGCCCTTAATGTACATTTCTGCCACTTATAACCCTTTAAAAATCCTTGTGTCCTAGCTAACTGTCATCCAACGCATTATACCGATAAGGCTGTCTACGTTAGCCTGTACCCAGGGCTAGACTGTAGCACTTGTTCTACCACCCGATGACCCCTCCCCAGCTGAGAAGGGCAATTGGGGAAAAGAGGGAGAAGCCATGTGGGCTGAAGTAGAAACAGATTCAATGAAATAAGAAAACTAATACAACCACCAACATGAAGTGTACAAAGTTCTACTCACCCTGGTCCTTGAGGTCAACAGCAGGAGTAGAAGACCAAGATGAGAGGGGGCCCAGAAAGAGGAACTCCACTCTTAGTGAACTCCCTCCTTTTATTATGAGCATGATGAAGTGGTATGGGATACACCTGTGAGTCAGCTGCCTTGATTGGCTCTTCCAGCTGACTCGGGGCTGCTCATGACCTGCCTGCATGGCTGGCCCATGGGTCTGTTCCTGGGAAACTAGGACAACAACGTACTGCAAAACTAAGCCCTTAATAGCTTTTTAGATTGGCCAATACACTGAAAATTATTTTGTTTTAAAAAACAAGACAGCTAGCGATCAGGTGTAAAAAATACAAAATAACTTTTCTCATGAAACTCATTGATACCTTTTCAATGGGCACTACTAATCAACTGTTTCTTCACGGTAATCAGCCATTCACTACAAGGCCTCTTTTTGAGATTTTCAACAGAGAAAAGTAAATGAAATAATTTTCTTCCCCAAAAGTAAAGGAAAAAAAAAAAAAGGAAAAAAATTCAGTATTGAGTGATTATATACTTGTAGAGACTTACTTGAGACAAAGCAGCATCCCGTTGTTCTATTACTGCATTCATTTCCTCAGCTATTATTTTCTTTTTACGTTCTTTGGTCCTGTGTATTCGATTCAGAATTATAGCTCCACTCTTCAGTATATCTATCCCTGTGTCTGCATTGTTTATTCTGTTCAGTAATTCCTGTAATGTCTACCAACAGCATTATATGTTAGTCAGACATGAAGTTTTAATATATTTTATTTAATATAGGGTTTTAATTAATAGGCACATGTGAATTGTAAATTGACTGAGTGAAGTTATTGAATTTTCATATTGCAGCAAAGATGTACATTATTAGTGTGTCAATTCTTCTTTTTCCCACATCTTAGTTCTTGAAACCCACTCAATTGAACTTAAGCCTCTAAGATATAAGACTGACATCAAGAAATCTCCTCAGAGAATGGCTTACCATGTCATTTTCTTCAGGGTTAATATTTTCTAGCCTAGAAAAAAGGGACACAGAAAGCCTGATCAGTAGCATTTCCTTAGTGCAGCAAAATGAGTTCGCTTTTTAAATCTTTAGAACCTCAAGTAATTTCATTCTACTAGTCTTTAGAGTCAACCATGACACTGAACATATTAAAGTGCCACCTGCTCGACTCCATCTTTCAATAATGCTCCATATCTTCAGCACTGACTTCAGACTGTTAAGTTATTAATGTTTACTGCTATATATGACTACAAGGATCAATTGTTCATATGTGCTTAGATGAAGAAAGTTCCCCAGTGATAGAAATGACTGATGCTCTTATTTTATTTATTTCTGGGCTTTCAACTTTTATGTGATGTTGTATTTTTGTTGTTTTTACTGCACCCCAAATGAAACAGGACAGGACTTTTGTGGAGACTTTTTTTTTTTCTTTTCTTTTTCAAAATAACTCTTTTTTTCCAACCCTAGTTGAAATTTCCTTAAAAATATTTTGGTTTTATAACTTGCATAAAACAGCAAGCTAAGCCAATCTTCTGCAAGGCCCTATTTAATTCTGGAACAACCCCCCCACGGCACTTTCCTCCCTTTCTCTTTCAACAGAACATATATTGACCTGTCAAATACAAAGATGATACAAGGAATATAGTCATAAAGCATTGAACACTGGCTGTGCAAAAGCAGTGAGTGATATCACAAAAATATAGGAAATGGGATAGTATGCATTTTATTTTACCTAAAGTTAGTTGTATGGACAGCATATTATTTAAAACACTTGTGTATTTTAAAATGGAAGAGACCTCATTTCTGGGAAAATGAGCATATTAAAGTTACCTTACCACTCCATTGCTACTTACATAACAGTGACTTCAACTAAAAGTAGGTCTGTCACTAGCATATGATATTTTAAAGACACATATAGTACCATTAAACATCTACTAAACAGCAACACACTTTTTCAACAGTGCTGTGACAGGTGCTGCTCTGCCAAGCAGAGATTGCAAGCCAAGATTTTAGCTAACAAACATCACAAAGCACTTGAGAGCACACTAGCACCTTTAATATTAAAGCATTAGTTTTACCAGATAACAGTACCTAAGGCACATTAAATCAACCAATACAGAAATTAATTCTTTAAATAAAAAAAAAATAATTCAGAATGTACTACCAGTATGCAACAGCTGGTATATTTATATGGAATTCACAAGCACTAACTACTCCAACATGTACAGTCAGCACCAGAACTACACGAAACAAAGTAAAAGCTAACCTTTACTGGATTTAACTTGTATTCATAAAGTAACACAAATCAAAAAAATAACAAACATATTACAAATTCAAAGTCTCAGAACTGGCTCCCTGGCTTGGCTCCTTGTAGAGTTCCTGCTTTAGGTTTTTACATTGCTCTAAGTGCCACTTCATGGGGGACTTAAAAATGGATCTCCAGCTCGTTTGTATTCACAATGAAAGGAATGGTATTTGTCAAAGTAAATTGGCAGGACTGACCCAGCTTCTCCAGAGGACTTCTACCCTGCTAAAAGTGTGGGTCAACAAAATCACCCAGCTGACCAACACACTGGGTAAGCAAGACACCTTAGGGAGAAATGAGGGTGGGAAAGAAACTGGAACTTCTACTGTAAGAGTAGCCCTTCAGCATAGTACTGCCACAAGGGATCTGTCTGTAGGTATACACATACCTCCTTAGGTGACAGTATTTTTTGAAAAGCAGCATCCAGAGCTGTGTATTTGCCCTGCTGCCTCTCCCTGTGCTGCGCACAGGCAGTAAGTGACCCTCAGATTTCTCATGATTTTGAACTGCAGTAACCAGGGATTTCTCTTCCTCTCATTTCTACACACATTTTGCAATCTGACTCCCTAGGGCCAACAGGACTGAAATAATTTTGGTTTTAAAGTTAAATAATGACAACAGAATTGCTCCATCTGCTAATTTAAAGAAAGCATTAAAGTGTTTGATAAAGGTTGGCAGCCTGTTCGATATTGCCCTCTTTTAAAAATCTCTGATTGGAGTAAGTCCAAAACAGATGGAAGGAGTGACCTGTGCTCTAAAACTTGATGAGTGTGGTACAAGTAGCCAATGTACTTAAACACCAAACCTCTACACACTGCACATGTGAGATGGAGAATTTGACCTTTTGAACAACCAGCATCAGGAAGAAAATCTTCAGGGTGGTAGTTGGAAGAGTTCTAAGATTCCAGAAGAAACTCCAAAATTAAATAAAATAAACTAAGTGCCTGATGGCTCATCCCATCATCTTTGCTCCTTCCAAAGAATTAGTGGAGTGGTAACATGAACTCCAAAAAAATTTCCATTCAGCCACAGTAATAAACTACTTAGAATAAAGAGGCTGAGAAAAGTAATTTCCTCCTGGGGCTGACACTGCTTCTGAGAATGCAGCACCTCAGCTTGACCCTTCTCAGTCACAGTCCTGGCTTGCTCCTCCCATTGCAAAATGCCAGACATCCAGGCAGATATAGAAATGCGTGTCTTGACATCTCAGCTGAGATGTTACCACTGTTAGTAAAGGTGCCCAATGTTTTGAAAAGCCCGAGTGCTGGAACCAGGCTGGTGTTCCATCAGGAATCTTGGCTCCACTCAACCATTTCTTGTTTCAAGGTGTATGGCAAAGATATTTCTTCAAAAAAAAAAGAAGAACATTAAACCCCTCAAACCAATAACCACAACAGGAAATGTTTCCCTGCACCAAACCATTGCTTGTTTTGGAATGAGTATCACATTATCTAGAAGGTGGTGTCACATAGAAGACTGATATGGATCAGGGAAGAGCTGTGGTCAACTTGACCCTGGTCAGGTTGTGCAAGTGGATGCAGTCACTGTGAGCTGAGGTAATACTGAATATAAATTGGTGAAATGGAGGAAGACATCTTTGAAGTTTCTTAAATTGTCTGACATGGCTTAAGACACTCCTATCAAACTTGCAGTTTGGCTGAATGGGTAGGAAGGTAAGGAAACAGGCAGATATTAAGACATCTGACGCAAGTGAACATGATGATTACTTGAACACAAAAAATGAGTTTTTCTTCCTTTCAGGGGATTACATATGGCAATTAATGCACTGTAATTCATTACCATTAAGTACTTGCTATATGGATGGTTAACAAACTTGACAGTGGGAACAAATGAAACTTTTGGGCTCTTTGCTGTTGTGGCTTTTGTCAATTAGGATTTTGTGGCGTCGTAAGGCACGGTCTCTCCATCACTGCTCTCATGACTGACACCAAAACTATCAATGAAAATAAAAGCATGCAATATATTTCAGAACCCTTAACATCTTTCCCCTACAGAAGGCATAAGCCTGCTTGGGATCTGCCTAAGGGTTTTGTTTATGTCCAGGATGCCAGGAAGGGAAAAACTTGGCTATGACTATCCAACGCGCTGTCATTGCACAGTCAATCTCTGTAACGCAGAACAGGCGACCCTGGAAAATACTGGAACTATGATCTTCCAGTACACATGTAGCTTGGCAAGGACAATTCTTTCAAATGAAATTGGGTTTGTCCCCAGTCTTGTGTCCTGGTGTTGGCTGTCATGACAGCAAATATCACAAAGAAGCTTGACCTGCAGAGTATGCAGAAACGATACTAGCTACAGACAGTGGCTCACTGGTTTAGGCAAAGAGAAATGTATATCAGAAATTAAATCAACAGTAGCTGGCTAGCCCACTGCAATTTTTACCTGTGATGTGTTGGTGTTCTCCACAGGGAAATTTTGTATGCCAATTCTGAGACTGTGAATGGCATCAGGTAACAGGCCTCTCTATAAAGCATCCCAAGGGGATGACAACAATAAGTAGATAACAACAACATTGGAATAGGCAGCCAAGGGCACTGGTGGAATCACGGTCCCTGGAGGTATTTAAGAAACGTGTAGATGAGGTGCTAAGGGACGTGGTTTAGTGGGGAACTGGCAGTGTTAGGTTAATGGCTGGACTTGATGATCTTAGAGGTCTCTTCCAACCAAGACTATTCTGTGATTCTGTGAACAATTGCTATTCTATAAATGATAGCAATAAGGAATAATAGGTTGGCTCCAAGCTATTGATTCGCCAAGCGAGTTACTGACCCTCTCCTTGGAGCAATTATCTTTTTTTGTCATCACAACTGTATCCAGTGCCTTCTGCAATGACATTTGTTTAGGGAAGGTAGTATGCATGTCCTTCAAGAAATGGAGTTTCTTCTCTTTTCTCATCCTTCTGCTTAGAACTGAGTTGGTCTTCCAGTATATGAGCACAGCAGACTGAGGGGGTTGAAGTGAAAACAAGTGGTACTGTTCTGGCAGATTAATGTGTGTCAAGACGTGCCACGTGTGTCTATGGATTTCACTGCAGAAAAAGCAGCAATACACCTCTCACACACTTAATAACCAGCGATCTCTTTCAGAACCTCAAAAGTAATTGATTAGGTCTGTTGACCAGAATAATTAATTTGCTGCAAGACTTGAGCATTTTAACCCCAAAGATCTTGAGTTTATGCTAACATCTTATACACAGTTTCATTTGATGTTTGGGGCCATACAAAGCTTTCATATTTTCTTTACTCTTGGAAAATACAAAATTAGAAGAGTAACAGAAAAAACTCAAAATACTGGAGTAAGATTCACAGTTATGATGCCTCTTATGGGAATTTATAGCACATTTGTAATTTCCTCAGAGATTGCTGCTCAAAGCAAGTTTTCAGATGCACATACACCTATAATGGGCTCTGTAGAGACGTTTACTCTAAATTGTGCTCTAATTTTTGTGGGAATATCTCCTAATCTTGCTGATGAGTCCTACTTACAGGCTGTGATAATCTCAAACAAAGTGTAAATTCCAGAGAAATGGTGCACAAGCTATGTGCAGATTACTGAAATCTATTTAGATAACATTTTCTGGCCTTACCTACAAAAACACCCAAAAGAAGACTGATTTTCTGCCATAAAGAGGAAAGAGTGTTCTTAGTAGAATCAATTATTTAAAACGTAATTGCTTGCCATTTAGTCAACTAACAACGGCATCTATTCAGTCCCCTACCATGAAAAACAACACTGTTGGCTTTGTATTTCTCTTGGCAGAAAAATAGGAGAAATTTCTCAGCCACCTTACACTTTGGGGAACTAATCTTTGGGGGACTAACATAGACTGCAACCAAGATGATCACAACTTGGATAGAGAAGGATTACATGGAGAAGCAAACTGTAGCTCCAAAGCTGTCTATACCCCAAAGTGAGAAAAGAAACTACTCCTGATCTTCCTTTCCTAACTGTTTTATTTAACATGAGATTGCCTATTTCTGTTGTGTTAACATAGAATACATAAAACTCTGTGAAGTATTAATTATACCCTTATTGCCTTACAAACCACTCCTACACTAAAGATAAGAAAAACCCATATATTTTTACTACGTCACCCACATCATTAGTAGGAATTTTGCTGCAGGAAATATCTAGGGAGCTTAAAGGCTTGATTGATTTCCTATACATAGCAACTTCTGATTGACATTCTGGTACTCCATGTCAAAATACCCCTATAAAAATGTCGCATTTGTCTTATTTATCCCTGAATAAATCAATACCAAAGCTTTTGATTATGATCTTATTTTTTGTGATTAGATTTATTCACCTTGCTCTCAGTGTCCAGAGAAAAATACGGTCTTACAGGATGACTAACAAATTAACCAATAGCACAGTAAGACTAGCACTAGCCTGGTATTTCATCATAGAGAAGTTTGTGCTAAAGTCTTCCTATATAACCACTGTTGAGCAGTTTATGACAGTTACAGACTGACACACCAACCTTTTTGCATAAGGCAGGAAATATATACTTACTCTTTGAGAGACTCTTCCAAACGTTGGACTCGTAGAAATGCTTCATCTCTCTCTTCATTGGCTAATCTAAGCCTTGCCATGATAGCCTCATCACGTTCCCGTTGAGCAGAATAAACTTCTTCCACCAGAGCTGCAAAAATAACCACTGTGATTAACAAACAAGTTTGACAGAAAAAGACAGTATTAGATACACTTTCATGGGCCCTTGCCAGCATCACCTAAAATCCACATTTTTCCACTGACCTCAGATTACTCTGGATAAGGTCTGTATTACTCTTCAGACACAACATTAAATTGCTGTTGATTGCTAAAATGAAAACTTTAAGGAATGAAATAAAGATATGTGTTTTCAAATTCACCCCTGTGAACAGAACAAGGAAATTATTTGCTTTGCATTCTGAATAACTGCGTAATGGAAAAGTAATTCATAAAGCTCAGAATCACATGAGACACTCACAGGTTTCTTCTAGGACATAGAGTTAAAAGTAATGATGCATTAAAACTACTTCTACCATCACATTGCTTTCTAACAGGGTGGCAAACTGACAATAAATATTAAAAATTCTAATAATTTTTATAGTCTGTCTCTGATATCACAAGAGTGGCACAGCTGGCATCTCTTCTTCTCTGCCAAGCCTTTACTTTATTGTGTAATATACTGTTATATTATCTGTTACAGCACACATGGACCTTGGAGCATTAGGTGCCAATAAACTAAGATTTACTGTCTATCCTTGGGAGCAAACTAACACCTTCAAGTCATTCCTCATCCTGAGCTTACATTTTCTTCCTGCCTCTCCCCTGTCAATATGCCTAACACCATCTCTGGCATACCGCCAGAATCTCTACCTCAGCCCTGCTGCCATTAAAATCTTTATTCATACTTTCATCATTTCCCTCTGTGATACTGCAAATCTCTCCTCACAGTCATCATAAAACCCTGCAGTTGAAATGCCTAGAGACTTTCAGGATGCCATAGCAAGATCACTGTCATTCCAAGACAGAGGACGATATCCTTTCTGATTATCACATGCACCTCCAAAAAACTCAACTAAGATCTATAGGTTCCAGAATTCTCCATGCTTCCCTTCCAGTCTGCCATTATTGTACAAAAAACTTCCCAGTGTGGTATAACATAAAATACTTTATGGTTTTTGACAGAATGAAACAGTAGGAACACAGTAGACCATTTTGGTAGCAGCTAAATTGCTGGCACAAAATACACATTATCAGTACTGGAAAAAAAACCCAAACACCCCAACCAACTGGAATACAAAAAGTGGTAATTTCACAAGCAACTCAGATAACCATGGATGTAAGGTAAGGGAGAAGATGAATAGAAAAAGAATGTGGAAGGATGAATTAGGAAGATGTTCAAGGTAGGAAAGCAATCTTCTTGTGCTCAAGCTAGGGAGAAGAGCATTACTGAGGAGCAAGGAAGCATTTTTTGCGGGTCTAGCAAAAGGTTGCACGGTATCAGCAGACAGGGAAAGTCTAAATGTTACTTCTGGGGGTGCAGTCCCTCCTCTCACAAAAATCTGCAGAGGAGCTGCAAGTGTAGTCACCAGGCCAGAGATGTAACAAGCTGTGTCCTAACAAAAAAACCCAACCATATCAACCAACCATTCAGCATCAGAAGCACAGATCTTGAACAGAAAATTTAACAAACGCTGACTTAATTCTCTTCTATTCGAGTATTAACTTGTTCCACAAGAATAATGCCCTTTTTTTGGAAGATCTATTTGCCTTGTTTGCAACAAGAAAGCTTTGCTTGATCTGGAATGGAAAAACAAAGGCATGAGTGAAGTAGCTGCAAAACCACATGCACACAAATTGGTAGTCAGGAATAAGTTTGCAGCACTTAGAGAGGATGAGTCCGATATCTGCAAAGGTAGGTGGCTCAGCAAGAACAAATTGAATGAGGTGGGCTGTGCATTTCAGCTCAGCAGACTTCCACTTAGGTTGCTGAGATTTGTGATGGCAGGGACACCAGTGCCTCAGCATTGACTGCCTGGGAAAACTACAATACAACTTCCATGTCCTGGTTGGATATGGAATACACAAGCAGTTTAATTATGTATGGTAATTATTACCTATCTGTACCTTAATATATTTATTTACTATAGTTTTTTCAGTAAATTATGCCAGTTTATCTCGCATCATGCCAGAGACACTGCACAGAGAACCCTTTCCATAAAGCTGCAAGTGGAAATATTATGCAATTTTCATAATAGTTGCTGGAATGTATAGAAAGCTGTCTAAAATAACCGAAGATTTGGCACTTATTAGTGTTCCAGGGTTCATTAGTTTCTAAATTAGTTAACTTCTTTGAGTGTGTCCCTTTTTCTGTCAGACCCTCTAACATCCCCACCTCAGCATGGAAAACCACAATTTGCTGACTGCTACAATGAATCTTGAGTATACAACTACACCTTTTTGGTATATCCAATTCCCACTCTGAGGAACTATAAATAGTAGTAATAATGACTATACAGGCTTTTTAAAACCAGTTCATTGCTTATTTGTCCTGAAACCAAAGTAATATCTATATAACAGTATGAAAAGATTCAGAAAAAAAGGGGGTTTATGTTACTTAAACATTCTGCTTATCTCAAATCTTACCATCCCTGATAGCCCAGAGGTTAATTGCCTTGAACAGTGAACCCTTCCCCCACCCAAAGGTCCATTACAAAATACTGTCTTTTAACTATTGGCTGTGGAGAAGTGACTTAAATTGAGCAACTCTTTCTTGTTATTTTCTTATCCTTCCACTAAATTAAGGCATTGGAGTAAATATCCCAATGACCAGATCCACCTACTACATTTAAAAAAACAGTATAGTAGCTCCATATCAATTACAAGTGTTCACCTTTTGCTTCTATTTCTTAAGAGTAATATTGCAAGTTAATTTTTTCATATTAAAACAGATTAGGGAGAGTGTAGAAAATCATGTGAGATGCCTGCATAGCAATATAAGTCTAAAACCAGAAAAAAGCTACTTAACTACATGGCATTTCAATACCATGTAGCAATAGTGACACTGACCACAAGAAAGTACGTATTTAAAAAAATACTTGAAGTCCTCATCTAACCCATTTTAATTTAATCACCTGATTCCTTTACCAGCCAAAGCTTCTGCTGAAGTTAGGTGAAGACATTTTGGTTATCCAGTGACTATACATTTGTGACTCTATTTAGAATAGCCTCTAAGATCATCAAGTCCAGCCATTAACCTAGCACTGCCAAGTCACTACTAAACCATGTCCCTCAGCACCACATCTACATGTCTCTTAAATACCTTCAGGGATGGGGACTCAATCACTTTCATGGGCAGTCTGTTCCAGTGCTTAAAAACCCTTTCAGTATAGAAATTTTTCCTAATATCCAATCTAAACCTCTCCTGGCACAACTTGAGACCATCACCCCTCATTCAATCACTAATTACCTGGGAGAAGAGACTGTGCCCTGCCTCTCTACAACCTCCTTTCAGGTAGCTGTAGAAAGCAATGAGATCTCCCCTCAGCCTTCTCTTCTCCAGATTAAAAAAACCCTAGTTCCCTCAGCTGCTCCTCATAAGACTTGTGCTCGAGACCCTTCACCAGCTTCATTGCCTTTCTTTGAATGTGCTCCAGCAGCTCAGTGTCCTTCTTGTAGTGAGCAGCCCAAAAATGAACACAGTATTTGAGATGCAGCCTAATCAGTGCCAAGTACAGGGGGACAATCACTGCCCTAGTCCTGCTGGCCACACCATTTCTGATGCAAGCCAGGATGTCACTGGCCTTCTTGGCCCCCTGGGCACACTGCTGGCTCATATTCAGATGGCTGTCGACCAGCACCCCCAAGTCCTTTTCTGCCAGGTAGTTTTCCAGTCACTCTTCCCCAAGCCTGTGGTGTTGCATGGGGTTGTTGTGACCCAGCTGCAGGACCTGACACTCAGCCTTGTGGAACTTCATACCATTGGCCTTGGCCCATGGATCCAGTCTGTTCAGATCCCTCTGCAGAGCCTTCCTACTCTCCAGCAAATCAACACTCTTACCCAACCTAGTGTCATCTGCAAAGTTACTGAGGGTTCACTTGATCCCCTCATCCAGATCATTGATAAAGATATGAAACAGAACTGAGCCACAAGTAAAAGTTTAGGACCATAAGGAACACAAGATTCTTCAAATAAGCCACTGAAATACATATACCTTCGGGCTGCAATGCAGTAGCAAACCAAAACATTTTGTGCCATATTTAGGGAAGTATGTGAAGTAAAAGCTGTCCAATGAAAAGTCTATGAGAGACAGTGGCATAAAAATCCTCCACATTAAAAGAAGTAAAGAATATCCAGATTATCATCCCTATGCTTCTTAAAAATGCCAGGCAAAAATAAATTGAGAGTAACAAGTCAGGCTCCTGAGTCCCATTCAAGATATGGCATACCCAGCAAAATACTTGCCCCATACTAGCACACTGACTTGATGCCTGATCCAATGAAAAAAGTGATCCAGCTACTTAGTCACCAACTGCTCTGGTCGACACCACGAGGTTTTTCTTGGAAACCTTCCAGTGCTGCACAAACCAACCCTATCCTGTTTATCTTGAGGCCTGACCAACAAGAAACACAAATTTTGATGGAACTCATGTTTCAAGCAAGAAAAAGACACACAAAAATGAAGTATGAATAGTCAAGTATTAAGCTAAAATGAACTGTGCCATTAACTAATTCATATACATATAATGACATTCAAGAGTTAAAATATTTAAACCCCATAGTGCTAAATTAAGAAAAAAAGGATTCTTTTCCAATGCTTGCAAACATTGTAATATATACAAATATGACATTACTATTTAGTTGCATAAACTATATTTGCTTTGGAATAATTTAATAATATCTTTCTCCTTGTAACTAAACCCCCTGCATACTCTAAAAGAGCTCTTTATTTTAAAAGAATCATTATGCTAAACTCATCAATTCTAAAACATTTTTAGTTTTTAGTAAAGAAAACAATTGTAAACAGAGAGCTTTTGTAAGGTAGATAGCTATTACAAAGTTCACTTAGAAAATCAATATAGCATTTTAGCTGGAATTTGCTCATTAAACACCCACAGCTCTAATGCAAATTATGATGGAATGAATAAAGCAAATACATATGCTTCTTTCTTTTTATTAAATGTAAAATCTACTGTTAATTGCATCTGGTATGTCATATAAACTTTTCTCCTTAACTATTAAATGAAAGCTTTTACAAAAGTCATTAGAGATTCTCTTTCTTTGACTTGTATAAATTTCAATATTTGTTCAGTAAAGGTTCACAGCAGTTAAATTACATTAACAAATATTATTAGCTACTATGTAAGCCAACTAAGTAAAATACTTATATTGCAGGTAAAACAAATCAATGGGTGTTTACAATAATATTTGGATATGTCCATTTTTAAACAAGCTTATCAAATATCATGTAATTCTTAGTCAAATGAGAGAGACTCAAAGTAGATTTTTTCTTCCCAAATACTCAAATTTGTTTAGTAAGCTAATTGTTTTCTAATATGGGCAAAAGTAAATATGAAGAAGATGAACCATACCAAGTATGAGTTTACTGAGTCAAAGCAATGTACATATTTTCTTAGTTGAACCTGATGCTTTTGGCAAACCTATCTTTTACGCTTTTAAAGCTACCTTTAAAATACAGCAGTAGTGAGAAGGTGTGTTGGAAATCATTCTAGTTTAAACAGAGGTTCATGATTTTCCAAACAACAGAACTTTGGGGGAAGGGAGGGAAGCATGGTTCCCAGGAAAAAAAGTCTGTTTGCCGATTTCCTAGAGGTCATCTGTGTAAATAAAAAAACTGAATAGAAGAGCCAAGTAAGAAGAAATTTTTAGGACTTAAAACATCCATGGCAGCAGAAATCACTTCACGTTACTCATTAAAAAATACAAAATCCAGAATACAGAGCAGACCTTATAAGAAAAAGATGAGATCACAACCCAGACCACTATCTCAGAAGATACAGTAAATATTATAAGACTGTAACAATTGGCTTTCAATATATGTCAGTTTTACAGAAATAACAACAATATTTTGAACTTTGCAAGCTGTTTGACATTAACAGATGTGATGAAATACTGCTTTTTGCTTTGGACTACGCGAAAAAAAAATAGTGATCAAAGAAGTAGTACAATTAAATTTTGCAAATTGTTTTTGTAATGAGCACTAGTTATAGTGATCAGTTACTTCCAAGAAAAAGACACAGTGAAAAAGTTTTTCTCCTAATAACAATGTATTGTTGCAGAAGGTCAAGGTTTTGCTGTTTAAGATTTAGTATTCAGGATCAGTGGTTGCTGAACAATAAGTGATTTGGGATTTTCTTTGGCATTGATTTTGATACATTCAAAGTAATTTTCCTAGATACACCATTACAGCAACAAGAAATAAAAATGATCTATTTTTACAAAAAAGGCTCTGAGCATCTTAAATATTCAAGAATGGACTGAAATAATAATAAATGACTCATTTTTGATGTACAATTCAACTTCTGTTTCGTACAGGTATACAACTCTAACATAGGAGTGAATGTTGAACTCGAGAAAAATGAAGCAGAGACTATTTTTTGTTTTCTGCCTTTTGGAGAAGTATATTATTCTGAAGGAAAAGTAGAAACATGAAAGAACTTGCTTGGCCAGGTCATACTTAGAATTCAAGATTCCGGTAACGAGCTTCTTGTTTACCTTGCCCATGAAAAAACTGTCATCTGAAATTTATCCTACAGAGAGGTTTAACTTAAGCTTTTTTTGTTGTGTTTTCACTTTGGATTTTTGAGTAGTGGCTACACAAATGTGAAGAATTAGGGAAGTACACTGGGAAAAGAGATGCAACGAGTACCTGCCTTTCCATTTTCATCAGTCTTCCCATTCCTGTCCGCCATTGCTGGGTCACTGTCTGTCTAATCACAGGACGACTTGGAAACTATCCTTGACATTTCCAGATGGGCCAATATTGTCAAATTTATTTAACCGTATGAATATATGCTTGTTCTCCTTACACAAATACAATCATGCATGTATTTGTTATTCAGTCATTTTAGAAATCAAAAACCTCTGAGATTTCTTTCTACTAGATTTAATAACTGTGCTCACAATTCTTCAATAAGAAGTCAACCTTATCATAGCCAGACAAACAAACATACAAAAAAAAGATTTGCTTCAGTGCTGTGGAAGCTTTTAAAATGTGTCATTAATAGGTCTCTGCGCATACATGTTACAAAATGCAGATAATCCCCAGAAATGTTCAAAGCATAAGGCCCTTGCACAGTTCTCATTCAGGTTAATAGCAAACTACCATAAGCTCCAGGGCGCACTGTCAACTTAAAAATAGTGCTGAAATGTTCTATTATGAAACACACAACTTAAGTTCCTAGCTGTTTTTTGAAACCTACCATTCATTTACTTTCACTTATGACCTATAACTGAAAAATAAAAGCAAAATAGTGATAAGAACATCATAGGAAAACTACTTACGAGTTTTCACCAGCCTATACCAGGAATTATAGACTAGAAGTCGTTTACACCTAAATGTGACTTTATAGATAAAGCAATCTGAACAAACACTGATAGAACACAGTGACTTCTTTATTGCTTTGTTTGTTGTATGTATTTAGTGCATAGCATTCATCTGCTCCTACATTTCCAATGCTATAAACAGAGTGTTCTTAATAAAAGGCCAAAGTTGCTTAGTGGCAGCTCAGCATAGGGTTTTCTTTGTGTACTCAGATCCCAATTCAATTAAAAAAAAAATAAAGTGGGAAAGAATAGGAGAGAGTATTATACACAGACTCCAAGGCAGTTCTTGTGAAAGCCAATCCCTGCACAATACTTAAGCCTCTGCTTCTAATACACTAAACAGAGCTGACTTCAAAATTCAAGCCATAATGCTGCTAAACTTTTTTTTTCAGTGAATAATTACTGATGCCTGAATATATACTTTAGGGGGAAAAATACATTTTTACATTAAAGTTTGCAAATTCTAATTTGACATGTTAAAGAAAAGTTTTCGTAATAACCCAAGAAGTAGATTATTTGCAGACCTTCCTGAATAAAACCAAATTCTTTATGTCCATTTAGCACTGTGGTGGGGAATAGGGTCAGACTAACCATAAAAATATGCAGAAGATACTGGCATGCTTTTTACATACAAGCTCCACCCATAAATAGCTTAGTAATTTACATTTTAACCTATGCCAGCTCATTGTCTATTGTAGTTCAAAGAGCTGCAAGCAACTTTTTGACAATCATCAATTCTGACAATCTGAAGGTAAAATTGCATTGTTTCAAACTAAGCTGTTAAAAATCAAGCCAAGATGGTCTCAGTCACAACACACCCACCCTGTTTGGGTTTTTTTTCTGTCCTTTAGATAGATTGTCTACCTTCCCATACAGTGGGTTCAAATTCTACAGCTATTTTCAAAATTCTGTTATTTACAAGGAAATATTTTGAAAAAAATATTTAGGAAATAGTTTTGCATAATGAAGCATTAATAGGATAAAATCCCCATGAACTATATAGACTATGCATACAAATGAATTATCCATGGAAAATTGAGTTAGGGAGGTATATGCATTACCTACTTAAACTGTAAAATATCATTCATATTTAGGTTTATAAACATAAGGGTTGGGAACGATTGAGTTCTTTCGGCTAAAGCCCAATATTGGCCTTATTTCAGTTTAATTGGAAGAGGATCTTGAATTCATCTTCTCCATGAGATATCAGGAACCTGGATTTCTGTTTGTACCAAAGGTTAATAAGAAATGTGTCTGCAAAAGTCAAACAGCATTAAATACCAAAAACTGATTATTATTCTGCAGGAGTTGTTCTGTCATTCATAATCTCTCCATGCTCGAACCTTCCACAGCTAATCTTTAATGGATGACATGCAAGAAAGAAAAATAACATCTAAAAGGGGACTCTAAAGTGAGCTTTGAAGAAATGGAAAATACTTTTCTTCTGTGCTGGAAGTTATTGCCACCCAAAGTTTATTACTGGCAAGATTACTTATTTCCTCTTACTTTATAGGGTATTAAATCAAACTAACTCTAAGCTAGTGGGCACTTGGATATTTGTTTTCACTTTTGCTATTAAAATTATTGCATATGCATTCAGCAATAACCTTTCAAGTAAATTTAGGAAATTTCAAATAATGTTCATGAGCATTTCCATACCATATTCAAGAATTCCAAAATACCACAAATGTTAATTCTCACCATTTTTGTAAAAACAGACCTGAAAAAAGAGACTTCATTGTAGGTATACTGCTATAGTTTCCAAGAGATCAAAAGCTGTATAACATATACAACAGTGTTAGAACTACTGCTTTCCCATTTTTCCACACTATATTTCCTACCATTACCCTGGCCTTTCAGAGAGCGTCTGAAGAAAGTTAATACAGTTTTCAGGCATTAAAGGTGGTATGCAACACATAACAGACGTAGCAGGGCTGGACTCAATCAGCTGACTGTTTTTAAAAAGTATTAAATTTTGGTAACATTACTATTACATACTGGCAAAACCCCCTGCAAAACAGCCCTTGCTACAGAAAGATTTAACAAGAAATAATTTCCTTCAGAATTATTCTTAGTCCCAGTATATAGCACTGTGATAACAACAAAAATATTCCAAGAGCTGAGGCTCTGATGCCAGCTATGGTATATATTGTTGCAGTAATGATGGGAGTTACTGTGAGAAGATTAGGGCTTTGATATTTTTTTCAGTTTAGAAAGGCTACCATTATGCTCTACATTTCTCACACTCAACCAGCTCTTCCCTCTAAAAGTTCCTCCATACTCTCTGGATAATTCTTATGCTAGTAAAAATGAAGTCACTTACGTTGATCCAAAATGAGATCTGTTCTCTCTGCTAGTTGTTTTGAAGACCTACTCCTTTGCAATGCCTCCATCCTTATTTTCTAATCCATCCTTGTAAGATGTGTGCTTCCTTTCCCCTCCCACAGAGTGCACCCATTCCCTTTTCTGTTCAACACAGGAAAGTTCTGATGTCCATTTCAAGATTTGTCTATTCTTCATGCCCAGTTCACATGTGGTGTTCGCCTTTTTCCTTATGTTATCCTAGTCACAGTTCTCTGATGTTGTGCTCTTCCCTTGATTTTTCCAGTGTTGCCTCACCTCTGTTCTTCTCTTCATGATGGGGAGTGAAATTAATTGTATCTCTTATAACGTGAGGAAATCCAACAAAAGAATAATGAAGAAACAGCAGGAACCTGTGGCAACTATGACCACCAGAAACAATAGTGTCTAATGCTTAGAAGACTGCAACCAAAACTGCAAATTCCCTATTTTTCCTTAGCCATAGCTTCCCGACACTGAAATAGGGACCCAAGGAAGTTCTAAAACCCATTTTCCGGACTAGTAAAATTTAAAAGTAAATACCTTCAGTTATTTACTGCAAACAGTATTAAACATTCTCTTCCATCATGTATGTTTTCTCCTTTACTCAACTTTTAATTATTCTCTCATGAAGCATTTTACAAATTTACACCTTTCATCTTCTCTTTTTCCTCTGAACAAAGTAAAAACCATAAAGCGACAAGCTTTGAGTTACTTGTTTCTCAAGACTTGTAACTTGATTTTAAAATGGCCTTTTTCTTCAGCTTTTCTATTGTTTCCACAGGACTTGTTTCAGTAAAACCTATCAATTAGAGGGTTACATTTTAAAATCGAATTGCAATATTCCTCAAAGTAGATAACATTTTTATGGTGTACCTTTCTGATGTTTTTTACAATATAATTTTGTGGAGTAATTTTGTTATCATAAAGTCAGTACTAAGTAATAATAAAAATGCAAACACCCATATTTACAAGCTTCAGTCTGCCATGTGTTATACACTGCAGTAATTAAACATTAACTAGCAACACAAAATCACAGCAGCATGTGTTCTCCTTTCCTCAAAGGACTTAACACAAGGGGAAAAAGTTTTTCCTTAAACACACTGAGACTTCTTTATGAGGTTCTACATGTCCATTAGAACTGTCCCCAAGGCTTTTATGAGAGAAACACACATAGACCTCCACAAATTCAGTTTGTTTCACATCATTCCAGATTTCAAAACATTTATCCAAACTTGGTAACATTCCTAAAACTGCAAGACAGGAAGCAAAAAAATAATGAAATATTAACGATGCTTTCTTTTTGCAAACAGCTTAAGTAGCAAGGAGCCTCTTGCCCTCTCTCTTGGCATTTAAAGGATTTTATACTTCCTGAACTCGTAAAAGGAGAAAAAAGGGTATTTTTTTTAAAGGTCATCCTTATTGCACATTGTAGCTCTCATTAAATTTTGGCTTATTCTTCCTTTTCAAATGGAATTATGATGTTAATTATTATATCCATATCCATGCCATACTGTTTTGAAGAGCATAGGACATAATTAGAAAGTTTAAACCATCTTTTAAAACCAATTTACTAACAAATATTTCAACCGTACCCATAAATAAAACTAACCATGTTTTTGACACACATTTCTTTCTAGCTTTTAATGAGCAATGCACACCTATATCAAAGAGAATATTTCTCTATTACAGGTACAGAGGTAAACCACTGTGCAAATATCCAGGAAAAAAAATAAAACTTGGGATTCAACCCAAAGAATTTGCATTAGTTTTTGGCTGCTGGATATAACTACGATACGTAGTGAGGATTTTCTTTTTCTGAAAATAAAGCAAGCAGTTTATGTAAAATGAAATAAGAATTAAATTATGCTTTCATTTCATTGTTTGCTAATATGTATTTTAGATTTGCCTTTCCCTTCCTCCATCACAGAAAATCTAGGAACTCTCTTTTCTATCTATAATATACACAGAATACTGTATTTTCTGGAGTTTGACATTAAGTGGGAAGTCAGCCATCTGTTTTTTCAGCTGGAGGTTAATTTTCTGCTCCATTTTCTTGAAGAGAGTTACTCCGCCCTCCAGTACCAATATTTTGGGGACAGGTATTAGTACTATTAATACTATATGAAGCATGTGTGGTCTATGAGGACACAATTGTAATGATATGCTGAATTTAGAAAAGCATTCCCATTAATTTCTTTGAAACTCTTTGAGAAAAACATCAGAGTATTTTTCATCCACTGGGTACACTGTACACACAGTCCCTTTTCAATACTAAAAATATTCACTTCATTACTTCAGAAATTTACAAAACTGTAGAATACAAACTGTCTCCATTCTTGTATGTCTACCCAAAGAACAATTAACAACAAATATAAGTATGCATTCAATTTCAACTATAAACTTAAAAACCTTTGATTTGGGGAATTTGTATAAACTTCATTCACTTGAGACATGCCATCATCAGACAAAAATTCATTAAGTACCAAAAGAACAGATTTTTCCAGAAAAGTGCAGGTCTTTGGTTGAGGTGAATGTGTGACTATCTCCATACATGGGGAGGGGGTAGTATTGCTCTGAGTGAGCTAAAACAATAAGTGGTATTTGAACTGCTGGTTGAAAGGTAGAAGCACTGGTAATCATTATTTCCCCTTGTTTGTTCAGGACCTTCCAACAAAACAAACAACCTTTTTGTGATTGGATTGACATGGTGTTAACAATGCATTTAATGCCCAAATCAGTATGAATACAGGTAAAGCTCCTGCTAATACCAGTACCAGGATGTTAAAGCCACCTATTTTTGAAGCAACTCTAAACAGCCACACATGAAAAAAAAAAAAAAAAAAGTCAAATCTTCCCTCCTTTAGTAAATAAAGCTAACATTCACTAGGCCACGTCATATAGCAACCACGGGTACTGTATGAGCCATACAGCCATCTGTTAAATGCTTGCCTTCCATACCTGCAATCTTTTCTGCAATCTTAGCTTCTGTAGTTCTCTCCTGCAGTTCTAAGTCCAGTTTTATTGTCTTCAGCTCCTTATCCTTTTCAGACAGCTTATCTTGAAGCTGAATTGAACAAATGGACAGTAAGATTCTTATCTAGCTGGAACAGACAACCAGATCTTTTAATCACAACAAAATTTTAGAAGTTTCTTACCCTCAAAATGCAAACACTAAGCAATACAACAGAAGTTCAATTAATTATATTTATTTAAAGGACAAACATTCAAAATATCTTTTTTATGATCTGCCCTATCTTGCTCTATGAGACAAGCAACAATGTCTGCGCCATTATTTTTATTTGGGATTCTCTTCTTCAGGTATAACCAGCTGTGGGCCTTCTCGCTATGAAGTTCAGAATTACACAGAATATAAGGCAGGTGGTGCGTGGACGAATAGCCTATTTCCTACCAAGAATACTGACATCACAGCCTGAAGAGACTGTGGTGTAAATCCATAATTTTTCGTGTACATCACCAGACAGAAAAGTGGTATTCTTTCACATGTTGAGGCCTGTCTTTTAACTGTGAATTCACTAGATCTGTTCTTGGACACATATCCGAGCTTGCCATTGAATATTCAATGAAAATCCACGGAAAGACTATAGATTTTTCTGTCATTTAGGCACATGCAACTGCTACTAATGCTAGAAGCAATGCAGTGTGCAAGTAGGATGGAATTTTCTTCCCCTCAATGAACAGGAGGTATCAGGCCACATTCATTATCTGGACCACAGGTACAGAAGCATGAGCTCCAGATTTTATTTGTGAAATCCTGGCCTTGGTTTTGGTTCTCCTTGGTTTTCATCTACGATGCAAGAACCTATGCCACTGATTAAAAAGGTTGAAGGGTAGGATGAAAGATTTTTTTAATTCCAGAGAAGCAGTTGTTAAGCAGATACTAAGATTCTAAAATGACAAGAAAGCTATTGATTGGTGCAGTAAAACAAATAACAAAACTAAATTAGGAACAGTTTAAAATGTATGTTTTGTAAAACAAGCACAAAAGAGCAAATATTGTGATCTGAATATCTCAATTGTACCTTTTTATTTTTGGCCCTCAGTGTGTCCAGTTCCTTTAAAAGGAAAGCAGTTTCTGTTTTTCCACCCAAATCTGCAGCATCCTTCCATGAGGATATATATTCAGGGAGCATCCTATTAGCCTTTCTTTCTATGGTGCTGTGTTTAGGAAGGGAAAAAAAAGAAAAAAAGAAAGCAAAATAGTGCAAAACCAGTTCTTGTGCCCCCCTCCCCCACCCCCCCGAAACAAAATATACAGAAATAAATAATTAAAATTTCTTAACCATTGCAAATGCATTAAATAGCCAGTAAAAGGGATGTCCTTCTATCACTTTTTAAGTCTGTAATTCTGAAAAAAAAACCTGAAAATCTGGAATAATAAATAAATACACTACAGTGCTAAGGCATAAAACAGATGAATATAAATTGGCTATGAAGTTTATAAACAGAAAATGCTTAAAGGAAACAAATATTAAAAACCTGTGCTTAACACTGAGTGACAAAGTAATGAAGCATGGTGATCAAATTAATGCTCAGGTTAACAGAAAAAAAATTCTTCAGTAAGATGGACAATTCCACATGAAGTCAAATGAGAATATCCAGAGGATAAGATCCAGGAGTTCATCTTGAAGAAATCTTTAAAATAATGGCGATATTCCAAATATTATAAGTGACAACAGGAATTCCATGCTGTATACCACTGACAGAGTTTTAAGATAATTTATTTAGCTGTAGACAGGAAAAAATAAGACAATGTTCAATGGCCACAAAAAATTCGGTCTCAAAGTAAGACTTTTATGACTCTCCAGCTATCCATTGATACTCACAGATAACTCAGATCTCACTTGTAAAATGCCAGCAAAATCAGTACATGAGTGGATTAGAAGGGGGATTAGCTAATATTTTTAACATTCATTTTCCTTAAGAGTTTTCTGTTTATATGCTTCATAGCTAATGAGTCATAAGAAGTAGTCACGGAAAAGCTATACTGTCTGAACTCCTATTTTCACTGTATACATTACTTTCATTACGTGTAATTCACACCTTAGAAAAGGAAAGCTATCTGTTGCTTCAAAGAGTCATTCTCTTCAGTAGACAGTTGTTTGTACTCAACCACCCCTTTCTTCATTTGCTTTCATTGGATTTATTTTCTCTATGGTTCTTTAAGAAGGAAGTCAAAATCTGTACTCTGCAGACTAACTATGGTGCAAACTAAGGCACAACAAACAGAGACAACAGGGAGATTCACATCAAAAAAGTACTTAGTGTATTACACTACATATGGGGTGGTGTTTTGCCAATTACTAGGCCTAGCGCAAAGGACACAGCCAGTAGAAAAACAATTCAGTAACCAAATTCTATTGTACGTAGAAAAGTCAGCATATGGGGGATTGCTGGGGGTACAAACAAATCAATCAGATCACACATAATAGACATCAACCCCAGCAAGCCGAGGAATGACACAGTACAACCAATAATAGGTGGAATAAACAAAGAAACAAAGTCTCCCATAGAAGAGATGGGAGACAACCAAGTCAATAGGCTGATCATATACAACAGAAGTAGCCCCATGTTGTCTCCCCACAAAGGCCACATTTGCAAATGCCAGACCTGACTGGGGCCCAGTTGCATGAAGAGTCAGGAGGCCCTTCCTCAACAGGAAACTCTGCAAAGTACATCCACCTCACAGACAGACACTCCACCCTTCCTGCAAGTGGTCCCAGCTTTTATGCCCAAAGCAGGACACCTGGCACTCATTTACCCAATGTGGGGCACCTGGGGCTTGTTTACCCAAGGGCTTTCCTTACAAGGCCGGCTGCACCTTGGAGGAAAGCCAAAAGGCAAACTCATTGCCTCCTTTTAAAGGACCATGGGAACCACCCATATGTCAACCTTAATTCAGGGCTCGGGGTTCAGACCCCAGCACTTTAGGTGGAAGAGTGCTTAAATCACTTGCCTTCACTTTCAAGATCTTTCAAAGCCTATTTCATCTTTGATCTGTCTAGCAAATTTCATTTAGTATTGTTTCAGACTGAAAGTGATAGATGCCTCTGGATACTATTGTCCAGACATTACACAGAATCACAGAATGATGGGGTTTGGAAGGGACCTCTGTAGATCATTTAGTCCAACCCCACCGCCAGAGCAGGTTCACCAAGAGCAGGTTGCACAGGATGGCATTCAGGCGGGTTTTGAATGTCTCCAGAGACAGAGACTTCACAACCACTCTGGGCAGCCTCTTCCAGTGCTCTGCCACCCTCAAAGTAAAGAAGTTCCTCCTCATGTTTAGATGGAACTTCCTATGTTCAAGCTTGTGCCCATTGCCTCTTGTCCTGTCACTTACAAACTTCAAGGTTTTTTTGAGCATTTTTCCATGTTCAGGAGATGCTTCCCATGAACAAGTTTGAATATAATTCATCATCATCATTCAGTCCCTCAAATGTTTTCTTCCTGATGTCTAAAAGAAAACTTGACAACTCAAACTGATGGTACACTAAGACCATCATCTATAATGCAAATCAACACTGACTCAACAGTTCCTAGGTCATTCTATATCAAGATATTTTCTCATCTTATAGTCTAATAGCTATTTATTTGGGGAATGACAGGCTTTGAGCAATTTATATAGTATCTACCACATTGAGTTTCTGGCCTATACTTTTAGGATCCTACACACAATATATATCTTTGCAGATAAGATGGCTCAACATGCTGACTGTGGGAGGTTAATCTCGGTGTTCAAGACCAGCTTGGCTGCCAGCGAGAGTGGCACTGGTAGACGGTAGAAGCAACAATCTTTGGCTGACTGTGCTGGGCTGTACTCAAGCACTCAGGATTATATTTGGCTTTTAGTGCAGGTTGCATTGCCCTAAGAGCATATCTCAGGCCCTAATGTAAAAAAGGCAACAAGACAAATGGGAAAATACTATGGACTAGTTTTGGCCCAATGAGTCACCACCAGATCGTACTAAAGATAACAAAACAAGGTGTAGAATCTGCCAGACAGGTGAAGAATTAGAGTATATTTTTCAAAAGTATGTCATGGGGCTCTGCAGCCTTGATCCTATTTTCAAAAGCAACTCTGTCACTCTCAGTTAAGATTTGGGATTCAGGAGGCCTGTCATTCCAAACTTGTAGCATGTTCCCTAATCAGCTGTCTATACCTTCATGTATTGTGTCACATATAGCATGAGTGTATATGTTTCTTAAGATGGCAGTAGAGGGCCATAGTTCAGTATGGAAATTAATCACAGAATCACAGAACAGCCTTGGTTGGAAGAAACCTCTAAGATCATCAAGTCCAACCATTAACCTAACACTGCCAGTTTACCACTAAACCATGCCCCTCAGCACTTCATCTACACATTTCTTAAATACCTCCAGGGATGGGGACTCTACCACTGCCCTGGGCAGCCTGTTCCAATGCCTGATAACCCTTTCAGTGAAAAATTTTTTCCTAATATCTAATCTAAACCCCCCCTGGCACACCTTGAGGCCATTACCCCTTGTCCTATCACTAGTTATCCTGCCTCGCTACAACCTCCTTTCAGATAGCTGTAGAGAGCAATGAGGTCTCTCCTCAGCCTCCTCTTCTCCAGACTAAACAACTCCAGTTCCCTCAGCGGCTCCTCATAAGACTTGTGCTCCAGATCCTTCACCAGCTTTGTTTCCTTTCTTTGGACACACTCTAGCAGTTCAGTGTCCTTCTTGTAGTGAGGGGCCCAAAAATGAACATAGTATTTGAGGTACAGCCTCACCAGAGCTGAGTACAGGGGCACAATCACTTCCCTAGTCCTGCTGGTCACATGATTTCTGATGCAAGCCAAGATGCTGTTGGCCTTCTTGGCCACCTGGGCACACTGCTGGCTCATATTCAGATGGCTGTCAACCAACACCCCCAAGTCCTTTTCCGCCAGGCAGCTCTCCAGCCACTCTTCCCCAAGCCTGTAGCGTTGCATGTGGTTGTTGTGGCCAAAATGCAGGATCCAGCATTTGGCGTTGTTGAACCTCATACAACTGGCCTTGGCCCATTGATCCAGCCTGTCCAGTTTCCTCTGCAGAGCCTTCCTAGCCTCAGGCAGATCAACACTCCCACCCAACTTGGTGTCGTCTGCAAACTTACTGAGGGTGCATTCACTCCCCTCATCCAAATAATTGATAAAGAAATTAAACAAGACTGGCCCCAAAACTGAGCCCTAGGGAACACCACTTGTTACCAGCCTCCATCTGGATTTAACTCCATTTACCACAACTCTCTGGGCCCAGCCAGCCAGCCAGTTTTTAACCCAGCGAAGAGTACACCTGTGTAACAACCAAAATTAATGACAGAACAAAATCTTCAGAGTTTGTAGTACACTTTCCAACCATATTTGCCCTTCTCCAGATTCCTGTCACAGACTGCCTACAAGGTATTACAACTCCTCATCTTCACTCCTCCAACTTCACCCGGACGTCATCCTACTTTATTCCTCCTTCCTAGCTGTTTTATTCCTGCTTCCTATTTGCCTCCACTCTGCTCCATTCCTGCTTCCCACTCAGTCATCATACTTAGGGTACACTGTGCTTGTTGCATAAAGCCACAGATACTACTAGACTTTTAGATCATCTTTTCTAATCCTGTTTAGTAAGCATTTTTAAAAATCTCTGGAGAGATCACAATCATTGAAATACCTGCAGTGTGTCACATAAGCTATTGCCATGATCATATTTTCTATCAGTGCTAGAGAATACAGTGGTGAAATGCTGCATTCAGCAAGGAAAGAAGGGCAGATACGGTGAGTCTAAGTAAAAAGCAGACTTCCTCATTCTCAGTTGGGAAATAAACTTATTTTTATCCATAAACCTGTATATATATTGTCTATAATTTGAATCTAGAAAAACTACATATAGGGATACTTGTTTTTACCTTGATTCCTCAGGACTGGAATTACAATCATTGCGGGCTCTTCCTCTTTGACTTGTAACTGGCAAATCTGAAAGTTTCAGTGCTTCAGCTTCTGTCTGGATGAAAAATTCTGGGTTTTTTTGAGAATTCTGATGAAACTGAACACAAAAGTCATCTTTTTTCTGTTCCAGGGTGAGTGTTTCTAATTGAAAATAGAAGCAAACACATTCATTCATTTGAAGAAAGAAGTACAAACTTGAGATTTCTCATTTGAAAATTCTTATTTGTAGCAGAAAGGAGAAAGTACTCCAGTTTCAGATTCACAGCTTCCTCATTCCACTAAGGATGTAGGAGTTACAACCTATTTACTCATTTTTCTCATGGAAACATGAAAAATTCCTCACCATTTCCTAACCCCCCTTTCCCTAAATGACTGCTTAAAATAATGCTGACCTAGGAAATTATCTGTCTTTTGTAAAAATCAGCTCTACCCTAGCAAGACTTGATGAATTTCTGCTGTAGCCCTGGAAATTTGCAGGTTGTGAACTAGACTCTTTCTTACATTGAGGCCTTTTTCAAATTCATTTTGGCAACAAAAGAGTATAAGCAAGCTGTAATTAGTAACAACAAATTTAAAGCCCCATTATTTACTCCTGGAGAGTGTAAGGTCGAGGCTTGTACAGCTAAAGAACTTGAAGAATGCAAAGAGCAAATTGTGCCAAAGGGAAAAATTATCTGATTAAAATGTGTGATAGTTCTCTTAAACTTGCCTACTAGATATTTTTAGGACATATTTCTGATATCAAGTTATTTAAATTAAAGAAAGACCTACATACCATGAATGTTCTTACATTATGAAAGTAAGAAGAAAGAACTTTATGAAGGAACAACTAAGTTCTAATTATAGAACTATATTAAACTATAAGGAAGGAGTTGCCTAAAAAAGCTGCAAATGGAAAAAAAAGTGCATACATTCTTCATTCTTTCATTTAGATTAGTAGAGAACAAACACTGAAGCTTTTGCTCATTTAATAAAGTTAGCGTTTCCAAACATTTTTGATAAATTATACGGTATATATTCTTTGATCCAACTTATTACTTCCTCCTCAAAAATAATAAGAAATTGTCTATATAGTTGCAATCATCTACAAATAGCCAAAAAATACACATCAACTAGTATCAAGTGTCATGCCACATGTAAGACACAAAAGCACAGATTCAAAGTCAAAAATACTGAAGACTGTCTCTAAAATCTGTTGCAATAGATTACTCTTTTCTTGAAGAAGGAAAGACACAGCCAATGCCACAGGAATCATCCTGAGAGCACAGAGAGGTGACTTGTGGATTGGCTGGCGTCCCTTTAACAAGTTCCCATACAAAGCTTGTATTCAGATGGAATTTCATGTGTTTTAACTTGTGCTCATTGACTCTTGTCCTGTCAATGGGTACTACCAAAAAGAGTCTGACTTATTCTTCATTCTCTTGCATCAGGTACTATTCATATTGATAAGATCCACTTCCCTGAGCCTTCCCTTCTCAGCCTCTCCTCATACAAAAGATGCTGCAGTCTCTTTGTGGCTCTTTGCTGGACTTGCTCCAGAAAGTCCATCTCTTTCTTGTACTAGGGAGCACAGAACCACACTTGACACTCTAGTTGTGACCTCACCAGTGCTGAGCAGAGAGGATGGATAACTTCCCTTGATCTGCTGGCAATGCCCTTTCTAGTGCAGCTTGGGATGCTGTTTGCCACCCTTGCCATGAGGGTACATTGCTGATTTATGCTCAACTTGCTGTCCAGCAGGATCCCAATCCCTTTCTGTAGAGCTGCTTTCTAGCCAGTTGGTGCCCAACATGTACAGTTACATGGGATTATTCCTGGACAGGTGCAGGGTTTCACATTTCCCCTTGCTGAACTTCATGAGGTTCCTCTCTGTCCAATTCTCCAGCCTGTCGAGCTTCTCTGAATGGTAGGATAACCTTCTGGTGTATCAACTACTCCTCACAGTTTTGCGATACCAGCAGACTTGCGGAGGGTATACTCTGCTCCATCATCCAGATCAAAATGAAGACATTGAACAGGCCTGGATCCATTTTTAACTCTGGGAGTACACCACTAGTGACTTGCCTCCTACTGGACTTTGTCCAACTGATCACCACCATCGGGGCACAGACATTCAGCCAGTTTTCAATCAGCTTCACTGTTTACTTATTTAACCCATACTTTGCTCCTCTATGAGGATGTTACGGAACTGAGTCCAAAGTCTTACCAAAGTCAAGGAAAACAATATCCTGCGTGATCCATGCTTTATTTCCTGCTTATCAGGATAGATAATTTTTGATCTTGAACAAGGTGATCCTTGAATATCAACCAGGTCTCTTGGATCCCTCTTCTCTCCAATACTGTATCCTATGGGATTCTTCCAAGCAGATGTCTGAGGAGGCCAAAGTCTATTCTCCTAAAGTTCACAGCTAAGGTCCTGTTTTTCTCCTGCTCCCTCCTCTCAGGATCCACCACCTCATGGTAACTGCAGCCAAAACTGTCCCCCCAACTTCAACATCCACAACGAGTTCCTCCTTGTTTGTAAGTATCAGGTCCAGCAGAGCATCTCTCCTTGTTGGAAACTCATTTTTATCAGAAGTTGTAATCAGTGGACTCTTGAAATTTCTAGATCACTTGTGCCATGCTGTTGTCCTTCCAGCAGATTAGCAGCATCATTGTAGTCCTCCATGAGGACTAGGACCTGTCAACACAAGGCTTCTTCCATTTGCCCGAGGAATGTCTTATCCACTTCACCCAACCATTCTCCATGCTCTTCCCTCTTACTGGCAGGATCAAGGACAACACCACCTGGGTCCCCATGCCCTTGACCATCATGCCCAAAGTCATATAGTCAAACGTAATACTTCCCAGGTCACCCAAACATACTGGTGCCTACGTGGAAGAGCAGCAGGGGGTAAGAGAGGGTCAGATGAGCTTCAGCAGCCTCTGCATAACATCCTGAATATGAGCTCCCAACAAGCTCTCTAGATGACAGGTCAAGTCAGCAGATATATATAATTTTTAATTTATTCATTTTTTTAAAAAATCGAATGAAATAAACATGTCTGCATGATGAGGTAAATATCTGCATTAGCAGCTGAACTTCAGGCTACATTCTTAGGCCATGTCAAGACATGGATTTTTATGCTTTCAACTGTAACTTACAGCAGCTGGGGAAAAAAAAAAAAAAGAATTTAGAATGGGACTAGACCTGTGTTGGCATTTATTAATGCTAAGGCTGCTTCTTTAAGCAACGTACATTGGCAGCACACCTTTTCATCCAGATTCAATTCCTTCAAACATAGGTGTAAGACTAAGCAGCATCACAGCAAGTCTGTAAGTGGCATTCCCAGAAACACTAGGCGAAACACAGAGGATCTGTTTTTTTCCCCCTACTGGCTTTGCAAGAGAGGAGCTGATCGCAGCCTCCTCCACTCAGATTTGAAAGTGCGCTGCACGAGGGCATTAAGGTTAGAGGTTTTTACTTGTTTAATAAAGCTGTAATGCATTTTTTTTGGTCAACATGCTAAATCTGTCAGTTAAATGCTTTGGAGCAGACATTTTACACACTGTCAAATCAATGGGCATGGCAATTTTTTAATTTTTAAAACCATTTTATACTCCATATAGCTGATGATCCCCACTCCAAATAATTTAGGCCTTGGTATATGGCAGCTTGTCTTGTTGAACTAAATAGCAATATTAATCAATGCACTTCAGTGCTTTTCCTTGTGCCTCCTGCAAATTGCATTGTGCACTAATTACCAATGCTGCAGAGACACGCTGGGGAGTAAGTAGCATTTGCAATAATCAGGCTGCACAAGGAACATCAGAGAAAGGGTAAAACAGCCTTGCAAGCATTGGAAAAAAATCTGTAGTTTTCATTAAGTGGTATCACCACCATTGATTCTGGTTTAGTATACTAAACAACTTATTTTCCATATAAAATAGAACAAGTTCAGTAGCTCAGATTAATATTTCACGATAGGGAGAAGTTGAACAGCTGATCTTCTATATGTATTTATCTTGAATGAATAGCTTGTTCACATTGAGGGGAAGAAAAGCAAATGTTAAGAAGAAGGAATATAAAGACACTAGAATTAAAGCTGAGAATTGATTGTGAGTGATGTAAGCGGAAGATAATTCTGTCATGGCTTGAAATAGTAAAGGCAGAATAGAATTCAGTGCTGTTAAGCTGGGAGTGGTTAAAAAAGTCAAGTAAAAACATTGAAGCCAACACATTTTTCCAGGCAGCCACTATTTCTCATATCTTCTTAGAACTGGGGGATTGGCACTGAGATCAGAGAAAGCACAGTGTTAGAGAATTCTGTATCGCACTGATAATATGGAAAGAAGTGTCGAAGATGTAAGTGCACAGCAGGTACAGATTCACCTGGAAGGCTAAGGAGGCAGTAGATTCCATTGTTATACCACTCAGCATGTTCAGCAGTCCCATCCATCATCCAGCAGAAGCTGAGTGGGCACCTCCTTCCCTGTTTGTAGTCTTTCAGCACCCCACTAGCCAAATTGCGCAGAGCAGCGCAGAGGCTTCCAGGGGATCTCCATGGAATAACAATAAGGGAAAACAAACACACAGTAACAGAACGTGCGAGCAGCACTGTAAAATACACAGTTGGCTATAGATCTGCCTGCAGATGAGTACGGGGACATTGGAAGCCCTTGGTGCTCCAAACCAGCTTCAAGTATAGTAGTACTTACCTCTTGCTACCTATAGCTTCCCAGTATTTCTTTTAAGCACAGACAAAGCATGTTCCCATTTGTCTGCAAAAGACTGCCTGAATGAACCCTGAAAGGGATGACAGCAAGAGGCACAACAGGAAAAAGAGTAAAACCAGGAAGGAGGAGAATGAGCCATAAACACTCTGGAATCATGAGCAAAGCTGACTGAACTCAGTAGCTTAGTCTTCCTACATGACAGTGTCAGACTGAAAACTTTTGAAAAAAATGCAGAACAAAACATTGTGCTACATTTGAGGAACTAACTGCAATCTCAGTTACTAAAAGCCCCCAAAATTCAACAATTGACAAATTCTAATTTATTGTTCATTGTGGGGTTTTTTTTTTCCTTCTCAGTCTAAGCAACAATGCAGCTTCAACTTCTATGGTGGGGTTTTTTTTTGTGTGTTTGTACAATATTAAAAACTTGGAATTTCAAACACCAAGAAGGGAACATTCGGTATCCAACAAAACTATCAAAGCAAAGAGCTACCTCACCCCTATACTAAACTAACCTATTCCCACTGGAATAAAAGGACACACTTATTACTATTTAAAAATACTTGCTCTTGCCCTACCAGCAAACATCACATCCACATCAATTTGCTGCAATAACTGGCAAGTGTGTAAGAGCATTACTTGAGAACTTCACCTTCTTTTTATTTTCACTAGGCTAATTGCTATTCTTTTTTATTGACTTTCAAATTATCTAGATTTTTTTTACATTGATATTACAAACATTTCTGAAAATATAATTTTTGGGAATGTGTGTATGACAAAACATGCACACCTGCAAGTGTTCTAACAAGCTGTTAGGACAAGACATTTGCTGCACTAATAAAAAGTAATTTTAATAGCTTCATGTGAAAAACAGATTATGGAATTGTCTTAAGTTCATAACATCTAATGCCAATTCTTAGTTATATATAATAAATAAATAGAAATTAAATATTTAAGTCTAACAGAAAACTTGAACCTAATAGTCACTACCTTTTCAAGCTATGCAAATGAAATTAGTACTATGGCGGAATACTCCTTCATGAACTGAAAATGATGAGTCAGCCTTTTTGTCAAAGACCAACATCCATTCACTCGGCTGTACAACTATTGGAACTTCTACCAAACAGAATGACTGTGGAAGACTCAGATTGCTCAGCAGTTCACCCTTTACTGAATGATCAAAAGGCATAAATCCTGAAATGAGTGGGAAAGCAAAATTAAAGGATTTTGTAGGCATAAATATGAAAATAAAGAAAATGTGTCCGATGGAAGAAATTTGATCCTATTACCTGGCATAAGTGAAAAGAGTTGGTTTAGGTTTTATGCATTTTCAGAGTACCTGTTTTTTCCTTTTCCATTCGTATTTGAGTTGACACAGATGCAATATACATGATTTACATCTTATCTTTCCTGCAATCTGCAAACAAGTTTTCAGAGTTAATACCAAGAAAAGATGCTGTACTTAGTTTTCGAGACAAAAGTAATTCCTGTTTCTGGAAAACAATTACAAACGCTCAGTACAAGAAGTACAAGGTCAATATATATTGTCTCCAAAACAAATAAACAAGAATAAATGCAGCTTTATTCATCTTTGGACTTACTACAGATTTACTTATGTTAACAATTATTTAGGGCCCTTCAGTGCAGCATAGTATACTGAGAAACAATAACCTGCAACAAACAGCAAAACGGTTGTCCTTTCATGGCACACTTTTTCCAATGTTTAAAGAAAACTAGGCAAACTTTAAGATGATTATTCAGTAGGACTCTAAGATCTCACTAAATCACTTCTGCAGCACAGCAGAACGGCAGTCAGAGGAACCTGATAACAAGTGAATACTGAGCACAGAGTAGTTTTGTCACATGAAGCTAATTCCTTTTATTTCTCAGTGCTCTGCCCAGCCAAAATGCTGCATATATCCAGCCAAGCCCTTGGCAGTAACGAAGAGAAAATCACCACGTAGCTGCATTGTATGCTCAGTGCCCCAACAATATGTAACTGCAGGCATTGCTGAGAGCACCATGGGTCAACTCAGAAGAATGAGGACTATCAACTTACTTTTAAGTAACTCTTATGCAGAAAGGTCCCGGATTTTACACTGAGATAGGATATCTGCTCTTACTTTCAGAAACAAATGACAGAGGTTCACTAAAACAAGCCTTGAAAACAACAGTTTCTGGAAACTCTCACAGATATTTTCTAAGGGATGCATAAGCACTGAGATAGTCATTTTAAAGCCATCAAGGCTGGGGCACACAGTAATCAAGTAACTGGATCAAGGTCATTGAGCAAGCCATGGCAGAAGTAAAACTGCAGTAGTCCAAGGCGCTGTATCCATGCTGTACCTTGGAGCCCGTACTAACTCACTGGTGGCCCTTCCTGCTCCTGTCTCCTCCTCAGAGACCTCACATTTTTATCTCTCCTGTCAGAAAGGCTTTAGCAACTCATTTCAATTGGACTTGAAGAAAAAAAAAACCACACCATTTTTACTTATGAATGATAAAGTAACATTTATACATTAAAAAAATTACAGAAAATTGCAAATAACTAGATCTGTATCCTTCCATACTCCTTTATGATGATAATTTTCACTCACATGACAGACTACAGTATTTCTACATTAGAAAACAGATGTGCAGTGTACAATATATACAAACTTCCTGTAATTTCAATAGTGGGCAGAAGAAATGAAATACCTTTTTTCCCCCCAACATTGGCTATCATTCTAATACAGAAAAGTTCCAGTTAAAACTGTTTTAGAAGTCAGACAGGTTAACAGAACAATACAATTCAAATTTGTGATTTCTGTCTACCACTAAGCATTTAAGTTGTCCAAAATCATGATCAAAGAGAACAACGTATTCTTATTGAAACTTTACTGAGAAAGTTATCTGCAAATGAAGTAAGAATAACCTTAGCTATATTTTTGCATTAATGTCTTAGTTTGCTCCATATTCCGTGACATATACACACAAAAAGAGAGGCTTGAAAATATTCTGGCTGCTAAAATATGGACAAAACTCAGAAGTTTAATAGTTCACTTTTTTATTCCTTAAAGGAATCTAAAGAGAACGGTGAATTCATTCTGTGTTTACAATTTAAGTGGGGGGACATCTGTGTTACTTTGAATGCTTCTTTATTCACCTGTAGTTGTGTGGAACCCTGGCAACATCCTTCATAAAGAAATAAATTGAGGAGGAGATTAGAGAACAGTTGGAGTTATTCTGGCAAAGGCATTTTTTTACAATTCTCCGAGGATTCTGATTATTTTAGTAATGACATTTCCCTCGCCTGTCTGTCTCACTAAGTCTTTTGCCCTCCTATTTTGCATCTAAACAGCAATTGAGTACAAACTGGGTAATATTTAAAATAGAAAAATGGTTTTGAGTCTTTAAAACACACAGTCATTATTTTGGTATTCATTGCAGTTAATCATGATGCATTTATTAATGTGTAAATATCAGACATTTCCTTTGGCATCCTACTCTCCATTTGCAATTCATTAACATATTGATATTTTAAAATATTAGTCTCTGGGAAGACACCAGATTTTCATTGGATTGGTCTCACACTTGAAAAAGCATTTTTATATTCTGAATGCATCAAAACAGCAGAAGCTCTAGGCAGATACTAAGTGGGATTCACTGAAACACAGTGTTAGTTCTAATGGACGGATGGTTGTGTTTGGTCTTTTGAAACTTTGAAGTATAGGTAAGTCTTGATCACACAAATTAATAAATCCTAAAGCTGGAGTTAACAATAACCATTACACCCAAATTCTGCAGCTTAGCCCAGCCAATTTTTCAAAAGGTCAGGTTGTGAACTGGAGAAGATCAGGGAGGTCCACCGCATAGCTTTGTTGCCAGGCATCTCTCGTCTGGATTGTTGCAGGCATTTATTAGTATTCGTCAGCAGACTCAACAAAGCAAACAAGAAATTCAAGCACGAATAATAAAATGAAATGCTGCTATATAACCCTTTGTCATTCAGCAAATATGGGACTTTTTAGCTACATTGTTCCTAAACCTGGGTTACTACTTTAATTTTTCTCCACAGTGCTGACTGAATGAGTATGCATGTGTGTTAAATGCAGAGCTCCCTTAACAACTGCAGGACTGCCATTTAATCTGTTGGTAGATGGACCATTTCCTGTGGGAACTCTAGCTATGATTTCCAGATCCACCAAATAAATCTCAGATTAAGATTCCAAATGAAACCTGCCTTTGGCAGATAAAAAATGTCAAGATGGATATAAACAGTAAAATTATAAATTATCTAGGTGTTGCACGATGACTTGATGTGCGTTTTTTGTTTACACTTTCCCCGATATCACAACTATACAAGGCATTCATCAAATGTCACACTTTCATAATATTGGAGGCATCATTAAAACTGTTTGGCTAAGGACCTTGAAGTGTTTAAGCAGTAGCTCAAAAGTATATTTGTGCAAAGTAGAAGAATAAATTTACATATCAGCAGCAGCTCATAAGGGATGGGTAAATATTCTGTTTATCTCTCATTGTAATTCAGGTTAGTTTAAATACAGGGTTTCAGGATATCATTACAGCCTATATGGAGTTATTACATAATTTCCAAACATACTGTCTGCTAGAGTTTTACTAAGCATGCTGTGTTTATGTTTTCTAAACCAGCTAAAAACAAAGTAAACCCTCCCATCCCATTTTTCTTTTGCTATTGTTATACCAGACAACTGCTTTTCACATATAACCCCTTCCATTATCTAAATCTTAATGATCCAGAACTCCCTTTTATCTAGGCAGGGTCATGTTTCCTGATGCCCATTAATTATAGGGAAAATTCTGTTATCCAAATGTACTCAACCTCCCCTACTACAAACAAACAAGTAAGGCTTTGCTGAATTAGACTTTTGAACAAAATCCCAGAAAAATACAGCTTTAGAAGTGAAGAAAAATACTGTAATTTTAAGTGTCCAACATAAAAGAAAGGTCACTCTGCATAAAGTGCCAGGAAGACACTTTGTCTGTACACCCTTTTCTCTAAGTAAATGGTCTACTAAAGATGCAGGTGAACTCTCAGATAAGTCTCCAGTGCACTCCCTGGAAAACCCTTTTTTCAATAATTTTTTTTTTATGTCTTTGCTCTGAACTTAAGCTTCATTCTAGCTGTTATTGAAATAGAAGCAATGAAGGTTTCTAAAGAAGAAAATAATGAAATTCCTCTTGCACTTGTGGTAGGTCTTCTAAAGCTCCTTCTGAAGCACTATGTAAAAATTACTGCGGTAATAAGTGCTGCTTTCCCTGAAGCACATTTCAGGACATTCTGAAGTTAGCTGAACTCATACTTTAAACACTTAAGCAATTCAAAGTGCAATACTTCAAGGTATGCATTTTCCCCATCTTTGCTTGCAGTACCCAGTGTGGATAAGGCCCTACAAATTTTCAGTGTAGTGTAACAGGTCTAATAAAATCATATTCACAACACTCCAACAAGTCAGGTAGATACTGGATACTTAATTGTGCTTCTGATGAGGAATCTTTCTGCATGCAGCCTGGCCAGAAATGAACTATATTTAAACATTCAAAATGTACAAGGAAAGAAATAGGATGGAAAAAGGAGACATGAGAATTTACACGGTGATTATATTTACAGAAAATCTGAAACTACACTTGCCAATTTGCAAGGGGATCTCTGACAGCTAACACACTGCGAATTCAATGCTGAAAGCACCAGCACACGTGGAAGACAGTAATCAATTGAGCCACGTGCGTGAAGAGGACTCTGCCTCTCTGCATATCACGTAGACTCTTCTGCATACACACCCACCCATGCAATATCCAGGTTTTCTTTCCTTCCCAGGTAAACAGCACTCCATTGCTAAAAGAGGTAAAGAGAAGAAGAACATGCTCACATTATCTCCTGTTTAGGTATGTAAAAGAAGAAGCAGACTTCAATATGACAAGTATGGTTTATTCTGCTTCTACTACAGCCTTGGAAGAGGGCTTCAGATTTACTTCAGAGCATTTACAGCTCTAATGGGTGTACTCTAGAAAAACAGGAAGCAGCACCTTTACAATTTTTTGCTTTTTTTGAACCAACTAGTTGCTTTCTGACCCAATAGATGAAAAATCTTCACAAAATCAAATTACTCTCAAAGCTTTCTTTACCCCTTCATCTTTATGTATATGTGTGTTAAAGTCACACAATAGTAATTCCAGACAAAAAGTCCTTGTAATTACTATTACAAAACTAAACCCACAAAAAAGTACATTAAAATCATTACACAAGTAGAAAAACTCACTATTTCTAATAAGATAGTCTAAAAATACACCGTGAGGAACAGGAGCTTAATTTCTAGGAATTTAGCAACAATTGATGATTCATTCTTCTTAACCTATGCATATGACTGCACATTGCCTCAACTACCCTGAATGCAAAAGCTGTGGCTGACAATTAATGAAATTTATAAATGGGAGTAAATAAAAGCAAATATATTTCTAGAGAGGTTTTATTTCCTGAATATTATTCACTACAGAGCAAAAGAACTTAAAAAATATTTTTGTAAGCAATACATTGGCATATACATGTCATGATGATGACAATACAAGGAAAGCTATGGCCAGATTCTTAGCAGTAATCACCATGCATTCATGCCAGACTAACGCGTGCACAAACACACAATGCAATTAAAACAATTGTCTACATGTAAGCTTATCACATATACATGTGCCTGAGCAGCTATTATATACATAACTTGTTCATTAGATTTGCATATCTGTTTTCCTCTTCTGTTTTTCCTGGAGGAAGCAAGACTGGAAAACAACAGCTCATCACTAGATAAAAGACCAACTTTTCAAATTTCCCCACACAAGCTGATTCTGCAGTTTTGTTCCAATCTACATTATCACATCTCTTTAAAGCTAGAGTCTCCTCTGAACTACAGTTTCCAGACATGCAATCTTAAAGTATTTTTACAAGTCACACAAACATTCTTTTGAAGGATAACAAGTTACAGTGGAAGTGTCTATACAGATCACAACTAACAGTTAACATCAAAATCTTACACGTTAAATTGGTTCATTGACTTACATTTTAATATATGATTTAAGTAGTGGTTTAGAGAGCTATATATTTATTTCTATGCTTGAAAAATATAATAACCACCTTTTAAGGAAGCAAACCACTTTGCTATTAAAATTAATCAATCTATTACCTTGTTTTAGGAAATTGCAAATAATAATTATACAATGCTTTTCATTTTGGAGTCAGTAAAATTATAATTTTGTTGTCAAAACAGACCAAACAGTACTTGATTTTCTAAGACTTCACCTAATTTCTGCCCTGTCCTTAAAAAAAAATCATAGATGCTCAGAAATATAACACAAGCAAAACCATTACAAGAGAGAAAGACTACGTAACACAGAACAAGTAGAGCTGCACCCATTCAAACACAGTACATGATATGAGTCAAATGAGACACAAATTTAACTCCAGTATTTGCACTTTCTTATCCTGCTAACTCTTTTGGAAAATTGACATATCGAGTCCTGAATGTATATGTAAGTATGAAATGCACCCAATTTCAGGTTTTCTCCTTTATTTTCACAGTATTAATGTTCGTGCAATTTTCATCATGCATGTAAACCCTGCTGAAGTAATAACTTTATCTGGGTGCAAATATGCTTCCCCTCCACTGTCACTGCAATGTGCAGATATGCAACTATATGCCAATATAAGTTTATTTTTATAATGGACTACCATCCTAAGCTTTCTAGATTGGATTTTGAATATTTTTCATTTGGAAATGACAGTCTTCACTGGCCTGCTGCCAATGCTCCCCATACATTCTCTCAAGTATTCTTAGAGAGAAATTTTTAAAAAGTCACTATCCTCCTATTAAAAACTAGGTGCTGTGGAGATAAACAGTACATTTAAATTAGATACAAACCCAAAATAATAAGCCTTGCACATAGACTGTTCTTGAACTCTTCCTAATATACCAGAATAGAGACAAATGTCTTCAATCACATACAGGCATATTATATTCCAAACAACAATAAAAATTAAAAATAAAATTTCAACTATCAAACACTTCAGATCTACTCTTCTTAAACTCTACCTTTCTTTCAAGTATTTTATTTTATAACATCTGCTAACAGGTTACATATTATCCCACATAACCACCATAAACCTAACATTTTTGCTGTTTTAAAAAAATTGTCATTGCTTGACTGACTTTTCATCTACTCAGCTGAATTTAATCTCAGATGTCCTTTACCATCCTTATTTTTTGACAAATAAACTCCAGCATTTCAGTATATTATACATATAAAGACATAATACATTATTGTAGGGTTATTATAAAAACAACTTTTAAACTTTCAAGTTACAAGCAAGGAACAACTAGATACAGTACAGTGCAAAAAAGATATCACAGATGACAAAGCAAGCTAAACACAAAATTGTATACACTTCAACGTAGACACTTTAACAGATGATTAAAAGTTGCTTTGATTTAGTAGTTCCATGAGAAAATGCACCAGAATGTCTACTGAGGGTACATGTTGAACATCATGTTGCTGTAATTTATCTTTATGATAAGAAAATGTAAAATGATTTTTATATCCAAATAAAATTCTAAGGAAAAAAATTCCTCATCCAAACCAGTATGATGACATGAGATTTATCCATAACCCACTTTTTTAACTTCCCCAGTAGTAAAAGCATAAAAAATTATGTGACTTCTTAATGATTCATCTACAAAAAGTGTATCAACTTCACTTTTGTCTATATAACAACTTATATTGGATACACGTATATGTAAATGTTAGCTTGGAAGAAATAGCTTTCTAAACAGCACAAAATATTAACTTAATGCATCAGAAAAATAATACACATGAAACTCAGTAACTACCCAGTTTTTAAGGTATCTGTGAGCAGCAGCAGAGTGCCATTTCTTGCAATTAGACAGAAAATATTTTAGCGAATCAGTTTATGGTATTCACTCGCATACTTTGGAAGTTAACCTTTTGAACCATTCTTAGGGTATGCTGACCCCTAAAGGTCTAAAAATACTAAATCTGATTAAGCCATTATGCATTTGAAGTACAGATTGTCAGAATAAAATTCTGCACTAAGTTACTGCACCATGACTATTTTTGTTTTCAGACTATATGACTCAAAACCATTTTAAACTTCACTTAGTAATAGCTCAAAATTCCATGAATTAAAAGGGGTCTACAAGGAGTTTATTTTATACAATAATATATAGATAAAAATTAATTCACATATGTAAGAAATGCATCATCTCCAAGATGAAGTACTACTTCTTTCTTCTAAAAAACAGACAAGAGAAACTGGATATTTATTATCTTTTGAGAATGAATATATAGTATAAAATTTATAAAATGAAAGATGCTATAAGGCTCTGATATAGGAGGCACCTTTGATGTTGACACACCTATTCCACTTTTTTTTTTAACCTACACATAGCAACTCACTAGAAAAAAATCCACCCTTTTATGATGTACTAAAGGTCTCCTTCCTGTCTTTCCCTTTCTTCAATCTACATATTACTCTTAGTCACAAGCCACTTTCTGACAATTCTCTTCTGTAAAGTCAGTTGGTCACATAATGTGCTCTCAAATTCAGTGTGGGGTTTTTTTTGTTTCTTTGGGGTTTTTTGTTGGTTTTTTTGGTTGAGTTTATTTTGTTTTGTTTTAAAGTTTCTGCCATGAGTCACAGAAGAATACTTGAGAGCAAAATTTTAGTCATTCAAATACAAAAAGATCATTCCATCCCAATGGAGACAGAAACTCCACTAACCATGGAAGTTCCAAGTTAACCAAGGCCCCTTTTGCCTCCAAGTCTACCTTACTGTCTATATTCAGTTGAGGTAATAATGAGAAACTCATTAATATTAGTAGATGGCTTAATCATACTCTAGCCAGGCATGAAGAGCCAAGAAAGCTTCCTTGAGTAAGACTTCATATTTGTTGTTAACCCATTAAGGAAAAAAGGTTGGAAAGTAAAGTGCAATGTACAGACTAAGAATTTAAATAAGACTTCTCAAAGTTATAAAAATAAAGGTTTCAATAACCCAGAAAATAAAAATAAAGCTGACAATTTACATGTCTGTAGCTGCTTTCCTGTTACCCCAAATACTTTTAAGAGGTAGCGTGTGGTCATGAATTTTTTTTTTTTTTTTTTTTCCTTTTCTTCCTAAGTCAGTCATATATCAGCAAGAACAAATACATTCCAGTCACTGCCTAGCACTGGTACAACACCTGAGGTTCCTTATTAATATCTTAAAAGTCCTTACCTTTTGACCAGTTCTCCATTTGTTCCCCTGAACTTGTTTGATCTGGCACTGAGTCCAGCTTTGCTTGAAGATTTCAGAGCTAAAATAAAGCAAACTCTAGATAAATAAACTTGAAATATTATAACACACCTATACTTTGCCCTCATTTGACAGAAAATTTACAAGAAAAATTATTTTAAAATATATAACATGACAATATATTCTGTGTACTTTACCAGTCAGTGCTAAATTGTATTTCTCAGTAAAATACCTTTTTCTTCACATATCTAATTTTTATAATGATTTGGTTTAGCTTTCTGTTGTGCACAATGCCTTTGTTGAAAAATTTATTAGTTTGTCTTCTTGTCCTAGAGTCTGGTCTTGGAAGTACACGATACTAAGCACAGCCCAAGTCACACTGAGTGGTCCCGCTAGAGGCAACAAGACTGCTCACATTGGGAATTATTACAGATGGTGGTATGCATTTCACTTCACAACATTCTTTCTCTTGCTTCAGTTTTCTGGATAAGATACAGGTAAAATGGCCCATGACCACTCCAACTCTGAATTTGCAGGTTTTTCTAAACAGCTAAATAATCCATCCTAATATTTGCTTATATATTGCTTCCGAGTATACAGTTAATTACACAGTTGCAGTATTTTGTATAATCAAAGATCTTCAAGAAACAACCCTTAATACTCAAAAATAAGACTTACAATAAGATGTTATGCTTATCAGGTAATATTCTGATTGTTACAATGCATGCTCTCTTACATGTTAAAAATTCAACTATATTCTATATCTCAAGGAAATTTAAATAAATTTGTAATCTTGCTAATATAGTAAGCTTATCGTAAAATTTATTACATACTGAAGCACCTCTTTTAAAATGTATTGTACAAAGGACAATTTTTCATCTTTAACTATGTAGTTGTGCTTATTTTGTATGTTTTCCCTGCTCTATTTTTTCTACATTTATTAAAAAGATACATCATATGCTTTGAATAGGCAGTGGCTGGATCACGAAAATACCTAGAGAGTTGTCATTGTGCTCATAAATACAAGAGTTAAAAAAAAAAAAAGTAAGTACACATTTTAAAATTCAAGCATGTAAGCGTATTATATTAAGACACGTTCTAATAAAGCAGCAGAAGAAAGTATTTTCCTATACCCTACCAAAACCACAGATGCTTTCATTTATCTTTGAGATTATAAAAACAAGTATAATAATTGTATAAACACTTAAGATGCAACACTAATATTTACATTAAGCATTCAAGAAATACATATTTAACTCATATTTGTTAACAATAAATAAGCATTTAAATATGTGTATGATTTGATGTGCTTGGGTCTTAAGAAAAAATAACAACTTCACCTCATATCACGGAACACTGAGTTCCGTACAAGAATCCCTCAAATGAAGCTGTATGCTTCTTTTTCAATTCTGTGTAACTGTGTTGATTTGGAGTTGGCAGTCTTTTCCTAAGTTCCTCATTTACTTTTGGATTAGTTGAAAATATAGAAGGTTATTAATATCAAGAAATAGGTTTCTGTCAATGAAGCCATTTCCCTACATATTGCACAAAAAGGTTCATAATAATTGCAGTATTTTAATAAGATATTCATATAGCAAGACATGAAGAAAATACGGTATTTAATAACCTCTGGAGTATTTTAAAACATGTCTTAGGGCCTTAATGTGCCTAGTAATATACTATTTAAAACCATAATTTTATCCCTCCACAATATACAGTCATTCTTCCTCGCCATTTACCCAGCTAATGAATGCCAGCAATTAGTAAAATGTAATCCCATTGCACAATCATTTTAATGCTTTTAGCACTCAGAAAAGTAAACACCAAATTAATACTGCTCAAGCCATATCAGATCCTAGTTGGAAGCAAGCAATTATAGTTCAGCTCCTCAGGTGTAATTAAATGATTGGAATGATTTAGTTCCATAAATGCAAGTTAATTCATAAGCAAGCAACAAATATACTGGGAGTAATTACAGGAAACATTGACAGCCTAAGCAGGGCATGGACGTTCGTGTACCTGATGTAGGAAAATGCTGCCCTCTCCTGGAAATATTAGACTATGGCACGGGAATAATTGGAGATGGAAATCAAGAGTTTCATTTTACACATTTATCTCAATAGGTGAAATATGTTCTGCTAATTAATAGGAATTTTCTGTTTTACACATACGGAAAATAATTTTTAAAAATTGATACCAGATTAAGACAACCTATTGATCAAAGTCAAACAGAAAGACCTTTTGGGGCTCCCTAGGGTTTGCAGTATGCTCTCCCTATTATTAGAAATAAAAATGTTAGCAAACAGAGCAACAAAATATTCCATACACTAATTATGTAAATCGTTTTTTTCTGAACTCAAACACTGCAATAGGTATCTAACATATGCACAATCCTTACACATCATTCAAGATGTGCCTTTACAGTAGGTACTTCAAACACAAGTTTTGGTTCTAAAAATAACTTATTGAACCATCATAATCCAGTCTTAAACTTTGCCACACAGCAACAATCAGAAGTTGGCCATGAAGGTTTTCCTAGAAGGAATCATTACAAAAATCCAATACGATTATTTTAAAGCTTTTCTTTATTTTCATTTGAAGGCTACTGTTAATAATCAGTCCGTCTAATAATCAAAAGAAATTAAAGCTGGAGATTAAAATGAAGTATACTGGTAGACCAAGACAAAACTGAAAATACAAAATGAAATTGTAGCCCAAAATCTAGAGTTAATTTAAATCTAGAGTTAATTTCCTTACTATTTATTCAACCTGTGTTAGTGTTAAGACTACTACTTGCACATCGTGCAAAGCAAGCTAAAAAACAATAGTCCTCCATTGTTGAATATAATATACAATAGTCATGTAATATTCACACTAAGTATTTAAGTACAAAATGACCCACAAATACGGATATAAATTTACCAATATCTTCCTACTAATGAAAGAAATCCCAGATCTCCTATCTTGCCCTCTACAGAAATAACAAACGCTTCCCAGTGCTGCATACAGCAGCATGGAAGAAAAATCATATGCCGTGGTAAGTATATGACTATTTTCCACACAGAGAAAGTGACTGTAAGAAAGTTTGATTGAAAAGCCCCTGATCACTGTAAAAGCCTGAAATTGTTCTTTACCAACAGCACTTTGGCATCAAAATATTTCTTGTTCCAGGTCTCAGTGTATTTCAAAACAAACCCAAGCTGTACACAAATATCTTCACTGTTACTTTACCCACTGTGGAAATGAAATAAATTATTTTAAGAAGTCATATTATTAAAAGTTCAAAATGTGCAGCACATTTGCTTTGCCCTTTGATGTCACAGTCCTATTTTTCTATTCAAATCTTGTACACTGTAAGTTAATTGCTTTTGGAAACTACTTATTATTCATGTAAAAATTAATGTGCCAATGTGTTTAAATCCTTTTAAATGACCATTCATGCATCTTTCTTCTTTAAGTACCAATGAAATCTGTCAAAGATATCAATGCAAGATGGTCTTAGAGAAAGTTCTAATAAAGATTTTTTTCTGCTAACATAAGATTTTCATTTTCGTCAACTTTACTTAAATTCCATTAATTTTTTAAGCTGCTTTTAATAAATTCACAAGTAAAAAATTTTAGGCTCCATAGTCTGTCATTTGTGTTCCAGCTGACTTTATGAATATTAATAACAGTGTTATCCTGATTAAATAGGCTTCATATAAAATCCCTGTGAATCCTATAGCTCAGACATCTCATTTTTCCAACTCTTTATGAATTTGGATTCAGACATTAAACTGGAAAAAACCTTAAAAAAAAAAGATTCAATGGTACATTCATGTACCCTTAAGCAAAAAATTAGATGTTCTAATTATTTAAATAATTAAAATTGATAGGACCACATATTGAGCTTTCAGGCTTTCTGCAAACATGCAACATATTTTAACTCTAATGAAAACGTCAACACTTCACAGAACAAAGGATTAAGAACCTATTATAAAATAATAATAATATCTGTCCTTATCCTTACCTTAAACAACAGATGATATGGACTTAACTTTTCATATATGGAGTGCTGATTTGCAGAAGTATTTCCCAAAGAGAAAGAAATTAGTGGATGCTTAATTACATAAGCATATACATGAAATACAAGAACATTTTAGTTTAGCATGGGTGCCCAGTGAAAAACAGCATTAACTTTGTAATTGGTTTATACTTCAGCAAAAAAAATCTTTTTCTGAAGAGTGACAAATAGAATCACACAGGAAATTTTAACATTACCCTATGAGACTCACGCAGTCACCATTTCAAACTGTCAACTTCTTTCCATGCTTATATGTTTGAATTATTTACATCTATGACACATAAAAATGGAACACTAAGCTCACTGCACTACCTTCACTTTTTTTTTAATATATATCATGCTAACTAAAATTACTACTTCTTGATTCATTCAGGGATATATTCTGCAAAGATGGTCATCAAAATATTTTGCTTTCCAATACCTTAAAATACGAACGGATTTTAGGAGGACAAAAAACCCTAAACAAAATAATGGCTTATTCAAAAGGATGGTATAACAGTCCCAATTCTACTTACTCATCAACACAAACAATAGGAATTAAATAAAAACAAGAGGTATATAAAAATAACATAAATTTGCAAGGTAAGAAGCATACAGTGCTTTACTTGTGCAGTTCTGAGTAGCTTTTATTACAGCTGTGGCAGTATTTACACTTCTAAATGAAAAACATAATAGAGTCTCTGCAGAGTATATATTATACAAAGGAGCACCCCACAATAACAGCAACTTTCAGTCATCTGAACAGTGATGTTGACCCAAGGTATTCAGATTAGTAACAGTCTGCTGTAGCTGCCAAGACTTCACCCTGGGCAGGAGATTGGGAAGTCCATCTTTTAAACTGGAGTTCAGTTACTGACTCCCCCTCCCCAAGAACCAAAAGGCTGTTGAGACCCTTCCATACGGAGCCCCGATGACTGCAAACTTTTGTTCCTTGGTCTTGCCTTGACAGGTTTTGAAGGCAACTACTGAATCACAACCACAGTTGCTGTGACAGGAAGTAAATGCTTCCTGGCATCAACTGAATTCACCTCTTCTTCACAAAAAGGTCCTCAGGTCTTAGGAGAGTTTTTCCACAAGGAGGGCTACCCCACCTCTGGTGGAATAAGAGACCAGCTCCCACCCTACCTTGGAATGCCACCAAGCCAGTCTTTGTTCCCCTTAATGACAGTTGCCACTGAGGGAATGCCATATACTTATGGATAGGGAAATAAAGAACCAATTTTAGTATTATTTTCCTAAGATTAATTAAATTGCCAGGATCTCCTAAAATATCCTGAAACATTTTGCCTCAGGGCAAGCTAAACTAAAAAACTTAATTTAGAAGGGTACACTACATAAAAAACAGTTACCTTCTAGAAGCATTTCCCTAGGGAACAGTTTTCTTATCCCAGGTGGATGTCAAGTTTTGATGCAATGACATGCTGCTACACAAAAGAGGCACATTTCCTCTCTACCTTAAGAAACTTTATGGCAAATCAGAAATCTAAGACAACCCAAAATAAGTTAAAAATAGCTTTGGGCAGCTATACAAATACTAGTCAAAAATAGATGAAATAGCCACTCCAAATACTACGCAAACGTGGAATAACATCCATCTGTTAGATACTTGAAAGCTGTGACATGAAACATACGTTGATATTTGATTACAGAGGTACTTATTTTATTGTATTCTATTACCTTTATACACTTTTAAATACAAGTAGTTTATGCAAAATATTCTGTTTATTTTTAAAAGAATATAAATCGTAGGCAAGTGGATTAACCCCATAAGTGCATGAATGCAGTATGAGTAGTACTACAAATTTAAAAACTCCAGCATTACTACAAAGGCTTCAAGATTTTGGTTTACAGAAGTAACTGCACTGTCTGGAAGCTTGATAAAAACATTTTTCCAGAGGCCAGAGTCATGTAATAATCCCTGGCTTTTTCTCCCCTACCAATTCTTGGCCCAAAAGGAGATGAGACATTTGCAGCTGGTTCCAATTAACCTGTATAAATCAGAAAGACACAGATAAGCAGGGCTCAGGTATTTTCACTCTTTTGCCACAGCAGCTTCTTCACATTCTCATTAAAGAATTTGCATTTGATCCTTTTAACAAAGGCATACACTAAGTCAAAGAGTGCTCATTCTCTATGTCATGCTTTTGACAACAGCAAGAGAGAAGGCATAAAAATGCAGTTTCAACTGGTTTACAATAGGTTTTACCTGTTACTGAATTAAATTCAATTGGATAAAAACGGTGTAGTTTTCTCTTTTTCTCCCCCATTTCTGCTATTATTCAGTGTCTTCAAGGCTCAATTTTCTCTTTACATATACCAGAAAGCGTTTTATGCGTATATTAGATCACCGACAGCCCCACATCTCTCCCTCATTAACAACCAAAATAACAATCTTCATTTGTATTTATTAAACAATCTTCAGCTTGCTCTGTTCTCTTCTTTCCCAGTTTTTAGCTGTCTTTTGTCCTTCATTTATTTTCCTTTTCCTTAGTTTTGTCTTCTCTTTGACAATACATGCCTTTTCCTTCTCCCCCTGCCTATCATGTCTTTGAAATGTAAAGAAAACTGCAGAAGATCTTGTCAAAGATTGTCTCTTTTTTTTTTTCCCCCCCTCAGCTTTTCTCATCTTGGTGTACATTCTGGGAAGCAACTTTCTTCTGTGACACCTCCATTAACATTATTTTCACTCTAATAATGAAACTACAATACGCTTTGGTCAAGTGTGGAACAGCCAATTCATTTAGCCATCCTTCAGCTTTGTTGTAAATACTTCACTGGTCTTATAACTCATTTATTATATATCACACAGGCAGTCAGATCTCCATTTCTAAACAGTTTATAACCAGATTGCAATTTCCATAGCCTTTAAGGAAAAATACGCATATTTTAAACTAGCTGTTGTTTTATCAGGAGCCAAAAGAATATTTAATATAATCTTTTAGTAGAATCAGTACTACGTGGTGGTGAGGGCTACCTGCATATTACGCACTGTTGACAGGATCATAGCCAGCAAAGGGAAGTGATTAATCCCCTCTATTTGGCACTTGTGAGACCACATCTGAAGTGCTGTATCTAGTCTTTCATGCTGTATCTAGACCCTCTCATGGATACCCTGAAGCAAATCCAGCAGAGAGCCATCAAAATGATTAGGGGTCTGCAGCACATGACTTAGAAGGAATTTGAAAGAGTTGAGTTAGTTGGTTTTAAGGAGAGAAGGCTAAAGGGGGACTTTATTGGGGGGGGTAGCTGCCTTGCGAGCAAATATAGAGAAGACAGAGACAGATTCTTCTCTTGGAGACAAGCTTTAACACATAAAACTCAGAGTATGAGCAAGGGATTTTTCACAGTGAGGAAGGTCACTGGAACAAGTTGCTCAGAGAGGCTGCAGAATCTCCATTGCTTGAGATATGCAAAACTCATCTGGATATAACAACTTGATCTAACTTTGGAGATGGCCCTGTCCTCAGCATAGATATGAACTGGATGATATTCACAGGCCACTTCCTGCCTACCTATTATGTTGTTCTAAAGGTTGCAATAAAACAAAACTACCAGAACTAGCATTCCTACAGGACATTAAATTCTGGGCTGGTTTCTGCTTTATAGGGTTGGACAGTAGAGCAGGGAAAAAAAAAAAAAACCAACAACCTAGCAGCGAGGCACAACCCAAAGATGATCCATGTGGCAGACAGGCAGAATGTCAACAGCTGCATCAGCACAGTGTTTTGAGCACTACTTTTCTCAAGCACCCCATTTTTGCCAGTTTGCTACACGGCTGGATGATGTGACGTTAGGCCAAACGTTGAATACTGGTTTGCACACCATTCTTCAGTAAACCAAAACTGGACCAAACATACAGATATTTCACTTGCCTTTCTGAAAGCATCTGCCTCAAGCCCCACAAAATCTGTCCCCTCCCAAACTTAAGAAAAAGTCACTGTGACTGAAGAACTCCAAAGCTAACTATGGAAATGATTCAAGAAACATTTGAGTCTACAGTGCTTACGTTTGCAAAATTCATTGCATAATATATTCAATATCTTGAAATTCCAAAATCCCCAAATCATAATTTCTTTTATCACAGAAGTAAAGTTGCTTGCCTAGATTTTACCATAAAAGCAAAGTCACAGAACATTATATGCCTATAAAAATGAGAAGCAGTAACAGTGCCAGATAAATAAACAACTAGTATAAGTAATAGTATTAAGCAGGAATGATATTTCTCCTGCCAAAAGCATTTCAATTTAATTCTTTGGCTACCTTCACTGAAAGAAGGAAGACTGAGCAGGGACTTAGTAAAGAAAAGGAGGCAAACAAACCACACTGAGGCAGAGAAACTCAGTTTATCCAGCCAACTCACATTTCTCAAAGTACCTTCAAATAGCGCCATTTTTCCTAACAGCAAATGCCCTAAAAATGAAAAGCATAAAGGCCACAAACAGTGTGGATATTAGAGCCTGACCAAGAACTATCACAAACACTGAACACGCAGAGGCCTGTCAGAAATGTGTCAACCTTTCAAGACCCAGACCTGTGCATGGGGGCTGAGAGGGGCCCATAAGTCTCTTGCAGGGAAATATGGGTACACCGTTTATGTATATGTCAGACTGTTTTAAATGGCATGAAAACACAAATGCACCTCCACCGCTGTTGTAAACCAACATATCCAGTGCACTGGTTCTACCTTAAATTATTTATCCACTCAAATTCAACAGTGTACACTTCAGCTGCTGAAGAGAATCACATCACCTGAAATTTCACAAGCTAAAAAGAGCAGAGAAATAAACCAACACTAACTCCAGATTTGTTATTTATAAGAGAATTAACTAATCTGTCCTTTTCTTATATTACTATGAAGAGAAAGCTATCCTGTAACTAAAAGCCCTAAACCACGCTTTCACAGCGGTAAGTGCACTGGCACATATAGTGGTGCTCAGGTGTGAACACATTTTGACTCAATAATCATACAGTCTCTACCCAACTTTTGACTTTTTTTTTTTTTTTTTTTAAATCTAGCAGCTAGATCCAGTATATAGTGCCTTCATTGACTATGAGCAGTAACTTCATCCTTGAAGCGGGAGGTACAGGGGAACAGCACACTTCAGGACATGTGTCCAAAGAAGAGCAACAACACCTAGGATTATGTGGCCAGTTTCAGCAAGATTATTCTCTTCAGGTTTTTTTGTAAAAAGAAACAGACTGATGTTCCCTTCTTTCTTGCAACCTCATCATAAATTCAGATATCTTGCATTCATTATTCCTTGATTCATCAAGCTACAGTAATGTCTTCATTGCCCACATACTTTATACCAGAGGTGAAAAGAAGAAATTATGCAAGGTTGCACAGAGCTGAGACAGCAGTTGAATCTTGTCCTCACATCAGTTACTCCTAGGTGGAGCAAAGGAACTCTAAATCCATTTGCTAGACAAAGAAGGAAAAATCCTTCCTTAGCACTTCTGAAACCCAGGCTTATTTTGATGGCTGCTGTTTCTTGCATATAATCATGCTGAATAGTTTGAGGTTTGTTGGTCAGATATTCTGGGCATTACAAGCTGCGCTGCTTGACATAACTAAAAAAAATAAAATAAAAAAAAATATCAAGACTTTATAGCTACAATAGAGATAAAAAACAAGATTTAAAAAGGGAAAATTGGCCAATAGTTCAAATACTCAGAACAACTCTGAAGACATTCTCAGACACTGTGAAGCTGCAAGACTTGCAGACTCTAGAGTTTTACCTTCCATGTTGAAGGAGCACTTGACAGAGTCAGGTATGTGCACTAAGATGGCTTGTGTGCCTAATCATAGCACTATTAAAAATAGCTTCAGATTTCCCCGTCAAACTGAGAAGAAAGGAGAAAGTCTTCTGGAATATATTTTAAAACACATTATGAATGAGGGCAACTTTGTTTTAATGTTGTGCTTTCGTGACTCCTTGCTGTCAAAGGCAAATCTTAACATGTTCGGACTTTATCATAAAAAGAGGCATAATTTTTCTGATAAAGTTAACGCCACTTTGACACTGCTTTCAAAATGGCCTTCAATATTCTTCCTTTAATTTCTTCAAGAATTTAAAATCACAAGATCTAATAAATCACTTCCATTTGTAAAAACTTATGCCAGTAAGTCACAGGCCTCTTGTTTTTTCTTTTAGATAAGAAGAAGTATTTCACCCTACTCAGTTCTTTAGCTGGATTGTGCATCTCCTAAGCAGACTGTCTTGGGAAAAGAGGTATGATGGAAAGGTTGCAGTTTTTGCCATAACTTAGCTCATTACAACCTGTTGTTTCTTCCTGAAAAGAGTTACGTGAGTTTAATTTACTCATCATGCTGAACTTCACTGAGGCCTAAGATTATTTTTGTTTTTATCAAAGATACTCACTAAAAAAAAAAAGCTAAATCTAAGGAAAAGGTAATTTTGTACTTGTAAGGTTTTCCACAGAGCTTTCAGGACTGGTTGAGAAAAACACACCTACTCTCAGACATCCATTAATAGACACCTCCCTAAAAACCTGTTTCTCAAGACATTTGAGAAGTCCAGAGACTACAACTAGCAAACTCATGCTCTGATCACAATTATTTAAAATCAGATAAGATACAGTTTTGTTTCAAAATATTTTGGATAACATTAGATAATTTTAATGAACTTCTTTATAACTGGGGTTTAAAATCAGTCTGAATGAATTTCTATAGCAACTGGAACATAATTTTGCTTTTGTTTCCAGTATCACATTCCTGTATTAGTACACAGTGACACTTTTACATAGATTTGTATTACACAATTTAAAAAAAAAAAAAAAAAAAGGTCCATCACTCCATTATATGGGGGATTTTTAAGAGCTGCAGATGTACAGACAGTTCTTAATTTCCCTGATCTCTCTAATGGCCTGAATAACTGGAAAGGAATTATAATATGTAATACTAAATGGGTTCTTAATAAATTATCTGGCTTTTTTTGTTTGCTTGTGTAACTCTTAAGATAAATTTGGAAGTTTATATTACAAGTAGAAAACAAGCTACTGGACAGATACAACTGGAGAGGAACCTCACTGTAATAACAGCTTATGCTATTTTCAGTAAGTTTTCTCTCATAAGTGCAAGACAGTGAATGTTTGCCAAAAGAATTTTATATCCAGGAGGGTTTTTGAAATATGAAAGATACTTTTAAACTATGAAGAGAATTATAATTTTTGCCTAATATTTAGTAACCTTCAGATACTGTAATTCCACTTCAGATCCTGGAAAAACATTCTGGAGACAAATATTAGTCTACCACTGGATAGTAAAGAGGAGGAACAAAATTACATTTCAAGGGGAAACTGTCTTAATTAGAGTTACCTTGTACACCTGCACAGCAGTCACCTTCAGTACATTGTAAGAAAAAGTGTTACACCCCACAACCATGTTTATTCTTGCTGCCATCAAATTCTGAGTCTATAAAGCAAGAAGCTGAAGTTTGCACCCAGGCATATTTATATCACCCCACATTTATGCTACTGTAGTACAGAAAACTAACTTAAACACCCTTAACTGGTTGACTATGCATCCCAGGATAACAGAGTCTCTTGATACATCCATTGGACATTAATCCATAACATTTATGACACAGGGATCCTTCATGAGTGCTCTATTCTTTTATACTGTTGGGGTGCCATGAACGAACTAGTGAACTGGGTCCGCTAGTGCCCTTTCACAGTTGTATTGCATTAGAAACAGCCTCATTGTGATCCTGAAAGAAAGATCATTGTATCAAAAATTGGAGGGTGAGTCTATTCTCTCAGGGAGCTGCATTTCCACATCTGCCCTCCTGCAGTCTAACCTATCTTTGCCATTTGGAAAGAAAGCCCAATGACACGAGGCAGACTTCAGTGATCTGATCATCAGCCCAGTAAGTGAAAGGCGCTGAGCTACTGCCTGCACAGAAACTTACCAAGAGATACACTAGAACTTCATACTTGTTAAACCACTTGGTAGTCAAAGCTCTTTACCTCAAAGCCTACCTGGCAAACCAAAGATCAGATCCTGACCCTGCTGCAGTGGCCCTTCCTTTGCGGAAGCAGAACAAGTTACAAGCTTACAAGCAAATGACAACTTCTGAAGAAAACAAAAGACCGTTTGTAATCCCAGTGCTTACCTGGAAGAGCTGTTCAGTGACACCAGATCAGCACCCTAGGGTTGTTGAGTCATTACTCATTGCCACTGCTCTCTGACGTGACCTAACTCACAGTAACAGCAGCAAATTACTGACCTCAGTGACCCTAGCACTTTGACAGGAGCCCAGAAACCTGAAGCCTGTAACAAGTAACAGATGTAGAGCTTACTGTTTCTGTATAATAAGGGCAGCTGATCGAGACAGGTTTTGGAAGCCAATATTTCTAAAAAATGTCCAACTTGACAAAATACCTGTCAGGTTTAGTAACACTTTTTGTGAAGTGGATGCCATGTTGAGAAGTCTATTTCTTATTGCCCTAGGACTCAAAAGCTCCAACACACCACATATGGAAAAACCTGTCACTGAAAACCTGTCACTGTTCATTTATTAAATATTTGTGGTAACAGGAGTGGCAGTCATTTCAGTTAGCTACCTACATGTTTCAAATTTCAGCTTGCAATTTGGTTACTGCGAGGTTATCTCCTCCTTTAGTTCAGACTGACATAGAGGGTCAGCTGAGGTACCTGAGACTGAGCCACCTCCTTACAGGATAAAATTATCAACAGTGTATATTCTCCGTGGGGACCTAGAAGCCATTTTACTGTCCTGCCAAATCTGAAAAATAGTTGAATTTCCTTCTCTATGACATACTAGAAATCCAATTCTGGATAAAATAAGCCTTCCTGATAGATGTTCCTGATAGGAAGCAAATTATGACAGAAATGCATTCTTAAATTATGGGCTCCATCATCTACAAAGCATTTGGATCCCATCACCTGCATCTTCAGCACACACAAGGCCATTTATTGGCCCCACAACAGGGCTAATCTAATTTCTCAATATTATTGCAGCAACAGTTCCATTCTCACCCACAGACCTCAAGCAAGTTGTGCATTAATCTCTTCTTAACAAAGACATGTTAATTGGCTACACATAATATACGGGAGGATGCTGAGAGCATTAATACCCTTTCACTCATTTGAAAATCAAAAATGCTCAAAACTTTAACATTATAATGCAAGTAAAGAATGTACAGTAGGAAAGATGGTGCTTAACAGTTTCATTTTATTCACTTGGTATTTTCTGCAGTCGCAATGTGTTTTGCAAGTGAAGGGGTTTCCATTTACTGACCTTGGCATTCATCAGGACCATACTGTGATTCATACTGAAAATTCCAAGCCTTTACCTGATCTTATAAATAAATGTAAAATACATAAAACAATTATGCTAGCGTAAAACTGAATTTTATCTCTGTAACCAGCATTTGCCTATGCTCTGTATATCTATGTTTGAATGCAATTCAAAATTAATAATAGGTATAATTTATTTTTTGACTTTTCATTATCTTGACATTTTAACTTTTTTTTCTTACACACTCACGCTTTATTTTTTTCTAGGGCTTCAACCCCACAGTTCATTTTCAGACATGTACAACGTGTCTTTCAGAATATCTGCTCAAGGAATAAGCCTGCTAAAAGAACATATTGGCCATTTAGGAGACCAAAAAACAGTATAAAGAAATAACAGAATTTTATAACAAAGGAAACCACCAGATTAGGATAGTAAATATAGCAGTGCATGTAAATGACAGAAAAAAATATGTTAGAAGAAATCACAAGTTACAATGAAGAATTACAAGTAGAAAGTAGAGTTCTGAAGTTGATGGTTCTGCAAAATTACTACCATACTACTTAGACTTGTTTAAACATTTTTTAAAATTATTTTTTAATAGCTGAAAACGATAGCCAAGGAAGTATTTTTCCTATTAAAGGGCATTCACAACTTTATATTGAATGCCATAGCATTAGTAGTTTAGTATACAGCTTAGACTAACCTGGACATGAGCCTTTCAATGGTTCATGAAAAATCACTTGGGCAAGAAATTTTTGGGGCTTAAATATAATTTACACAAAGGTATCAATCTAATAGTTTCCTTCCTTTTCTTAGCACAATTAACATCACTTCAACTAAGCATCCCCAGTGTTTTTCTACCTCAGACATGTATGTCACCTACTAAGAAACTCAACTGTGTCTCAAGTCAAGTTCTCACTACCACACAGGCTCAAGTATACTTTGTATGCAAGTGCTATGGTTTACACAGAAACTTTCTTTTAAGGAAAGCAAAAGGCTCAGAATTAAAGAAGGTCAGGGGGGGAAAAAAAAAAGAAAAAAAAAAAAAAAAAGGAAAAAGGCATAAGAAACATTTCCTTTCTCCAAGGTGGCAGATGTGCAACAAAAGCAAGGAGCCCAATTCAGCCACACTACTGGTACACAACCATACATGGTAAAGCATGAAAAAAATCCCAAAGAGATTTTGATAAATAAATATGAAGAATGGCACAGTTATATGGGCTGATAGCAAAATTGCCACTTTCCACACAGGATGAGCAGAAGTCCATGACCACAGTCACTCTGCACAAAGTCAGACTGGCCACAGCAGTGCCGCGTGAGCACCAGCAGTGGGATTCCTTCACGTCTGCAGCAAACGAAGCTGCTCACTGGGCCTTTGTGATTACAGGAGGAATGTCATAACCATGGTGGTCTAGACTGCTATGAGTACAAACAACACATCCCAAAGTGAGTGGCCCTTGGTCTGAAGTGGCTGTGGTCATGATGAGGCATGTTTAGGAAGTAGTCCCTTGAATACCTTGTGATAAACGCATGAGGAGAAAATAACACGAAAGAACACTGTAGTTAACTGAATAAAAGGTTAAAGAAAATAAACAATATTTTTGCAGCTTAGCATTCATTTGTGAACTGCTGGTGCAACTCTATGCTTGACAGAAAAGCTATGAGGCTTTTGGTAGCTTGACAAGACAATCTACAAGCTTGAATGAAATGTTCAGCTTAAGGAATTAGAATAAATCTGATGACTGATGTGCTACTGAACGTGACAGACTGTCATCTGTTTTAAACAGGATCTCTGTAGGATGTACTGAAAGCAATTTTTTTTCCATTACCTTAAATATACTAAGACTTTTTCCAATGAATTTTGGCTAATAAGACAAAAGATCTTCTCAAACCCTTGCCATTTCAACAAAATAATGAAATAGCCATTTGGCTTGCATAATTAATTCATGCTGACACTGTATATCTGTGATTAATTTACATCCAATTCACAAAAGCATGCAACAAAAACAATTACTCTTAGTTGCCAAATTAACTATAAAATTTTAAGATACGAGCAATAAGTGATTAAAGTAGCTTATCTAAACCCTATTCATATACAGAAATACCAAATTGTTTATCTATTATCAAAGCAATTAAGAATGTATTTGATAGAGTCAGGAAAACATTCTAGTAGTAACTTTTTCATATTATCAGCAGATTTTTATACAAAAATAGGTATATGCGTTCTTCAGTAGTTTTTTAAAATCCAGAAAAACTGATCAACAGAAGTACTACATTGAAACAGTACTGCAACAGATAGCTAGGGATAGATTAAAAAACACAAAGACTAGTTTTAATTTGGTCAAATCCTAGAAAAAGATAAAAATACTAAAACATTATTTTAAATATATACATAGACTCACTTATATAAACAATGTAAAATAAGATAAAAATCTTTGGAAGTCAATTTATGCTATTTGAAAAAACCATACAAGCATCAAAAACTTCGGCAAGTTTTGGAATCTGGAATCTGTGCCTTAGATATAGGGAACGGGCAAAACTGCTCATTGGTAGATAAAGAGCAGTAACATCAATTTGAACCATGCTGCATTTACAAAGCTGAACAGGAAAACCAGCACAACTCCCCAGCTTGTACAATCTACTTGCAAAGGGGAATAAGAATCAAACCACCACCAAGGTCATTCAACCTTCAGAAAATGCTGTATGTCACAGATGCACAACATTTAAGCTACTTTAGTTATTGGTTGATTAGTTGATTGATATATGTTCAACTAAAATTTCACACCACACATTTCTAAGAACAGAACAGTCCACGTTGTTTAGCTCACAAATGTCAGTATTAGACCAATTTACCTTGCTTGTTTCCCTTACTGCTATACAAAAGTAGCACAATTAGTGGTAATTAGCCCTGCACAAAACCTGTTTCTAGGCATGGGCCAGGTTGCAAGTATGTATTACATATATTTTACTGCCAGAAAAGAGAATTAGAATTTTGAAAGATGCTTTGCATAAGCGCTAGTGAGCTTATGTGTCTGAATGAATGTTAAACTCAGAACATTGAAGCTTTGCCCAGTCCTGCTACTAAGGTGCAAATTTTAGCCATAAAAAGTTTAAAGACCTCAGTCAAAATAGTTTTTCACATAAGACTGCAGTTGTCCAGGCGTCTCATCTTCCCCCTGATTTGCACTCCGAAAACACCCAGACTTCAGAAGACCAACAGAACTTTTTCAATCAGTTGCTGTGTTATAATGATCAATACAGAAGATCACAAGCCTCTGCACAACCTGATGATTTGTTCTGTGTTTTGCAGGAGTTTAAATGGCTCAGTGTGCTAGTTTGGCTCAGTTCCCATAATCTCCTTCCCCACTCAATGTAACCTTTTAACAAAAAATACCCTATTAGCAGTGATGAAACCTCATGCTACAGACAGTAATCAATAGGTCTTTGAGGTACCATATACGGTCAGGAGAAAAATCTATTATGTCTGCTTATATCAGAATTGCAAATTAATCTGCTTCAGTTACCACCTGAGATCTTTTGGCTCAAGAGAAACTGAACCACAGCCTAGAAGCTCAGACTCTTCCTAAAGCTTTTCACAACTGCTAGCTCTACATTTCCATCATCTTCCCTGGGTCAAAACATCAGACCTCACTACAACCTGTGCTATTCAACTTCCCTGCCAAATGCTTCAGGCTCTACATAAAATCTCTCAAAAGAACCAGGTGCTTATGCATGAGGAATGCTGAACACACACGGAGGTGGTCTCAACTTCAGGGCAACTGCCAAATTCAACTGATGCATCAAGCACAGAAAAACATTTGTTATCAGTCATCTTTTCATGATGTTCTCCATGCACTGGCAGGTGCAAGACTTGGCATTTCTGTGTTTTGTTTTTATAAACATTTTAAAGCCAAGTTTAATGAAGGATTGTCTTTTTTCCCCACCTCTTAATGACCAGTAAACCCAACCTAGTGTCTCTACCACTCATTTCATGTTTCATACAAGATTATTAAACTCTTCTGTTGCTTCTAAGGGCAAACATTCATTGGAATGTAATTTTCTGGACACTTTGTCTTTCAGCTCTACACTGTCTTTCATTGAAAGCTTTACTATCAAACTTCCTGAAAAAGTCCCCTCCTCTCCAAAGAAAACGTTCCTTTAACAAGAACATGAACTGAAATTATGTAACTATTTCCTTAAAGTGGGAGGGAAAAAGCTGATTTTTATAAACACTCAAGTAAAATATGTATATTCCTATACAGCTTCTTTTTTGTGTTAATATCACTGCCTTTTGTAATACCTAAATAAAGCTTAAAGAACACAAAAACATGACTAGTCAAACAGCCCAAAATAAAAGTGCATGATCATTCTCAAACAAATCAAAGACGGCTGAAGATACATTGTTAATGCCAAATCTACATGCTGAAACTTCACTGGTATATGAAAAATCACTGTGGTGATCAATTGCCACACGTAAGTAAAATTTCTTCTAAATTGTTAAAAAAAGCTTAAAAGTCAACACTTACTGGAGTAGATGATATTTATATAAGTGTATATGTTCCTTCCTTAAATTTTTAACATGCATATCCAGCGAAGCTTCTAACATCAATACATGCTTCTATTAATTTACAAAATGCTTTTTGTAACACATTCTAGAATAGAGTATTTTTACTATTGAAAAATACATTATTCCTTGTACTGGGTCTGGTTTGGATGGAGTTAACTTTCTTCATAACAGCCCTCATGGTACTGCGCTTTGGATTTTTGGCTAAAACAGTGCTAATACTACACCAGTGTTTTGACTCTCACTAATAGTGCTTGCACAGTATCGAGGCTTTCACTTCCTAACAACTCTGTCACTCCAGAGAGTAGCCTGGGGATGGGCAAGAAGTTTGGAGGGGACAGAGCTGACTCATACTGACCAAAAGGATATTCCATACCATATAATGTCATGCTTAGCAATAGAAACTGGGATAAAGCACGAAGGGGGTGTGCAGTTTGTCTTCCAAAGCAGCTGCTGCTCAGAGACTGGCTGGGCATTGGTATGCTCGTGGGTGGGAGATGGTGAGTGACTATTTGCATCATTTGAGTTTTATTTTGTTTCTTTCTTCTTTTTTTTCTTATTAAACTGTCTTTGTCTTGAACCGTGAGTTTTCTCACATCCACTCTTCCTATTCCATTCCAGCAGAATTCAAACTGTTATTTTTGACAAATGCTTTCATAATCTCACTTTTAACTCCATGCCCTAACATCTGAACGTCAATTTCACATGCATGATGAAAAGCAGGCAGAAACATATTTCAAAGATCGTTTCAAATTGCAACTCAGCTCAGTATTCATATAGTCATCAGACAAATCTGCAGGCTTTGAGAATGACTTCATTTTTCTTTTGGGATATAAAGTACTGTACAGGAGTGTTACTGCACAGACATATCAGTCAGAGCAAGAACACTGTGGACCCACACCCTTACCATTGTTTGGAAAGGTAAATAATAAGTCATTTAGAATTTCAAATAAGAAATGCAGGGCATATGCTATACAAATTGTGTACCCATTACAACCACAGAATAATCCTAAACTGTCAGATTTTTCAAGTATATGTTTACTGTCTCTCATTATCTCTAAAATATTATCGTCCTTTCTCCCTTTAAAATTAAGAACTGTATCTTACATTTTCAAATAAAATTGGCACCTCGCTATTCAGGGACTGTCCTCACTAGAGTAACTTGTTTACATACAAAATCACATCAAGTGAATTTATTTCTAAAGGACGTTGTTTGCAACTTGCACAGTCTTCACAGTTTTATAAGCGGCCCACAGAGATGTCAACAACCCAAGCCCACTGTGGCAGTTCGTTGAACTGTGTAACACAGCACTGGGCTGAAGGTGTGGACACACCTGCAAAACAGGGAAACTGCATGATTAGCTACTGCTGATTTTGAATTTATGAACTGCACTATTCAACAAATTTCAAGACTCAAAAATATAGTTTCAAAAGGATCAGTAATTAGTATTAGGGAGAAACAAAAAATACAAAGCCAAATCCCAAAACTTAAATTTTAAACGCAAATTATTCTGCTTTGTAAGTTTCTTAAGAGCTTCCCACAGGCCCTGTTTTCCATGCTCTCAACCAAGATCTGCCTAATGACAAACAGTTGACTCAAATTAACTGAAAAGGGAAAATGCATGGTGCACCAGATAAGCTCTCACACCTGCAGCGCTCCAGAACAGATCAGAGTATTCCACCTGATCACCTGCCTCCTGTGAACACTGCAAAGCTGTCCCTAAGCTTCTCAGCACATTGTCACTGCCTTCACTTGCAGAGATAATACTAGACCTTGAATTTTGAATCCGTGTTCATTTACTACATAGAAATAAAACGTATTTTAGAGAGACACTGTAAAAGCTTCTTCTGCCTGACTCTCCAGGTAAAGAGGCTGCAGGTACTCTCCCAGCCTGTTCAAGGCTGGCTGTTGGCATGGGGCTCCACCTACTGGTTTGCGAACCTGCACATTCACAGGAAGAGCTGGTGGGGAAAAAAATTAAATCTGAACAGCTATTTCACATCTCCATTTGCTAGTGAGATCAGAATATTCAGAAAACACTACTGGTTTGGAAGAAAACAGTCAACTAAATACATGCACTCACACATGCTAGGTGGAAACAGTTCTACGCATATGAAATCTTTTATTTATCCTTTAGTACTTTTAAAACGTGTCTCAAAAACTGTTCTAGAGAACCACCATTTTTCTACAAGAAGCAATATGACTATACACTCCTGATCCAGATGTACAGCTTTATTGTTCCTTCTTAAAGCAAGCAAACACAGATAACTCACAAAAATTACTGGAAATTAATTGAATATCTGAACAATTTAAGACATTAGAGGTGGTCTCTTTTCTTAAAAAAAAATAAATTCCTCAAACATACAGAAGCAAAAAGTTTCAGTAGGAGACTGCCATCAGTCTTCATCAAGGGAATTTCTGCGCTATAGCAACTGCAGCTCATGGAGTTACAGTGTATAACTTAGAGATTAATTTGGCCTCTGCTGTCATGCACAGCATTTCTCAAATTAAGCCATTTAACTCTTGCCTTACTAACCCCACTCTGCCTTCAACTCCTGTTTGGTAGTGAAAAAGAGCAGAGACTTTTTCTCCCCAGGACCCTCAGTGCCCAGCAGCCAAGGCTGTTGAACTCGGGCTGCAGAAGAGAAGGCACAACAGAAAGCAGGAGCAGTGATATGGCAGTTCCAGTAGTTACCTGAGCTTGTTTTGAACAAGCTGTGACTGTGGAGCTACAGCTGAGAAGTCAGAGAGCGCCTGCCCAAGCAGCGATCACATCTAGGTGGTAGTGGGCCAACAAATGGCTAACCAGTCACCCCATTTCTGTCTCCAAGGCATGTCTAGCAAGATGAGCAGCTATCTTAAGACTTGGTACAAGATAAGAGACAGTGCAGGAAAAGTGAACTCCACAACTCCCCCCCCACCTCTTTTCTTTAAACATCCTGCCCCACACTCGACACCAAATTGAAGGCAGCTAAGTGGGGCTCAGTACTGCAGAAGCACAAGAGCAACAGGGTCAGGCAAGAAAATCACAGAAATATCCACATCCCTCACACTGTACCTATAAGTAGGAAAAGATGAGAATAATTTAGCCAGGAGCACTTGGAAACAACCAATAGACAATCATAGCAAGAAGGCAGGAACGGAGTGAGGAGTAAAAAAACCCAGGATATCCTAAAGGCACAGAGAACTGGTGAACAAGGACACCAGGGAGTTCACACAGTTCTTCCTGGAGATCAGTTTTCCCAATTCAGCTTGTGCCCCTAAAATGACAGTTGAAGAGACTAATGGACAAAATCTCCTACAATGAACTTGCATAACACCACAGAACCAGAACAGAATGCTGCATTTTTTTCTTTTTTATTTTAACTTGAAGAAAAAGCAAAATGTAAACCTTGAAGGTGGCTTTTCACTTGCTAAATTAAAATTTAATCAAAATGCATTTTAAAATACAACTGAGCAGAACTACAGGGTTGCTGATATCTCTTTAAGGAACGATGACATCAATGCAGGCTACATTTGAGAAGGATATAGGTGTGGAACTACATCCTTTTTCATCATACAAAGGTGCAAAGAGGAAAGTTTAACTTCAAGATTCCTGTGGTTTAATGAAAATAAATAGCATTACAAACAGAACCAAGAACACAGACTTATTTAATACTGTTTGTTTTTCTTCGGATATGGATCATGGGAACTGAGACATTTAACTACTGCCAGACTAATTTTTATTCGATCTTAAACTATTCACACTGGCAGCAAGCTCGTGGTATCCTGACAACCAGCAGATGGGAAAAAAAAAAAAAAAAAGTGTAAAAAAGTCAACTAGTATGTGTGAAAACAGATTTAAGTTGGTATCTGAGTATCTGATTGTCCTACTGTAGTACACTAAATGTCTACGATACTACCTGTATCACCCATCTAGTAATATTTGTAATAAAAAAAGTCAAAATCAGAACACAGTGCCATTTTCCTCATTACAAGGAAGGTACCAAGGAGCAAATAGGTCATACAGTGCTTATGTCAAACTTCAGACAAGGAAAACCACATCCTAATACTCTGCTATAATAGAAAATGGAAAAACTGCCTCTACCTGTACACACATACAAGCACACTACAGAAAACATGATGGAAAATATTGCTTTGTTTCTCATGCTTGTATCTACAAATTCACCTAACCAAGTTAATACATTCTCACCTACCGAGCACCTAATGTTGCAAAATCCTACAAAACCCGCAATTTTATTTACTTGTATGGGAACCACAAGGACAACACACTGAGAAACAGAATCTTAAAGCAAATCCAACTGTAAATCAAAGAAATTTGAAATTAAGAACTGTGCTTGAGAAAACTGAATTGTGCCTTTCTAAAACACTAATAACTTTATTAAACTATTTAATGATACTAGTAACTTTATTATATCAATACTAATAATCTTCTTATAGGGTACGTATAATTTAGACAACTAAAACAAGCATAAATGACAATATCCAGACAGGACACTGATTAGATATGCATCATCTTCACATTTCACCATCTAATCTCTCTCAAACAGGACGAGCTGTTTTTGAAGAAATATGTAACTATGTATTATACCCTTATTGAGAGAAACGAATGCTTAAAAAAAAAAAAAAAAGAACATACTTATTTTTGCGTAACTTCTTTCAATAGCATTGAAGCAGCCACTGGAATGTCTTAGAACAATTTTCCAATTATACTCAGTTAGTATTCTCAGTTCTCTCAATACACTGAGCTACAAGCAGAGTTACAATTTTTCTTGGTAACTAGGCTAATCTTTTTGGCAGTTAATTAAGCTTCTAAAATGAAGTTATAAATCTATAATACATAGAAAAAAAACCCAACAAAACCAGCACAAACTGATATTTTACTTCCTATCAGATGTAATATGTAAGTACCACTTCCTTACCTGTTGATATATCAGAACTAACAATGAGAGGGGGTCAAATATATACATTTGGAAATAGTGTAATGATAGAAAGCTAAAGTAGAGCTGATTACTCCCAAAGGAAACAAGCCAAGGACATCTAAAAAAAAAAAAAAGAACCAATGTTCACAAAACAAAAATTTATACATATTTAACTTTGTGCACTGAAAACTGAAAGAATACACAATATTTTTAATTGTGTAAATGCTCTGGAGAAAAAAAAAAAAAAAAAGAAGAATTATTTTAATATTTTTCATTTCCATACATATCAACTGCTGTGCCTCGGAAAGCCCTAGTCCCTTTCCCCTAGCCAGTCTAAGCTAAGTACCATTTATTTGTTAAACTGACAACTAATGACAAATTCCAGTTCTGGTCCAAGTGTAATTCATACACACATACAACCATGAGGCAATTCTTTAGCACTGAATACTCTCTGTAAAAGTGGACATTTTTATTTATAAGCAAAATTACAAGTCAACATAAATTACTAGATTCTTGCATTTTAAAAAACACCATTAAAAACTCAGTCTGTTTGCTTCAAGTACAGCAATCTTTGATCCCATGTTAAATTCTCTCACAGTGGAGCATCACAGAGCATTTTCACAACAGTTTTAATTCAGACACAACCCTACCATCTTTCCATAAATCCTGACAGGAACAGCCACCCCCTCTTTCCAAATTGCTAATCAACAACCCATCATTTTAATCCTTATTTGTCCTAATACTGCACTGCTGAAGCAGATTAGATTTTTCTAATTTATTTCACACTTAACATTTAAACTAGCATATAGCTAGCTGGACTTTTTAAATGAACATATAATTTAAAGATGAAATGCTGTCTTCAAAAGATTTACATAAAATGACAGAAAGGATAACATTTGTCTACCAGCATGTTATGTGGATCTCCTTAACTCAATTTACTATGGAGTTCATGGTGTAAAAACGAATGCCCTCCAGGAGCTGAACTCATTTTCAATTACTTCTTGCAAGCCCATAGTGCAGTCCCACGCTGCTGTGACCAATGGAAGTTTTGCCGTTCACTTAAAGGCAAGTTGAATCTAGTCCTAGGTTTGCTTCACTACCAAGTGACACTGTGCAAAATGATACCATAGATGCTGTCTTGACTTCTTGCTAATAAGGAAAATATACTATGAACCAACCCAATGTATTTTATTCCCTGCTAAAACTGAGAGCAACATATTGATGATAATTTTAACTACACAAAGTCTCCAACAGAATTACGTGCCTTTTTCAACAAGAATTTCAAGAATACTTTGCAGCAACAATAAAAGCAAACAGCCTGTAGAGTTGCTCACAGACACTACTCAGCCCTTCATCCCCTGCCCTACTCCAGAATGGACAGAAGCATCTCTGCAAGTCATCTGGCACATGTGTTATCAGACTGAGCTCACAGCACATGTACAAATAGCCTTCTACTAGGCACCTGACCCAATAAACTCCTTTTACATGCCTGAAACAGAAAAGCACTGGTAAACAAAAACCAAAACAAAACCAAACCCAAAAAACCCCACCCAAATAAAAAACAAACAAAAAAAAACCAACAAAAAAAACCAAAAAAAGCTGTACATGTATTCTGGTGGCCAATGTAAAGTTGACCATAGGCCACAAGTGCCACAACTCTAGCTTTCAAAATAAAAAATGCTTTCAAAATAATTAACTGAACCACTGAGTTTTAATTCCTCTGAAAAGCATGAAATAAATCTGAGAACACCTTTGACAAGGCTCAGCCAAGCATAACAGTGCACAGTGAATTCAACGTGCGGTTTTCACATGTAGTTGATGTTCAGCAACACACAGAGGAAACCCATAAACAACACATACTGCATTACGATAGCTAGCCACTGGCATTCAATTTAAGTGACCATGTCTTTGTTACTTGTACTTGGAACAGATAAGCAGTGCCTGTTTCTGACTTCATTCCAGAAGGCTCAATAAATTCCATTTATTTGAGAGAACTGTAACTAACACATATGAACATTACAAAAAAAGATACGATTTGACTCACTGATACTATGGAAACCAAAAATCAATCCAAGTAATATTTCATATAAAATATTTTCAAAGCTTGAACACATAATATTCTTTAATATACCAAAGGTCATCGCTCTGCAGAAACAGCCACTTTCCATTTTACCCTGGTTTTGACCTGTCCTTAACAGACAGAAGTCCACATCAAGAATCACCATGCAAAACAGAAGCCTGCTGTTATGGTTTCTGTACCATGGCGCGTGAGGCTAACAGGGAGCACGCCAACCATCCTATCACTTAAACTGGGGCTCAAAGCAGCATCTTAACAAACGAGCATGCACACTGGTTCTTTCCACAGCTGTACCTGTTCTGCAAATAAGGGTTCAATACTGTTTCTATTACCCCTTCAAAATTGTTTCTCTTTAAAAGTAAAAGGCAAAAGCCAGCAATGATACTTTCAGGAATATCTGCCAGTTGTAATGTTACTTTGTAGCTAAATCAATTAACAGACTGCAGCTCAGAAGGGTTGTTTGTTTGTTTTAAAGTAAGTTTTAAAACATCTATTGCCCACAACAGACTTAAAAGTGAAAAGAAGCCTCTGCATAGATTTGGGAGCTCTGCACTAAAGTGCACATCAAGTCAGATCAGCAATTCATAGTTTAAAAACATTTCACTATCTGCATGCTGCCATTAATGTGCAGCATCTACTCTGCCGTATGTTTGACAGCCTAGAAATTTTAAAAGGAAGTAGCAAAAAAAAGATTTATTAGGATATCTCTCACATTCACACGACTGATTTTACACAAAACTGACTGATAGGCAGGATACTCTCCCTCTTCACCCTCAGCTCACATGTACCTTCTTACTTTCAATCTTAGTGAATAATTTAATGATTCTTTCCATAGAGGATTACCAAACCCATGTTTTCTCTCCTCCCCAAGCCCCTTCCAGCAAGCTTTGAAAACTTCCTTACATTTTTACTAACCTAGGCACCCTCAAAAACTAAAAAGCCCATAAATTGCAAAAAGCTAGATCTGGGCCATGAGGCATCAGCACTGTACTCCTATTTCTGCCAGTAATATGATGCACTGGGTTTGCCTCGCTGCAAGAGGAATAGTAAGCCTGACAGTTGTTTTGCTTCTTACTGATCAAGAAAAGAGGGTAACACCCTAATAATGCATTTCTAACTTAGCACAACCAAGAATAACTTTAACAAGCAGAGAGACAGTATAGCAGAATGTAAAGAACAGAAGTAGCATTTCCCTCTCCAAAATGGGCAAACTAATAATTAAAAGGGAAATGAAGTGAATTCAGAAACAAACAACCAAAAAAAAAAAAAAAAGGCAAGAAGTCTCATTAGTTATCATGTGAAAACTGAGGAAGAGATTTTTAAAATTTCATTTGCTACCCACTACTATTGGACAGAGTAGTCCCCATTACAAACTGCAATAGGAATCAGGCTCTAGAGAACTTGCAATATCACTATATGAAGCAGCCTGCAGCAACTATAAAAATGGTATAAACAAATGTCTACAATAAGGAATCATTTACTCAATCTAAGACAGTCTATAATCTTCCTGACTACAAGATCTACTAGTTTGGTTTGAGCCTATTAAGTCTAGGTATTTAGAAGAAAACTAGACAAAACACTTAATACTGGTGAAGAAACAGCCAGGAGGGAAAATGGATATTCTGCTACTGTATGTCCTCTCCACAGGCAGATATACCAAGTCCTAGGAGGTCTATAATCTCCCTGATAATGCCGTCACTGCCAGCGACTGGATGCAGCTGTGACTGCATAGCTTCACAACTCCATCTCCTTCCCCCAAAACTTGCAGCAGCAGCTGTCCCTACTTTCTCAAATCCTGTATGTAATTTTACCTCTCAGTCCCTCCTTTCACTTTCCATACTGCAACCAGAAATGCAGTAACTTCTCCTTAGCTGGATGGGCAAGACAAGCCTGCCACTTTCAAGAGCCCGAAATCAGTGCTGATCCCTGTATTGGTGATAGGCAAAAGAGCTAGTAGCTGTCATGCTGATGGTACCTCACTGGTGTATACAGCTGTCTCCTAAACCTCATACAGCTGAAGGACCTTGTCATGAATGACTACATTTTGCATACTTAAAAGCAAAACAAAACAAAAACAGAACTACCACATAACACAGTATGTTTACTTTAACTGTTATGACTTAGCCTCAACTCTTGTTAAACCTCACAAGATATTTAAGTTAGTGCCATAATATATTCAAATAAGCAAATAATTCAAGACAGGTGGTTTCAGCTTGAACCAAAGTTGTACAGTCCCAGAGCAGAACTACCCAAGAGCAGATGCTCGAGTACAGGCACATGAACAAGGCAAGCACACCACTGCATTTCTGTAGGACTCATGGATCTCACAACCTTCAGAATCTGCAGCTCTGAGATCTGCTGAGCCAGAAGTGCATTTTAATTCCACAACTAAAGCACTGCAACTTTAAGACTGTTCTAAGAGTAGTTAGAACTTGCTGAAGTACTAAAAAAGACGCTATGCCCCTGCACGGCACTCTGAATTCCCAAACTCAGGGTGAGCAAACTCCTAGAGCACTCAGCTCCAACCACCTCGATGCCCTCGAGCTGTACCTAGACCCAGTTGTAGTTGTTCCACGAGCAAACATTGGAGGGTGTGCTGTCTCTCATAAAACAGGCCTTTTCCTCCAAACTTCCCACATTGAGAAGCCATAGTCATTTTCCTCAAACGAAACAGACCCTCACAACACCATCAAGAAACCGCAGTAGCATGAAGCATACCAATATCAGAAGCTGAAGTGTACAGGTCATTGGGACTTTCTAAAGATCTTTTTTCTAAAGTCATAAATTTGGGAGGAAAAAAAAACAAATTAGAAAAAAAAAAAAAAGGCAGATTGCAAACTTTATTTTGTTAGGAGCTTTTTGGGTTTGTTTTTTTTTAAAAGTTTATTACTCCTCCGAGTGCCCTCCATAGCCTATTCCCACCGGACACTAAAGATCCGGCACCGACCTCCTGGACTCGCTGGGGACAGGTTTCACCTCTGGTCCTCCAAGCCACCGTCCCATGGCCACCCGCCCTCCCGGGAGGTGGCAGCGTCCCGTTCATGTGTGCCTCCCCCCTCTCCCCGCCGAGCTGACAGCCTCTGAAAACCAAACCGCGCGTCCCCGCAAGGGAACTGGCTCCCCCTCCGTCCGGCTGCAGGGCAGGGGAGCCGGGGGCTGCCCGCCGGCCAGCGGTCACAGGGAAGTAACGGTGACCGAGCCACAGGGCTGCGCTAGTCTGCCACAGCCCACGCAGCCGGTAAGCAGAGCCAGGGCCCGGCCCCCGAGGCGAGGGAGGCGAGCAGGCCGGGCAGGGCCGCTTGCCCGCGGGGAGGCGCTGAGGACAGAGCGGCCCGTACCAACGCCGCTTCGGTAGGACGCGACGCCACCGCCCAGCCCCGCCGGAGGAAACGGGGCAAGTTCAAACCCGAGCGCCGCGGGGCAGTCACGGTCTCGGCCGGGCCGCGGCTGCCTGGGAAAGCGCCCCGCCAGCCCGTTACCTGCGCGCTCCTCCCCCGCTGCCGGCGTGCGGACGGCCCCGCGCCGCCGCCTCCACAACAAAGCCCGCGAGCAGGCGGGCCCTCGGGCCGGGGCGGGAGGAGAGGCGAGCACGCGCCACCCCCGAGAGCGCGCAGCGGCGGGGCCGCGGGCCGGGGCTCGGCGGCGCGGAGGGGCGGAGCTCGTGGGTGGCACCGCCCTGCGGGCGGGAGGCGGCCAGGGGCAGCGAGCGTCCGTCTGCTCTGCCCCGCGCATGGGAAAGCGGTTTCCTATTCGCGGGTTTGCACGGGAGCGCAGCCCAGGCGGGCTAGCAACGTCCGACGGAGGGATCCAGTGATCACAAACCTCCCCGTCTGTGAACCCCTGCCGGGGCGACCGGGGAGGAGAATGGAGTGGCGCACACGGACTGGCTTGGGAAGAGGCCGTATGAAAATGGGATTAAGCCCAGAAGTGCTTTAGGAAACCTGCAGTGGGAAGGTCACCCTTTGCGGGTGAGCAGAGAGTAAGGGAGATGTGCCATGTATAAAAGAGACTTCCAGCAATTGTGTTGACATGAATAGATTGGAGTTTGAATACTATGAGACAAACTTAACAGTTTCTTAATAACAGTTTACTTTGTTAAAGAGCAGGTGTTATGCTATTCTGTAAACATACCTCTATAAATTATATGCACTCTGAACATTATCTTAATTTTTTTTCCCACATAAACCTTTTTTGTTGTAGTGACACCTGCAGAAAACAAACCCAACCCCCCAGTTTCTGCATGTCTTGACCAACTCCAAATCCTCTTTTACTGTTGAGCTGGTGCAGCAGTTAATACTAGATTCACAATTTGTATTGACAGGAACATTGCACAGGGAGACCTACACCTCTGGAACAAAAAAAGTAGTGATGTTTCAGCATCTGCTTTTCGACAGTACAGAACACTGGAGACTTGATGATCTGATTATATTTATTAAGCAGCAGTTTCAAAGAGCTAAACCAAGGGGACTAATGTAAATGTTAATGACACATTGAAGTTGAGATTTTAATTACTTAAAGGTCAGCACATTCAAAGTTTGTTAATTTAAGGGAGTTATTCTTTATTCCCTCAGCAATCCCCACTTTGCTCTTACATAGATCAAAGAATTCAAGTAACTGTTTATTTGGTGATGCAAATTATATAACTGAATTTTACAGCTGAATATTATTCCTTTTTGCAATTACAGTCTCAGTCTTTTAACACTTTATCTTTTCAGTAGCAATAGAAACATTGTTTCTCTAATCTTTGTTCTAAACCACCAAAGGCTACATTTCTTTTCAAGCTTGGAACTTCTATTCAGTTAGCAACATTTGTTGCCAAGTTATCCGAAAACACTCACAGGCAGGCTGTAAACTAACATACAAAACAGTATTACAACTTCCTGAAAAGACTTTTCCGAAGACACTTCTATGAATTCTTGGCTTCTAAATACTACAGCGCCTGCAATCCTTTCTCAAAACAAGAAAGCAAGTTTGGAAAGGTTTGACAAACGATTCCCAGAAAAGCCTGTGATGGGGATAAAAACACTAGAATTTCAGAACCTTATGCACAAAATCCACTTGTAGGCTGCTGAAGGATCCTTCCTTCTCAAAATGCTCATGTAAAAATCACTGGGTCTTTGTTGGTAGAAAAAGAGGTTCTTTCCCAGTGAATGAGGCAGACAGTTAAATGAGATTAATCTTGTTTCTATTAGGTTTTCATTACTTTGCTTAATTTATTTCCAGATTCTCTCCCTCAGTCTCACAGTAACCTTTGTACTTCCACCCATCCAATCTGGAGAGCTGTGATCTGAGAACTCGCTCTTCCACAACACCATTTGAAACAAATTGTCTCCGACTACACTGCTTTCCACCTCTACAAAACAAACAATGGCATTTTAATTCCAATTGAAAATATATTTTGTTTTATATTTAAATGTTTTTCTCATTTACAAATTAATCTCTTTGATTATGTGAATTCCATCTGTCAGAATGCTGAAACGCTATTTTTTCCTGTCTATCAACTTTAGGTATTTCCACCTTCACTTTTATAGTATTCAAGAATGCCTTTCCTCACAATGGACTCTTTCCTCAATATTTACCATTTTCTTTGAGGAAAAGATGATGTATTATTATGACAAATGCAGATTTCTCTTGTACCTTAAAGGTACCTTTCCAAGACTGGGGGGCAAGGAAAACCAGCATGTGTTCTCTTCAATTCTGCTATGCTACATATATTCCTAGAGCCAGAGTCATGAAATCCTGATCTTAGCACAATGTCTCTGGTGTGCCTAGGATTCACTGTGCCTAGCATTTTACCTTAAAGTCACTACCTCAAAGGCCTTAAATTAACATCTGGAAACCCCTCTCTTAGTAAACTAAAATGTATATAGACAGCAGACTGCAGTTAAGTACCTACCTCAGACATGGAAAACAGTGCATAAATATACTGTTCAGACATAAGAAACAGATCTAATTTAGTATGTTTCTTAAGGAATAGAGAAAGAACTAGGTAGCAACATTTGCCCTTGGTAGCTGTGCTTGAAGGAATACATAAGTGCACCTAGTTACAAATTATCTATGCTTTGAGTTCAGCATAAGCTGATGCCCCTGTAAAGCAACAGCAGTCAGCCTTTTTTTCAGAGGAGAGAAGAAGCAAATGTAAAAACTACCTTTCTTTTCCTTCTTTTTTGAAGAGGTGCCAGCAAATCTAGCCTCCTAGTTCTATTTCAAGATGCTCACTCAATATCACACATGGTATTCAGAATTGCTTTGAAGATAATGTGAAGGATTTCTGATTCAAAATTAATATCCTTGTCTGTGTTAACACTGTAGGGCTGTTAACAAGAAAGAAAAGAAAAAAATTAATCCCAAATTATCCATGTGACTTGTTAAACAAACAATCTAGCATCATACTCAAAAGCCTTTTCCTTAAATCCATCTTCTTAACCCTAACAAACATGCCCTGGAGATCAACAGTAGCTCTGTTTTCTCCCCCAGACCAATGTAACAGGAATTGGATGTACCCTGATAGAAAAGAAGCAAAGGTTCTGCTCAGAGCAGACAAACCTTCCCTTGGGGGAAGAAAAATCAGCAGTAGTAGAGGCTGTGGGCTACATGCAAAAGGAGGAAACAGAAAAGAGTATGAGAAACCACATTGGCATTTAGAGTTAGGAGGAAGAAAAGTGGAGACAAGGGAAAAAATATTTGCAGATAGGTGTTGGTAACCCCGGGGTTTGACTAGTAGAAAAAGGTCAATGATACAGCAGGGAAAGTAAAAGACCACCTGCAATACTATATCTACTCCCAACTTTTGCAAGCTCCAAAACCAGAGAAACATTTAGGTATTCAGTTTTTTATTAAGTGCTTAAGATGTAGCTTATTAACCTGAGGGCCATTTTGAATCTGGCTCTAAGTCAAAAAGGCCACATGTGTACTAGTAAACAGAAAGGACCTATGACCATTCTCTGGCCCCCAGAATAAATGCCATTGTGTGTCATGAATCCACATAGCCAGACTGTTTTCCCCTTTGTCTATGTTTAGCCTGTACCCAGAACTAAACTGTAGCAGTTGCTCTACCATGCAATGACCCCTCCCCAGCTGAGAAGGAGAATTGGGTTAAAAAAAAAGAAAAGCCCCATAAGTTGAAGCAGAAACAGATTTAATAAAATTAAAAAACCTAACACAATCATCAATATAAAAGTGCTACAAGATTACACTCAGCCTCATCCTTACAATCAGCAGCATAAAACCAAGCCAGGGAAGCCCTAGGAAGAACAACTCTCCACCCTCCCTAAACTCCCTTCTTTATAATGAGCATGATTAACTACTATGGGACACACCTGTGAGTCAGCTTGGGGCAGCTGCCCTGACTGAAACTCCCAGCTGACTCAGGGCTACTCATGGCCTGCTGCCATGGCTGGCCCATGGGTCTGTTCCTGGGAAACCAGGACACCCTTCAAAGATGCTATCTCTGGGAATGAGCCCATGCTGTCCCCAGCGTTGTACTCTGGCATCTTCTGGAAAGCACGGTTTGGCCTTGGTGAAAACAATGTTGGGGACTGTCAGCAATGGGACTGGCTGTGTCCCAGTGCTCCAACCCATGCCCTGGTGCTGTTTTGTTTACTAAGACAGGCCAACAGGTCCGTGTAACACATGCAATAGCCATGCTCCAAATGTCCTTTGAACACCAGAGCTGGCACCAAAGCCTGCAGGTTTTAAAAGAACAGTGTGCTTCAGAAAGACAGCCGGTGAGCCAAATAGCACCACCAACCCTTCCTAGCAGTGGAGCACTGGGGGATCTGCGGGTGTTAGCTGGGTCCCAGCAACACTGGGGAGCAGGACTGTAAGTGCTGTGTTTTACCAGCCCCCAAGCGAGGAATAAACGCCACAAGCCCAAGGAGGTGCCAGGCTTTCCCCCGTCTGCTCGCTGACGGGCCGGCCAAGCCTTGCCTCCCCGCCACCGCGAGGGCGACCCCAGCGCCGGACGCCCCAGCTGGGAGCAAGAGAGAAGCTGCCGGTTTCCCAGCTGGAAGCGATCAGCGAGCCCCTTCCACGCCGTGATCGCCAACAGCTGCGAGCCCGGGCCCTGCCCGGGGCCACCTCTGCCCGCTGCCTACTAAAGGCCGCTGCGCGGCTGCGTGCCTTCAGTCTGCGCGGGGCCTCCGCCTGCGCGGGGCCTCAGCCCGCGCGCCCTTGCCCCGCCCGGCCTTGCTGCGGCCCCCGCCTCTCCCCGGTCTGCCCCGGTGCCGCAGCCGCTCTCCAGGCGCCGGCTGCCTCTCGTCGCTGCGGCGTGGGCGAGGATGGCTCGGAAGCCTGGGGGCTTTCTGCAGGAGGCTTCTCACCAAGTCGTCGCCGGAGGCTCGGCAGGTAAGTGGGCGCGTTCCTTCGGGGTGGGGAAGGCTCTGCCTGTCCTCGCCGGTGGTCCGCCAGCCTGAGGAGGAGGCTGCCACTCCGCCGCCCGCTCGCCGTTCTCCTCCGGCGCAGGAGCGGCAGGGGGGAACGGGCTGACTTGATGACGGCTCCTCCCCTGCCAGGAGGCGCGGGGGTCGTGAGGGCGGGAGCGGCGCGGCCGGGCCGTGGCGGTCACTTCTGTAACGGTGCTCGGTCCCCCGGGGGGTGAAGGGGCACTTCCCAGGTCTGCGGTGTATCTCCGTTAAACACACCCACAGCTTCTCGGGTGATAAGGGTGGCAGGCGGGCCCCCTTCAACCGCAGCGGCCAGCCGTGTTCCCCGGGAGGCGCTCGGGGGGGTGGCTGCTTGTCTTCCACTGCCTGGGGGGGGACGCGGGGACTTGCACAGTGTGTGCTTGCTGCTGTCCCGCGTCATCGGCTCGTGGCGCGGGGCAGAAAACGTTGCTCCTATTTTCCAACACGTTCCTTGTGGCGCTCCCTCAAGTGCCCTGTAGAGAAATCGATGCAGGGCTACACTGTAAATGTGCGTCTGTGGTGCTCAATACTTTGAGGGATGCCGAGGTTACTAATTCATCACGTTATTGGTACTGCAAACCACAAATGTCAAAGCTGTGTAAGTCTGCTTAGCAATGAAAGCATTGCTACTTAAATTTTTCAGTTTGTTTTCCATAAATCAGAATCAATCTGACATTTACATCAGCCTGCAGCCTAGGGAGTGTTTACACACTATCTTGTATTTTTTCAGTGTATATATGTAAATCCTGTTAGCATTGCAACTATTTAGTGTGTTTTAAAGTGTTCTTTATTGTCTCTTGTGGGGTCAAAATACTGTTTGCCATGTTGTGTTTTAATTGAAAGAGGAAAGCTACATGGTAATGCTGCTGTGTCTTATGTAGTGCTTTGGCACAAGCGAAATTCTTCTGTGAGTGAGTCCTGTGTGGCTGTGATGCTGCATGGGAGCTGGTGCTTCATTCCCTCTAATCCCCCTGCTGCCCCTAAATCCACTTTTATGCATTCCTGCTGACAACACACATTTGAGTGCTTCCTTTTCGTGCTCGTGATTCTGCATCTCCTTTGTTTACAGCCTTCTGCTTTGACACAGAGAGATGTCACAACAGAAGCACAGGTCTGCTGTCCTGGTCCTTCCAGTGTATTGTATGACTGTGTTTATGTAGCTCTTCTGCAGCCTTGGAAATCCTAAAGCTTTTTTAGATTTTGCTTGGTACCACTCCCTTCTTCCCTTAGGACAGAAAGGAAAGGTTTAAGCTGTACTAGCCTGTTTAAGGCCCTTCATACCTGAAGGGATACTGAGGTGTTTTGCAAGATGACACTTATCTGCCCATAGTAGTGGGCCTGTGTCTTAGTGATTCAGACTGATTTAACTCAGTATCTTCCCATTCTCTGGGAGTGGCTTTTTTTCTTTACAGGCTCTTTCTTCATAGAAGCACAGTTTGGCTAACCGTGGTAGTTTGACTAAACACCAGGTACCCACCAAGTTGCTCTATCACTGCCCCCCCCCCTCCCCTCCCCGCCTCAACAGGGCAAAAACGGGGAAAGAAAATAAGATAGAAAAAGCAACCCTTGTGGGTAAAACAAAAGCAGTTTTACTGTAAGCAAAGCAAGGTCCATGTGTGGAAGCAAAAAAAACCCAAACAGATTTATTCTCTACTTCCCGTTAGCAGGTGATGTTGGGCCTTCTCAGGAACCAGGGCTGTGATAACATGTAGCAGCTGCCTCGGAGGACCGAGGGTGACCCCACCCTCCTTCCTCCTTTTTCCCAGCTTTATACTTAAGCAGACATCATATGGTATGGAATATCCCTTTGGTCAGTTCGGGTCAGCTGTCCTGGTTGTGTCCCCTCCCAAGATCTTGCCCACCCCATCCCACTGGGGGGAAATGCTGGAAAAAGCCTTGGTGCTGTGTAAGCACTACTCATCAGTAGCCACAACACCAGTGTGTTATCAACACCCTTCTAGCTCCCAACATAAAACACAGCACCATGAGGGCTGCTATAGCAGAAAATCAATGCCAGCCCAGCCAGACCCAGTACACTAACACACTGGAAAGAGAATTGTCATTTACAGAAATGCAGAGTTTTACTGAAGAACTAGAACTGGAAAATAAGTGTGTGTGAGGGTGGTGTGTGGAAAAGACAGCATGAAAACTATTTGCTGACCTAGTAGGCATAAATGTTAAGGGAATTTTCACTTCAAGGAGACAACTGATTGACACCCAACACTTTTTTAAGGTATAATATGGGAAGCCTATTGAATCTAGTCTAGAGGCATACTGTTAAAAGATGCTGTCATGGTTTAACCCCAGCTGACAACTAAGCCCTGCACAGCTGCTTGCTCACTGCCTTACAGTGAGATGGGGAAGAGAATTGGAAGGGTAGAAGTGCAAAAACTCATGGGTTGAGATAAAGACAGTTTAATATGACATCCTGGGGTGTATTAGAAGGAGTGTGGTTAGTAGATGAGACCGCATCTGGAATATTGTGTCCAGTTCTGGGCCCCCAGTTCAAGAAGGACAGGGAACTGCTTGAGAGAGTCCAGTGCAGAGCCACAAAGATGATTAAGGGAGTGGAACATCTCCCTTATGAGGAAAGGCTGAGGGAGCTGGGTCTCTTTAGCTTGGAGAAGAGGAGACTGAGGGGTGACCTCATTAATGTTTATAAATACGTAAAGGGTGAGTGTCATGAGGATGGAGCCAGGCTCTTCTCAGTGACATCCAATGATAGGACTAGGGGCAACAGGTACAAGCTGGAACATAGGAGGTTCTGCATAAATGTGAGGAAATCTTCTTCACAGTGAGGGTGACAGAGCACTGGCACAGGCTGCCCAGAGAGGTTGTGGAGTTTCCTTCTCTGGAGACATTCAAAACCCGCCTGGACAAGTTCCTGTGTGACCTGACCTAGGTATTCCTGCTCTGGCAGGGGGATTGGACTAGATGATCTTTTGAGGTCCCTTCCAATCTCTAACATTCTGTGATTCTGTTTAATAGGTAAAGCAGAAGCTGTGCACATAAGCAAAGCAAAACAAGGAATTCATTCACTACTTCCCATCGGCAGGCAGGCAGGTGTTCAGCCATCTCCAGGACAGCAGTGCTCCATCATGCATAATGGTTACTCAGGAAGACAAATGCTGTCACTCCAGATGTTCCCCTCTATCTCCTCTTTCCCCCAGCTGCTATTGCTGAGCATGATGTCATGTGGTGTAGGATATCCCTTTGGTCAGTTGGGGTCAGCTGTCCCAGCTGTGTCCCTTCCCAGCCTCTTGTGCACCCTCAGCCCACTTGCTGGTGGGGTAGTGTGAGGAACAGAAGATGCCTTGACTCTGTGTGGGCACTGCTCAGCAGTAACAAAAACACCCCTGTATTATCAACACTGTTTTCAGCACAGATCCAAAATATCACCCTATACTGGCTACTATGAAGAAAATTATCTAGATCCCAGCCAAAACCAGCAGAGATGCTTCCATCCTTTGGCTTAGTCTCCTGTCAGGCACACATGTTCCTTGGCTCTACCACTAGTCCTAAATCTGTAAAGGAACTTCTAATCATTGATTTCAAAATAAACCAGTAAGGACTGGTCTCTACATGTAATGACACTAAAATTGTACCAGAGGGATTGGTAAACACATGGCTCAAAGTTCTAAGGTTATTAGAGGAAATGAATTGAACTTGAAAACTTGCTTGACTGATAAGCACTCAATGGTGTTTTCTTGGTGATTCATAGAGAAGATAGAAGCTGTAGCTTTTAGGTCTTTGGTCTAAAGCTTAAGTTTCTCAGGCAAGTGTGGATCTAGCATGGAAAAGGTGGAAGCAGGAAGGAAAGTATGGAGGGCGTGAGTTGTTGGAAGTGTACTCAATCCCTAGTGAGGGTTTTGGTTGCCTGAACTTAGTTTTCCAGTATCACTTCAGACAACCTGTATTGCTTTTGGATGCCTCTGCAGAAGAACATTGGGCTCTTGTAAATGCTTTGTTGTATTTACTGGCCTCATGTGAATGTCACACATGTCCTAATACATCTTTGCTACCTGTACCACAGCCTGGTGTTTAGAAGGAAACTGGAAAAAAAAATAATCATTGTGGTGATCTAATATTTAGGTTTTTAAGAAGTTCTGAACATCTTGACTCATACAGTTAAGCGCAAGGAATGTATGAAGCTGTGTGTAAGAAGTAAGTTTGTCTTTCTCAAAACAATGACAGGAAGGTAGTGAGGTAGTCGGGGAATGAACTGCACAACAGAGTAGGTCTAGTTGAAGGGTCAGAAATATTGTCTACATAAGTAAAATGAGAGTTTGTTTAGCATCTGCATGTCTGATGAGTAAGGATCTGATAAGTTATTCTGCTAGGTCGAGTGGAAAATGATTAGAGATAAGCCTATGCTGTCAGAACAGCTTTATGGGAGATGACAGGACTTGTTCATGAACTTAATAAAGACAGGGGAAGGGGAAAGAAAGAAATCAAGCATGACCCCCAGTATACAGGACTGATAAAATGGAAGACATTGGCACGCTGAAGGAAGGAGCAATGAAAGTATTCAGTGTTGTAAAGGAAAAGATTTAAACATACCATAGGCTGTCATACCTACTTCATGTCTGTGGTGAGGGGTGTATCTGCTTCTGTGTGGCTCATCGTTTGATTTCATATTAAATTGAAAGCTCTGCTTTCAGAGGGTGAACTCATCTTAAATATGAACAAAGTCTTACTTCGCCTTGGCTTATGTTCTTTCTGCTGGCATTGTTTGCCAAATTGAAAATACTTGGTTTTGTTTGCTTGCCTGGGTGTCTGACAACAGTGAGGAACAGGACTTTGACTGAAATGTAATTGGGACACTTTGTTAGTGTTTGGTCCCTTCTAGGACAGTGAACTACATGCATACTCCTTTTCTGTAGTGGCTAATTGGTAAACTAAGGCATGTGTGGAATTTATAGAAAAAAAACAGAAAAACTCTCTGAACTGTAAGAATCACTGAACAGAACAACTTGGGACTCTCTAGTTGATTTCCTTGGACTTATAGCAATTCTTCAAAAGGCTGTCTGAGAAGTCCAGTCAATGCAGGGTTCAAGTCATAGGGAGAATAGTTTATCTAATTCACAAGGATCAAAAAAATCCTTGTTCTGTCTGCCTGTATGGGAAAGGCAGAAATTCAAATAAGTGTTGCATACAAAGTCGATGGAGATATCTTTCCTCAGAGAGAGGAACTGAACACTGCAAAGTAATGTGTGATACCCAGATCAATTTGCCAAGACATTGTTGAAACAAAGTCTTGAGTCAGTTTGAATGATGAAGTGCAAATGTCATTGTAAACAATTGCACAGATGACCCTTGGCTGAGTGAAGTGGCTGAATATAGTTAGCTCAAAGGTTTTAGGATGCTGCTACTGGTATAGGTGTGGCTTTGTTTTTTAATAACAAAAGCATGCAGATGGAGACAATTAGCTAAAACCACATGTAACATAAAATTTCATTTATATTTAGTTTATATGTTTACTGCTCTTCTTCCATACACTTTCTTTTAACACATAAATGTTTTTAATTTTAAAGTATTTATTTAATATGTAGAAGGTGATAAATAGGACAATGACATGTTTTTCAAATCTGTATTATTGAACTGATCTGTAAGTACTTTTCTGCTGAAATTCAGTGTTTTTCTTTTCCTAATGCTATTTAATAAATGAATATGAACTATTGGCTTTCTCTTATTGCAAAATTAATATGGAAAGTCAAAATAAATAACTTTTTTAAAAAGCGATCACTTTGTAAGTAAAATTGGATCTGGTCTTTTTACCCCCATTCTTCATATTTTCATGAAACAGCAGGGTTTCTGCCTGTCTGGACCTCTTAGCTTTGACTTTTTTTAGAAAGAGTGAGGTTTCCAGCTGCATTGAAATCTAATAGGGTTTCTGAGTCTAATTGTCCTAAGCTCTTTTGAGAGTCCAAACCTTTTCTTTTGAGGTGTTTTATTTTAGGAGTAGACAAAGTTGATTATCCTGGATAGCAGCAACTCCTTTGAACCAGGTCTGTAAGCAGGAAAGCCAATCTTCAGAGTAAGCCTGCTGGATGCAGATACAGTATTAAAAACAGTGCTTGTTCTTCCTATCACTAGAGACATTAGGCAAACAAACATCACTACAAGGTATGCTAGCTAGCATACTCTGTAAAACACCTTGGGTTATTTGGTCCATATGAATGGGAGTGTGATAGATGTACAGGAAGCATTTTAAACAGCAGAAAATTGGCTAATTCTCCTTCCCCTGCCCCCTGATGTTTAACTAATTTGTTTTGATTATTTTGATGATGTTTTTCTGGGAATTAATGTTGAGTGTTCTATGTTTTCTTAGCTGCTTTTTTCTTTTAAGCCATGCAATTAGCATTCACATGTTACTAAAATAATCACTTAATGCTCAGAGGTAATTTCAACTAGCTAAGTACTTAGTTAAACCTTGTAACTGTCTTGACTTGAAACCATGATATAGTGCTTACATCTTCCTCTTTCTGAAGTCTCTTAAGGCTGAAATGTTGTTTAAGACCACAGTATGTGCTTATTGTCTTTCACTGCCTGTATAACAAAGGCTCTTTATATTAAAAAGCTAAAGGTGGAAAGCAGTCAAACAGTATTAGTTTCAAGAAAACATCCTCCAATTACTCCAAGGGAACGCATTTGCTCCTACCAGTAAAGTAAATTTTCTCTTCTAGGCTGAGAAATTCATAGTGTGCTACCTGATTGAAGTGCTGGGGTCTGAACCCCAAGCCCTGAATTAAGGTTGACATATGGGTGGTCCCCATGGCCCTTTAAGAGGAGGGGATGAGTTTGCCTTTTGGCTTTCCTCCAAGGTGCAGCCGGCCTTGTAAGGAAAGCCCTTGGGTAAACAAGCCCCAGGTGCCCTGCATTTTGATAACAAGTGCCAGGTGTCCTGTTTGGGGATAAAAGCTGGGCCCACTTGCAGGAAGGGTTGGAGAGTGTGTCTGTGGAGTGGACGCACTTCACAGAGTTTCCTGTTGGGGAAGGACCTCCTGACTCCTCATGCAACTGGATCCCAGTCAGGTCTGGCACGTACAAACGCGGGCTTTGTGGGGAGGCAACATGGGGTTACTTCTGTCATATGTAATCACCTTGTTGTCCTGGTTGTCTCCCATTTTCTCTGTGGGTTATCTCGTGTCTCTGCTTGTTCCATCTATTATGAGCGATACTGTGTCATTCCTGGGGTCGCTGGGGTTGATGTCTGTTATTTGTGATCTATCTGACTTGTTTGTACCCCCAGCGATCCTCTATATACTGACCCCTTTATGTGAAATAGAACCTACCTACTGGATTGTTGTTCTGCTGCTGGCTGTGTCTTTTGTACTGGGCCTACTAATTGGCAAAACACTGATGTTGGACTTAAAGCTTTGGAGGGGAGTTGCTTGGTTCGAAGTATGGTGAGGAGAACTTTGAGTGAAGGCCAAAAGGAGGTTGAGTGTTTGTAACCTGAGATATTACTTATCCTGAACGTCCTAAGTATGCTCCTGGGAATCTGGAGGACATTGGAACAGTCAGGGAGTTAATACTTGGGAAGACTTCTGTTTCTGCTCAACAATCCCCCTGTGCTGTGTTTTATGAAATACGCTGATAAGAAAATGTGAAATACCTTTGCAAAGCCTATGCAACTCTGATTGCTTCCACCATTATACAGTTCAGAGAGGGAATACAGTAGTCAGGACAGTTTGCGGCTTCAGTGGTTCCTTGGGAACAAAGAACAGCCATCTGGGAAGGTCACAGAAACTGATGCTAGTTTTGAAGTTAGTATGGTTGAATTACTGACCTTGGTCTCCTCGGCACTTGAAAAACATCATTTTACCTGTTTTCTATCCCATAAGAATGCACTTCCATGCTGCAGACCAGTTCAGGAGCCAGCTAGCTGAGGGTGTGTGGAATGCCATGTAAGGAACCAGTCTCAGTTATCTTGTGAACACTCCCCAGTGGAAACTAAGAATATCTCCCCAGCATTTCAAACTTCAAATACAGAAGACAGATTGGCCTATTTGCTTCGTATCTGTCTTCCTTAATTGTGTTGTGGGGTTGCCTCAGAAAATGGTGTTTAATTCTAGTGGAAACTAACGAAATACTCGTGGGCTTTCATACCCTGTGCTGAATATGCAAAGCTGACAGCTAGCAGAATTCCTATGAATTTTCAGACAGTTAAGTAGTTTGAAGAACCAATATCTGTGCAATATAGTTTTAGTTTAAATGGAACAAATAAAAACCTCTGTATGTAGTGTTTAGGGTGAACTGATATTGTTCGATTGGGTCATTGCAGTGTATTAATAAGTTATGAACACCCTTTTGAAACTTTTATGTGTTTCTAGCTATGTTGGTTTTTTAAAATGTAATAGCTTTTATCTGGGGCTTAAGATATGAAGTAATTCTTACTTGCTTATATAACAGTGACAAAACCTAACAAACTAAGGCTTTTTATAATTTTTAATGTCATGACACTTGTATATTTAGTACTTTCTGTGGAAACCAGGACCTTGAAAAGAAGAATATTTTGGTTTGTGGGCTTGGAAATTGCTCATAACAAACTGCTTGTTGAAGCTGGGGGTTAAATTTCAAACTAAGCTAGTGTTGCCTTGCTCTGGTACGCACTGTTTTGAGCATCCGGCTGCAAACTTGTCAGTCTCATTCTTTCTTAGTTCCAAGAAAAACACTGGGGACAGCAAGTAGTTGACTGCTTGGCTTAGTCTAGCACATTAGCCAATGAGGACAAAATTTCTTATGTACAGAATCCTCTATGGATGTGTAATAAGACACTTAAGGATAAGTTTTTGTATGTATGTAAGCCTGAGAGTTTTGAAAAAGGTTATGCATTTTCTATTGGTTTTAGTGTAACAAGATTTTTTTCTCAAAAAACCCCAAAAATCCAAACAAATACTCCTGACAAAACGACCAACCCCAAATCTCAGAAGCTGAGTAATGGTTATTTGCACTCATTTGCTCTACTACCCACAAGATGGCAGTGTAATACTACAATAAGATGCGAAATGTGGCATTTCCTATGGGTGGAAGGTGAATAAAAATGTATGTTGAGGCTGTTGCAAGTGAGAAGATTAGCATATGTCATTTTGGATGATATGTGAAAGCAAAGCTTAAAGATATAAAACAAGTAATGATCACTAAATACTGATTTGATATGCATACTGCAAAACTGAATTTGACTTTCCTTGAGTAAACTGCAAGAATTGTAAATGGCAAAGATCAAAAGATGGTGCTAAAGCTAAGATACCATATATAAATCAGGAAAGTTGAGATTCTGATTATTTCTATGCAAAACAACTGGGACTTTTGCCTGTGAAGTGATAATATTACAAATTTTCCCTTAACTGTTAACTCAGTTTCTGTCACATTACCTTAGATGGCCTTCTTATACTTGTAAACATTCTTTCTTATGCCTGTTACTTTTTTATTTCAAGCTAGCAGTGTGTAAGACACTCAAAATCATACCACTGAGACTGGAAGAACTCATCTGTTAACACACTGACTGAAATTCTCTCTGAAAAATGGGTATATTAACCTAAACTCCTCAGATGGGCCCTAAGTATTATGATTAGGGCTGGTATGAATTAAAAGTGTTAAAAGAACTAAAGACAAGTAGGAAAAAACTACCTTTTCAGACAGTGATGCGACTCCTACAATCTGTAAATCTTGAAAATCAATATTGTAGTGAGTGGAGAGAACTGACAATTGTTCCATTATAGGTTTGCCTCTAAGTATTTTCAAGTATCTGCATCTTGATCGTAAAGGCCCTGAATGTCTTCTGCTTCAACTGGAGTTGAAAATGTGTAATTTTTTTCTGCTCTGTGGAGATGAATTGGCATTTGCTGCCTGTGGAAACCGTCGCTGGTTCTGTTGATGGATAAAATAAATCAATACTGTTTTTTTATAATCAGAAACTCTCACTTTCTCATGCCTAATTATCATTTGTGCAAGGAAGTGTTAAACATCAGTCATTATAAAATAGTTGTTTCTGTAGTGAAAGTCTGTAGCACAGATCAGCTGCTTTGGTCATGTCGAATAGTTGCAGGGCGAGTACCTGCCATTTTTCCTGCAGCATGTCTTGTCCTGGGGGCTCCTTACAATTAGATATAATTCCACCAACATCTGAAACATTTGAAGCTTTATTTGTCTATAATGGTGATTTTCTGATGAGAAAATATGGTTATATCTTGGAAAGTCTGAATGTTGTTGAGAAGTCCAACCCCTATAGCGGGAAAGGAAACACAGGGGTAATTGGCCTTTAGATCTGCTTTTCAGTTATTGAACTACAGCTGCTTTTGTTTTTCCTTTGGATCCTTTTCAGTCTGACAGTTTTTGGCAGGAAACAGAGTTTATGGGTCATCTTTCAGCCTTTGGACAATGGATCATTTCCCAGTTCACGGTGTTATCCTAGTTTCCTGGGTTTTTTGCTGGTTTTATACTGAAATGTGCTGATGTGTGGCTGGTGTGCCCAAATAGCAACACTCCCCAAAGCAGATGGAGATGTAGTAGTACTTTCAGTATGAAAAAATTCTGTACACTATTACTTCCTCTTAGAGCTAAATCTAAGTGTGTTTGCAACAGAGTTAAGTTTTACTTATCTTTCTATTCCCAACACTTATTTCTTAATATTTAGCTAGAGGCTTGATTTTCAAAATTAGTATATATTTTGAATGTATAAGTAAATATTGCTCAACTTTTTTTTCACCTGAGTCTGCATGCTGAACTTGGTAAAACATGAAGGGCATGATAAAAAAAAAAGCAACCCAAACAAAACTCAAACCATAAACCACCAAAAAACCCAAATGATGTTTTAACTGCTGTAATCATAGACACAGAAACCAAACTTAACTCTTTATTATGCGGTTTTTTGACATTTGTCTTTTCCAGTCTGTGGAGCTATGTGATTTAGTTTCAAAACTTCAAAGTTGGATTAAAACTTGAATTTTTAAAAAAATAAATCTCAGTGTAGTGGCATTGAAGCTTGAAATGATGAGTTGTAGATGCTTTAAGAACCTAGAACCCAAACAAACTTTAAAGGTGGTTCTAATGATTGTTACATGTATTTGGGATCTGAGCCATGAGGTTGTGAATGCTTGAGGTGGGTGATGATACACTACCAATTTTTAGGTTGGTTTTGTCATCTTTACAGGCAGGTTTGCAATGCTGTCTTGTGTGTGAAGGTGTATATGCACATGCTTAACTTGTTGCTTCATGGCAACAAGTAGAAAACAGCATCAGGCTGCTTATAGGTTGTTAATGAATTTTTCTAAAACACTGCCTTATTATACATGCTAATAAGTGTCAGCACAGTCTTGTAAGAGTATATATGCCCTAGTTTTGTCAGAATTGCATGATAGTGTGACCAAGAGTGTTTGCTTTGCTCACGCTGCACATTCTAAGTATTGTCCAGCACCCTTTTTGGGTGTTTCTGTGATCTTATCCTTGATGGCCTGTGTTGTCTCTAGACTGCTATATTACTTCACCCTTGGAACAGTTCCTCATCACAAAGAGCGCTTACATAAAGGAATCGGCAGTATTGAGAAGAAAAGACTTCTGCAAGAACCTGGGAGCTTTGAGAGGCTTCATAGTCCTGCTCTTCACTCATTTCCAAGTCTGGTTAAAGAGCTAGAGCAATGGGACTTTTAAAGTATTGTGTTGTATGGATGAGTGCTTCATTCTCTTTTCCTAAATGGAGTTAGGATTTGGAATGGGTCTGGGGCTGTTGAATTAAGCAGGGAAGACATGGCTGTCACTGTTCATTATACTTGTTAGCAAAAATTTTACATAGCAAAACTGTAATGGCGACTGGATATTGAGACAGTACTTGCTTAAAACAGCTTCCACTGTTTTTTTCCAAGCAGTGAAAAGAAAATAAATATCAAGATGGAATATGCTTTGTCTGGCATATCCTTCCTTAGTATGAAGTATACTGATGGCTATTCTAGATGACAAAAAGGAAACAAATCAATCTCTTCTGCTGATTTATCAGCAGACTTTTCTCCTTTCTGAAAAATTATACTTAATATAAGAAATACAGCTTTATTTATTAGACATTTCTAAAAGGGAGGAAGAAAGCATATGGGATTTCTGCAAACATCTAAAACAATGAATATTGTTAGAGACTAGACTAAATGGAAATAAATGTCTTATTTAGAGTATGAAACTCTTCTAAGTTAATGTCCATAAAGTTTAAATTAGTTCAGACTTTTCTTATTAGAATAAATGTTTCCTTTTAAAAAAGCATGATAATCATAATCAAGACTAAATTTGTTCTGTTATTTATTTTCAAAATGATTGTACATGTTTAGCAGACTTTTGATTTAAATCCCTAGGGATATATTGGAGACAGATGTTTAAATGACCTCATGTTTAAAGTAAAGTTATATTTGGACACTAGATTAAATTTTCCTTAAAATCTTTCCTTATATGTTAGATTGTGGAGGGGTGCAGAAAGTATTGAAAGATTTATGATGAAAAGGTACTGCTTTATTTTTAAAAATAAATTATTAGAGTTCAGCAGATTTTATTTCAGGGGACCCTCAAAAGCACGAAATGTCTGATTATGAAACCATGTGTTTACAAATGAAAATATTGTTTCTTGTTGGAGTGCTAAATGGGAAACAGACTTCTTTAAAAGTTCCTTGAGTTCAAAAGCAAATTTACCATGTTATTTATACCTTCCCCAAAAACCTGTTAAAGAGTACAGTAAAACTTAAAATGTAGTATCAGTTGAAGGCTGTATAATAGCACATAACAGTAGCTATTATTTTTACTACTTTCTGGTTTTGAACAAGTAATAGTTCTCAAGTTCTCAAGCTGCAGTTAACATCAGTGTGGATGACTAAGATAGTTTCATATGTGACGCTGAACAACATCTTTTAAGAAGTCTTCAATATTTCATTAAGTCGTATTTATCAAAATTAACCTGTTAAAGATGTATTGATTGACAGATTAAAAAATAAGTCTCTTCAGTCTTTTGAAGTTTATATAGGCAACACTAGCTTTTAATGTGTTTAGTTAGATAAACAAGTTACTTGCTGGAGTTCTACCATTTGTTATCATAACTGAAGTATCATACTAACAGACGTACTTGTCACTGCTAAATACTTTTTTTCCAAATACTACTTTACTGGAAGAATGCTTCTTTTTGTCAGCTGATGCAAAGGTTGCACTAAAACATTAATCGGATATTTGGCAATTGGACTGCAAAATATCCTTTGCCCAGATCTCATGGGAACGTTTATGTGGGACAGCATTTTTAATTGTTTTCTGTCACTTGTGATTAGGGAGGTTGATGTAGCCAGCAGAGCTGGAAATGTGTTTTATGCTGAGCAGACCTTAAGTTTAGGTACCAGATACAGCATTTTTCAGTAATCTCACTGAGGTCTGCTCAGTTAGAACTGGAGTAGCCCTCTCCTGGGAAAAAAACTTAAATTGCTTTCCAGTATTTGGAGCCTCTTTCATGTAAAAGTGGATATTGGGTCAGCACTGGCATAAAGTCAGATGTCTGCTTCACGAAGGGAGGGAAAGGAAGAGATCTCATCCTGATCCTGAAAAAAAGTGCTTTTCTTCTGTCTTGTTCTTCTAGGGCTTGTGGCTATTAGGTGAATGTTGATAGACAAATGTATATTAGGCATGGGCAATAAGAGTTTTGCACAGCATAGATCTAACAAAAACCTGGTGAATGAATGTGATGCCATTTACTTTAAGCAGAAATTATTTAAAATTTTCTTCCTGAATCAAGATTTGGTATTTAGCTTATAACGCTGGAAAATAAATGGAAAAGATTCTTCTATAAAATTAATGACAATTAACACTTTTGCATAAAAATAGGATGACATCTGGTAAATCACACAAACTAAAAGAAAATGTGACCCCTTGTTGAAGTGGTTTATAAATACAGCTCCTATATTTGTATGCATAAGAATTCAAACTGTTTATAGATCTGGAAAATCTTTAAAATGTATAATCTACCCGTATTGAACTTTAATATTTGATATATCTTTTCTGTGACATTGTGCTTATCTGAAATTCAAATGTTTCTGGTAACTAAGTAATAAACAGATGGATTGTACAAATGCTAAGCACAAGTAGTTTTTGAAAATGAATAAGGAAAAATAAGATTTAAAACTCAAACTTATGCAAACACATAAGTATTTTCTGATGACTTCTGGGTAAGAAAAAAGTAGAGAGGACCATAAAGACTAAATGCTGCTCTTACTCAGACTGAGCTGTATGCCTTGTGTGCTGAATGGGGAAGCATCCTTCAGGGAAAAACACTGCAAGTAAGTAGAGATGGTATCACAATTATTACCAGCTCAATCTTAAACTGGTCTTTTTCTTTTCAGTCTTAATCTGTTTCCTACTCTTTAATCTTTATAATTACACTTAGAATCTTAATTGCAAAACCTGTGAAGAACTGAAACTTAATGTTCTATAAATCCCCTTTTCAGTGGGGCATCAATAGGGTTGGAATCTTATCTAGTGCAACTGGAATTAGGAATAGCTTGCTTTGTCTTTATTTTGACTACAAACTCTCTGGTTAGGAAATTAAATTCAGACAGAGAAATAAATCATTGTATTGCATTTTGTATGATGGTTGAACTGTTTGTAAAACTTGAACATATTTTATGTTTGCTAATTGTTTTGTAAACCTTTCAGTATTCAAGTTTGTAGTATAAATAGTTTTGACTATGGGCAAAATTTAGACTGCCTGCATTTTGCATAAGCAAAAACTGGGTGCCTCTGGCTTATCTAACAATTCGGAACAGACACGGGATTCATGAGACCAGTGAAAGAATTGGGACCCTCCTTGACTTGACTTGTAGCCCAAGGAACCAAAAAAATCCCCTTTTCCAAGAGTATTTTTTCACCAGGCTGCAAAACTGGGTTTGTTCTTGTTCTCTTTCTGTCTTTCATTTTTTGCGTAGTAGTACAGATCAAACGTGGGAGAGTAACTGTATAGGCAGTGGCCCTGGTGGTGGGTCGTCTTCTGAAAAGTGAAATAATGGTTTTAATTTTTTTAGCTGAGGGCAGCCTTAGGCATAAGTATTTTGCTTTCTGGGCCCTAACACATTAACTTTTTATGTGTACTTTTAGGGGAACTGTCATTCCTCAGTTGTAGGGGAATTGGAGGTGCCTGAACCAGGAGACTAATTGGGATCTTAATTCCATTGAAATCTATGGAAGTTGTTCTCATGAATCTCTTCTGAACTATACCAGGTTGGCATCAGGCATACTGTGGTGTTCAGCATATCAACATATTCACTGCTAGCTCTAGGTGGCTACTCCCTGCATGTATACAGGAACAGACCTGTTGAATTATTTCACTGGCTGCAGGCCTGGGTGCTGTGAAGATTCCAGTTGAATTCAAGCAGCAACTTTCTAAGCATTCCAGTGCCTAGCCTGAAATCCCTAAAGTATGTAGGCAAATAACTTCAAATTTTTTTTCTATTTGAGTGTTTAAAACTGGGTACCTGAAAGCATATATCAAATACTTGAATAAAACAGGCCTTATTTATAGTTACAACCTACCAAAGTCTACAGGAATAGAATGGGAACTAGTAAGGTAAGCTCCCGTCTGGTACGACAGACTGGTAAATGGTTCCTATCCTAGCGATCTTGGAAGCTTTACTTGGCTAAAATACATCAATTGATTAAAAACCATACTGAAGAAAAAAAGCTATAATGATACTGGAGGAAATTATTTTGCCTTACTCTCAAGCAAAAACTTTAAAATATCATTGTCACATGCTTCTTACAGGAAAAAAGTTTTAAACTGGAAGAGTATTCACTTTGTAGCAAGGGAGTTCAAAATTTTACTTTGCTAATTGAGTATTTTTAAATAACCCTGATAAATATTGAATTCCAAAGATAGAAACTTTATCCAAAAAAAAATTGCTTTTGTGGTAACTATTGCAGACTGGAGGCTAATCACAGTAATTACGGAAAAACAATATTCATATGCAAGTTGAAAGCTTCAGTTTTCTCCACAATGCTATAAAATACAGAAAGAGTATTAATGATCTGGACAGAGCCTTGACTAGTCTGCATGAATTTTGAAGTTGGTCCATCTTTGAGAAGGGGTTGGTCCAGATGACCACTAAAGATTCCGTCTCACCTAAGTTACTGACTCTGACTCTTATTAGAAATGCAATTTTTAAAAAAGTTACTTGTTAATGTGAGATAATCCAAGTTACGTCTTTATGAAATCCTGCACAAGACTCAAATTGATAGCCCCACCAGCATTTGGACATGAAGTTAAAATGTTGGAAAATTTGCTCATTTAAAAAAAGAAATCCTGTAGGAAATAGCTTTTGTGATATCTAATTAGTTATATTTCTGTTATAGTTTATGTTCTTGGTTTATAACTGATGAAAAAAAAAATTTCTTTAACAGGCTGTAGAGCTCATAGCTGAAAAACCTAGCCAGCTCTGAAATCGTACTCCTAAAATGTGCAACTTTTTGTCAGGTACTCTGGGTTCACATATATTGTATTTAGTGATAATAGCTGTATGGTGCACAGAAGAGCACCATAGGTCTCTTTTGGAAAACTGATAACCCTGGAGTCTCAGTATAAAACTGTTTTCCAATCAGCAAATTTCAACCTTTGCAGGGAAGGAGAGCTATTCTGATATTCAGTTGGCATCCTTTTCTATGATTCTTTCATGGCTGTGGTGTTCTAAATGTATGTTATTTCCTGTTTTGTTCTAGAACTTCTCAAACAAATTTCTTCTTAGTATTTGACTTGCCTTACCCCAAGTCATGTATGTAAAGTCACATTGACACTTGTAGTTTGGACCTGGCTTTGGCCTTTTTCCAAAGGATCTGGGGTGCATATCTGGAAATAGTTTCTTATTTGTAATCAGTCTGGAAATGGTAGTCTTGCTGAGTGAGGATTATGATTTTTACAGACTCCACAGACATTAAAAAACCCTCTCCTGAGTTTATTGTACTAAGTGAGCTAAAACCTGAGCAGTCCTCTGTCTGAGCCTAGTTACAGTTATCCAAGAGCATTGCTATTTCCTCTTGACTTTCAATTTGAACTTTGAAACTGTGATATAAGGGAACTGTCAGTATTTGCCTTAGAGGCTTCTATGGACATCTCAGTTATTCTTTCAGTCATAGCTGGAACTTGTTTGATTTATCGTATTTTGTATTGAGATTTGCTTCTCATATGTATTTGTGATCTTTGGTGTGCTTTAAGGTGGTGGATGAACTCCATCTTGGGCTGGATTGAGCACAAGTGTCCTTCCATTATTCAGTGTCTAGCACATATTTGTATTTCTTCCTCATTTGTTGAAGGATGTAGTTTGGCAGTGGTCTGATGGTGCTAGCATCTCTTCCAGGTCCATTCAGTACAAGTTCCATTTGTTTTGCTTCTGCTCAGCAACTCTAGATTTTTCTAAAACTTCGCTCATGGTTTGTATGTAGAATATCAGGTGATTGAGATTTTTCTAGAACATGTTTTGTGCCAAGCAGGACCTAAATGGCAGGATGCACTGACTGTACTTTGTTTTTCTATGTAAACCCTGATGGTATGAAATCTGCTGACGGGGAAAATATTTCTGATCAGTGATCTTTTCCAAAGTCTCTCCTCTTGTATGTAGTTTAAATGTTCTTTTTTTTTTCATATCTACAAACTAGATAGATAAATGAAGGCCCTGAGCTTTTTTCATACCTGTTGTAGCCAGTAAATATATTCATTCACTTCCTTCTGTTCATTCTGATGCCTAAAGCAATAAACTCCCAAGCTTTATAGGCTGTCTCTTGAAGAAAGTTCCCTACTTACTATGCATGAACTTTCTGTATGTTGAACTTCCTTGTTTCCTGCAAGTTTCTTGTCCAAGCTGTACCTTGGTTGGGTTAGCCCTGTGTGGTATATACTAGCACTTTGTGAAACTGAAACACTAGAAAGGATGCTTGTCAGTTGGATATTTCATATTTTTTCCATTTGTTGTTAGTGTTTACACTTAGCTGGTGTTATTGGTAGGGATCATGTTGTTTGTGAGAACCCTGTTTCTTTAGGCAAAGGCTTCCTATGAGAATAATTTTTCTCATTTTATGTGTTGCTTTCATCTCTGTGGCTTTTGTGTCACTATCTGGGTTTAAATCTGCACAAATTCTGGATGCATTTAAATTGAGGATAGTGTCCTTCTGTTGCAATGTTCCTCACTGACCTATGAAGATGTGGTACTATTTATCTGTGTCAGTTCTTATTGTGTTAGCAAACTCTTTGAAATGATGCTCACCTTTTAGGGAACTGATTCAAGGAGCTTAAGTGACAGAAACCTAATTGCTTTTAGTAGGGCTAGTTTTCTGTCAGTTTATTTGCCTGAACTGCAGGAGCTGGCAGGAATTCCCAGTCATTGGAGGAAGGTAATGCTTCTGGTAGCAACTGGCTTGTTGTATTGCTTACCTGTTTTATCAGGCTGCAGTGAGTGCCAAGAACACTTCTACTTCTGAACTTCATCCAAAGATTAACAGATATCAGCAATTTAATTTGCTTGCTCTATTGTGGTAGCTAATGAAGCTATTTATTACCTTCCATATTTTCCCTTGTAGGACCTGCTTCTCAGGTAACCCGAAGCTTTAGCAAATACCATTAAAAGAAGATACATATTCAAATAATCCACACCAGGAAAAAGGACTTTGCTCATCTTTGTGTGAGGATTAAGAGGGAAGGAAGGTTCCACTTGACTTTTTTAGAGCTTAATAAACCCTTCTTTGTACTACTGATACGCTGATGAACATATACTAAATTGAGTTAGGGTCTGGGGAATGTATTTTGGGCTTTTTATATTGCACTTTGCTCAGTGTATTATCTGCTTGACCATGTGTGGAAAAAACAGCAAATTGCAGCTATGACAGTTGAGTCACTGATTGTCTGCTGCTCAGTGCATATGTCCATCACTAGAAGAACCATCACGGTTTGTATTGATCTGGTACACTGACAGATAAACCACAGCATAGAGAAACTTTCAAGTATATCTTCTGCCTTTCTGATGCTGGTCACTTGAGGGCAGGGGCTGAGGCTGGAAATGTGAGGGAAATTTCCATTTTCACCTCACTTGCTCTTTCCCCTCTAGGCTTTGAGGCTGTTGATTTTGATGTTTTTCTAGTATATTATGCTGGTTGGTTAAACTTATTTTTTTCTGCCTGACAGTATTTCTCTTAATTTGCTCATAAAAATTTTAGAAGCCTTTACATGTCTTCTTTGTTGTATTTTGTAATCTTTGTGTGTGATTCTTGTACTTCAGCTTTGAAGGTGGAGATGGCAGTGTTGTGCTTCTCTGCAGCCTTACTTAGAAACAAAAGCAAATTGCTTAGAGGATACTAAGGCTGTTGTGTTATTGTTGATTTCATATGTGCAAACAGGAGACTAATCATGCAGGGGGGTTTTCTATGTGCAGTCTTTTCTGTAGGAAGATAAGGATGTCTTCTGATAAAAATACTGAAAGGAAGAAGCTACTGGAAGTAATGAAAGATCAGTCTGTAGGTGTTGCAGGAGAGTATGGTGTTGGTTGAAAAGCTCTATTATATAACATTTGGTTGAAAAGTATTTGAACTAAGGACTTTTTCACATAGCATATTGTCTGTGTTAGTTCTAGATTTAAATGGAAGAAAATTAGCTTTTGAGCCATTCATAGGCTGGAAGTTACAAGCTTTCATAGTAATAATGAAAATTTTGTAAACACTCAAAGTATAATGTTATTTTAAGACATTGTCACTAATGTTATAGGTGTCCGGGCAAAAATTTCCTGATTTTAATAAACCCCCAATTCTGTGTTTGGAAGACCTATAGTGTAAATGTATTCTTGATGGAGCCAGTGGTACATCTGAACATGTGGAACTTTGGCTGTGTGCTTGGACAGCAGCCAGATGCTGACCTTGGTGGTCCTGCACCTGTGGGCACAGTGCCCATTCAGATACCATCACTTTGCACAACATCTGCTTGCACACTGGAGTCTGAAGATCTAAGCTTCACTGACTACTTGTATCTTGGCTTTCTTATTTTCATATGATGATGTTAACTCTATAAGCAAATATTTCTTGAATCTTTTACTAACACAGCCTTGCAGATGAGATATCTTTATTATTCTGAGATGCTTTTACTTTTAACCCTCTAGTTTTCTTCCCCTCTCCAGTAACATTTTCAGTTGGATGGTTTCACTGTACACTTTTATTCTTCTGACTCTGAACAAGAATGTGCATCTGCTAATAAACTACATCCTAGTGACTTACACAGCTATTAGTAGAATTCAGTGGCAGCTGTACAACTTTAAGCAGCTATTAAATCATGAACAGATATAAATATTTTGGGAAATATGAGGACATATATAGTATGAAAGAAGAATATACTGTGGTGTATGTGTTTTTAGGTCTTCGTTCCTCTTGAAACTTACATCAGCAGTAGTAGTTTTAAGAGCATAACCCTTAATAAATATGTGGTAGAGCTTGTATTACTGCCAGAACTTACCTGGTTTATCCTACAAGTAAAGCCTTTAACATTTCAGGTGTTTAAATAGCTGTCACAAAAATATGTGAAACAGTGTTGGAAGAGAGGTCAAGTGTGATAAATTTGTGTTCTGTGTATAATGTCTACTTCTTTTCTGGTGACTGTGATTGTATTTACAACTGGAGATCTATCTGAAATTTGTTCCTTAAATTGATAATTGAGAGGTGACATCATTCATATTTTCTAGTCCTGATTCTCTATTGCCTATCAAAGTGCTATTTCACTACTTAGTTTCTCTTCCTCTGAAGCAGGAATTTTCTGAAAACTGGCTCTAGACCATGTGGAGCAAGGAGTATCACTATTAAAACATAAATATTATAGAATAGAGTGTGATGACACTGCTCATGGTGTTTGAAATCTGTATACTCACGCTATCAATGGTGATTTTGGTTATCAAGCAGATTATTAATCTTTGCCTGTAGTGTTTTACCATTTAATCTTTTTTAATGAACGATGAAGCTGTTTCATGGGGGTAATTACCACCCTTTTGTTCCTAAAATTCAAGTACTCTAGTACTAGGAAATCATTACTTCTATTTTTGTTTGGCATTTTAAATTCTGGTATATTATCTGGAAGTATTATATGCTATTTGAAAATTCTCATATTTTTTTTTTATTGAGTCTCTAAGGTAGTGATTGATATGCACTTATTACACTCTTTGGGTTTTTTAAGTATTAATTAATATGGCCTCTTTAAAACATTCATATAGCTTATGTAATTAAGAGTAATTTCCCAGCAAAGGTAATGACTGGAACCATGCCTCCTGTGAAACAAATCAAAAATCAGTCAGGAAAGTTCCAACTCTGGCTCCTCTATAGCCAAGTTTCTGTTGCACATAAAATCCTCAAGACTAAAAGCAACCATAACCACTGTAGTGATGTCTGTTTTCAGAAGATTAGAAATGGTAGCTTGTGGGCATGAACTGTTCATTTCACTGTGTGCAAATGTTATGCAAATGATGATGCTTATAAATACTAACAATTTTGCTGCTCATCAAAGCATGCAACAAAAAAAAGTGAGGAACTATCATGCTGTGAAGACATGTGCTAGCATTTTCTGAAGCTTATATGTGTGTGATGGCCTGGCAGGTCAAAAGTGAGTATCTAAACATGTCTCTCTTTTTAACAATTTGTGCTTAGGCTTTGTGATGACCTGATGTTGTTTTGAAGGAGGTTGTCAGTGTCCAGAAATGTGAAGTACTGCATTTGAAACATGACTGCAAAGAGTGAATGTTATGTTAATCCTAATTTAAGATTTATTTGAATTTAAGTATTAGAGATTTAAAACTCCTTTATTTTCAATTAATTTCATTACTCATCTCCGTGCTTAGTCTGCTTCCATGCTGAATCCTTTACCCTTCTGCTCAAGATATTACTAATGATCAGGAAGATGAGTAACAGGTTCTCTCAGCATACTTTGTTCGTTTTGATTTACTGGTAAAATGAGCTGACTATTTAGTGGTTACACTGATGATATGGTACAGCCTGGCTGCTCTGTGTTTGGAGCAGTATGTTTTTTGGATAGAAGGGTCAAACTTTTTAATGTTGGAGGCAGAACAATTGCCATCCTGCAGCTGATGTGGCTTTTCTCATGAGAATATATCACTCTTTCCATAGGTAAATGTATTCGTACAGGCTTAGCTCTTGTGAATTTCTGTAAGCACAGATGCAGTGTTTCCATGTAATATAAGTATTGAATATTAGCAGACCAAGGGAAGGTGAGGATTAGTCAACAAAATGTGGATATGTGTAACCTTGACTGTTTAAGTTATTTTCTTTTAAAATACGGTGCCTGTTTAGGTCACTAATGTATTTTAATTGTTTCCATCTTTCAAAATAAGTCTAGCAAGTTCAGTTTCTTGTTGTTGTTACACAAATAAACTGGTATTAGATGCATTGCTTTCTTCCTTTCAAACATACTTTCAAATTAGTCCTTAATGTGGTTTGAAGATTTTGCCAACATACTCTTCCAGATCCTTCTCTTGTATGAGGGTGGTTGATTACATCTATCTTTCTTTTTTGGTTTACAAATGCCAATATATTCCAAAGAATGCAAACCCTGGGACCATTTGTCATCACACTTTGATTGTAGTTCACTTAGTTATTGTATGTAGGAGGAAAAGCAAACAATTAGATGCCTGAAGGGGGGAGGGGGGGAAATTGGAGTGTCAGGGCATGCTAAACATTCTTATTGCATTGCATACTTTAACCTCCTATTGTTTTCCCATTGCTTTTAACACTTACCTGCCTGGATATGACAGATGTACATATGTTTAAAAACAAAACTGTTCAGTTGAAATACTGGATGTAAACATTCTTGAAACAAACAGAGCCTAAGGGCTACAGACCTTTAGGATTTCAGTCTGTTTTTGTTGACTAGATGCCTGATTTTTGGATCCTGAAAAGTTATTTCAGTTTTCATTTGAATGAGCTCAGTTTTCAATAATCAGATTTGCTAGACATAAATGTTTTTAGATTTGTCAAAACTGCATTAGGATTAACAGTGTACGTGGGCATCCCTCATTTCTGCAGGGCTCCATTCAGCAGAGGTGTTTAGATCGGCTTCATAAAATCAAGCTTTTGTATAAACCATCATGGGAAGATAGTTCCCCACAGTTTTGTCCTGCATCTGCTTTCTCTAGCTCTCTCCAGTGTTAGATCACTTGCCTGTGATGCAAAAGACTTGGGTTCAGCTCCCATGAAAACTCAACATTGCATTATTCACTGCCTTGGGGTAGTATGGTGTGCACTTTAAGTTGTTGTGGGAACAGCTCATGGTCTCAGCCTTCCTTACTGAACACCTTTGTATGAAATATTTAAGGACCAAGAAAGGTGGTGTGCTTGTTAGACTAAGCATGACTGTGGAGCAAGGAAGGAGGTTTCAATTTAAGTGTTAAATGTTTCCTCAGAGCCTAGATGATAATCTGGGTTTCCTGCCTCCCACATGAGTGCCTCTTCCACTAGGCCACAGTATATAGCCTTTGATCAAGTGGATCTTTAATTATGCAAAATGGACTTGTTTGAACAGAAGGTAATGAATAAACTTACCTCCTACAGTTCTTCTGTTGTAGCTTAGCTTTTAGGGTGGTCTCCTGGAGATGATAAAGGCAGGTTTAAATCCCCTTTGGTAGAAGCAGGCAAGAGTTTGGTTTCCCTTACCTTGATGTAATTCAATTACCTGTTGACTTGTTTACCTGTTGCCTTGTGGGTACAATCACTGTCATTGCTCTTTCAAAAGAGGGATAAATCTTAATGCATCTAACACCAGGATGAGGCTGCAAGTTGAAAATACCAGGTAGATAAGAGAGGCCTTACACCTGCTGAGAACTTGGGGGCCTGATAGTGAAGGGGGAGTTTCCCTTTCCTTGGCATGACCCAGTGCTACTCTTAGAGTTCTGGTTTTGGGCTTTCCTGAGGAACCTCAATGGTATTTACCTTGTCTGTGAATCAAGCATTCAGGAATCCAACCTTAACCCAGTGTGAGTTGCACAAATGAGGCAGAGAATTTGGTGTAGGTGCAATAGCATACAGCATTTATTGGCACATTCTCTATGGGTTTAGCCTCAAAGCAGCAGTTTTAGACTGTGGAAGTGTCATAGGTGTGTGGTGATTGAGGGGATATTGAGACCAGAGTAAATGCCCATTCCTCTGATAACAGAGAGGAAAGCTCAAACAAGACAGTAACCTCAAAATGAGTTAAGCATAGCATCCACTTCAGTGGCACCGTTCTGCAGTTGCGTATCCTGGAACAAGCTGTTTACTGTAGAGTCACTAAAATAGGCAGTAAAGCATCATAAGGTAAACCATATTGCATATTTCCTTCTGATGGGCATTTTCAATATGACACTAACAAAAGCACAAACCAGAACTGTGAATTGCATCTGTGCCCACTAAATTAGCCAAGGTGACAACTGCAGTAGTGTACCATGACAGTAGTGAAGGTAGCTTATTGGAGGCCCTGTACTTGACACTTATTTCACTTTTTTTCTTCCAGTGGTCTAATTCTGAATTCCAGGGACTTTGGGAACTGTGTTTTCTTAATTGGACCATATGGAAATAGGGGGTATTATGGCTGTTCAGTGGCTAATTTTTGAGCTTAAAGTCCCCTGCTTGTATGGCAGGATTTCAATGAGAGAGATGCCCGAGACAAAAAAGATACACTGGCCTAGAATACCTCTACTGCTGCATAGATCAGCCAACCTAAACTGAAAACAAATTTCAGTATCTTCCTTTGGTTGATGCTAGTGCCTAAAGCACCTGAACCCCATGCAGTTAACTAGGAACTTCAACTAATATTTTGACCAATTTTTAACCAGCATTCACTACCTAGACTGCTTCAATTACCTCTTTAATGAATATCCACATGCATGCAAAGATCTGTTAATAGTCAGTTTACAGGCTTAGAAGCAAAAACCATACATTTACTCGGGCATCAAACCTGACTTGTCCTATGGATGCACCAAGCTGTGGGAGTCCAGTTGTGCTAACATAAAAACTGAAATATTAAGAATAACAGCCAGTGAATCATCTGACTGCTTGGTTTGATGCAGTGCTTGGGTGAACTTGGTAGAAAGACTCCCATTCACTTCCATTTTCATTAGATAGTCCTTTAACACATCAGCAGGAATTTTCATTGTTCTAAGAACATCTGTCAGCTGGGGTGGAATTGTAAACAGGCTTTGGCCTGAAACCATTTTCCATGCTCACACTGAGCGACAGGTTTTGTTTTTTTAAAATGCAAATGAGTGATTTTTAGTGCAGAAGCTGGCCTAGGGCCTGCCTCCCCACCCATGACTTGAAAAAAAATTTTTTTTTCAAGTTGTGTAGGCCCAGCTAGGAAGCTTAACTGCCCTGCAAATCATGGCTCACATCCTGGAAAGCATTTGCACAGTTGTTCCTGACCCCTGCTTTTGGCAGCTCTGCAGTTCCTGACCTAAGAGCAGGAATGCTTTGACATCTTTTTGGATTTTTCTGATGCTTCTGTTGACTACGCTGCTTCTCTCTGTTGTCTTCAGAGATTCATGCGACCTGGAAGACATTAGATTTTCAGCTCTGGATCACCTTTTTAGGCTTAAGAGGGACAGAAAAATGTTGGTTTTTTCCTTAATTTTTATTCTGAATAATGTATTAAGAGCTGTATTAAGACAGACATGAGAGATTATGGAAATATAACTTGGATTATCTATGATCCCTTTGTGATTACCCTTCTTGGAAAAGATGGGCATTAAGGGAGCACAGCAAACCTGTGCACAATTGAATGAAGCAAGCAGTCTGTTTTACCAGACCTTTACACGTACAGTCCCAAAAGTTTGCATTTGTTTGCCTTCCAGCATTTATGTATCTTTGAAGCTTTATTTTTTTAACTTGAACTGTTGCTTTCTCAGTTTTCCTTGCTAGGGCTGTTCTAAAAGTGTTTTCCTTTCTTCATTTCTTTAAAGCTGTTACAACACAATTTCTATACATGTTTTGGAGATGCAATTCTTGCCTTTATGGACTCTGCTTCTTATGATTAGGAGTAACTCAGATCAATGTAATTGCAGCTTGTTCAGTCCATTTCTCACTTAAGAGTTTCACTGTAAGAACTGAGATCAAAATCGTATCCAAAACAGGGTAGTATAACAGTAGTTGGCTTTCAGCTCTTGCTGTCTGAGAATGAAAGGTATACTATTTTTTATTTTACTCTAATTTTTAGAGTGAAATTAGGTATGTTATAATACCTTTTAATATTTGCTGCTGTGATAATCCTCATCATGCTGTTTTGGCTGTTTGGTACTGAATCATAATTGATTGTGGAGTAAAAATGACATGGGTAGGAAGAGGAGTTGAAAACAAAAAAACATGCTTGAAAGAATGACTACTGGTATCACTTTCAAGCAGGGAGATCTATAAGCTGTGAAAGAAGGAAGTGGTGAAAGTCTTATCACTTGTGTCCTTTTACAGCTCATTAGAAAATAGACTAGAATAGAATAGAAAGAATGATCCTGTTTGACCAGTAAAATGGCTGGTTAGGTCATTTCTAGTTTTTCTGACTAAGCAACCCCACAGAGTAAATTCTAGCTCTTAACCATGCAGGTATAGGCATGTACCAATACAACAAAGCACAGCTAAGCAGGAATAGTAAATCATAAAAAGTATATTTATTTCAAGGGACTTTAATATTGAAAAGATATAACACATGGGCATGAAGATGTCAAATTGTCATTAGATTTTAACTATAGTGTGATTTCCTACTTTGTTGTGAGATAAAGTGAACTTCTCAGTGGGGACCATACAGCATTTGCAAGGCAGAAAGCTTCTGCTTTGTCTGGGAGAACCCCTATATTTTATGCCTCTTCCATGTCCTGGGAACAACAGGCTTTTTTTTAAAAAAAAAATATTAAAATTTGTATATGGCAGCAGTGTCAAAGACTAGTTGAAAAAATTAAGGTCCTCCAGTCCTTCTGTGATTTTCATGTGAAATATTAAGTTGTAGATTTTAGGAATAACAGGATAAAGCTGTGTATGATTTTACACACCTGGGCAGTGTTTTTAATACACAGAATGCTAAGTCTTTTTCTATGTAATGTGAAAATAAAATGCATAGTATGGTTTGTAAAATTAGACTTACTGCTAGCAGACTTTCAGAGCACACAAGATGTTCTGCTGGAACACAGTGTGGGGCTCTGTTTTCTGAGAGCATTGTTAACCTGGTTAACCAGGTTTTGGTTTACCTGACTTTTCTACCTGCTAATATCAAGTTTTTGTACCTGGGCAGTGAAATCATAAGTGAAATGAAAGTAACTTGAAAACTTATTATATTATGCTGTGTAGTTTATCTTTTTCTATGTTTGTGTTCCAAAATTTTTATTTGTTGGTAGAAAAATCAGAGGATATTGTAGTCTATCCTCATGTCTAATGCTGGCAAGTCAATTATTTTCCTCATGTGTATTTAAATAACCACTTTAGGTTTAAAATTCTTGTAATAAAATGATTGAGAATTTTCTTTAGTTTTCATGAGAAAGCCAGGAAATATTAGTGTTATGTGTGTGTATTTTCTCAAAGAATAAAAATACCGAATGACTTAAACCTATCCACAGTTGTACTGAATAAGCTAATGATGGTACATACTAGGAAGATCTAATGTGAGCAAAATGTTAGGGGACTTCTTAAAAGAAGAGTTTTCTCAAGTTGAAAGAAATTCTGCCCTGGGCTTAAGTGAGAGGAAAAGCGGATGGATTCTGCTTTCTTCACAGAAGCAGTTTACTGAAGTCGTCTGGACTACTTGTATTAAAACCATCATCTGGACTGTTCCCAGAGTATTACAGATTGTTTGAAAGAACATGGAATGTACTTTGCATAAGAGTGCAGCACCCAGGTATTTTATTGACCAAGATTAATTGGGGAATGTAAACAAGAATCTGTTGCTATAGTATTTTAAGTATCTAATGATTTACTTCATAGTGTTCTTTTTTACAGTTATTTCATGTTCCACAGTGTTTTATATAAAGCTAGTTTATGTTTTTCCCATGAAGGCTCTTTACTGCTCAGAAAATATCTTCGAAAACATATGTTGTTACGTAAGAGCCTGTTTGTGGGAATGTTGGGGAACTTGTGCAGACTTGCTTAATCATCCTCTGGAGAGCAACAACGCTTATTTCCTGTCTGCTTCTATTACTTGATGCTGTGCCTTAAAAAGGCGCTGCAACCAGGAAGAAAACATCCCTGAACCAACAGGAAACACTTGAAAATATAACAGAAAAAAGAGCCATGTGAGAGCAACTCTGTAAATAAACTAATCCTTGTATGTTGCACACTTGATCTATATAACATAATGGAAAAAATACAGTGTGCAAGTTTCTCTGGGCTTCAGCATAGCTCAGTGAAAGTCTGCCAGTTTGGAAGTAATTTCCAGATGAGTTAATATTATTTGGCTGTAAGGCAGTCAAGTTCACATGCATATAACATTTTAAAAAAAGGACAGTTTTACAGCTGTTGAGACAGTAATTGAAACTGAAGATGAAATCTGTGTGATCATGTATGTTATTTGTTCTTTATATGAAAACATGGAAAATGTCTGTTTAATGGCTGAACCAACAGAAAAAAATAGGTGAACTGGAATAAGCAATTTGGTATTTAGGTAGCATACCCATATCCCTTGTGTACTTTTCAATAATATAGCAAAAACTGCTGCCTGATGACCCACTTTGAGACTGTCCTATATAAAACAACCCCCACCTTAGAAAATCCTTTTTCATAATGGGGAAAACTACTGGCTTTTCAAATTATATTCTCCTTGCTGTGTCTGTGTTGTACCTCCAGTTTCTGCTAATACCAAAGAAGTGTTCAGTGCTGCTCTGTCCCTTTGAATCTAATTTTGTGTCCCTTTTTCCAGAGTAGTTATTCATGTTTTCTTTTTCTTTAAGTGGACATTAGAAACAACCAGAAAAGTATAGGATACAATCATAAGAGTTACATTTTTACACTATACTTCAGTGTTGTTACTTAAAGGCCAGTTTTCATGACTGTACTCTTTCTCTGGGTCAATATATTTGATGAGGTTTAGGTACTTCTGTTCTTGGGTGACTGAAGAACAGTTTGGAATGATTCACTTTAAGCTAGCCTCTGTCTTGTTAAAACACTTCTTATTCCACTAGCTGACAGGTTTTTAATATCCTGTTCCTGGTGAAGTTGCTTAAGCAGTACTTCATCCTTCTTGACTTGTTGGCACTTACCCTAGTCTTGAAAGCTTATTTCCCCTTGGTTTCTGTGGAGTCGCCCTGTAGATTTTTCTCCTATATTTTTTTTTGTCTTCTAGTGTGAAAAAGGTGGATACTTTTGCTTTATTCTTTCACTTAAGCCCTCTAAGATTCTTATGAGACTTACTTTTTAAAAATCCTGTTTCTTTTTACATCCGCACCTAGCTTTTGAGCAGTCTTATCTACAAAGATGTGTTTAGGAATTGTTTCTATGCTGTGACTTGTATCTCTTAACTAGCAAACACTTGAGGTCTTAAGTATAGAATTTTGATTTGTTACTGTGAAATATCAGTTTATGTTCATGTCTGAACCAGGTTTATAGTCCTCTCATTGTAAAACCTCTCTTCATTCTCTCTTGATAAACATGAATTACAGCACCAGTCCTCTGGATCAGTCAGGTTGTGATACCATTTCAGACAAGAGCCTTTGTCTAGGTGCTGACATTCAAATCTCACCAATCTGTTTGCATAGTGTTTCTAGGATCAGACCTTATGATCAACACTGATATGTAAAACGCTTTTTGAGGTGACATGTCTGAATGCAAGATCCTTTCTGTTGGAACAAAGAAATGGTTTCTTGCTCTGATTCAGTAAGTGTGTTTCCATTTCTGGTAGGAAGTATATCATCATCAAGGTATTTGGGGACCACATATCTAATCGTTCTTATTCCCAGCCATATCATATGCCCTCCAGGCCTTGGAAGTTCTGTATCCAAGGGGAAAAAGCAATTGTGTGTGCAGCCAGCAGTGAGGACCAAATCAGGAAGTTAAGAGAAGATCTTCCTTCCTCCTCTCACCTAAAGATGAAAAAACTAAATTTGAACAACACGTTTTTATGCAAACAGGCTGCAAAGCTGCTGCTTGGTTTCATTACCTTCCTCAGAAGAAAAAAAAAAAAAGGCAAGCTATGACATGTACTGTAAGTGATTCTGGCAAGACAAAATTAGAGCCAGGAAGAAATAGCAAAGCAGAGAGATGAAAGAAAATTAAAGGAGAAAGGATGGGAAAGTCTTCCTCTTAATTCACAAAATTCCAATTACTTATCTTGCTGTTTAAAGGGAACCAAGGCAATAAATAGGAATTTTCTTTCATAGATCTAAAAAAATCAGGAAATAGCCTCTTACCACTGATTATTTCAGGTATCTCTGGAGTTTCCAAACTACACTTGCCAGTGTGCATGCTTCTAAACAGTGGAGGATATTCCCCAATTTTGAAGTTCTTGTTGGGAAAGCGTTATTCTTACATATGTGCAAAATCTCTAATACCTGTGAGACAGGAAGCTCCAGGCCAGTGTTTATTTCTTCCTTTCACCAGATAGTGATGTGCCTTACTTAAGTGATGAAAAATGTCTTAGGTTTAGCACAAAAATATCTTAATGAGGTATGGAGTAGGGTACAAATTCAGTTCCTTTTTTTGGAGAAAGGGTAGTATTTAATGATCATTTTGGCTTTCAAAGTAGCCACAGGGATTGCAGTGTTAAGGAAGAATTAAGCTCTGCAAACCTCCCTGGTTTTCTTTAGGTTAGAGCTGTCCTTTTATTTGTGGTACCTCTGGAGAAGTTTGAGGTAGAATCCAGGAGTGACAGCAGTGCTCCCCTCTATGGTCTCTGCAGAGCATTGCCTCTGCAGCTTGATTTTAATTACTAAACTATTGTAGTTGACAGTGGCATAGCTGTTGCCTTCTGCATGCTCACAGGAACATGCAGAACTTGTAATTCCCAAAGAAATCCCAAATTAAATATGAGATTTGAGTTCTACCTAAGCAATAATTTTAATAGCTCCACTTTTAGGTGTAGGTAGGATGCTAATTGGGTGGCACTGATATTGTACTAAATGAACATGCATCATTGAAGTCTATTGTTGCATTGCTTTGTTTAAATATGTAGTACATTGCCAGCAGCAGCATGCTGACGGAAAACTGTCACAACAGTGATCACTACAATCTGGGAGTTAAGTTTGACTGAAACATATGTCTTCAATTTTAATAGCTCAGCTTCCCAGATGCCCTAGAGGAGAATATTGCCTGAGAAGGAGCTTTTCATGTAAGAATAATTTGTGTTAAGTAGCTCAGTGATCTGTTTGTTAGGTTAGAGCTGACAGTTTGTTTATATTTCTAAAGGGGTATGATGAATGGGGGAGAAGTTGATGCTAATTAGCCTAAATTGTTCCTAAGAATGCAGAGCACTTTGCCAGTTTCATTGTTTCTGTTTCTTTGCACATTTTCAATAACTGAATAGAGTTCAGATCATTCATCATAATTTTAGGTAAGATGGAAATAAATGAATATAGCACAGGCCAGCCTGTGTGATGGGAGATGTCACTTCAGAGGTGAATTAAATAAGACATCAAACTAGAACTAATGTAGCATTTTCTAATCCATTTCTATAAATATAGCAAATGTGTTTTTGTCTAAGAAATTAATACTCTGTCATGGTACTAGTATTAAGTATGTCTTGTAAAGCTGCTCTGTCATTAGCAAAACGTTTCTGTTGGATCTCAACTGTTACCTCAAGGTATGGACTTCTGACACTCGGTATGACAAAATGTGCTACTTTTCAGTATACAGTGTATTGGCTACAGTAAATCTAAAATCTTGGGAGAACGAAACAATTGGTCAGGTGTGATATGCAGAAGGTGTTAGTAAAAGAGCCTGAAATGAGTCAGAGGTATGGAAAATGTAACAGTGCAGAAGCTTTTAATGTTCGTTTGACTTCAGCATCATGTACTACCCTTTGTTTTTAGGTTTGTGAAACATAACTCTGCTCAAATTGGAAACATCCTATCCATACACAAAATGATAATTTTAGAAGGACGTCTATTTTGTATCAAACATTTTCCTTGATAAATTGAAGTTAGATTTGGGGGGTGGGGACTTGAAAAGTTCTGTTTTCAGTCCGTATACAAGACCATTCTTTTTTAATTTATGCACATATAATACCACAGGAAGAGATGGTATAAATTTGTGGACTGTGGAGAATGAGTGAACATTTTTGAATCAGGATCTTTAAAAGGGGTGAAATTTGAGTATGATTAAGTTAGGAAAAAGGCTCGCTTACGGCGGAAGTCAGAGACTCTGTATACATTATAGGCATGTCATGGCTTTTAAAAAGTTATGTTAGACTTCTATACAAATTCCTTCACAATTTGTGTAACCCCAAACAAAATTCTGTGTGGTTCTGAACTCCTGCAAAAGTACAAAATAAAATAAAAGGAATGAAATAATAGTAGTTAGTATTCTGGTCAGGAGTTAATGTTGCTGTAGGGCAGGCTGGCAGTTTACACTGCATGAGTGTTTTTTTGGTCACTAATTTTCTTGGAAGGAAATGATCCCATGGCTTATGCTATCCGCGTTTGTGCATATTTGCCCTATAATTGGCATTTATTAAGGGGACTTTTGGTTTGATGGATGACTGTCAGGGTATTGCCTGCTAGCTTTGATGCGGGTTGCTTTTGCATGAGGTTTCTTTACATTAACTCATTAGAAACTCTACTTCAACATGCTCTTTATTTACCTTTTGAAAATGTGAAACTTCAGCCCGAGTTGCAATGGACTTAGTGTGTTTTTATTTGTATACCAGTGTTTTAATTTGGATGGGTGAAAAGGGTACATAGCAGGAAAATACTAAACTTTCAACCTGTGAATCTTAAAACTTAAGAGGTTAATCTAATCAGCTTAATTAGTTATCTTTGAAATGCTAAGCCACTAGCAAAGTGTCTTTAGTTTATAGTATTAACTTCTGTGTTCCTAAATTTTTTTTAGGGAATAAAAAGGCAAGCAAAATCTAGTCCCATAAAAGCAGCAGGCATAGTAATATTTTCACAGCAGGTCAGTATTCAATGAATGTTCAACAAATACAGGATTGGTGTCTGAGACATATTAGTGGTTTCTTCAAGGCTGGGTTGGTTTGGTCTTTTCCTGTAATGTATCTGGGACATAGGACTGTTAATTAGATTAATTAGATATAATGTCATTTATAAGGCAGTTATAATAAAACTGTGGTTACCAATGTATTTAATCACATTGCCATGTTTTGATTTGACATTTAGAAAAGCATACGAAAGGAACGGAAGTTGTGTGGTGACACTATCACTTTGATGGTACTTTTAATAAAACATTTTTTCTACAAATTGCTGTGCAAAGGAGAACTGTAGCTTGCTGCACTGAGCAAAGCTTCTCTTAGTATGAAGAAATAATTGGAATGTTCAGCAGGTTAAATTCTTCCCCTGGATTCACATCACAAGAAGAAAATTTGATAGCTTCCTACTTTTTTAGTTTCTAATTGTTTACTGCCTTAATGTTTTAATAAGGTAATGCATATCTTGTACTTGGCACCCTTAAATAAACAGCAACAAAGCAATACACAAAAAAAACCCCAAAAAACAAGAAAAAAGCAAACGTTTGAAAACCCCCAAATTGTTTTCCTGCTTTCGGTTGATGTATAGATACATTTTGTAACGTTTATTACAAGGCATAGTGAATGTAGAATAAAAATATCATTGAACCTTGTAATTCAATATTGTTTGGATCTTAAGATTTGATGTAGACAACTGAGTAACATGACATGGGTCCATCTTTTCTGCAATGCAAGAAGTTTGAGAAGGATCTGAAAGTTATTTGAGTTGATCCCAAAATGAAATGATTGATTTGTTCCATGTCCTGTAAAGTACTTTTGCATGTTTTTAACTTGAACAGATTCTCAGGACCAACTGACACGCTGTAGTCTACTAATTTGTTCAAGGGTTTGCAAGCTCACAGCTTTCTTGTATGTTCGTTCTAGTTGCTATAATTAGCTGTTGCTGCCTGAAATCTGTTTGAATGTGACTTTTCTGTTAATTACAACTAATCTTGACTTTCTGTCATGAGGAACTAATTTCTGTTTCTAGCAGTGAGACTTCTAGGAGTATCTAAAGAACATATTAACTAAATATAATCTTAGTCGTATGAATTTATAAATTAAAAGGCCTATTAACCTTACTGAACTGCAAAAAAGTTCATTGACAGTGTTTGAAATTTTCAGCTCCCTTTTATTTATTTTTCATGGCTTGATATAGTACCCACAAGATACCACTGCCAGAAGAAACTGAAACTAAGTGACCAAATATTTTGTTTGTTTAATTTCAAAAATTAACTCCATCTTTTACCCTTGCCTAGGGGTGGTAGGGAATGGGGAGCAACAGATTTGGCAGAAGAATGTTTATCTGTGATTTAAGCTTTTGTGTTCCACACAGAGACCCCCTCCAAATACAGTTTGAATTACTAATGTTGTTGTGGTTGTGATGCCAGTATAAGAGAAGCAAGATTTATCGGGTCATCAAACTCAAGCATAGAAAACAAATTATCAGTTGCTTATTCTGTCCTTGATTTGAGTAAAAATCTGAGTTTTAATTTTTACCAATAAATAAGTCCTGTAACACAATCAAAAATTCTTGCTATCTAGGGAGTTTTATTTTCCCCACAAGGACTATCAAGTAGTTCATTATTGAACTTGACCAGCCACAAGCAGTTGGTGACAGTAGTGATTAGTCATTCCCTTCCTTACACCTAATGTGCAAGTGTCCTGGGTTGAGTTAAAATAGAACTAATTTTCATTTCAGTGGTTTTAGTTTTTAGTTAAGTCTCTAAGACTGCACTTTCTAAGGTTAACATGTTTTTCAGACAGTATCTGCTCCCAGAAGTGATAATGCTCAATCTTTACAGTTAGTACTGAGCTCACAGTACAACAGTGTGGAGAAAGGCTCTTGCTTATGTTTATTCTTACAGAAATCAAGGTCACTGCTGAATTCCTTCATTGCTGTCTTGGGGCCCCTGTTAGTGTAAGGGTGTAAAAGGGTTGCACCTGTGTGGAGGAATGGACAGGACAGGTGACCTAAACTGACCAATGAAGTATTCCATCCCATACATGTCAAGCTCAGTATAAAGCTGAAGAGGGATCACAGGGGGCAACTTCTCTTCTTCTGTGGCTGGTGTCCTAGGAGGACGACTCTTTGGTCTCCAATCCTTATCTGTGCATTCCTGAATCCAGTTCCTGTCTGCTACTGAGTCTAGGAGTCCAGCCCAGGCTCTTCCCAGTGCTGGTCTGCAGCACCAGTGATGTGAGCATCATAAGGGGAAGTGTGTCATTTGGGGTGGGGGAGGGTGTGGTGGTGGAGTATGATATTGGGTTTGTATACATTTCAGTTTTTTTCTTTTCGTTTTATTGTTTAATTAAAACTGTTTTAGTTGTTTTCGACCTGGGTCTTTCCCTTCTTTCCCTTCCCCTGTATGGGAATGGGGAGGGGATAATAGAGAGCATCTGTCATCTGTATAGTGTCTGGCCCAGCCTCAAGCCTTGACAAGAAATAAATAATGAAGAGGAGACAGTTTGTTCACATTGTTTTACACATCATATTTGACTAAGGAGACTTGTCTAATAATAAATGCAGAGGACTGCAAGTTGGACATTCTGGCTTCTCTTACTAGTTCAGCTGCTGTTCTACTCTGTGGCTGTTTTAGCATTTGTACAGCCAGTTAGAATGGATCACTGGATACAGATGGGAGAGAAAGGAAGTTTTAGGAGGGCCATACAGTTGGAAAATTGGTCTGTTTCTACCCTAAAGCATTTCTTAAGGTCCATCAGACAGTTTAAGGAGCTTTTAAAAGCAATGTCCCACAAGTTGTCTCATAGAGAAGTTTCTTAGGGTTGATCATTCTATCCTTTAATGAACTAAAAGTTTTTCAAAGTTGAGATAAACTGTGCTCTACATCTTACTCTCTACCTGCCAACCCTTCTACTTCTGTCTACACATGTGTCCTGCTGGATGCTAGGGTTTTTCAGATCCCTCTTTCCTCACCATTTCTTCTTTTCTCTGCATGGACCAATGAAGAGTGATTCACATGGGCAGGTGGAAGAAAATGGAGCTGGACTTCTTGTAATGGTCAGATGAGGTTGGGGTCCAGGAATCATTAGTGGTGGCTACAGATGCCATGTCCCAAAGCAATGCATGGCACAAGGTGACCTCATTGTAAGTTAAAGCATTAGCACTTTTGAACTGTTGCTGTCAGTCTTGCTGAAGCTTAGAACTTGATAATTTATGTTCCTGAAATCCCAGGTTATCTCCATTCCTACCTGCATATGTCCACACCTGTAACTTATCTGAGAAACAGGAAGGCTGATTAATAATATCAGAGGGGTGCATTTTTAAAGGTCAAAGAACAGCCTGGTATGCACTGAAGTAATGAGAAGAATCCTTCTGTCAGCTATTTCCTTGTGGGGGAGAGATATTGACAAGCTTACCAAGACTGTGCATGCACACTCAAACTATCTTTATTTTTTTCTGCCTCTACTGGCTTGAACAGGCATTTTATACATAGCTGAATCAACCAAACAAGTGGTTGATCTTTCTTCAAATACCCAACACTAATTTGCTGTGTAACTGACTGATAAAGAAAGGCTCATATATGCAAAGTAAGCCAGTGTTATGCTCTGAGAGAAGGATCCACATCTTAAGAATCCATATCTTTGAAATAGGTACTTTTGTTCGCAATAAATAGAACAGGGGACCCATTTAAGCAAAAGTGCAGAGGATGAGATTTCTCTTGTTCCTACTGAGGAACTAGAACTTTTATAGCAGCTTCAAGCACCTGAACTTTGACCACAGAGGATGAATATAGAAGACTGTGGCTTTTTAGCCTCCTAATTGAGGCACACTGATATGTTGTCGAGAGTCATGAGTTCCTGTTTTAATGAGAATTTGTCTTACATCATGTGAAAAAAAAAAAAAGAAAAAAAAAAGAAAAAAAAAAAGCTGAAACTACTGGATCTAGAAATGAATTCCAGAATTCCACACCACCTTGCTTTTGGAGAAGCACCTCAAGCCTTAAGATTAGCCTTGAGTATCCATTCTGCCTTTGCCTAAAAGATTTCAAGCTGATGAGTTGATGAGTTGTGGATGGAGAACTGAAGTCCATAGATAAGTGGGCAATAGGGGGGATCTTACAGCATCGCACATAAGAGGATGTAGCAGAGAAACGTACTTCATTTAGCCTGTAACATACCAAAATGTAGATTCTGGTGAGTGGGGCCAGAGGCTCCCCTGACTGTCACTGGAGTTAACAGTACTTGAGTACTCAAAAGGAAGTAGTCTTCTAAAATACTTCTTGGGGATCTGGGTGTCAATTACTGTGTGGGTCTAGCTCTCAAATCATTGTTCCAGTGGTCTCATGTCAGGGATTTTCCCTTTAAAATTTTTGGTGTTCAGGTAACTTGCTACCATGGTAACCTGGTAAGCCGTGAACCACAAAATGTTAAACCTACCCATTGATACATATATCTATGAAAATTCTGCTTAGAACTTTGCAGACGTTCCTAAATCTACTACTGTGTGACAGTAGTTAAGCAAAGACTTGTAAAATAAAACTTTCAAACAGTTTTTCCCCAAAGTGAGTTTAAAAACAGTCCAAAAGTTTCATAGGTTTGGTTGAGATGAAAGGAATCCAGTGTGCAAGTGAAGCTTTGAAAACAGGTTGAAAGGAGAATTTGGGGTGCAGATTTGAATTTGATATGAAGTCATCCAGTATGCATGAATTCAGCCTGAGATGGCCAGATCTAGAATACTAATTCCACCTCCACTGTAAAGAAATGAGTTGCAAAGTCTGTGTCTGCACGTACCGTGCTGCCAGTGGCAAACCCCATGTTTCACTGGCTATTCCAGACATAAGTATGAAAAATAATGGCTTTAAGAGGAAAGTTACAATTAAAACTAAGCATTTATTGTTGTGGAATTAAAAAGAGCAAGATAAGCATCAGTGCTATGCAGCTGTTTATAGCACAGCAGCAGCAAATGTGCTTTTGTTATTTTGAGGACTATACAGAAAACATTTCTGCCTTCACTGCCTTTGCTTGTCAGGCACACAGAAGCTATGTTTAAGCTGGTAGACCTGGAAGCATTTCCAGCCTCTGGGGTCTGAGCATGTCCAACTCTGACCTCATCTCATGTTGCAGCACAGCTCAAGCACAAGCTAAGCCTTCTGCCTCACCCTGCAGCCATGTAGCACCAACAGTGGTCTGAGACCCAACTTTCCACCAGTTCCATTCTCCTTCATGCTGTCCCCCCAGGTACTATTGATTGATGGGAGGGAAACCTGAGTATGAGGCCAGATGGGAACCAGACCATGCAATGGCTGATCAGCCTGACCCAGGTGATCAGAAGACCAAGGTACATGGTAATGTAAAATGTTCTGCAGTAGGCACCCAGCTTATTAGCCTAGGTGTAGCCAGAAAGTAACTCATGAGCCGGAGTAGCTCATCTACCTCTTACCTAAGCAGATTGAGGAAGTTACTTATGATGTTACTGTGTATTTATCAAATAGTATGTAATCATGTACTTGAAGGCTTCTGATATTACTTCTCACTAAATCACCAACAGCTTTAATTTTAAATAATGGAGGAGAATCACCAGAGCTATACATAATAGTGCATCTTCAAACAGTTCATGGTATACTGTTAAAAGTGATACAGATGCATTTGTTACATCTTCATGTCTAGAATTACAGGTTGACTCCTTTCTTATAGATTGGAAAAAAGTGTGAAAGGAGAAACCCTTTGGTTGTAGAAGGTTGTAGTCACTTTCACAAACCAAGCCAGTGAAAAGAACTGCATTTGTCGAAGTTTTCTGGACTTCATACTATTGTCTCTCAGTCAGGTATAAACAAACAGCATATCCGGTTAAAAAGAGGCAGTTACATATGCACATTGGGAAATTAAAAAGATGTAGGAATTTTAGTCTTCTGAGTAAGAGTAATTTCTAGCAGGTTTCTAATGTTATTTAAAATGTAAGTTACACTAACTAGTATTTACCAACCTTAGAAGGCTGTAGAGATTTTAATATAACTGTATTAATAAGTGAAAAAAAAGAAAATTGTGTGGGGTAAAAAGTGAATGCTTTCAAATTTGGGACCAGACAAAAGAAAAAAATTACCCATTTGAAATCTGGAGAACTTTACAATGCCACAATTAAGTAAAAGCAGATGTGGTAAAGTTTAGAAAATCAAGACACTATTTTCCTGTTTCCACTGAATATTTCTAAACACATTATAAATAAGTTTTGAAGTAGTACAAAATACTGTTTGTTTTGCTGATAGCATCTTTTTTATAGAAAAACTTTATCAATGCTTATTTAAGTTATAGACTGATATCTGTGTGGTTAAACAACTGGCTGTATCCCTTGCAAATACATTGCTAACCTACTTGCAGTGTCTGAGCCCTTCGAAAGCCTCTCTGATTGATCTTCTGAGTTTAATTTTAAACAGATTAAATAGTGTCTGTTTACAGAATATAAAAATTAAACTGTAATCTTTTGCAAGTTCCTCAAAAGAACATGATTTTGTTGCTGTAAAGTAGTAGTTTTAAATTAATAAATTGTTCTAAAAGACTGATCTGAGTAAAACAGTTGTTTTGTGTGTCAGGCTTATTATTTTTAGGCACATGTTTTACTTTGAATAAATGTTCAGAGACTTTAATAAGCAAAGAAATTGATCTTGAGCTATATTTGTGATTATAAAGGTCCCTATTAAAGACCATGTGCATGAAATCTTCTGTGTGGTTCTACTAAAAAGTGACCACTGAAAACCAGACTTGCTGAATTGGAAGTTGTCTGTTAGATGAAGTGAAGTATTTCCCAGTAGCAATCCTGTATTTGGAGGTATGTGTATCAAAGCAGCATGAGAATTAAAGGGAGACTGAGACTGCAAGTTAATTGAATTATATCCATTTAGTAGCCAGCTTTAGTTTGAAAAAGTCCTAAATGACAACATGATCATTCCTCAGTTAGTGAGTCCTGAGGAGAGTGGCTGTTGAGAATGACAAAGGAATTAAGAGGTCTCCATATTTGCCACACTATATTGCTATTCATCACACTAATATTAATATTCCTTCACACTCAGTGCTATAAAAAGATACTTTACTAAGGTGCTGAGCTTGAGAGGGGAAGAGGAGGAAATTTTTTCTAATTTGGCCATTTCCAGTGCAAGTTTTCTGGTGAGCAGACAGGTGCACAAACTGCAGCAAGCCCTGTCTCTGAGGGGCTGATCTTGTGAGAAATACATGGACTTAATCATGTTTACTTACCTGCTTGATTAGACTATAGTATCAGAAACTAATCTTACTCTTACAAGATTCTTGGATCTGAGATATCAATATACTGATTGAAATGAAACAGTTTTGGTTCACCTCTGCAAAATTTTCATGCACGTAGATTCATTTGCATCCCTAAACAATAGAGGAACAAGCATCCATGTTCGCTAGTGGTGTATTCCAGGAGCATATCTACAGGTGCAAATAGAATATGTAACTCAAGCAAATTCTTCTCAAGTTGTTTTAGAGGACTGTAATATGTTAGTCATTCTGGGATCTCTCTATAGTCCTTAGGAGTCCTTAGGTAGATAACAAGTATCCTTACGAGACTTATATCTGACCTGTTCTAGCAGTCTTTCTTATGGTGAGTCAAACCATGCAAAACAATTAGCTAACAAATACACATCTCTCTTGGTTCAGAGGAACTTGGTACATGAACAGATACTTTGAATAACTTTGAGTTTCCTCTATCACCTACTTTTTTGAATCAATCTAGTTTTAAAGTAGGGCAGAGCTATATTTTTTTCAAACTTAATCCGTCCGAGTTGCTTGAATATAAATAGTCATAGCAGAAGTTTCTAGCATAGTAACACATGCGGATTTGTGACATTAGGCTCCAGATTTGAGGCAACTCATTTCCCAGTACAAAATACAACTGAACCCTTTTTTGCTGCCAGAACTGATCATGTTTTCATATATAATCAAGCTCCTAATTACTTAGGGTAACTTGGGGTAAGGAAGGGTTGGAATAGCCCCAGTAAGTGGAGCTAGAGGAAATGGGTAAATTAAGCCATAAGAATGTACACAGCTTAATGGAGCAATGCAAGAAAATTTTGGTGACTGCTACAGTGGACATAAAGGCATTTGGTTTAAAGATGATAGAGATATGCACTGGTGCACCACTTCTCGATTAAAGCTTTATCTGGTCCTAAACTGGCTTAGACCTAAATTAGCTTGAAGTCTGTGTAACTGTGGTTCCATTAAACAGCTCACACATGAGTGGCTGTTGACTTTTTGCTGTCAATATTGCTTCATGCACAACACTGTATGTTGTACCAGTGAGAATGCAATGCATGGAACACCAAAAAAAGGGAAATGTATTTTTTTTTCTTTCTGTTCATGTAATTATCCCATCAGTTTTCTTGTGAGTCACAGTATGTCTGAAGTCTGCATCTCAGGACAATTGTGTGTATCTACAGACTGCATTTTATTTCCTTTAATTTTTGTTAATTTGTTTATGTACTTTCTGGAAGCCAGATATTCACCAACCTGCAAGCAGCAGGACCTTTCAATCAAAGCATCACCTGCACTCCGTTACTGATTTAGTAGTTTCCATTTCCATTCACTTGACCTCTGTGATAAGACAGCCTTACTGACATTCCAGGTAGGTCAAACCATGGCAAGTGGCTTTCATTTGCTAAAATTGTAAGCTCCTTTGCTCCCTCTTCCCTGTATGTCTGTAGACTATTTAGCACCAGGAGCTCCGAATTTGGAATTTATTTATTTTTTACTGTAGTCTGTAGATGCTAGCATAATAAAAGTAGTACAAGTACCCAAGCTGACTGAGGACCTGAATCAAGCACAGCTTGGATTGCATATGCTAACTTTCAGCCATCAAAAGGTAATTTAATTTGGCCTTCTGAGAAACTAGATTTTGGGTTTAGAGCCATAATGATTAAAAAAGGTTGGGGGGAGGAGAAGAGTGTTCAAAATATTTATGAGAACCATGTACTACTAGGAAAATCTCCATCACTATTTAAAATTATTTTTGAAACTGGAAAAGCTGTATAAGCAAATTTGTAGTAATTTTTTAATGAATAAATTCTATTAGCTTGCTTTGTCTCTTCTTGCATGAATTAGTTCATTGCATGATTTACTCTTGTTCTCAGAAAAGAAACTCAGAATTCACTTAACTGAGAAAATGTGTAGTCCACATGTATTAATAGTCCTTTTCTCACCTTTAGTCTTCACAAAGAAATGTGGGTCCATGGCCATCAATGGTTTTATAGGGTGTTTCAGATATAGGTATGTAGTTATTGCACGATAGTTCATTTTAATAAAAATACTAAAATACTTTGGGGTCAAGGGCATTGTTGCTACATTCAGGAGGTAGACTTATTAAATTGCAGTGGTAGCAGTAATCAGACTATAATTGTGCTGTTGCAGAAGCAGAGCACAGTAGAATATTTTCCTTTTTCTAGTATTTTATAGTAGATAGCTTCAGCTTTATGTACGTATTACATACATGAATGTTTACACAGGAGCTGAAATAAGCGATGATGTCACACAATTTATACTGGTCTTCAGAAGTACAGAACCTCTTTGGCACAATGTGTGTTTCTTCATACTGTACCACCTCTGTCTGTGGGCCATGGTATAAAACAATGCAGTACATTAACTTTTTCTGCAACAAGACTTGCTTCTCATTACTTTCCCTGAAAGCATTTGCTTGTTATTCTGGACTGTTCTGGCATTACTGTTCCATTTATCGTGTTACTTTCACCTTTTGCCTTGAAGGACTTCTCTGAAAACCTTCCCATACAGAAAACTGCTATGGCTTTTGAAATGCAAAAGAGACTCTGCTAGAAATACAAACTGCATTCTAGACATGGTGATGTGGTTTTCATTGCCAGAAATCTGGGTCTCACTAAATGATAAACTAATTAAGAATATACAGTATCTATTCATGCTTTCTATGACTCTTAAAAGTGAAAAGATGAATTACTGTTCCTAGCTTAGAACATCACTGCTAAATACTGTATATATTTATCATATAATGTTTTCCTTCCTTGGGATGTATTTTTTTGTTTTTCAAGCTTGATTATTATATCAATGAGTCTTGTCTTGCCATAAGTTTACGAACTGATTTTTGATGTCGTAGAAGGGGTTTTTGTTTGTGATGACAATGTGCTGTTCTAGCATGCACTGTCCAGGCTGCTACACAAGAGTATTATTTTAGGGAGAAAGTGGAAAGTTTTAAGGCAATCAAGATTGAACAGGACAAGCAAAGAGATGGATATCCTTGAGGAGGAAGATGTGTTAGGAAATAAAAGTCAGATAATTTGTTTTGAAGCCTGGGAGTTGCTTTTTTCTCAGAGGGCAAAGATAATTAAATTTGGGTATGTTCCACTGATCAGTGAAAGATGAGATGGATATAATACAGCGTTAGACTGTTAAGGTATTTTGTTTGTGGAAGAGGACTGTGAAGACAACGGCAGTTGCTAGGTAGAAATATGTGAAATCAAGCCAATACCACTTTGTAATTTATTTTCTGTTTTCCTGTCTTCCATTTTGTAAATGATAGAAGCTGAAACATTATCTAATATCTCTGTGTACTTTTGAGAGGGATTCAGCCCTGGGGGTATTTAAGAGACATGTGGATGTGGTGATGAGGGACATGGTTTAGTGGTGGTCTTGGCATTTGTTTATATGGAGGCCCATGTTTCTGGCTATTAGGTGTGTGAGGGAACTGACGTTATAATCTGTATACATATGTGTATATGAATTCTTCATATGTTTGCTAGGCATTTATGATATAGAAAAGAGGATCAAAGCACTATACCTGGCGTTTGGCATGGAAGATAGTAATAAGTCCTGTATATTCTGCTGGATTTTGTTTCACATTTTTGTTACTACAGTGAAGATGACACTGATGCAGAAATGAACCCAGTCTTCTCAGGTAACTAATTTAATGACCAGGTATCGAGTCCCCTAATTTTATTCAGCTTCTCAGTTGGAAACATTTAGCATGTTAAAGATAAAATCCAGTCCCTTGAAGTTGTCCTGGTAGTATGTGAAGCCAAAAAAAGGTAGCAAGGAACATACTGATAAATTCTTGGTTGGCTGTTTGCTGGGAAAAAAATACAGTATTTTATACTAAAGACGTGAGCCGTGACTTCCTGCATTGGATGTATTGCTTTGCTGTAGTATTGGGGATGACAAAGGAGAATGTAACTGAGGTAATCAAGAATAATCCAGCAAAGTAGGATGTTTTTTCAATCAGAAGTGAAAAGGTAGAAAGGTTTACCTAAAAAGTTTAGGTAGAAAGTTTTACCTAAACATACTGTGATGTGAGAACTGAGCACCTGGGAGGAGTGTAGGAACATATTTGAACTATTTAAGCTGATCAGTTGGTCATGTTATCACCCATGCTTAGTCTGAGAGCTGGTATTCACCTAGCTTAGTTTGCCAGTTATGGAAGGCCATTTTTTGGAGGCTGGGGGGGGGGAGGATGGGATGTGTGAGTTTCAGTTTGGGGTGTTTTTTGTGGTCTGTGATTTTTGGTTTCTTTTAGTAGAACCCCTGCCCGTATCCTTTCTTAGTGCAACAATGCACACTGTAGATTTTTTTGTGAACTAAGAAGTGATCTTTTTCTAGGATTTTTCTTGATTCATTTATTGGTAGCACATCCCTGAGTTGCTATACAATTCCTCTCTAACTACACTGGCTAGAGGAATGATGTTCATTCTCAGTTGCCAAAGCTCTTATATATGCCACATGTGTGATGGTGATACCAATGTGACAAATTGCAGTCATCTGACAAATTGTATTTACATCCACCTTTGACCACCTCACCTGCTTTCTGCCACTAATCTATCCCCACTGGGATTTATTCAACATTCCAAACCCTTAAGCAGCTTCAAACATCTGCTAATTTAAGAAAAAAAAAAATCAACTTGCCAAAGAAAAATTTCCTGCTTTTCTCCTAGCCAATGAAGTACCCTTCCTCCAAAAAATACACTAGCCTATGTAAAAAACCTGGACAATAATCAACTGTGCAACCATGACAAAGTTTAGTACTTTACAAACCTTCACATTTTGGGCACTTTTGGCTTCAGTAAGATATAATATCTGGGGCTGTCCTGAGATACTCAACTTTAAACCTGAACTTTTTTATTTATAAAATTCTATTGGAAGGCAGTTGATTTCAGTTCACATGTGCAAAATTAGCCTCTGTGCCCACTGATGTTAGTAGGAACAGTGTTGGGCTGCTGAGAACTTGAAAAAAGTCTTCAGTTACAGTGCAGATACTTTTGCTGGAAGCTCTGGCATGTGATTACTTTGTGTTGAAATTATATTAGTGTCCATTAATAATATTACCTCAAGGCTTTATGACTGTTCAGTCTTTGGAAAACTATAATTCTAGCAGGACACTGGATTGGCAGTGTTTGTATTTAAGATGTCATGGCTCCACATATTTAATCATAGACCTATATTTAAACTTGACATTAGGCATTTGCTTCAAAAGTACCCTCTGAAACAAGATGTTAGTTGGTCACTGACCATTTAGTCCCTGTTAATAGCAGATTGCTGATTTTAAGGGGAACATGAAACTAGTGGCTTCAGAAAGCAGTTAGATATTTGCAGCTGCATTTAAAAACAGAGTTTATGAACTGCTTGGTTAATGCTACTGAGGAGAACAGCTAAATACAGGACTTCTAATATGAAAAAATGAGAGCACCAGTAAACATGTGGAATGGTTTGGGATAGCAGCCCGACATCTGTGGTATGAAGAGCTGGCCAGGAAACATGCTGCAACAGGCTGTGCTTTACGGTCTACCGTATTCTTGGCTCCAGTATCTTATTCAATAATAAAAATTGATGTGCAATATAATATTTGATAGTCACCATTATTATGGAAAAATGATCACATGTGGAAGTATTTCATAACCATTTGCAAATATCTTTTTGCTTTTAAAAATGCACTGGTTTAAAGTATTTCTTATTGTCTAATAGGGAATGTACTTCTAAGTAATTCTTTTCTCCAAAATGTTCACCCCATCTCTTGAAACAGTTTGAAGAGATCACCATTTTTGTGACTCACCCAAAATGTGTGAAATATCTTATGCTGTATCAAGCTGCTAAACAGGCCTCTTGCCAGATGAGTACATTCTTTTTTAAATTGCTGGAGATACAGGGACATAAAAGGAAGTAAACAAAAATGAGCCACTTCAATGGTAGAAATACTCAACATGCATTTGTCCAAATAGTCACTTGAGGGAAAACACATTTTTTTTCCACCGCAAAAGGTAGTTGTTATGAAAAACGCCAGACCAATAAAATTAGAAACTGATGTTTTCTAATTGATTTGTGAGAGTACAGTGAGAAACTGTAGAAATTACTCATTATTGCTGCTAAATACATATAAAATTATAGCGGAGACTGCCAATAAATACCAGCAGTGTTTTTCAAAGTTTATCAAACTTAAATTATGCTTTTAGAATTATTTTCTGTATATGGAAATACAAATACTGTTGTGGCAAGAAAAGGACTAATCAGTAAGAATTTTTTAAATCTGACTTACTCTTTTTTTTTAAGTATTGGTGTCTGATGAAATTCCTGGTTTTGATGTACTTGTACAAAACCTGTTGTGTTGTTTAAAACCTGTTACAATGTAATGAATTGTGCTTAAGATGGATAGGGTCTTGCACAGGTGAATGTTGCAAACAGTGATTAATCATTTCATTTCTCTCACCTTAAAAAGAAGGGGAAGGGAGTATGGAGGCAGGGAATGGAGGAAAGGGAGAAGAAAATAATATGAATGGATATGCAAATGAAACAAAATGAGTACATAATTTTTTTCTTTCCCTTCCGTTGGTATAAGGCCCCTTGGGATTTAAATATCTTTAAAATCTGTTTTTGTCAAGGATCAAATTTTCCTAATGATAACATGAGGGAGTAATTTGCTTATGTAAGCAATCACTTCTGTGAGTAAGAAAACATTTATTTATCTTTTAGTATTTGTTAACATGCTTTGTGTTTCTCTGAAATAGTTCTCTAATCCTTTCTCTGCATCTTTCCTTAAGTAAAAAAAAAATCTGGAAAGGCAGCAAGAAAAATGTATTCTGAATTATTTTAAATTGCTAACTGTTTTGAATATAATGTTTAACTTTGGGGTGCTAGCTTATATAAAAAAAAGATATGTATGTGCGTCCATATAGACATATATACACTAACATCCCAAATTTAAACATTAATATAGTGCAGTACTTTATATAGAGATGTGTTGCTTTACAGTTGTGCCAGAATTGAATTTTAAGTATTTTGTTTGCCTACTTAGCATACATTTTGCAAATGGAACAGACACTTCTGAAGCAACTTTATAGTGTCTAGAGATCAGTTGCTGGGTTTTTTCCCCTTAGGTTTAATGTAGTATTTCTGCTGTTCCTGGAAATCAGGGGAACCACTTAGCTTTTTGCTCAATTGTACTTTTAACCTGCCATGTGGCAGCAGAAGCAAGGAAATGTTACATTCTGCACTCTGCTGTCAGCTTTAAAACACATCAACCAGTGTCAAATTCATGTCTGTTTTTCTGTAGCAAGTAAGGGTTACCCAGAGTGTAATATTAAAGGAAAAACAAGGTGATCAAAACTGTTTTGAGAAGAATCTACTTTTAGTATTGACTTCTCTGCAAAGATCTTTCTTTATCACTTCTTTCTTAGTTGTCGTATGTTGAAGTAATTTCAGTATTTGATGGAAGAATCTCTAAAATCTTCAAGCTACCTTCCAGACAGTTTAGTGGAGGAAGTCTACAATTTATTGGCCAGTTCATGGATCTTGATTCACTGTAATGTAGTTGAGAATATTACTCAGTGCATCATCATCATAAGCATTGCGTGTCTAGCATATGCATGTGTTGATGACAACATTTTCTTTCAGTGTTGTTCTGGATCGTTTTGGATCATTTGCGTCTCAGCAGTCTTCCCAACTAGGTTTGCCCTTGACTCACTGTGAATGGGTTGGCAGAGTTGTAGCATAACATGTGTGGTGAGGGGGTAGTGTTATGGGGCAATCTTCCTAGGAACGTAGCTAGTTTTAAAAATATTACTGCTCTGTTCAGCTGCAGCTTAAGGTTAAATAATATCCAAAAAAAGTAGATCACGTAAAACTTTAGCATTTGGTGTAGATTCTTGTGAATTTGTTTAGTATTTTCTATTTCTTCTGAGACAAATGGCTTTCATTGCTGAGAGCTGCTGCTACCACTGACTCTTCAGCCCTGATCCCCCCATCCCCAAAAAAACGTGAAAAAAAAAAGAGAGCAGAAGTGCAACAGGGCCAGCAACAAGCAGAAAAAAGGGAATGAGAATGGAATGCAAAAAAAAAAAAAAGATAAAACCTGTTTTCTTTGAATTATTTATTTATTTTGATTACAGATTGCATTCTCTGTTGAAGTCAATGTAAATCCTTTAGAATTACATTTACTGAAATTGGATTCAGTTGTCACTTGTTAAATTGGTCTTATTTTCAAATACCTTCAATGTCTTTTGGAATGGAAAGTTATGAAAGATTCTGTTGATAAGCATTGATTTAATCTGGGATACAGCCAATTTTAGAATAGTATTGTCAACAAATGTGGAACATTTTTTGCTACTATGAGGTCTTTTAAAAATAATATACCTTTTGCTATTTGTGTTTACAGAGTTGTTGATATTTTTCTCAAGCAGCAAGTGCTGAAGGATCTAACTTGCTAAATGCCCTAGTACTATGGTTAGAAATACTATGCAAGAGTCTTTACACAAGTTCCATGTTTCATTACATGAAAACAAAACATTCTGATTGTAGGTTTTGGAAAAGCTTGGTTTTGCACATATAAATTTAGGGCCGTAACTGGAGAGTTCTACTTTAAGTCTGCTAAATATATATGTATTTTAATTTCATTGCACAGTATGAGGATTATTTTGTCTTGAGTTTCAATTGGTGCGCAGGTAAAAAAAGCACATGAAAATTATTTCTTTAATATAACATATTGTGGCTTTGGAAGAAGAGAATGAGGATGTTTTGACAATAAAATGTGGGGCATTTCCTGTTGTTTGAAATTTTGATTTGCTTACTAAGTTAATATTTAATGTTATCATTGGCAAGGCAAACTTCTGTAGGAAAATATCAGTGCAAATTTTACTAGTGAGATGGGAGTATAGGCCATAAAAATTCTCAGTTTCCCTTTTAAAAACTTAATCCGTTTGTCCAACAGGAATGAATACAGAAGGACTAAGGGTTTTGAACTTCCCTCCCATGTGGGTATAGCAGTGTATTTTGACTCCAAGCACAATAAAACAATCGTACTTGCTGGTGGTATATGACATAATGACCCAAATATGTTTTTAAAAAATCATTTATTGCTGTACATAAACAGCTAAGTTAGCACAAGGGATGATAAAATAACATTGGTAATTCTTCCTTTAGCTGGGAACCATTGGTGGCCCATTAGGATTCCAGATGTAGCCATGTGTGCTTTTCCATTTGTTTTCTAATGTCTAGTGCTAGGGCCCTTGGTACCTTGGCTGTGGTTGTCAAGCGTGTTGGCTTTTCAGCTTGAGGTCTTCCTGGAGAAACACATTGGCCTAGCTAATAGCTATAAAGCAGCTTATTGTCTTGGGCCTAGTTTGTTGGGACTAGTCAGAGTGAGGGCAGCTTCCTGTCAAAGGTCAAACACCAGCTTGACCGAGTTTTCTATAGTAAACACTTGCAACTGGACCTCAAAATATAGATGCTAAAATATAAGTAACAAGATGTTTTAAAATGTTATATAAAAGAGAACAACCTGTGACAATTCATATCTACTCTAAGTTCATTAGATTACATTTAATTATTCAAGTATTATGTAAAAAGCATTTTCTAATTTCTTTTGCAGGCAATAACTTAAAGTGCTAAAATGGAATAATGAAAGAAGAAAAAAATTAAGAGAAAGTAACAATGATGAGCTCTCTTCACACTGTTTTGTGTAAGTCAGGATTCACAGCTGTCTTTACCTATTGATAGTCTTGTGATGTTGATTTAAGGCAGAACACTTAACACATCAAGCTTACATTAAGCAAAGGCATGGTAAGAATAGAGCTGCTGTTAAATTAAGGTATTGGTACTTGTTTATATATACCCAGAATGTCAAAATTGTTGACTTGCTTAGGACAGATGAGTTTACTGGGACTATTTACGTGAGTAGTTCTCATCTAAAAGTAATTGCTTGTCATTCTCACTCTCCTTTCAGTGAGAATATTTGAATATGCACTGTTCAATGTCATTACAGCCCATAATGATGTGAATGTCTCTCTTGAAATAGAAATTCAGTGACCATGTAAAAAGTATATTGTGAAAAATGTTGATTTTTTTTGTTTTTTAATCCTTTATTATACATGTGTGTTTGAACAGAACTGAGCCCAAAACAAGGCAGTCTGGACATTCCTAAACTGTGAATAGGTGTATGTGCATATGTTTGTTTTCATATGTGTATGTATTTTATATAATCATCTACCAGTATAAGACAAACGGATCTGAATTTACTCTTTTTGAGGTCCAAGAAACCATAGAACTCTAAGGTACCGTGCGTCATCTATACTATATGCTTACCTAACATTAAGAACATTTTGATTTTCTTAGTTTTAAATCCATGGGCTTTAAATGCCCGTGGGGGAATTTCTGAAATGTGAACAGTTTTAAATATATGCTAGTCTTAAGCTTTCCATTAGAACATCCTAGATTCAATAATAAATGTAGGTGTCTAGCTCCACTACTAAATACAGAACACGCAAACAGCATTCATTAGTGAAGATGCAAAGTACAAAATCATTACCAGAGACCAGCTATATCCATGTGTCTGAGGATGTGCTGGTGGCAACCTATTTAGCTCCTGCTTGTGACAATCCAGATTTATATTATTTTTAAAGACAAACAGAAGAACTTTTTTCCCACTGATGAGAAGCTGGTGTGAGTAGTCCAGCTGAAGTCACAAGGGTTAGTTGTGTGCCTACTGTCTTCTAGATCAGTTTGACAGGGTTAAGACCCAAATTAACCACAGCCTGTTGTCTTCATGAGACTATGGATGAGACAGGATGAGAACCCTCCTGTCCCCTGGTAGACCTTTCTGTGCAATAACGACTGCAGAATTTCTGAGGTCACAGCAAGGTGGTGGTTGTTAGTGAGTGGTTAGGACCATTGTATGCAATGGGAAATGTCTTTTGTTGTTGTTTTTCTCTCTTGCTACCAAAGTGATTCTCAGAACTGAAAGCAGTCTTGCTGACCTTTACCAAAATACTTGAAGAGCACTTCAGAAACAAAATGAAACTGAAAGTGGGTTGCTGGTTGGGGCATGCGTGGAGGGAAAAGGGAGTGTAGGCAGAGGGCAATGAAGTGAAAGGCCCAAGTGGATGAGACAAGCCTTTATCCTATGGCACAGTCATGTGAGTAATCAAGAGCAGTACCCAAGTGTTGAATTCTTTTGAGCAGAACTGGTCAGAGTTTCTGCTTTTATACTTAATCAGTACATGTAACTTCTTCCCTGAGCTCTATATATTTTCATTATGAATCAGGTAGTTTACTTCTGTACCCATTTACCATGTTCGTATTCCAAATACTGTATCAAGGTTAGGTTTCAAATGGCAGAACTATAAGAGACTTCATAAATTTCTGACACTAGCAGAAGATGAAAACAAAGTATAGTGAGAAATACCTACCTTAGCAGTATTTTTCAAGGGTAACAAGTTTTGTGGGCATGCCTGGCTTTAATTTTTCAGTATACCTGAGTCTTGTCTGTACCATTACGTTTCTATAGTGAAGTATTTGGTGTACTTTTGTGGAGTGTTATGCTTTTACTTTTGTCTACTTGGAGCATACTAAGCATAAAATTGTAATCAATATAGAAATTTTCTTAAAGTTCCTGAGCTTTATGTAACATTGTGAATTGTAATGCAGGCTAATCCACTTGAGTAGCTCACTCCACAGCTGAATTGATGCGATAGTTCCTTTCTTTGGTCATTTCTGCTCCAGCATTATGTTACTATACAACTTCAGAACAATTCCTTTAGCATGTGAAAGATTGAAAATCTCAGCCCTTTGGCTTTCCAAATTAAAAGTCATGTACCTATCAGCAGAATGTTATTTGAGAAGCCATTGAGACTATTAGTTCGGCAAAGGCCTTTGTGGATAAATCCATGTCCTTGTCAAGGTAGGCTACTGAAATCTGCCTGGTTAACAGCTTCTGCTCTCTCAGCTTCATGCACAATGGCCTCCAGTGACCAGTCTGCAGATACAAGTGTCATGTTTTGAACTGCTTCTCAAAGGAGACAAAGACATTAAATCATTTAAGAAATCCAAGGCGAAGGAAAGTGTTTGTTTTCTTTTTTTGGCATTTGCACTCTTTGGCCATCAAAGATAAACACAACAAGCCAGCAATACTTTGAGGATTCATATCACCCTTGACCTTTCCTGGGCTTAGTTGGAGCCAGCTGCTGTGCAGCTGGGCAGTGACATGCAGTATGCGTAAGGACGCTTGCAGGCTGTCATTGCTGACTGCCACATACTGAGATACTGACAGCAGTGTAACATTTTTAGTAAAGTAGCTCAAGATTTATACCCTATTTTGAATCATCATCTGTAGATGTCAGAGAAATTCAGAACAGGTCTTAATAACTCTGATGAAGAGTTTTAAAGAACTCACTTCTACACTGGATCCTATTACAAAAAGAAGCTTTGGGAACTTTGTAGTGCTGGACACTGTTCCAGATGTATCGTGAAGGGGGGAACTCTGTAGTGTGGATGACAAAATGGCAGAGGAATCAGATATTTGTTTCTTTTCACTGTAATAGATGGTCCTTTATTATGGCTGTCTCTAGTATAGGTACAAGAAAGAAGTTGGATTGCAGTGCATACGAAATATTTACCAATAGAGGTCATGTATTTCTGGGTCTTGTAATCACTGTTTAAGAATTTCTCATTTGAAATTTCAGAGTATAATTATTGCAAGACTAATTGCATTCTGATTGCAGGGGTGTTTTGGTGATGGATGACCTCATCTTTAAGTTTGTTTGTCAGTATGTGAAAGCATAATTTAATTAAGAGGAAAACGTCATTGATCTTGAAAGGAAAAACACCATGCAAACAGAGCAACATGAAATAAAATTTCAACTGAATATTGTCAGGGATTAAAATAACTGTTCCTGCATCCCTATGATTTATTTTCTCTGTTCAGCATTTGAATATACTAAAGACAGAAGAGACGGAAGCATTCTAGGGAACTGTGACTCCTTCTGAATGAAAAAGAGAGATAGTTTCCTTGAGGAAAAATGTAATGCATGTTTTAAAGAAATGTCTACTTTATTGCTGTTAATAGAATTTGAAACTTGTGTCAGATATTTTTGAGGAGAAACAATATCCATTTAATGGGTATCCAAACCAAAGCTTGTTTTGGTTTTGGTGTTTTGGTTTGGGTTTACTTTTGTTCTACAAAATGGAGTTGAGGTGTACAATTTCAAAAAGGATGTTCTTGTTTCATACAGCATCTATGCCAGAGCTAAAAGGGGAAGGATCTAGCTGTTTGTAAATGAACAGTCTACGTTTGATCCTCTGCCCTGTGACAACCATTGTTGAGAAATGGTCAATTTTATCATGTTTTGCAAGAGATAGTTACTTTGATATTACAGCAGTCCTTATAGTTGCCTTGTAGAACTGTCTCTATGAATATTCAGGATTATGTATTCCCCTGCAAAATACAGAATTATGCACAGAAACTATTAAATAATGTAGAATGATCACGCTAAAGACCTTTTCTATATTCCTGTGTGGAGATCAGACCCAAGAGCGGCTAGATCACTTCTCAGCAGGTGAACACCCTGGATTGATGCCCACCATACCAGAACATAGCACTCTGTAGGCAAGACTGAAATTTTAGGCAATAAAGACACACTTTATCTTTCATAGTCTTTCTGATACTGTGCATTTTGTTCTTTCCACACAATGACACTCTTCAGCACTACTGCTGAAAGGTAACCTCAAATTGAAGCTAGCCTGTAGCCTACTTCTCTCAGAAGATGTTGAACCACTTCTGGTTTGAGGAAAGATTTGAATCCTAAGATTTGAACCAGATCTCATAAGGTTTCACTTAAAAAAAGTGACTGAGGCTGAGCACTACCAGTGCCTACTTTGTTTAGTAGTGTTTTATAAGTGCCAACAGACATGTTTTCACAAGGTCCTGATCTGTGTGTGCATGTCAAGTATGTAGTGGGTTTGCATGTTGGATTGAGCCCCTCATGTGACTTGTGTGTTGCTCTACTTGAGTTTTGAAACCTGAACAGGCTTAAGCAGGAAGTAACTTAGCTGTGAACAGCAGATCTTGATGGGCACAGAAGTGTCACCAGAAGCTTATGGAATATTAAGCATAGAGAATTGCCTTCAGGATTAGGCAGCTCCTGAATAGAGCTGTTTGGAAATGTGTGCTTAAAGTTGTTCCACATCTTATTTTAGAAGCTTATATTCTCTGCTAATTATTTTATATTTTTCATGGATATCAACAGTCAATATATTAAATTAAGTCAACTTTATTGTATTTAAATGCTGGTGAAAGACTTCTGTCAATTCTATTGAGAGAACATCTTACTCAATCTGCTTAATGACAAGGAGTCCTATTTTCACTCTTCCATGTGTATCCTCTTCTTTAAAGGAAATATTTGTTACACGCTTCTATGAACCAAAGTTCAAGAAGAAAACAATGTATTAATACATAGTTGATAATTGTAGCTATGACAGCACTTGGTGTCATTCATGGATCCAGGTTGTGTTTGTATAAAAGATGGTATGTTAAGCAGTAGGTGATATGACAGTTTACATTAGATGCTGGAGCCAAAGAATGATTTGTAGGTGTCCAAGGATTTCTTTGGGCCCACTCAGTGTTTTCTAGTAAAGCTAGACTGCTAAAGTTGGATGGGTTTAGGCTGCATTCAGACTGAGAAGTAGCTAGAAAAATGCTTCTAAGGGGAGCCTGAAAGTGTGCAGGGGAAATCTCTGAAGCCACATAAGCTAGTGGAGCTTGTTTTCAGGCCATCTGCTTCCCATCGTTCTGTAAGGGGCAAGATGGGAGCTCACTGTATTCTGGTAGGTACTTAGCTGGTGGAGTTCTCTGATGTTGCAGTAAGTACAATACATCTTGATATCAGCAGATAAACTAGAATTATTTTGCCCTTCTGTTTATCTTTTAATTTAGCTGCTTCTGTTATGGGGCCCTTCATTCAAAACAGTGGGGACTTCACTTGCTTCCAGTTGGTTTCGTCTGCAATGCTGCTGGGGGGGTCTTTGGCTGAGTGTGCATCTTGATGCTTTTCATGGCCAAAGTTCCTTTATTGGCTTCTATTGTATGAGTATTTAAGCAATGTCAATATGGAAATTGCTTCTTGGCAAAGAATACGCAGAAGGGATTTCAGATCAATGCCTGCCTGTTTGGTGTTACATATTCAGAAAGACTTGTGTAGAGCTGCCTTTATTTAAAGAGAGTAGTCAATTTATTACTATTTCTGCTTGAGTCTGTCCAATGTTTGTTGACAAAAAAATGTATTAGCACTGTTGTATTTTTCAAAATGCTATTTCTGTGGCACATACTCAGTAATTACCACATTTTTAGAATGTACGTACACAAATTTTGTTTTGGCAAAGGTTTAATTTGCATGTATCTGAACTGAGAAAATGAGAAACAAAGAGGATGATGTGCTGGATAAAGGAAGCATCCTCTTGAAATACCTGTTTGCAATTCATCTATGATAACTCACTCTCCAAGTGAAAATATTTCTCTAGTAATGTACTGAGCTGAACTCGGTGTTTACTTGGAGCTGACCTTAAATCACCTGAATCATTTGATTTGAGACTTCCAGTTGATCTTGAAAGAAAGATTCAGAAAGAATAAGCACTTTGATTTGTAGTAATTCAGTAGGATTGTATTATTGTTTAATAAAATATTTTTGTGTTACACTTTTGTTTGTAGAACTAAAGATTCAGTCTAGCAGTATGCAGTAACTTGTACTGACTCAAAAATTGCAGTCTGTGTGTGAGGGAGAGAATTGTTTTGAATTTCCAGAACAGAAATCCTGGTACACTTCTCATGGAACACCATGGTTTCTTCACTTTTTTAGATATTAAAAATTATGCTCCAGCCAATTAAACACTTTCATGAACTTGTACACTGTTTGATATCTGACAGACTGCTAATACTGTAATAATTACATTATTAACATAGGTTATTGAGTCACGTTTCTTATGCAGTAAAGGCACCTAATAATCTAAATAAGGGCAACTAATAAAACCACAATATACTTTGCAATTAATGGGGGATCAAGTATTAGCTGAGTGTCTTCAGTTTAAGTTAATTAGATGTCTACCATGCTTTATGTAAGCTTTTCAATTTTGAAAAATTAAATTTAGTAGCTTATTTTCTTGTGCTGCTATTGGTATGAGAAGACTTTAAAAGAAAGTTTACTGTGTAGGAATGGTTTATTGTAAGCATCTGAGCAATTTTTTCTGCATGCTAACATACAGCATAATAGTCCAGCAAATGTGCTACTAAGCCAAGGTGCTGTATCACTGACTCCAAGTTTATAAAGTTGTTTTTCAGTGTATTTATGTAAAAATATAGTTGGAGTGACTAGAGGTGACACATGATGTGTTTGGCAGTTGGTATTCTAGTCTATTGTAATTAAGTTTTGTGTAATTGTGTGTCAGAGGAATAAATAAATGAGCATTTTAAAAGTTTATAGGTAAGTTTTTAGAAGGTTACGTTTCTGGCATATTTTTATACAATGGAATTTTTGATGCTATAGTAAATTAAGAAGTTGGATGATTTTCATATGATATCCTATTTCACTAATACAGAATAACCTTGAGCCACAGTAGGCCAATAATTGCCAAACTTAAATCAGAGACAAACTCAGCCAAACAGCTGTTTTCAGTTTGTTAGGAGATCCATTTGATTTACTCTCTTGGTCAACTTCCACTATTTTATAAGACAAAATTTCATTAGAGATTTTAACCCTGAATTCCCAATCTTGTTTGCTGCCTGCTGTAAAATTGCATGCTTGAACTGTCACAGCCACTCAACATGCAGGGGAGCTACCGTTGTGTTTAATATTGATCCTGGTTTCCGTAAGTGGTTTCAAATACTAAAGGGTGCAGGTAGAATTTGGCCGTAGACATATTTCTAGATGACCTTTCTCTCCTGTGGCAAAGGAGGGGAAAATGCCTTGTGTAAGGTCACTGTCTTACACTTTGGTGGTTTGTGGGCTAAAGTGGTGGATCACATCATTGTGAATATTTGGCACACAAATTGGTTGTCACACCAGTTGTCAGTGTTTTTGTTGTAGGTATTTTACAAGGTCAGCACTTCTCTGCTATCTCACCCTGAAGTTTCATATACTTCCCAAGTTTTATTGCTGTGAAGTTTGAAACTTAATGCTAGCCCCTATCTAGCACTTAACTCAATTGGACTCAACCATGTCTATATCCAAACACTCTTTGTTGTGTTTTGCAGGGCTACAATTACACCAATGTGATGTATTGATAATACGGTGATTGTCAGGAACTGTCTTAATGGCATTATGCATTACTGAAAGGAGAACCCAGATATAAGATTCGGGGATTTTTTTTTCTATTTTGCACAAGTTTTCCTATTGTTGTTCTAATATTGCCAGTTCTCTGGCTTTTCTGTCTGTTACACTCTATGAACATCTTAGCAAATTTTAAAAAATGATGGAATTCATGCTTGAAAGTGAAACAACTGACAAAATCAAGAAGTTTTTAAGTTTATTTACAGCATCAGTTCTGTTATTGCAGTCTGTTTTCTTTCATGGCAGTCTAAAAAGCAGGCATGGGAAAAGGAAACTTAAATGTATCTTACATATTTGGCACTAGTTTAAAACTTGCTTTTGTATGAAATTGTTGATTTTGTTTTCCAGCTTCATTAATAGTATTTCCTGCCCTTTCTGGTTATGTTTTTCCATTTAGAAAAGATAGTGCTATGCCTCATTACTTGTCTTCCTCATTGAGCACACTCAGCAGTTCTGTATTCTGTCCGTTACTGTCCTGTATTGGAAAAGTCAACACCTCTGAAAAATGGGGGCTACAGATGTTGTACTTGTTGTGGTTGCTGTTTGTTTGTGCAGTTGTGAAAGAGAAAAATAATGGAGTTTTTTGTCTTCAGAATGCTTTGCAATAATTAATTACATGTTAGCCTGCTCTTAGAAAGTAGAATTTTAGTCTCAGCTTGTATACGTAATCACATGCAAATATTAGTTTGGAAGCTCAAAATTATCAGTGTAGCTGCATCATGACTTTAATCAATGGAGTTTAGTAGTATAGGAATTACGAACCTGTTCTGATCGAACATCAGCCAGTTCACCCCATCTGCAGTGGCACTGAGGATAGCTGGGTTTTTACTTGATTTAACTTGCTCTGTTGTCCCAACAAGGGGAGAAACAGTTTTTAACAGAACTCTAAAGTCCAGAATGGGGAATGACAGGCAGGTAGCTGATCTCAGTGAAGAGATATTTACAGTGTAACTGTCTTGGAGCCAGGGTTTCACCACGGTGGTGTTCATTTCCATCACATCAACTTACCAGGTTCTGAGTGGTTCTGTTTTGTTTTCTCAAAGCTGTTGCATATGTTATACCACGCTCATCCTGTGTAGTTAATGAAAGGCTGAAAACAAAAGGCTGAAAGGCATGCTCTAAAAGTATCATAAATGGATATGGCATAAGATCTCTTGCTTTTGAGGAAAGTTAGCATCCTCCAAAGCCAGGAAATCCTTCTTTCTGAAGGATTGTTTCTAGGAAAGAATCTTCATAATGTGCTTATCATTTTAGTAAGGCTTTTGTGGAAAGTCTTCACTCTGTTACTACTGTTGCATGTTACTGATGCTATTGATCATATGTTACACGTGAATACTCAAAAGATAAATTGTATAGTTAAAAATTTGCGGCATCCAATATCACGGTTATGATAAATCCCTGTGCAATATCAAATGACAGAAACAATGTTTATAGACTGAAGTTGTGCAACATATTTATGAACATCATGACAATGCTGTCCAAGACATTTTCCTGTTAGTTTTTTATGAAGACCAGTTCTTTCAAGCATCACTCAAGCAAATATAACATATTGATGTTTAAACTAAAGATAAGCTTCTGAAAATGGGTATCTCTTGTCTGTCTTTATGCATTCAACCTAGGTAAAAATGGGCCTTTCCCTGGAAACAGAGGCTGTTGATCCATCAGCTCTGAAAACCCATCATCCCTCTGAGTGTAAAATAACTTTCAATAGGAAAAGCCTTGAGCTGGTTATTGAAGAGAGCAGTTTTCCCTCTATGACTGTCTGGGACATTTTGTGCACACGTACAGACAAGATGTGATATAGGGATTCCTACTTGTTTCTTTCTACTGCTTTTTTGTCCTGTATCAGGCAAAGCTGATATGTTAATGCACCCCAGGATACCACTGGCCTTCTTGGCCAGAAGGGCATATTGCTGGCTAATGGTTAACTTCTTGTCCACCAGGACTCCCAGGTCCTTTTCCCCAGAGCTGCTCTCCAGCAGCTCAGCCCCCAGCCTGTACTGATCCATGGGGTTGTTCTTCCCCAGGTGTGGGACTCTACACTTGCTCTTATTGAATTTCATTAAGTTTCTCCCTGCCCAACTCTCCAGCCTGTCCAGGTCATGCTGGATGGCAGCACAGCCCTCTGGCGTGTCAGCCACTCCTCCCAGCTTTGTATGATCAGCAAACTTGCTGAGGATGCACTCTGATCTTCCTCCAGTGGTTATTCTTTGGCTCTTCTGAAGCCTGAGACTAGTCCACATCCCCCAGCTAACTTCTGCATGTCAAGAGGAAGCCTAAACTTGGTTTGGGTTTTTTTCTGTGCTGTGAAGTATCTTTTCATTTTTTCTGCCTGCGGTTCATCACTCTGCAATTGCCTTAGCCAGGATCTGAGGGTTCTTTTTTTGCTTTCTTAGTTTCCCCATATGTGGTCTTTCATAGCACAAACAACCCCCAAACCAAACAAAAAAACCTTGTCCTGTTTTAACTTAGCCAGTATACCTGTGTTTTAGAGTTTCTATCTTCTAGCCAGGAAGGAAAACGACTAGTGTACTTCAGAGCCCAGGGGGGCTAAAGAGGAAAATTTGAATTAAGTGGACTTTTCTTTTGGTTTGGGGTTGTTTTTTTTAGTGTGTTTGAGTCTTTTTGTTGGTTTTTTTGTTTGGGGTTTTTTCAGGAAATGTCATAAAACATTTGATCTGATAATAGAAAACTCACAGAAGTCTTCAGAGAGATGTGGACACACTCCATTAAGGTTAGAGAATAAAGAATTGCTCAAAATTTCACTGACGTTGCCTGTAGGAAGAAACAGTTACATATTATTTCTGTACTTTTTCACTTATAGAGAAGTCTTTATCAAGCATCCTTTCATCCCTGGCAAAAAACCTTTGCATCTTTAGAAAACATATCGCAGAATCTCACTTTACTAGTGAGGCACGTGCAGACTTCACCACTCTCTCACCTTACTTAAGGTGATGGGTCCAAAAAATGCTGTAAAAAATTGAAAATGGAAAAGTTGGAGCTTCTTTGTGGCAGCATCCACAGTGGTGACTGGGTGTTCTCTTGGGTCTCACACCTAAAGTAGAAAAGAAGACAAACAACTTGTCTGTTGTTACAGCTGAGCCCACTGATAGCAAGTTGTTTGGTTAGCGGAGATGTAATTTGTCTTCGTTTCTTAGTGACAACTCCATGTCAGAGCTACTTCATGATCCTCAGGACCTATGTAATATTGTGTTCAAGTGATGTATTTGCTAAGTTGAGCATGGTTAAATTTGCCTCTGTAGCAATGGTACTTACATTTTGTGAAAATGAGTGGGTGGAGAGGAAGAACAGAGAACACCAGTGTATCCTTATTTAAACTTCTTAACAATGCCCATGTAAAGATGGAAAACCCTGGGGACATTGTTAAATAGTGAATATAAAGGAAAATTGCAAATTGAGTACATGCACTAGTTTCTAGATTCTATAAAAAGGAATTGAACTGTGACTCAGAGCAGATCCATTTCAGAGAATGAACTCTGTTCTTCTGAACAGTGAATGACAAGAAGCACTCGCTGGATTTCTACTTGACTAGTAGGAAATATCAGTCATTGATATTGCAGAACTTTGGTTTTTTGGCTTTTATGAATACATGCACATTTCTTGTGAGGCTGTAGATGTACAGAGGGTGATGGCACTCTGTTAAAATCCCTTCTGTGACTATGATAAGAAAAAACCTGCAAAGATATTTTGAAAATCATTTGATGTTGCACTGCAGTCTTTGAAGCAAGAATAAAAGAACTGGTGAAAGTTTCCGTGTCACACATTTGATCCTAAATGGACTGCACCACAGAATGTTGGTTTGCTGTGAATTCTGCAACATGAAATAAGTTTCGTAGTGCGTGTTTTGTAATTCTTGATGAACAAGTTCCTGCATGCTTTACATAGTAATGCATTCTTAGTAATTTGGTACAATTCAGTCACCTACTGAACTAGTCTGATGTGGGATCTTGTAGCTGATGTTTGCTGTCTACATATACCTATACACACATACTTTAGGTACTTAAAATTTTCCTGTTCATTCAGTCCTGATTTTTTTAGAGTTTTCCCATTATGCTCTTCATTCCGCCTTTCCTGTCTGACATAAATTTAGTTGTATAATTTTATTGTTACTGTTGGATTAGGTAAAGCTGGCAAAACCAAAAATAATCAGCGAGGTGTTCTCCTGTGTGTTACTTAGAGCTGAATACATAAAAATATGCTTCACCAAATAGACTGTGAACCAGTCAATCCCCTGTTTGTTTGACAGGAATGACCTCACTGGTTTTTTTTTACGACCATAGAGCCTCTTGCATGCAAAAAATCGGGGAGGGGAAAAGGCCACAATAGGAGGATAAATACAGATGGCTGATAGGGAGAGAGAAGAATTAAACTTCATATGAATGATGTTCTAATGATGATTGCTGATCCCTTTACTTCAGTGTGCCTCATGCCTTACGAAGCAAATGGTATTCAGAGAAGTCTTGGGCTTAAGAGTCAATTATATCAAATCCTAAGTAATAGCTCTTGGAATGAATAAAAGGCACACAAGAGGCACTATGAGAAATATTTAGATTCCACTGACTGAAAACCATGATAAAGTTCTTAGGGATCCCTATTAATTCCCATCTGGAAAAAGTCTGCAATGAAAAAGCCAAGCCATTGAACAAAATGGGACAACTATTATAGGTAGTTTGAATAGCACAAATTTAAAAAACAAATAACCAAACAAAAACTTGCTCTTCTCTAAACAGTAAATGAGAGTTTTGTTAACAAAAATATATAGCTATATTTCAGAAGATCCTGATACCTACTAGAAAGTTACAGGCTGCTGGGGGGGAAAAAAAAACAACAAAACAAACCAAAAAACCCCAGACAAACAAGCAAAAACCAACATAACCCATGATCCTTGTAGTTTACATGTCAGTGGAACTTCATGTACTCAGGTACTTTCAAGTGCTCTATGGAAAGTATAAAATGAAATTGCCCTCATTCAACAGCAACACCCAAAAATGCCTAACTGTTTATGAAGGCTTTAAAAATCTCAGAACGATGTTAAAGTGTTTCTTCCACTTTAATTATTTCTGTCTACTCAAGAATGCAAAATTCTCTACGTTTTCCTCACTTCAATATGGTAAAAGTGTGTTTAGGTTGAATATTGGAAGAGTAAACCTGCTACTGAGAGTTGGAGGATAGGCGAGGGTGAAGCTTTTCTTATGTGTGAAATTTTTACTCACTAACCAAAACAGAAGCAAAACAATAGCTTTTTTAAATAGATTTGCCATGATATTTTTAGAAGCTTTAACAGAAAGGACTGGATAAGCTTTATATTTGGTAGAAGACTTTTGGTTAATAGAGCATGATCCCTCTAAAAAAGGTAAAGACATCTAGTCAGGTATTAGCTTTAAAAACCTTGTCATAGAGCTGTCTCCAGGAATGGGAAACTTCCATGATTTCATTTTGCCTGCTCGTCAGTATTAAATTTGGCATGCCTATATGCATGGCTGTAACATTATTTTAATGAGTACTTTTATGCAGAAAACTTTGTCTAGATTGACTACATGTCATAGAATACAATGAAAAATTATGATAAAACATCATAATTCTTTCTCCAGTGCTAGTGATGTTGGGGAAACTCGAGGTCACGTTCTTTTTTCTATCGTTGTGTTTAACACAGTACAGCTATAACTGTCTTTAAGATAAAAGAAGTTTTCAAGTAGTATGATTTCATCCTGAAACATACATAACTCCTTCTGCCACCATTTCAATAAGATCTACTAGGCAAGTATTATGAGTTGCTTTTAGTAAGTCAAAGCTCTTTTCTTCTAGGACTCCTGCTTTAAGAATCACTTTCCTTGTCAGCCAGCAGATTACTCAAATTTCTTCACAAATAATCAGTAAATGTAATAGATTATGGATTTTGATTGAATAAAATGGCAATGCCAATTCCAGTTGATGAAGTCTTGTACAAAGTGCATTAATCATTGGTTGCAAGTTGAAATTATATTTATACACACATGTAAAAAGTCTGTGTACATATGTAGTACACACTGTAGATAGAATAGCCAATAAACATATGACCTGAAGAAATGTCTGATTTAAAAAATGTGTCTTTAAATTGGAAATCTAATAATTTGCCTTAGATTTGTACTGCTTGAGAACTTAATGAAAGACTATGTTAAATAAACTTTATTTTTTCCCTTTTTGATTTAACCTGTGGGTTGTGGTACAACCAATCTGGTTTATATCCTCAATCAACAGATGATTGTATTTGGTAATAATTTATCAAGAATAAAAATCTGTTTTTGAAACTAAGCACCTCATGTTAGGTCTGCCCCTTTTCAAAACCACCATCTGATAATCATTTTGTCTGCAAGACAAACATACTGATGAAAATGCATCTACCACAGGATATAGTGAGTGGAATGAAGTAGTTCTACTCTTTGCATATATTTAAAATATTTTGTTTTCTCAACAGATGGACCAAATTTTACTATTAAAGGAAAAAAAATCAATTTTACATAGTGCATAAACAATTTTGAATAAGTACGTTTTGCATTTCTGATTAGTTTGTAGCAAAAATCCCATGGAATTTGAGGGTCAGCTTGGGCCATATCAGAGAGAGATGATGTAAAAGGTTACTTTAAGTGCTTTCTGTGTTTGAGATAGGAAAGCTATGTCTGGAAGTCAGTTCTGAACATGCCTTTGAATTTGGCCTGCTGAGTTTAAATGCTGGGGTTTTCTTTTGGACGTTCTCCATGTTCTTAGAAGTGTCCCTTCTTTGAAAAGAGGTTGAAAGCGCAGATGCATTCATGCACTAAATGACTTCTGTACCATGAAGCCCCTCTCTGCTTAGACTTCTGGCCATTGCCTAACCACATGCGTTCTTTTAGGCTGTCAGCTGAGTCTTGCAATTGTTTCTTGGATCTTTCCTGATCAAAGCTTCCCATAATACTAAAATATAGGCTTGATCAAGCCAGCATGCAAGCCACATGCATGGAGTACATGGAATATGGAGCATTTGCACTATTATTCTCTGTATACAGTAGTTCCATGACATTAACTTTTGTCCCAGGAGGTCTGAATGGAGAACACCAAGCTCATTTTAATTTGCAGTGCCAGCTAGATTTAGGCTTTTTGACCCTACTGAAATTCTACCCAGATTTTTATAGTGCAACAAACTTATTAAATTTTAAAGTAAATTTCAAAAGATGCAATAAACCATTACGAAGTCACAAAATTATTTTTTTAATTTTTAAGATCTGCACATACTGCAGCTGGACTTATTCCAGTGTTCATTTTCCCCAACTGCTTTATTAAAACAAATCCAAAGAGTTTCCCAAGGAGGTTATAAATTGTTATCAAAAAAACTTTGTATGATAGAGTATTTTTTTATACTGTCTTTTAGCAGTGAGTTATTACATATTGTGATTTGACATCACTACAACAAGTATTTACAATTCCAAGTAATGTAATCTGGAATTGGTATTTTACCTACAGATGAATTGTTCTTATTCTACACATTCATTTTATTTTTGTTTGGTGGGGTTTTGGTTTTGGGGGTTTTTTTTTGGTTTTTTTTTACAAACTTCGACCTGGGGGCTTTCCATTCCCCTATAACTCTCCCCCTTCCTCCACACTAATTTCACTGGTGTGTTGGCCACCATGACAACAGGGATTTTATCTGACAAAAAGTTAAAAATCTTTGGATAACAAAGAGGCTAAAAAATGAAATACAGCTGTTTTGCACTCAAATATAAACCAGAAGGCCTCAAATCCTTTCTACTGATTGGCTGGATTACTTGAAATGTGGCTCATTGTTCGTAATAATCAGCAGTTATTTTTCTCTATTAAAACGTACACTGGCAAAGTATTGGAAACAGCTTTCCCAATCCATTTCTATAACAAACTGAGAATATAAAACATCCCTATAACTTTTACTGCTTATATGTTAAGGGACTCACCAAAACAAAACTGCATAGATTTAAAATCCATTTTTATATATACATGCATATTAAAAATGGGTTTAGATACTATTTTTCAATACTGAGAAATACAAAGGTCTTTTACAAAGTAGTTTGTGGTTACTGGTGGTCCAGTGACTAGGCAGATGTGGCATCCACCATAGTTCAGTTGTAGCTCTCACACATATTTAGATGTATTTAGATCATATTTTATTGAGAAAGGAAATGTTGGCCAGGATTCTGGAGTTATACCCAATCTTTAAATTGAAATGATGGGAGCTCAATTTCTAATTGGACACCAACCAAAGATAGGCAGAGATTTACAGCTCCTTTATGTATCATATTGCAGTGGGCCAAAGTCTGGCATTGAAGTCCTTATGCCCAGTATGGTTTTAATTTTTTTAACTGTGTAACAATAGTTTGCCTATACTTAATATAATGAAAAAAAATATTAAAGTGTTCTTTTCATGTTAATTTCAAATAATATTACTATAGTATCAGAGGATCTGGAAAAAAATGGGATAAGGCTACAATATAAAAAAAAAAGCAGAACAGGAACAAGCAAAGGGTAGGCAGTCTAATTCTGACCTGTTCTGCAGCCAGCAAGGTGTGAATCTACACCTACCTGCTCCCTACTCAAGAAGGAAAATACCTAGTTTGTAGTAAATATCTAACCTCACATGCAGCTGAATTACACAAATTACTTAGAAAAGGTAACTCATTTTGTGTTCTCTGCTGAGGTCCCTTGGGTGTGGGTGTAGGCAAGGAAGCACTGAGCTCCTGCAATTCTCATTTTTTGGATGTCTTTCAGACTGAAAAGCAATGGAAAACTGGTAGCTTGAGTGGTAGTATTTTTATCAGTATAAGTAAACTTTTGCTTCTTTTACAGATTTGGGTTTTTTTTCCTGTAGGTTGGTTGTTTTTTTTTTTTTGAAAATGCACTTTAACTTTGAATTGAAAAGTTAGTTCATACTTTTCCAAATTCCAATATTCTTCTAATTTCTTTTTTTTTTTTTTTTTAAGCAATGAAGAAGTCTTTCATTTCTGCAAGTGTGTTCCTACTCAGATGAGAATTAAAGGACTGAGGTGATAATTCTGAGAAAGAAGCAGGTAGTTAGATTTCTTTCAAAATTTAAGTACTTGACAGTGTGGAGAAGTCCAACTCTTCAGCTTGTTTAGAAGCATGACAAGAGCTAACTGAGCTGTTGAACTAGGTCATTGTGTGATACTCTAACTCATGAACATGAGTCACTATTTAAGGACTTGAAAAATTGTCTTCTTTGTAATGTAGTCTACTTGTCTACCTCTTTTTTGAAGAAGTTACTATTAAAATACTAGTAAGATTTCTTTAGTGATACTTCTGTTGTACCTTGATACAGTGGATTTTTATGGTGAACAGATCAGTAGGTTAAAACAAGCACTTTAAAGATTAGTAATATGGCATGTGTTTTGATATGTTTTATCTTCTGTAGAGGAGAAGGTTATTGGGAGAAGTCAACATGGATTCACCAAGGGGAAATCATACTTAACTTATCTTGATAGCCTTCTATGATGGCATGACTGACTGGGTAGATCAAGGGAGAGCAGTGGATGTTGTCTACCTTAGTGTCCAAAGGCTTGCTGAAGTCGTCTCCCATAATGTCCTCTTAGGCAAGCTTAGGAAGTATGGGTTAGATGACTGGACAGTGAGGCGGATTGAGAACTGGCTGAATGGCAGAGCTCAGAGGGTTGCGATCAATGGTGCAGAGTCTAGTTGGAGGCCTGTGACTAGCCATGTTCCCCAGGGGTCACAAATGGGTCCAGTGTTGTTCAACATATTCATCAATAACCTGGATGAAGGGATAGAGTGTACTCTCAGCAAGTTCGCTGATGATACAAAACTAGGAGGAGTGGCTGACACACCAGAAGGCTGTGCTGCCATTCAGCGAGACCTGTACAGGCTGGAGAGTTGGGCAGAGAGGAATCTAGTTCAACAAAGGCAAGTGCAAGGTCCTGCACCTAGGGAGGAACAATCCCATGCACCAGTACAGGTTAGGGATTGACCTGCTGGAAAGCATCTCTGTGGAGAAGGACCTGGGAGTCCTGGTGGACAGGAAGTTAACCATGAGCCAGCAATATGCCCTTCTGGCCAAGAAGGCCAATGGCATCCTGGGGTGCATTAAGAAGTGTGTGCCCAGCAAGTTGAGAGAGGTGATCCTCTCCCTCTAATCTACCCTAGTGAGGCCACATCTGAAGTACTGTGTCCAGTTCTGGTCTCCCTAGTTCAAGAGAGACAAGGAACTTCTGGAGAGAGTCCAGTGGAGTCCTATGAAGATGATGAGGGGACCAGAGCATCTCTGATAAGGAAAGGCTGAGAGATCTGGGTCTGTTTAGCCTGGAGAAGAGAAGACAGAGACGATCTTATCAATGCTTATAAATTTGTAAAGGATGGGGGTCAAGAGGATGGGGCCAAGACTGTTCTCGGTGGTGCCCAATGACAGGACAAGGGGCAGTGGGCACAAACTGGAATACAGGAAGTTCCCTCTGAACATGAGGAAAAACTTCTTTACTTTGAGGGTGACCGAGCACTGGAACAGGCTGCCCAGAGAGGTGGTGGAATCTCCTCTGGAGACATTAAAAACCTGCCTGGATGTGATACTGTGGAACCTGCTCTAGGTGAACCATCCTCAGCAGGGAGGGCTGGAGTAGGTGATCTCCAAAGGTCCCTTCCAACCCCTAACATTTTGTGATTCTAAATGTTCTCAAAGCATCCTGAGCAAATAAATATTTGATTTCCTTATATGCCTTTCTTGTGCGTGGGTCACTGTTTCTCTCTGCTTCTTTCCCTGAGAACTGGTAAAGAAAAATGGGACACTGAGAGAGGGCAAGGAGAAAAAATTAAAACCCTCATTACTCTTAATTTTTCTGCTGACTCTGAATGAAAAAATACTGATTGAGAACATGTTCTGCAAAAAGGTCACAGTTTTCTTGCTGTTGCATATCAGTTCTTCAATATACTTCTGTTCCTAAGAATTTTCTCAAATGAATGTTTACTTCAAAAACATCAGATGAAAAGAGAGTTCTTATATTTTCTAGGTTTTTATTTTGGAGGTCACTTTTGTAATTGATCCTTAGTATGGTGCTGTGATAATGGCATTAAAATTAATGCAAGTGTATTTGTGCATGCCTAAATTATTCCACATAATTATGTGTGTGTGTAAATACAAATGTGGATGTCATATTCATTTTCCAAACCGTTTTTTGAGAAACATGAATTTCTTTTTTATTTGTCTGCCTTACAACACTTCTAATTACATGCTACTTTGAAGTCCCTCAGATGAATCCTTAATCACCTGCCAAGATATCAGTGCTTTTCCTTTTCAATATCCCTCTCCCTATCCCCTTTTTTTTTTTAGCAATGACTGTAAAGAATGTGATGTCTCTCAACATGCAGTTTGGCTTCGTACTAACTATATTTTTGTTTGCTCAAGAATAATATATGCATATTTATTTCATAAGTATAATATCCACTTCTTAGATGCGTAACTAGATTGCAGACAGTATGTTTCTCATTCTTAAAGAAATCAGTTTTGATGAATAAGAAAAAAATTAGGTGGCAAAAATAGCTATTGTTTCTTCTTGCCTTCCAAGTTTCTTACAGTGAGAGCAGAGTCCTGAGAAACTTTGTATCTAAAATGATTTTGCTTTAGTCATACTTCTTTGGGAACAAATGTTCCTAGAGCAACAAACCTGTATTCATTTCTAGTTATCACAAGAAGTAAAAATATATATTTAAAAAGGAATATGCATATGATACCTTTGTATATATTTATGCATGATTATTGTTAATGAAGTACTGTCTTCACATGCAGTCTGGTTTAAAAAATAGAAAATAAACCCAAAACATCAACAATTGGTTTTGGTGGTTATGTTTGCTGTAGGTCCACTGCTTTTTATCTGGCTCTCTCAATGAACCACTAGACCATGGCCTCAGGTGTTTCATCCACTCGTTTTTTGAACACCTCCAGGGACGGTGACTCCACCACCTCCCTGGGCAGCCTGTTCCAGTGCCTAACCATCCTATCAGTAAAGAACTTCTTCCTAATATCCAATCTAAACTTCTCCTGACACAACTTGAGGCCGTTTCCTCTCATCCTGTCATTAGTAATTTGGGAGAAGAGACCAACACCAGCCTCACTACAACCTCCTTTTAGGTAGTTGTAGAGAGCAATGAGGTCTCCTCTCAGTCTCCTCTTCTCTAGACTAAACAACCCCAGTTCCCTCAGCCAGTCTTCATAAGGCATGTTTTCCATTGGTATCTAAAATAGGGACAAATGTTCTCCCATGGAACTTTTATCTGTCTCGACTGAGTGGGAATTGTTTCCTTAGACTAGATGTCTGATTTTTTGCTTAAGGTGGTAGGTGAGATAAATTCCACCCCATGTGATAAAGTTGGTTTAAGTCCTTCTTAGTGCAAGGAAAACTGACTAGTGATTTTGGAGAGTATTACGCACTTAAGTAGCCCCACTAGCCCTGGTAGGCCTACTCATTCTTTTAAAGCTAAACACAGGAATAAGCCTGTGCAAGATTGACCCAAAACAGTAAAACAAAACAGGAAGTTGACCTCTGTTTACCACAGAGTATTTTTGGAGCATTTTACTGTGCACTTATTCAGCTCTTGAAATATTGTATTAGCTTCTCCCAACACTCTGATACAAGTGTGGTGTATTCCTTCACGTGCTTCTTAAAACCAGTGTGCAGAATGAGGAGCTAGTGATGCTCAATTTAATTCTAGCCGAGACACTGAAAGTTCAATGTTAAGCCCACTTTATTACTGCTTTACAGTTTAGCCTTCTATCAGTAGTTTGGTCTGTAAATCAAACAAGCACATATTCCGAGGACTAAGAATGGGTACAAAGGCAGTTACCATGGTTCATCTCATGTGTGTTAACTAGTTGAATCGAGGTAACTGGACTGTATGTCTGGACTCTTTTTATTTCTCTAAGAAAGTCATATAGCATCTCTGGTTCTGCCTTATTTAGAGCCAAAAGAAACAGAGGTAGAGACTGAGGCAGACTAGAAATTATAATCTTGGCAGTGCACAGAAATTCATCTTTTTAAGTACAAGCATACTATGTAACAGTTGCTCCCAACATAATTTGAGGCAGATGCCCTCAGTCTGTCCCTCTCAAAACTCAGTTTACAGTTCCTCTCACTATTTCCAGCTGTAGGAGAGGCAAGAAACAGTCTGAAGGCCTCAACATCCCCTTTTCTGTAGAAACATAGGTAGAAGTCTTTTATCTCTGGGAAATATTTACCCTATTTTTACTATGTATTAACTGCAGCTTGTGAGAAACTATACATTGTTACTTTACTTTTAATATTAGATTTCTAATTTGTAGTGTTCTGAATCCAAATATGCCTGTCTGTAATCCTTCTGGGAGGGTGGGAAACTGATTGCATCTCAGATAAATTCGCTCAGCAGGAAATACTCCTCCCTTGTTCTCCAAAAACATGCAACTGTTTAGTACCAGCACAGTCTCAAAATTTAGATCACAGTCCACAGTATCATGCAGAGAGAGTGGGGCATCTTCAGTGATGTGGAGCTTGAATGGCATTGGGAAAACATTTGAGTTTTTTAGCATGAGCATGTAGGAGCTGGGCAGCTGTTTTCCTTTTTCAGTGCAGTAGAAGAAAACAGGGAAAATGAGTAGAAAAGGACGTTTTGAGAGAGAGGGAAATTGGACATTTTTAACAGTGAATTCAAAATAGGATGAATCTACCTACTTCGATTTGGTGCTATGTATGTCTTTTTGCATAACTTTGTTAGGATTCAGAAATTGCAGGGTGACTGGGAGATCACTACTTACCTAGCAACTGGGGTAGACATTCAGAACAGCTTCAGCTCTCCTTAAAATTAATTGGAATTGAGAGTTCTCAAAATCTGGCATAATTGAGCCCACCCTTAGCACCTTTGTGAAAGACCATTATAAATAACTCTTTTTAGTAGATACACATAAAGTTATATGGGAATGTATAGTATTGAGGATATGTTGTATTTAGTGCTTGAAAAGGGAGTTAATCATTAAGCTTCTTTATGTCATCAGTTACTTCATATGTATGTTTACTTTTTCAGTTATCCCTTTTTAATATGCTTTGGCAATTACTGTATTAGCAGACAAATACTCATACTAAGACTAAATCTAAAGAAAATATGACTTTATACTGAACCTCAGTAATGATTCCCCATGTGAGAGAAGGTGTTATAAGACTGAGTCGTACGCAAGTTGGAAAGCGTGACATGTTGGCTATGTGTTTCTTAACTAAATGAAAAAGCTGGCAGTTGAGGAAAGGATGTGTTTTTAGCTGAGAAACAATTGGACAGAAAAGATGACTGCTATGCCAAGCTAAATGAAAAGCCACTAGAGAAAATGTTCTGTGGCAGTTTCTTTTGAAGTGAGTTTCTAGGTCTTTGGAAGGAGCTTGTCAGGGCTGGACTGAAAGTTCTCTTTAATTATTTGACTGCCAGAAGTTGAACTACAGCCTACATTTTCCTCAGGACTAGAATGAGATTCAGGAATAGACTTAGAATAAAGTAGCCATGTGCTGTTTATGGTTATCTTGTATGGTGTCATTACCACAAAATACTGTTTCCCTCCCTCTTCCTTTGAGGCACAGCTTCTAGCAAATCATGCCATTAGACTTACTGTTCTCATGCACTGCAGCTGGTACCAAGCATTGGCAGCTCTGTATGGCAGCAACATCAAGTTCAGAGGTGACGGCAAAACAGCATCTCAGCCTTAGCCTAACGGGTGGATGTCCAGAACACCTACCTGATGCCTTCAATTTAAGAATGGCAGTACTTAGTTGTCCAGTTATCACGAGAGCATAGAGTTGTGAGAATTAGGCAACTGAGGCAGTCAATGGAGAGAATTGGGTTTATCTGAAGGATGAGTCAGTACATAACACCAGAGTTTTGGGGCGATTTCTTTGATCCTCTTTTCAGCTGAGATGCATATTTTAGAGTTGCACAGTAAGTGCTTCATTCGGCTGGTGTCCAAACTGAGAATGTCTCTCCTGAGAGCAGGATACAGCTGTGCTCTGTTGTGTAATTGCTATTGACAAGCACAAAAAGTAGGAGATGTGATTTGAATTCTCTCCAGCCTGAAGAGATCCCCAGCTTTTGCATGGGCTAGATGAGTCCCCAACTGCTATGTCCTGGAGAATAACTGTACCAGTAGAGGGTCCTCCTTCAGCCATGCTGCTGAGAGTGGGGTTGTTGTGTTGCCAGGAAAGCGAGAAGGCTAACACCAGCAAGCCTGAGTTAAACTAATGGAAGAGGGGGAGCCAACTCATTTCTCTTTTTATCCAATGATCATTTAATGCAAAATGCCAAACTGGGCTAAAGAAAAAAAAAAAAAAAGAAAAAAAAAATTAAAAAGAAATAACAATCAGAAATAATTTTTGAGATCCTACAGTCTCAAAAGTGGGCCAATATATCCTCTATGAAATGACAAAAGGAAAACTACACTGTGCAAATATTTAGTAGTGAGAACCTGGGAAACAGTTCCACGTGAATGAGGCAGCTAGACTTTGACCATTTCCTGCTTCATCTCACTGTTTAGGCTGTGCTGCTTGCTGCAAAATGGATTAGAGCTGTTTTTAAAAACAGATTCTTGCTTGTGGAAAATAGACTACTGGTAGGGGTGTCTAGCTCTATGGTAGGGTCCAAAGGCGATTGTCCTGATGGCTTCTAACTTCCTCTGGGGTCTGTAACATGATTACATTGCTGTGGGGCTGGCTAGACTACTCTTCCTCTGGGAGCAGTTTAGCCTTTAATTTGGAGGAATTTGGCTGTTACATATCTGTGTACAAAGGTAATATATTGTGGTTTGTGCTTTGGATGTGCGTTGTCTATTTCCACATACACTTTAAATTGAATCTGTGTTATGCGAAATCAACATATTGCCTTCAAAGACCACCTACTGTCAGGATCCTGACATCATGTTTTTCTTGAGAATCAGTGAGGTAAATGGTACAGATCATGCTTTCCAGCCTTCACTACTCTTCTAACAAGCAGTTTGCTAATCAGACAGAGCAATAATAGTTGAAACACTGTTTTTAATATTGAAATGTTCACATTTTACATGTTTTATCCATTCTCTTATTTTATGTGTGCTGTTGGGACTTTTGTAATGTTCTCAATCCCCACTGGCCTATTGACTTTGCAATGATTTCAAGATTTTAAGGATTTTAATTCTCCTAGTCCTTTCCCTCTCCGTTCTTAACATTTTTACCTTTAGATTTTATTGGCCTCAGGAAAAATTAATAAGCAGCAGCTATTGTTAATAAAACTTTGCTTTGTTTCCATTGTATCTATCCTCTGCAGTATGGAGAACATTTTTTTAGGATAAATACTGTGTTTTATACTTTGCTCTCCTTCAGCTATTGATATTAGTTATCAGAATTCTCTGAGTATTAACATGTGTCATGAAAAGAGAATTCTTAATCAGCTATTTTACTAATTACTTTGCAATGATATCATTGTAATCATAACAACATACAGAAATGTAATGTGCTTTTAGTTGCATTTTCTTTTTGGTTTTGTATTGATTATAACCACTAAAACTTTTTTAAAAATTTACTTCATAGAATTTTGAGATCTCATATTTTTTCAAAGCTTTATCTTTGAAAAAGGAGTCAGATTTATTTCATACATCCAAGTAATCTTTGCACTTAAATTCAACTTTTTCAATTTCATTACTAATTTGTCCTTATTCAAATGTGTCATTTAAATCGTTTAGTGAGATGGAATGAATTTCCAATTGTACTATCTGTTTCATAGTCGTGGTTAATCTCTTTTCATAAGACAAAGTAAATCTAAACAGAAGAATAAATGATTTTTTGAGATGTTTTACTAGTGTACATATTCATAGGAAATTTCAAGATGTTCTTCTTTTAGTGTACATACTTATATGGAGCTTTTTGTCTCATAGACTCTTGTTAGTAATATTGCTACTAAAATTATTGCTAGAATAATACTGCCATGGAAGTGTTGAGATACCATCTGAGTCAACTTAAAGTGGGTCAAATTTAGATTGGACCATTCAGGCCATGTTCAGTCGAGTTGTCACATCTCTGGGGGTGGAGCTTCCACAGACCATCTGGGCAGCCTGTTCCAGTGTTTGATAACCCTAGCTGTGAAAAAAATATTCTTAGCATTGTGGCAGCTGTATTAGGCTCAAATCAAGAGTCAAGACTATTTGGGATTAATATTGTACTTCAAAAATGTAGAACAAACTTTAAATTGTCCAAATAGCTTTTTGACAGAAGAATAGACTAAGAAAATAATCTTTTGTACCAGAATGCTAGGCTGATGTCTTCTCTGCTGGAGCATCTACCTTCTTGACAGCTTGACTTGAATTCAGCAGCCCTCCTTATGTTGTACATATGTTGCACATAAGAGCTGTTTCCAGGGCTTGATATTACTGGGTAGATGTGAGATAGTAAACACCAATATAAAAATTTCTTACTGATTACATCTAATGAATGGATCAGAGCTGATTAAAGCTGAGGTGTACCTGACTTCACAAATAGACTTATTTATACAGGGGACTCTGATGATGCCAGAGAATTTGTGAGCCAAAGCATTTATGTGTCACTTCTCATATCATCTAAGAAATTTTCTGGAGTCTCAGTTAGAAAGAATGGATCTAATCCTGTTCTGCGTCATCTAGATTATTGGTGACAATGAGAAGTTTGCTATCACTGACAAGCACTAGTAAAGCTAGAGATTAAGAATGTCTTTCTCTTGCAATATAAAGGACTATGTGGATTGTATGTTTGATATAATGTATAGCAGGTTGCTCTTGCACTTCGTCATATCATATTCCTGTAGTCAGGTTTTTGGTTTTGGGGGGGTTTTTGAGTTTGAATTCAAATCTCCTCTGTGCAGCTAGACTGTTTCTTTGTGCTTATTCTTAAGGATGTGGTAACCATTGCATTGGAATATTGGGAATTCTGAATCTTTCAATGCTTTTTAAAATTTGCAGCTGCTCATCATAGCTGCAATTATTAGAATAAATCTTCAGTCAATACCACCCTGATGTTAAACTTCATTAGGGAAAGGGCTGGATTTTGGAGTTGTACCATTTCTACAGGTAGAAGTTCAAAATTCAGTTCAAAATTGGCTTTTTTTGTCTTGTAGTTAAAATGAAGGTGGTTCACAGTTTATTTTAGGGGAATATTTTGTGGAGAGGAAAAGGAGAAGCATTTCACTGTCATATTTAGAGGTTTGGGGCTATCTTACTTTTATTTTTTTTTTTTTTTTTTATCCAGCTGTTTGAAGTTGCTCAGGAGTTTGGAATGTTAGAGTAACTCCCAGGGAGCTGGATTAGTGGGCAGGTGGTGCAGTCATGGGTATCACATACCTCTCCAATTTTTCACATGGATATTACCTCCATGTATATGGGATGCAAGTGTGTGCTTATATGCATATATCTTCCAGAAACTCCAGGCAGCTGTATTTTTGTTGATAATGTATATGAAACAGCATCACAGTCAGGTGGTGGGAAAAATAGTGCATTTCATGAATTTATGAAATACTGTATAAATATCCATTTACATTCTATGACAACATACGTCTGAAATTACTACTTTTTTTTCCTGTAAAATTATCCTTTCTACTAACAATGAACATTTTCACTTTAAAAAGTAGAAAGCAGGATATGTTCATGACATTATGACAAAAATGTATTATAGTCTGCAAGTTAATAAAGGGCAGCCATGTGATGAATGTCATTTAGTTCTCCTTTTGTCCCAGATGTCCTGGGTCCAGAAATTAAAGATAGGTTTTCTACACACTAGCGCAGGCTGTCACTGCTACATGTTTCCAGGCTCCCTGCGTGTGTGCTTCAAACCCACATACACATATCATGTCTCATGCACAGGAGATAGTACAATTGTAATTCTAGCGTCATGCTCTGTAACATTAATTCTTGCAGCCTGATTGGTAAGTTTTAATAGGGGCATTTTGTCTCATTTTGTTTTCATGAAATGTTCATTTTTGCTACTTCTTACTTTCTCCTTTTTCAAATTATTAACTACTCAAATTATTAACAACTCCCATAACTTCTAAGCAGTCTTCACTTGAAACCTGAAAGAAGTACTGAGTTCTTGTCTTTGATGGACACAGTTTGCATGTATCCTGGGCAGCAGGGTACGTGTGCTTGAATTGGCTGGTGTTCTGCAGACCAAGACAAAATCCATGTGGGAAGGCTGAAGATGACTTGCCACAGAGTTCACTGCTGTTCCCTTACACATGAGCAGTGCCTCCCCAGGTAGGGATTGGCATGAGAATGAGAGTGCGAGGCAGGTCTCCTGCCCTCCTATGTACCGTTTGGGGGTCATGTTTAGCTGGCATGTCTGGTCCTTTTATTCTTACAGTTAAGCCTTATAAAACAGCTTCCCCTTTTGTTTAATGGACCACATGAAGTCAAAGGGAATCTTTCAGTTGTCTTTCATGGTCTTATGTGAGGAGTCAAAGCTGTGGTATTTCAGCAACATTAGGACAGAAGTTTTCTGTGGCTGTGTTTCTGCTATAATCTCTCTCAAAGAAAAGAGGCTACTGTATGAAAACCAACATGACATGAGCAATGCCAGTATGAGGCTACTGAAGGAGTACTTTTTATAGCCATATACATGTTTGAAAGACCACTCTGACAAGGCCCAATCAGAAAACAAGATTACTTTGTACCTAGGAAGAACTTTCTAGGCTTCAAATGGAGCTTAAAGTGTTCATGATCTAAACTATGTGATTCAAGTGTCCATTAAAAAGGGGACATAGACTCATTGTTTCAGATCTTTTTATATTTCGAGTTCTTAAACTGAGATGGGGAAAGAGGTCTAGGTTTCAATGGATGGCTTTTCAGCACCATTCTGAAAATGTAGCTGTTATCATATGGTATACTAGGTTATGAGCCTAAGAACACTGATGTCCAGTCACAAGTCAGTTTTGAAAAGATAATTTGCATCAGTAAAATAAATTCTGACCAGAAAGTATGGCATGGTATACAGATAGTGTAAACATATTTTAATATAATTCTATTTCTGCCTTTACAAGCAATGAAATATTTTGAAACATAGTATCATGCATTAAAAAGTTTTGTTTGTTTTTTTTTAAAAATCAATAACTTTTTTATTCAGAGAAATAACAAAATGATCACTGTTTACATATAAAGCAAGAAATAGGTAACCAACCAGCACTGGTGCAGTATACATATGTGTAGTGTAATTTCTGTTGTACTTCAATAAAAACTCATCATTGATGACCTCATGGTTCATTAAATGAGTCATGCAATTAGTTTACTGCCATAAAGAATACAGATCACCTGCAGTATTGATAGTCTTGATTTCAGGGATCTTTACAAAGAACGACTAGACATACAGAAGTTGTTTATCTATGGACATCTTGTAAAATCACTCTTCGCTGGAGCTCTTCTTTTTTAAAAAAAAAATAATAAAATTCATCATAAATGTGCGTTTAAAAGGCCTGAAAGTTCCCTTGGATCATTTCAGTCTTGCAAACTTATTCATGCGAGGCCCGTTCATGTAAAATGGGTTGTTTGTAACCTCCTTTTCTCTTTGTCAGATCATGTAGGTGTAACTTGATTCTGAAATTACCATCTACATACTGCAGAATTGGTAGGAGGCCTAGAAGTGGTTTTGTGACCTGCACAATTCTTTGTAGTACAAAATGGTAGCAAACTGAGTTAGGGGCAGTACAAAAGTACGGTAAAAATGTTTGATTGCTGCTTAAACCTAAACAGGGGCATATAAAAACAATAATAAATATGTATGCAGCCCTCTAGTATGCTTGCTTGTACAATTTTTGACTGGAAAAGCATAAGTGAGTAATTAGATAATTGCTGCCTTGATTGAGCGTAATAGGAAACATTTCAATTAGGCTAAAACTACACAGAGAGGAAGTAGACAAAGGGAAACATTCCTTGTCATGCAACTGTCAGCCTTTGCCCACACTAAGAGATGGGATTAAGTGAATCTATGCAAAGGAAAGAAAAAGAAAAAAAAAATTTGGAGTAATTAGACTTGTACTTAAACAGTGTCTTCTGCTACAATTTCTTGATGATTCCAGTTTTGATAACATAGCTCTTATAAACCTCTTGGCTGCTACAAATTATGATATTAAATCCATGGAAGAGGTTAATTTTCTGCTTTTAAAAAAAGAGACAGAGAGGGAGAGAAAATTTTTCTCATTCTGCAAATTTAACATTTTTTCAGATTATTCTTACCTGCCCACAGTGTAAAAAGTGAAGTATGAGGTGAATATTTTTTCCTTGTGGAAAGTGCCTATGCGCTATCCCAAATACAGGAATTTCTCTGCAGGACTACTTGCATGTCAGGAGCTGATTCCCTCTTGGTGTAATACCTAATCTGGGACTGAGAGACAGCTGGGGCTGGTTTTCTCACGGGTGTCTCCAGAGACTTCAGCCATACCCACCGCTGTGTGTGACAGTGTAGCTCATGGGCATTTTGTCCATGGTAATGCCATCCTTGCATTCATACCAACAATTAAGAAAGATGGTTCTTCCACAACTGGCTGCTATGTTAAAATAAAACTGAACAGATGCTCTATTATCGTCTAATATTACCGCCCCTCCGAGGCTGCGCAGCCGCTGCTGCTGAAGTCACACGCAGCAATTACATAGCTTGTAAGTCCATTACAGCTCCTATGGGCCCAGAAATGCAGCTAGGGACAGGGAGGAGTGGGAGGACTGAGATGCATGAGTCGAGCAGTACATAGGAGGGTGAGAAGCATGTTTATAGCACGAGTACTGCTTTTCTCTTGTGAAAAAGGTTTTTCCCTGTTTTGCCTGTCTGGACAAGCAGCTGCTCAACAGCCATTTACTACCTAAGAAAGAACAACTATTTTCATCTAGCTAGAAAACTGTTAGGTTGCAAATGACTGCTTTTTATTCATAAATCCATTGTAAGACATTGGGTCCCTATGTTATGTTACTGTTAGCTTCAATAGTTTGTATTCATCTGTAATGGAAGTTTTCTAAGCTAAGCAGAACCATGCTGGTTTTAGTGCTCTGATCAGTGACTTTGAGAAGGACACCTCTGTGTTTGGAACAAAACTGATCTTAGGGATAAACAGTCAGTCAGGACGTGTGGCTTTTGGTGTGGGAATTGTGGACACCACTGGGAGAGGTTAAATTACCTGTTAAATATTTCATCAGTGTCCTAATGTAGTGTTAGGAGGTTCTGAGCTACTTGATGATTTGTCTTTTGGAAGCAATGCCTAATAGTGACAATAAATATTTGTATTTATCAAAGGTACCAGATGAGTCTATGGCTGTGCAAGGCTGTTCCTCATTATGGTATTTTATGATAGAGCTTGAAGCATCTAAATGATGAATGGAGGAATTTCACCTGTCTGAGGAGGGGTTAATTTCATCAGTTGGTGTATTGAAACTTAGTATTTAAGTTTGGGTCTGAAAATCTGAACCGTTCATATACCTTACTAGTAAAGATCCTAATAAGTACTCCTTTAGTAGGAAGAGATGTATGTGTGGCAGTTTTAAAAACAGTAAACTTTTGCACATGTCAAAGAAAAAAATGATTTCTAGTAAGTTTACGCCGGCAGCCTTGTATTTGGACACTGGGGTGGGAACAAGGGGATGCTGAGTTCCATTATGAATGGACTGCTGATTTCAAAGGGAGGTTTTCTTTCTATGCCAAAAATGAGAATGAAGCTAGCGTGAGTGTGTGCTCATCAATGAAGATAAGATAGTGATAGTTTTCATTTACATGTGCTAAAGCTTAGCATATAGCATGTTGCAGAAAGATTCACGTAGACACTAGCTTTGTTTTTTAGTATAATTTTCTGCATGCAAAAATTTAGTAAATATAAAATTCCTTTTTCATACACTAAAAATTAGATATAATTTGCATATCTTCTCATGGTGCAGCCAATAATTCCTTTGAGACCCTTGGGGAATTGTTACAATTGCTGCTGAAGCCTGGTGTCAAGTTTGTTTAGCCTAGAAATAGTTGGCCTGAGGTAAAGAACCATTGGAGGTTTTCACATTTGTAGTTATAATTTAGTAATTTATGTTTGCATGATGTATGACAAATTGACTAATGACTGCCCTAAAGAGAAATGCCAGCCTGGCATTTCATATGCAGAAATCTTATGGCAATATCAGGTGGACTGTCTACACTACAGGGCAGAAATAACTCTGCTCCGTTCTTAAATTTTATGTTTTAGCTAGGTACAGTTCCTCCTGTGATCTTTTTTTCCAGGAGCTGCTTTTAAATGGAGTTCTGCATTATGACAGAAGCTTGGCATTCTGCCAGAAAAGTTGGAAATGAAGGCAACTTAAAATAAATACTGGTGATACTTCTTTTTCTCTCTCCCTTTCTCCTTCTCTTTTTCTCGCTCTCTTTTTTTAAGGAAAGGCATATGTTCTTATCCTAACTTGTCCCAGTAGAGGGTCAATTACAACCAGTTGGCTGCAAGTCCAATCCAAGAAAAATACTCAGTACAGAAACTTCAGCAACAGGTACCAAGGGTCTCTAGTACAGTCAGTCATTCTCAGTACATATGAAATGTGAACATAAAGCCTATGGGTAAGATATTTTTAGGCCTTAAGTTTCCCATGATGGTCCAAAATGAATCAATAAATTAAAGCAGACATTTTTGTGTAGTTAGGTATTTTCCTGGATAACTCTTTAAATATCCACAATAGTATGAGATCTTTTATGTGAATCATGAGAATAGAACAATGTCTTATTTAGAGAAATGTCTTGCCAAATGTTCATGTATAGCCATATATTCTGCAACTTGCTCTTGTAGGGTCAAGTAAACATTAAACTATACAGCTAAATTAAAAAACATACATGTATGCATAATAATAAACATGCATAGAAAAAAAATGCACATGTGGTCTGTTGTGCTGATGTCAGTCCTCACATCCTCACACACACTGTGTCTTAGGATGGTCTTGCTGCAGTAGTGGAATTCACCTCTGGTGAAGTAAGTTTCTCCCAAATCAACTAAGGTAAGCATCAGTATATTGAATGTCAGAGCTCTGCCAGATTGAGATGGGAGCTTTGGCCACTACACAGGTACAACAGTGTTCAGACCAAGGCCAACATTAGTATTTGGCAGTATATTTGGGCAAGGATATTTAAAGACCAGGCAAAGTTTAGACTTGAAGCTATATAATTTATGCCACAGGCAAACCACAAAAGGAGAGGTAAATATTACTCTTTTTTGATGGAAGCATTTAATTAAGCTGGCCTCTCTTCTGTACCTCAGTAGTTACAGAATGAAGAGGGAATATGTGTCTGCTAACATTACTACTTATGCTGCCAGATTTAGAGAAAGCAGCAACACAGGTTTGAAATGGCCCAGTTCCACCTGTGTCTTTATTCAGGAGACCTTTTGTCTCAACCCTTGGATGCATTTCCTTTCTGTGGTGTCACCTGTGTGTTTCAGTATGTAACTCGCAACTATTCTTAGCCCCTGAGGTCCTAGATGCGTGTGATGGACCCACAACCGTGATGATTCTGTTGATATTTGAGTAGAACCAAAAGTCCAAAACTCTGAGCACAAAATGAGGAGTCAAAGCTTCCCAGCCACAGAAACTAATAGTTCAGTCCCTCTCTGTAACACATTCCAGACTGACTAAAACTAGTTAAAATATTTTTGATGGAACAGATTTCTGTATAGAAGATAAAAATGCAGTTTTAATGCAATAAAAAAGTTTTATGGGAGGAGCTTATTTTGATAACTTCTCAATAATAAGAATAGAAATGAGAGTCCAATGATTTTCTGAATTAATTTCAAAAATATACGGTTTTGGTATGATAAAATATTTTATTTTGATGGTTTTGTCTGGAAGTCTTTATTACAATGTGTGTGTTCAATATTTATATATAAAATTTACATAATTATTTCAACTTGTAACATTACATTTGATATCATAATACATTTTAAGTTTTTAAAAATAATAAAACTGGCAAGCTAGGAAATATATTTTTTTTTTTATGTTGGAAAACTGAATATCTTAATACTGCCAGAAGGAAAATTCAACATTATAGAAAACAAAATTAGTTTAGTAGTCCTAATATTTTTTTCTTTTGAACTTTTAGTCTGTGGAAATTGTTGAAATGTTCCTCTTCTTGACGTTTCCCTTCTCAGAAGTATCAAGTTTGCAACATAATGAAAATTCTACTTAGACTATCCCTACTGTCAAACACTGCAGGGAATTTGCCCTGTCTTAAAACTTGCCTCAATTTGTTTCTGGTGATACTATTTCCATTACAGTCTGTGGCTCTGACTGGTTTTCCATTTTTCACAAGGTATATTAGACCAGCTCTTTTGGGGTGCACTCCTGTATGATTTACTGCCAGGCTTGTCCAATTTGGATGTTTAGCAGTTGCTGATTTGTCACCTGAGGCTAGCAGAAGTTCACAGATAATGGTGTTTCTTTGTGTATATTTACTGTTCCCTCTGTTCCTCTTCCTTCTCATGAGGCTTCTATCTGAGCCCACAGGAAAAAAAAAAATAATTTAGTGTGTTGGGCTACCTGGCACTCCTTACACAAGTGGTATAAAAGTGCTTTTTGTTTGCTGTTGCTTTTCCTCTAAAATTAGAGCTATCCCAGTGAGGCTGACAGGTAATTAGGAACACGTAAAGAGGCATAGGATGTTAGAGGATTGCAATCGTGAGAAAAATAGATAACAGTACGTTTATCTTGTTAAGAAAAGTTATAAGAGGTTTTGGAAGGTTCACTGTGTGCAAATATGGTGTTTGAAAATGTCCTTTTCTCATTCAATGCTTAAGAGGGGTTTGACGGTTGCGTAATGTATGTAGTCAGGAGGATGCTTTGAGTGCAAGAGACAGATTCTTTTGTGCCACTGTCACCCTAAGGAAAAGAGGCCAAAAGGATGATCAATGTGGCATGAACTGAAAGAGCAAAAGTCATGAGCTACAGAATGGAAACTGTCCTTCAGTGTGGCTTGTGATCCTGTTATTAGTAAAATACATGCACATGCTGAATATGGAGGAGCTGAGAGCCGAGCACAAGGAATTTGAGATCTGTGCTGAAGAATTTCCTCCCAATTACCACTGTTAGCCAGGGAAGCTGTCTGAAATACAGGGATCTTGCCTCATGCTGAGAAGCCTAATAAAGTGTTTTTCAATGACATTTTCTCGCATAAACTAAAAGATGTCTTTACATCAACTTTACATACAACTTATGTAAGTTCCTTACATAGAAATGAGGACTCTGGCTATGAAATTATTTTCTCTCTGTTAGTTCAACATTGTGCTCCATCCTAACTGCTTAATGATCCATTTCCATGTACCTCCATGAAACACAGAGTTGTAAAACCAAGATTTCTTCTAAAAACAAGATTTTTCTTTTCCTTTTCCATTCTTCCTTTTTGTGGGGTCTCATTTGGTTGAAGAAGAAAGTAGCTGGCAATTTTTGCTTTGGTATATTTGTTACTGAAATATAGGGTCTCAGTTATAGTTTCTTTCTTTTCAAACTAGATGCTGTAGATCGGACTCATGCAGTGCAGGAGAATAGTTCACGTTATTAAAATATTAGTCTTAATGTATACTACCCAATAAGAAAATGAAGTGTAAAAGAATTTGTGGGTCATCCAGCACTCCTTCCTGTTGAATAATTTAAATCATTGCAGCCTTTGATTTGGCTAACTGCTGAGCATTTACAAACCAACATGCCATTGAATGTGACCACTGAGGGCCACCACAGAAGCTTTAGAAGGGAATTGTTTAATCTGAGAGAAACATGTATTTGACAAATGGCATGGTAACCAGGTCTTAAAGAAAGGACAACATATAACTGATGAGATTATATCTAGGAGAGCATTACATGCTACGTAATTCTCACTAATAGAAAAACAGCTTTGAGAATTTGAGTTTTATTCTGTGTGCTGTTGACAGAAAAGTCCACTGAAAGCTGGTTTAGTTCCCCTCTGTGCCGTGGATAGCTACACAAATTGCAAGGGGTGATGGTTTTAAACTAAAAGATGGTAGATTTAGACTAGATATAAGGAAGAAATTTTTTACAATCAGGGTGGTGAAACACTGGAACATGTTGTCCAGAGAGGTGGTAGAAACCCCATCCCTGGAAACTTCAAGGTCAGGTTGAACAGGGCTCTGAGCAACCTGATCTAGCTGAATATGTTCCTGCTTTTACTGCAGGGGGGGTGGACTAAAGGACCTTTAAAGGTCCCATACAACCCAAACTGCTCTATGATTCTGTGACATTGAACCATAGTCCAGCCTGTTGTTGAACAAGTGCATTTATAGTAGACTAATGCTCCAATATTGTTAATGGAAGTCAGGTAGGAGAGCTTGGATGCTTACATTTGTGTTAGTAAGTCTGTGAGAAGAAAATGTGTTGGTATTCTTGATGTGTTTTGGCTAGAAATAGCTGTTAGCATGTCTATTTAAGAAAATTTATAATTTGAGAGGGAAAAGCAGTCTACATGTTCACAACTTGATGCTAGCATGTAAAAATTGTCAGTTTGCATGCTATTTTCATACAGATAGGCATTATTTACTTGTAAAAAAATAATTCCATACAACAACAAGTACTAAAGCTTATAGTCAGTCATGCTGACACTTCATAGTCAGTATACATGCAATAAGATAGACATTCAGGAAACCTGACTTCTGTTTCTAGTACTTTCAAAGCCCTTCTATCTAACCTTGGGCAAAACTCCACTTTCCATAAGTAGAAGGAGTAATTTTTCATTATCTCAAGATCTTTTCTAATGATCCATTCATTTTTTGTTTATGAGGAATTTTGATGAAGCTGTAGCACTTGCTGAAAAGCTGTAAGTATATGAGGATATATCCTTTTCTTTGTTGGTTAAATGTCTTCTTTAAAATGGTTAATGCTCACAGTCTGTTTTTTTTAAGACTAGGAAAGCAATAAAATTTACGTTTTTTTTTTAATAAAATGCCGGATAAACTAAAAACTGAAAGGTTCTTATATCTTAAGTTACTACAAGACAAAAACGCAAATAAAGAAAATTATGATCATATTAGTTGTAATTAAAATCATACAAAACCCAATAAACTTCATTCACAGAGCCCATTGTTTTTAATCTTTGCCTTAGACTTCATTAAGCAAGCAGGCAGTCTGTCCTCATCTTTCTGTTCCTATAGTGTGCACTACATCCTGTCAGTCCTACAAAATTCTGTCTTTCCCTGTCTCATCTCTGCCTCCAGCATTTTTTGTCCTGATGTGGTCATGCCCGTGTGGGGAAGCTGGGACTGACTGGTTATACCATACCTGACTGTGCTGCCTAAAGCTTTCTCTGTATCTTAGGCAAGCCTCACAAGGCTATCATTCTTGTGAGTCTGATACCTGATACTTGTGTAAGGTTACACACAGCATCATTTCTTGAATTCTGTTTCCTTGCCTCTGCCCAGTGCAACATAAAATTTTCTTGTGAAGTACAGAAAACAGGAAAGGTTGCATATGTTTCAGTGCCCTGTAGAATCTAAGCTACATTTTTCCCCTGATGACATAGTTTTACACTAGGCAAGAGGAAGAAAAAAGTGAGGCATTGTATAGAAAGGGGAGCAGTGCATAAACAGTATGATTTGTGCACAATTGTTGGGTTAAGGATCACAGTTTTAGAATAACTTCTGCTTTTGTAGCAGGAGAATGCAGAACATAGCTAACAAAATGTTAATGGTAATTAAAAGAATTGAAATGAAACCATAGACACACAATGGTACAGAAATTAAAATATATGCGGATATTTCAGTAAACAGAATGCTGTTTTATTTTAGGATTCTTGTCATTTAGGCATTGTTTGCAAAGATAGTGCTTAGTGAAAAGGGAAGCCTCTGGTATATAAGACAAAGAGATAAGTGGTACATATGCTGACAAAAGGATGATGTTGCAATTACTTTGATTTAATACATTTTAGTGTTTGTCCAAGCTACTTTGTGAAACAATTTTCAATATCAAAGTGATAAAAAGAATTAAAATAACTTGTGAATGACTTGCAAGCCGTAAATAATTATTGGTAACATTTGCACCTCAATAAGCTGCCTACAGTGAACATGAGACTCAGTATGCCTTATATTAGATGTCTGTACTGTGCAAAACGACACAAATCTGCAAACGGGACAGCTATAGAACACCCTTGTGTTTGAGTTTGGCTGTGAACAACTAGCATTCATCAAGGGAGCCACTTTGTTAATCAACCTACATTTGCAGAACAGCAAGCTGTTGATTTCCAAAGTGTAAAAGACAGCAGAATGGGCAGCTACCAGTTTTTGGAAAAGGACTATCTTGGGGGTATGGAGCGGTAACATTGCAGTTCAGTATTCCAAAAAAGGATGAAATTGTAGTGGGAGTCTAGCCTTGGATGAAAAAAGTTGGGTTATGGTAGATGTGAATTTGATAGATTCAACCCACTTCTCTCTTGGTTACATCCATTTCATAAGTTTGAATTAGACAGGACTAATCTCGTATATCTCAAAAATTACCTGGAAGTCTAGCATAGGCATACGTAGAAGTTTTCTCCTCACCAACTACTTTTTTATTTATTTGCTAATTTAACTGCTCTAATTATCAAAGATCCATCATAGTTTGTAAACCTTGTTTCAAAGTCCTGCCTCAACACTGGCTTTTAAGTACTGCTGTAGAACTTTACATTGCCAGTGGAGAAAATCTCCTCTGCAAACACTCAGAAAGGAAGACAAAATCTTTATGCAGAACCAGACTTGTTCACAGCAGTCTTGAGTTTGATGGTTCTGGCTATGGATTCGTACTCTAAATGAGTTCCACAGTCACACTACTGTTTATGTGGAAAGACTCTGCAAACAAATTCTCTCCATAAAATCTACTTTGAAGATATACTTCTGTAGCAATTTTTTCAAAGTGAAACTTTCAACATTGTGGATGTAGGGAAGATCATCCCCAGTTATAGCTATGACTATTAGAAAGACTAGGATTGGAAGCTAAACTCTGATAGCATTTTGAGTATTTTGTTGGTAGCATTTTTGGGTGTATAGAAATAAAGCTAACACTGAGATTTTTGGACAAGTAAATACATTTTTGTTCTACTCTGAGAAAATTATTAGTTACTTTGTTTCAGCAGGAATTTTCTTTGCAGATGTTATTGCTCCAAACTTTGACATATAAATTGCACATTAAATGGAAGTTAGTGTCACCTTTCCTGAGAGCTGGAAAGCAAGCGCCATATTTTATGAAAATGCATTTCATTTCAAAATATCTTTTTTTATTCCATCTCCTTTAACTAACAATTTAAGGTAAGACCAAACCTCAGACTGCACGACATTATAAAACAGTAATGAAGGGAGTAAAGAGAAGAACAGAGAATTCAGCCATCATTCCAAGGCAAGATTATCTTTCCTGTTACGAGGTTATTAAAGATTATCTTTTCCTGTCTTCTACAAACAAGCAGACCTTCAGTGTCTTCTGATGGTAGTCTATATATCATGGTATAACAAAAGTATATCTGTGGGTGAGCTGCTTATTTTAGTAAAAGCAAAAGCTTCTTTGTGGAAACAAATAGTGCAGTCCCTTGTACATCTCAATTCTCTTAGTCCTCAAAATATCAAAATGAATCATTATGTCATTTTCTTATAAAATTAGGAAATAATACCTCTGTGCATTTGTAGATGATAGACTTGCAGACAATCATTTGGAGATAATTGGCTTTGCTACATCAATAAACATGTATTTACAAATTGTTTTCTTTTTTAGATTCTTAACTTCTATATCAGTATTCCCCAGTGGCATCTGATTTCTTCTTCCAAATCTTCATTTCTATCCTTGTTTCACTAACCTTCTTATTAGTACCAGCTGCAACTGCAAAACATCTTCAGAAGCAGGGCAGCAAGAGGGAAAAGATGGAAGAGCTAATAACATCTTAGTTATTTCCAGGACAGCCTTTGTTTTGGAAAAGGGTCAAGAGAAGATAGTATCTTACTTACCAAACTTCAGCATACTTATCTTATGATTAAATCTCTGACTCAGCTCCTAAGCCAGCAACTTTTGTATGAAGCGTATTTTCAGAAGGTTTGTATGTCAAACTATTATTTTTTTGCAATCAAAATTCTTAAGAAGAATATATGCTATTCAGTTACCAAACTTGGAGGGGCGAGGAGCTACAATACCAGATGTGACTCTTTAAAGAGCTAGACACATTCATCATCTGCTCACAGTGCGTTGGCTTCTTATTCTGCTTCATTGTCTCTCACTTGCGTATAGGTCTGAGGAGCATGCTGTTTCACAAACATAAATCCACATGAATTTAAGGTTCTGGGTATGGTCCAGTGTTCTCTGCCTCCTTTGGCAGCCTCCAAGGATAAGGAACAAAATAGATAGTATGTGGCCAATTTAATATGAAATGAATTTATGATATTGTATTTAAGTGACCAACATGTGATTAATTTCCTGGTAAAATGTTGCATAGAAACATGCAGCTTGGATCTGAGATCATAAGAACAGTCAGTGACCTTGCATATCTTCTTTGGGCTTGTATAAAGATATAAACTAGTGCTTTGTAACCACTGCTTTCATTAGTTTGAATTATAAGTTAGTGAAGATAAAAATAATGCAGAAGAATACGGATTTTTTAATTTGTAATTTATTTTTTCCTGTATTTTCAAAGAAATTTTTAAAAAATCAATTTTCTGTTTGTGATAGTGGAGTATTACTAGAAAGAAAAATTTCAGCATTTGTACTTTGTTTATTTCTACAGTTTGGGAGATTTTAATTTGAAAAAAACTTTAAACTGAAAAGATAGAATATTTACAAATAGAAAAGTGGCTAAATCTAACAGCCACCTAAATCATTTTAGGGGGCTCTAAATGTGCATTTCTAATGTTATAGAGCTGGCGAGTGTTTTTGCATGATGGCAGGAACAAGCAAGCAACAGCGCTAGTGTTCATTCTGGCTCCTCGTTGTGTTTCCTTCTGAAGCATTGACAGCTGCCTCACAGTTTGAGATTCCCAGCCGAGGCCTCTAAGACTAATGACTTCAGGGAAGAATTGAGCTTATATAACAGTATTTCTTATAGGCAATAAGGATGAGCAGACAGAACATTTTACAAATACTGCACAAACCAACAAAATTTGAGTCTGAATCAACTTGTATTGTTTCCAGTGATGCTTCCAGCTTCTAAAACATGTAAGTTAGCGTTATGCCTCAGTAGATCTCCAGGTGACTGGAAGGAAAAGATGATCCGATAGTATGTATACAGCAAGACTTACAGGAAGAGCATTCTGAAATGTATACATGTAAACTGATTATAAATTGCATATTTAGACCAATATTATATTAGATAAGTATTGGATGGGGGGCCAGAATATGCTTTGAAAGTGAAGCCAGCAACAATAAGTTTCACAGTACTCAACAGCAATAATATCTTAGTAGATGTTTTTCTATCCGTTATATATGTTCCATTGTGAACAAGAAATGCTCCATTTGTAACATGAACAGAAATCTACTTGAAGTTTTGAATCAAAAGTGGAGAGTATAAAGTTGAAGCAATAAAAGCGTTAGATGTATGCCAAATGATATTTTGTAATATGAGTATCTCACTTTAGAAATCAGTCATATTGGAATATGCCCTGTAATATTAAGTTATTAATTTCTTTCTCTGCATTTTGAGGCAGCAACATTTTTCCTTGTAATCAGGGACTGTCACATGGAGAACAAACATTGGGAAATTAGTTATTCTGCTCCTCCTGATAAAGCATACATGTCCACTTCTAGAATCTGTTGCAGAGAAAAGTTTTTGATCCCTACAGAATAAAGGCAATCACTGATAGAATTATGGCAATAATTGTCTGCATCTGTAATTCCATGAAACAAAGTTCTGTCCTTGTGGTGTATTCAGTCAATAAAAATATCTTCAGGAGCAAAGCATCTATTTCTTATCTCTTATACCCGCCTGAAGCAAGCCTAATACACACTACAGGGACAACCTCAAGCTTGCAAGTGGAAGTATTGTATAAATTTAGAAGAGTCATGATGTGTTTAATTACAGAAAAAGATAGAGTTATATGAATGTGTCAGAACAACCTGTTGTAGTCTTAATACAGTTTTGAGGATAGATCGTATAATGCACAGCTATAAGCAATTGGTAGTACCATACAAAATACTATTTAGCTGTGGTCATTTGCAGAAATAATACTGTAATTTTATTGTCTGAAGATCTAGATAAAATTGCAGAAAATAAAAAGTGATTGAGTGCATTTGTTAAGTTCTGTATTTACCCATAGATTCCTAGTAAAATACTACATTTAAGCCTTATACTTGCACTGAATTTAAAGACCTAGTTTTGCACATGAGTGACTTACAATTTTGGAAAAAGTAGATTGGCAAAATTGGGTAGAATAGTTTTTAGTCACTGAAAAACATTAATTTAGATGGCAGATACAGTATTTTTAGTGTTTTGGTGTCTCAGTGAATATTGTTAGAAGTTGTTGAGTTTTTTTAACCTAGTTTTGGATACTGATTACTGAACATGTTGTGGAATTTGAAAAACTGGCCCTAAAATATTTTTAAGCAAATTGTTGTTTCTTGCTGCCTATAATCAATCCGTTCACTTCTGATCTATGGGTGATGATTCAGCCTTCAACTAAGATTTACGAAGAAGCTCGTGAGTTGTCAGAGGACCAAGCTCTGGATATATAAATAAATTCTTACTTTCTCACAAATGTTTATCATGGCCTACTGTAATTCTGAATCATTTTTCTGTGTATCACTAGAAGGAGGGAGAAATAGAGAATAGAAAGAAAAGAGAGAAAGAGCTAGCATCAAAATAAGGGAGAAAGATACTAAAAGGCATTGGCAGAAAGAAGAAATGTTCATGTGATAAATCAGTATATATTAATTTTTATTTATCATATTGACTAGATACATGTGTGCACACATTGCTCTGCCTCCTATTGTAGTTTGAAGGACTGGCTCACATATCTCTCTGGTCTTTGAGAAACTCACAGATGGTAGCCATCCGAAACAAGCTGGGCCAACTTAATTTCCAGACTTCTCAAAGTCTCTTTTGTGCCTTCTGTACCTTAAAATGAGTCTATATTCTTCTGCAAATTTCAAATCCATATTCAAGTGTCTCTAAGGTCTGAACTTCATGTGATGTTTTTATATTGCACTACATAGCTGCCAATGCTAATGTAATTGTAGTAGCACTTCTTGGTTGTTTATAAGACAAATACAAGCATTAGAGCACAAACTGCAAATTGCCAAATTGGAAACAATATATTTTAAAAACTGCAAAAAGCTTACACTTTTCTTAACTCAAGTGGATTGTGAGGTTCTAAAGATAGTTCACCCCCACAGAAATCTTGTGGGGCATCGTTAAGGAGAGAACTCTTGCATAATTCTTGCCAACAACATTTGTGTTAAATCCTTCTGAGAATGGTTAATCTAGACTGATGGAAGAACACACTCAGAAAAAAATCTAGGGTATTTTCTAATTGAGCTGTTTGCATCAGAAGGCTAATGGTATCCTGGCCTGCATCAGGAGGAGTGTTGCCACCAGGTCAAGAGAGGCATTTTTGCCCTGTACTCATCACTGATGAGGCAGGCTGCACCAGGAGTGCTGGGTCCATTTCTGGGCTCCCCAGGTAAAGACAGACATGGGCATAATGCAGAGTCCAGCAAAGGGCCACCAAGATGATGAAGGGATTGGAGCATATGAGGAAAGGCTGAGAGAGCTGGGACTGTTCTGCCTGGAGAAGATAAGGCTTGAGAGGATCTCATCAGGGTTTACAAATATCTGGAGGAAGGGAGGGAGGGTGAAAAGAGAACAGTGCCAGTCTCTTTTCAGTGGTGCCCAGTGACAGGACCAGAAGCAATGGGCACAAACTGAAACACAGCAGATTCCCTCTGAACATCAGGAAACACTTTTTCACTGTGAGGGTGATGGTGCTCTGGCATAGATTGCCCAGAGAGGTTGTGAAGACTTCCACGGAGAAATTTAAAAACTCTCTGGGTATTATCCTGGGCAACCAACTCTAGGTGGCCCTGCTTGGGTAGGGGGTTAGACCAGATTATCTCCAGGGTTCCCTTCCAACCTCAGCTATTCTGTGATTCTGTCATTGTAAAGTACTGAAAGTTTATGTAGCAGCATTCTATTCCTTTCATAGTTTCTTGTTGTGTAAGGCCTGACTCATTTTCCCCCTGAAGTCTTGCATACTAGATTACTTTGAAGATCACACTGAAAAGGACTGTCCTATATTGACTTGACCTATAGAGTACTGAAAAAATTTGTTTCCCAGATCCGGTCCTTTTATTGGTGCTAATTCACCCAGGTTTTATCTCCAAAGCTTCAGGCCCCTACATCCCTGCTTCCATCTGTCTGATCTAGCTCAGTCAAGCTCATTCTTTGCAAATATCTGGAGTTTTGTCGTCTTCTTTTGTAATTAATTTAGACTATTTGTAGTTATGTGCCAGCATCTCTCATATGGCGCTTTTTTTTTTGAGTTCACTCTATTTGGAATGAAAGCAATCAGCATGAAGGTCCTTTAGTCTTTTTAGGATTTTTCTCTTTCCTGGGATAATGTGCATTACCTTCTGTACTTGATATTTTCTCCAGTGTGGTGGGAAAAGGGAAGAGTTTTGACTAACTTGCACCAGAAGGCTCCCAGGACATGACAGAAAGAGAAGTTCATTTTGGAAAAAAAGAACCTAATACTTTTTGTGGCATTTCCTCACATCCAGTGTTTGACTTTGCCCCAGGGACACGATAGTGTGTTCTTGGAATCTTAAAAGGCTATGCCATGAAATGGGGGCTGATAGGTCTTCAATGTGAGATGTCCAGAGCTGCCCAACATTGTTCAAGCTGCAGAATAGCTAAATGACTATCTTGTTGGTGAAATCAAGCACTGCTGTTGGCTGCCATTTCAAATTAAATAATGGAGTCTTTGTTTTTAACAAGTATATGTCCACGCTGTCATTGTAATAACTTAAGGGATCTGTCAGTGGTACACATCAAGAAGTGGACCAGCAGCATGAGTGTTGTAATCTCTGAAAATCTTCAATAAACTTATTTTGAACCTTTCTGGAAGTATCTCCCTGCTAGCTGCATTTCTACCCAAACCATAACATTTAATTACTCCAAAAGTCGAAATCTACCAGTTCATTAGTCAGTCTTAGAATGATTAAATGTGTTCTTTAATCATTCTAGATTAGTCAGGAACAATTGTAGTGTACAGATCACAACTGGGCAGTCTGCTAAGAAGAAAGCTTAACAAGTTGTTACTCCTTCCCTAAAATAGTAGCAAACAGGTGGTAGGTCAAATAATGTTAATGTCCACCCTCGTCCTCCACGGTTACAGGAACGAAATAGGTCTCTCCTTATATATATTGACAGGCATGTTATGAGATGGGACCAAAGCAGTTGGAAGAACATGGCAATTCTTAAAAAAACTGCTTCCTTTTCCAGGTATAATTTCAAAGGCGACTTGAAATGTCAAATTGCACGTCTGTATGTGGAGTATCTATGTAGCGTAGAGCTTTTTTGGTTAACTTTTTAAATAAGCTCCTAAAATATGAGATCGTGAGAAATGAACATTTCACTGTGGTGTCTCTACTGAAAAAAAACATTCACTTATTTATGTAGTTTGTTTCTTCAGACTTTTTGCAGTGGTGCTTGCTGTCCACTCTCTTACTTCTTTCAGAGCTTTGTCATAGTGTATAATTATTTCACTAAAATCACACAGTGTGCAAATCCATTAGTACTTCTAAAGTGTTCTGCCATGAAATTTTTTTAAAACTCACAGAATCACAGAATGTTAGGGATTGGAAGGGACCTCAAAAGATCATCTAGTCCAATCCCCCTGCCAGAGCAGGAACACCTAGGTCAGGTCACACAGGAACATGTCCAGGCAGGTTTTGAATGTCTCCAGAGAAGGAGACTCCACAACCTCTCTGGGCAGCCTGTTCCAGTGCTCTGTTACCCTCACTGTGAAGAAGTTCTTCCTCACATTTATGTGGAACCTCCTATGTTCCAGCTTACACCCATTGCCCCTTGTCCTATCATTGGATGTCACTGAGAAGAGCCTGGCTCCATCCTCATGACACTCACCCTTTACATATTTATAAACATTAATAAGGTCACCCCTCAGTCTCCTCTTCTCCAAGCTAAAGAGACCCAGCTCCCTCAGCCTTTCCTCATAAGGGAGATGTTCCACTCCATCATCTTTGTGGCTCTGCGTTGGACTCTCTCAAGCAGTTCCCTGTCCTTCTTGAACTGGGGGGCCCGGAACTGGACACAATACTCCAGATGTGCCCTCACCAAGGCAGAATAGAGGGGAAGGAGAACCTCTCTTGACCTACTAACCACTCCCTTTCTAATGCGCCCCAGGATGCCATTGGCCTTCTTGGCCACAAGGGCACATTGCTGGCTCATGGTCATCCTGCTGTCCACCAGGACCCCCGGGTCCCTTTCCCCTACGCTGCTCTCCAGCAGGTCAGCCCCCAACCTGTACTGGTACATGGGGTTGTTCTTCCCCAGATGCAAAACTCTACACTCGCCCTTGTTGAATTTCATTAAGTTTTTTCCCGCCCAACTCTCCAGCCTATCAAGGTCTCGTTGAATGGCAGCACAACCCTCTGGTGTGTCAGCCACTCCTCCCAGTTTGGTGTCATCAGCGAACTTGCTGAGGATACATTCTGTACCTTCATCCAGGTCGTTGATGAAGATATTGAACAACACCAGTCCCAGTACCGACCCCTGAGGGACCCCACTAGTCACAGGCCTCCAACTAGACTCCGTCCCATTGACCACAACTCTCTGGCTTCTTTCCTTCAGCCAGTTCACAATCCACCTCGCTACCTGATCACCAAACCCATACTTTACTCTGGCAAACTAATTCTCTAATCTCACAACTATCCAGAGTGTCATTTCTTATGATATATATTTTTAAATTAGTCTCTTTATTGGTAATATATTTTGCAATCTTCTCTGAGTGCTGTAGAACTGGTAAATGTGCCCCCTTTAAGACCCTCAGGATACATGAGACACTGCACTTCATATCTTCTTTCCGTCTCTCTTCTATAGTATTTAGATGGTACCATAACATCTTTGATCTTGTGATTGTACTGCACTTGTGTTGTTGAAAGATTTATCACACTACATAGAAGGTTCCATATAAATTGTTGAGGATTTCAGTTTTGAAATAAAAGTAGTTTTAGAAATGTAGAAAGCGCATCATTTCTTTGTCCATAATGATAAATACACTACCATGTTTTTAGTCTGCTAGATGGGATATAAGCCTTATAAGGAGAGGAAGGAGTAAGTCATTCTTGTGCACTGCCATACAGGTCCTTTAGCACATTCTTTGTGGTGTTTGGCTTAACTACACACGCAGAGAGTCTTGCCTGACATAGGTCCGATGGGTGAGAAATCTGGCTTCCTCCTGCTGAGTAATGAAAGGAAAAGACAACCAGTGAGTGGTTATACATATGTATACATATGGAGGTTATGCCACGCAATGGGGTGCCTGTCTCTGCCCTAGTCTTAGACGTGCTTGAATTGCTCCAGCCCTTTTTCTCCTCCTGTCTTGGCTTTCCTGTGCTTCACTACTGGTGGTCTGCTGTATACCATGCAGATGTTTTCCCCATGTTATTTCATGGCTGTTTTTCAAGTGGTTTCTTAGTAGAGGGGATTGGAGAGTCCACACATGGGAACATCTGCTCTAACAATTTTTCAAAGCAAACAGCAGATGGCATTGCTGCTTCCTTTTGATCTTGCAAGAAAAATCCCACACCAATAGTGTTGGTTTAAGTTTCAGGCTGCTTGGTAATGGTGTGCATGGGCATTTGCTTCTCCCTTTTCTTTCAACAGTAGCACTACTTGCAGATGTTTTCTGTGCAACTTTCTATTTAACTTTTTTCTTTTTGTGACCCTAACTCCTACTAGGTGTCATGATCTTTGCTTTTTTTTTTCTCTGCCCCTTCATGGGACTTTATAATTAGTGTCACATCATCATTACCAATTCTCTTTATTCATATGCAAATTGTAGGGAAATAGAAGGCTCATGCTATTCTTCAGCTTAGACTATTTCTGTGCTTCAGTCTCTGTATATAGTGAGTTGGGCACTTTATATAGATCTCCTTTACTACTTTTACTTTTTAAAGAAAGCTTTATTTCTTAAGGCAATTTCTTGGTTTTTAATTAGGATATTTCCTTTTTACTTAAATTTTGACATTCAGACAATCCATGCATTTAAGTGTATATGAAATTTGAAATGTTTAAATTTGTATGCTTTTTTTTTGTCATTTTATTTATCATTAATTGAAGTTTTAACTGAACTCTTTACAACACACCAATTCATGTTTTATCACCCTGATACATTTATATGACTTCCTGAGGTACTTTCTGATCAAATCTTACCGTACAGAGTGACCAGGTTGCTCTTGTTAATGCATAACAATGTGAGAAATTAGATTTGCTTTCAGGAGGTTAAAATATGATATGAAAATATCTTAGTTTATAGAGAAGGGAGGATGCAGTAGAATTTGTGTGATATGGGTAAGACAGTAACAGGGGCAAGAGCACAGTAACAGAAATTGAAGCAGTCTCTAGGGGCAATTCAGTCGAGTTTATTGTCAGCCTGGCATGGGAGAATTAGGAATGTCACTCCCCTCAACAACCCTGGAAGTTTAAGGGGGAGCCTTTGAGCACTCTGTCCCTTCAGATTTGTAAGACTGTCAATGGAAAGTAGAGTATGGGTGATTTTATCTTGTTTCTACATTATGCAAAGTTGTATTTGGTCATTTTAGATAGAGGCTAGTAAAACTCCTGTGTTGAAAACTCTATTGCATTTGTACAGGATCCTATTTTCAGCTCTTCTAAACTCAGTAAGTTTACTTGCACCTCATCCTTCACTTACTTATGCTGTACCACTGTCATTATTTTATTTCTGTTTAAACCTGAATTTTCCCAAGCAGTACATATAAATATTTTGTGTCTAATTTTTTATCTTCCTTAATACTTAATTTTAAATAATATCATACTTCAGGAATTTTAATTTTTGTTCCAAATATTCAGTTGGTTGCTGATTGTATATTCTTTAGAACTTCAAGATTAATTTGTCAGGAATTTTTTTGTTTTGTTTGTTTTTCAAAAATTAATTTTAAACCGCCTCTAAAGGAAGCAATCTAAGTGATAAAATGCACAAAACACTGGCCTTGAATATTCTGTGTTTTTTACTGGAACTTGATGCTCTATGTTCCACATCTCTTATAACTTGACATTGTAATTGAAACCAAGAAATAAGAAAAGGAAAACATGTTTTCTACATGTAGTTGCAAATGGCTTTGGTATATTTCTATTTTCTAGAAACTGGCAACTTAATTTTTTTGTAATAACTCAATTTCCCTATTGACATGAACTTACAGATAGACATGAAATAAATGCAGTTCAATTGTGCCTCATTTAATTGAATAATAAACACAATTAAAAAATAAAACTGGGGATCAAAAAAGATGCAATTTCAGCCACATCCTAAAATGGTTGGAAAATCGGCAGGTATCAAGAAAGGAAACCTGCATTATCTGTGTAAAATTATTCAGGAGGTCTCCAAAAAGATGCTTATTTAGCTAAATATATTTTTATTTGGTGCCATGAAAAATAGATCCATGCTAGCAAAATTAATTGACTCAATCAGTTAAAATCTAATTCCAAATCTGTTTGCAGCCCTCACTACATATCTCAGGACCTTACATTTTTGTTGGACAAAGAGGTTTTGCAACCAGTTCTGGAATACTTAGCTACTGTCTGACAGTAGTGAAATGTCCTTTGTAGAGGGCTATTCTATACCGTTTTCCTCTTGGTACCATAGGAAGAAAGATTTTGTTACTGTATGCACTGAGGGAGGGGCATGGCCTGAAGACTGATGTGAGAGAAGGATTTGTTAGCCATTTGAGTTGGGTGTTTTGTTTGTTTTCTTTTAAACAATGGCCTAGCATTTGCTGCTAAAGAAATGGTTTTGCTCTCAGCTGTGCATTCCTTCCAACAAGAAGGAGGATTTGTGTGCATTCACTCCAGACTTGCATCAGAGGATGCAACCAGGTTAAAACTACCCTGGCCAGAATAACAGAGCGACTGAAGTAGTGTATGGAGCTAAGGATATCACACTAGCTGGAAGATTTATAATAACATAGTTTATTTATGTTATAGTAGTTTTCAGAGCTGTTTTGACAAAATGGTGTTAAAAAATTGTAGGCTTTTGCATTATTCTTAGATCCTCACCAAGAGGGACTTATAGCTACCAGCTGCAAGCTAGATCCAATTCTTGTACCAGTCCTCAGAATGCTGTTTGCAGCTTGATGGGAAGCAAATTGTAATTCCTGAGGTTCCCATACTGCACTAAATTTCAGTAATAGTAAAGGATTTGGAGTTTTTATCTCTATATGTCAGATTCACCTCATTTTACTCTGGACACTAGACCTGTTTAAAAAGGTAAATCAAAAATAATAAAAAGGATTTGAACAAAAGAAGATATTCTTGGCTTTTACATTGGAATCAAAGTTATAAAATAGAGAATGGTATAAAATGTTTTTTTACTTGCCAGTGTTTTGCTAGTTTCTGCTTATGATTTCTCTGAAGTGTGTATTAACTGAACAAGACAAAGATTTGATTGAGTAGTATTCAATCTTCATAGTATTGTCATTCAAAACTGAGCTTGCTTTTTTACTCAAACCACACTTGCATGACCTGCTCTAGCACTTCACATCTTAAATGCAATTTCAAAATTGATTTCTAAAGTTAATCTTTTCTTTCCAAATTAGGATTGTTTCATTCTGGGAAGCCATCTAATCTGAGTTAATTCCTGCCATCCTACTTAGTACAAATAGACATATTTTGATAGTTTTAGTGTTTTTCTCAGTCTTAGTACTTACTGAAGATATTATTGCTGTTTCGTTGGACAACTCAATGCAATCCCAAGACGTTGTGTATTTACAGGTTTTTCCAATTGTGATTTACATAGAGTCTTAAAAACAAACTAAATTAGGGTGGATTTTTTTCCCTTTTAGGAACCTTGTGAAATCTTATTTTCAAAGTATAACTGGTAGGCTAATGATGTTTGGCTTTCAGACTACTTGTCAACATGTATGGTATTCACTTGCTGGAATTTCATGAAATGCGTAAGTCTATCCTTAAAAATCATTCTACTAGATTTCTTCTTGTTTAATCTTTGTCTTCTACTCATTCAGAATTCTTCTAACAGATAAAACTGATAATGAAATTTTCTCATTAATAAATTATTTGTTTATTCAGGAATCTTTACATAGAGTGGTAACAACTCTATGAGAAAACATTGACTTGCATGGTCTCGCAAATAGATGAAGTAATGAATTTTTATTCCATTTCACAATTTTTTCTTTTTTGTTCAGTTTTGTTTCTACTCTATGCTGATAGTAACTTAGTCTAATTTTGTATTAGTTTTCTAACCACCCAGGCAAATTTCCAAGAAAGGTAAATATTCTTCTGCTATCCCACCCACTAATTGTTTGGGGATAGGTGATCTTGGAATGAATATTCTTTCTGTCATTATGTGACCCCCTGCCATGTTTTATTCATATGAGGAACAAAAAGGACATTTACAGTCCATTTATGTGTGAGTGTAAAGGACAAGTGGTAATCTTGCCATAGTATTTTAGTGTGCTAAAGTTCTATTTTTGGTGTTTAACACAATTAAGCAGTGTTCTGTACAGAAGACCTAACCTTGAATGTTAACAGGTTAGCTGGACTTCCAGCACTAACATGAGCATGCCAAGCATTTATATCATGCTAGAATACTCACCACTGTTGAAGCTAAATGAAAATTTTATTCTATAGATAGTCCATTTGAAAAATTAATAGGAAATCAGAGGTATAGGAAAATGGGAAGTTACTGTTATCCTGGCTTGCAAAATTTACAGAAAAGAAGTGGACCTGAAAAATCATCAATCTTTTCATTTTGTTGCGATGTATTCATTCTAGAGGGAAGGACTATGGCACTGTGAAAGGCATATGCTTGCACAATAGTATTATGACACATATGGAATCTGTAGCAGACTGCAATTGGGAGGGGAACACAAAAGAGGAAAGGAACATATGAACAGCAATGGGAAAAGTAAGAAAAGGAGGGCAATCGGAAGGAAACAGATAAGGAGCAGGAAGAAGAAAGGTGACACTCTGGTGTCAGCAAGGACAGGAGCAAACAATGATAGGATTTGTTTGAAGGAGCATGGTATCGTGTCTTCTGTTTCACAAACTCTGGTGGGAAGGTATGGTTTAAGGAAGAAGTTAAACAGAACAAGTAATTTGCTGGCACCAAGTCCACAGATGTTGGAACAAAAAATGCAGGAATGCATTTGATTAGCAGGACTTGAATAAATAAGTATTGTAAGACTTAATTAATTGATGTCTCTAGGACACTGTTAGGGTGTGATACTCTGCCATTCTCCAGCATTGTATTTTAATATTTCATTTCGCCACTTGGGTGCAAACAGCAGGTTTAAACTATTATGTGTTTATGTTTTAATGAATAAGATACAGTACTTGGTATCACAGCAGAGTGTCAATTCCTTTGCCAGGAATCTAACATTTTGTTTATCGTATGTTCTGTAGCTGTGCCTATGTACATAGTGTTATGCCATCCAAAAAATAGTCCCTATCTCAGAGGCAAAAAGTTTCTCTATCAGTACATTTAATGGCATCAGGTCTCTCTGCTGGTGCTGTATGAAAAAGACAACATCCCTGAAAGCTTTACATTCTCACATTGTTGGAGCTTCTAAGTTTTGTCAGGTGTTGGTGACTTGGACCTAACACTGAGTTGTAACTCAGGAGACAAAACAGTTGGAAAACTTGGAGAAAGGCTCTAAGGGTCAGTGAAATTTACTGTGGGCAGCTGCTGCTTCAAAGCAACTTGCTATGCAGAAGCCTATTAAGAAGTAGTAGGTTACTTTCCTGCCATTTCCCCAGCATGATGGATGACGTTCTGAAAAGTGAAAGGACTTCCTGTGCCACAGAGGTTTTCCTTGTGACTTCTTACTCAGACCCAGTTGCTTTCAACATACTGACTATACTTCTATCTAAATACCATTATGAATCTCTCTAAATAAAGTATTTTCCGCACATGATGCTAAAAGGACTTTGTTCTTGTTTACGATAGGTGCTTGAATGCCATTATTTACAGATGGTCCTATTTATAGTCTAAATCATCTATTTACAATTCAAAACAGCAATAAATTCTTACTAGAAATAGGTTCAAGCTGCAGAGCTCATAATTGGAAATTCATTTTTCCAGAGTTTTGGTGTGCTTAGATTTTGAAATTTAACTTCTTACTATAATATGAGTCAAAAGCACAGCTTAGAACGGTTTTGATTTTCATAGTATTCGTATGTAAAAGTCTGTGTTTGCGTACCTCCTAATATCTAATTTAAACCTATTAAATCAGAGTACACTTAATTTAGGATAGGGTAAATTCCTTGCTTTTTAATAACAGTGTTCTTTAGCAAGATGAACACTTTTCAAAAATATGTGGAACTGTAGCAAAAATCTACATGAGATCAGCTATGATAGGACATATTATGACCCAAACTACTTGATGACCCTAATTAAGATACTTCTCTTCCATACTTAAAATAGGGAAATGTAAATATTGATGTGTCAGTGAAGACATCGTAATTGTCTGGGTTTGAAATATTTAATTTTGTATATATTACAGGAAACAGAACATATTACTAAAAGAGAAAAATGCTTTCCATGGGATTTTTATCATTAAATTCAAATATGCTTGAAGAAAATGAAAAATGTCCTTTTAAATTCTAAATGTTTCAGGATAATAACTGCGGCCAAGTCTTCAGCAGAAGCTTTTGCTGGAATTGTTTAGGAATGTGATGAAAGGAGGCTCATGTAATCCTGCTGTGTGTGTCTCTCTTGCTTTTTGCTCCATCCCCTTCATAACTTTTTCACTCTTTTGCCAATCTTAACCAGATCTAGCAGAGGGGGGAAGCCTCAGAACTGTTCAGCTTCAATAAATTCTGTGAGAACAGGATGAGATAGGAATGCGTGTGCTGGCTCAGAGCAAATGTCCAGTGAGCTCTCTCTTACAATGGCCATGAGTAAATGGTTAGGAAAATCATACCAGAACAGAGCAAGTAAAGACTGATACTTCTTCCAGTATATTTTCCCAACTTCTGGCTATCACATTATGGGCTTTCTGCACCCCATCTCTGTCAATCAGTTCAATCTCATTTACTTGCTGACTGACAACAGGCATTATTTGAGGTAGCCTTGTGAGATACAACTTCCTTCCATGAAAGCTACGTTGTCTCCTTCTTTTATAGAATTTGTAGCACATGGAAAACCAGGATATTCTTTCTATTCGTTTCTTGGGTTGTGTCTGGTACAGAAGTTAGACGTTTGGTTTTTTTTTTTCGAGTTCTGCTTATCCTCCCTACAGTGCACATATCTTACTTGCTGCTTCTTGGTATCATTCCTTCAGCTTCTCCGTGCATTTTTCCAGTACGTAATTGGCAGGAAGAAAAATTGCCTTTTGTGTCCCCCTTTCCTCCTCACTTGTGTTAGTACATCTCTTTGTATAGCCACACCAGTGAGAGCAGAAACTGCTAAATCTGAAATCCCAGGATCGCAAAACACCCTTTTGTGTTCAGCACTACTTCGTTGCTTTCTTCATGAGTTTTTCTGGGTTTTTTATTCTTTCTTTTATTGGTGGGCAAACTCACACAACCAAACATCTCTACACATGTTTGTTTGTATGTGCTTGTGCCTGGGCTGAAGACTGCTTTCATTTCACCTGTCTATTTACTTAAAAAACCTAATGACTCCCTCTACATTTATGGTGAATAAATAGTGACTGTTAGAAAAATCCACTTCAGTAGCATCTATCCCAACCCATAAAAACAGTTTTGCGAGTTGAACTAAGGTTTGGACTGAAATGTGTTTTGCATTCAGTTATGCCACTTTGAGATATTTTTGCTGTTCGATTGAGGTTCTCTGTTGCACAGACTTGCTACATGGCAGCTCACCTGTACGTTCCCGTGTTCTTTGCTGAAAAAATCAGCCCAGTTACTTAAACAGTTTATATAATATTGTGTCTCAGCTGACCAACAGCTAGCTATTGTGGGAAAGGATGGTCTTGTTCCTTTTCCTTCCTTAGATATATTATTTGTTCTTTAGCTGTAGAGCTCACCTGGCTCCCAGTGACCTGCAGAGTTCCATGGTGAGCCAGTTCAGGGAGAGAAATCAGATTAATTTTTCCTCACACTTTTATAAAATAATTTTAGGAAATATCCAGGGAACTACAGAGGAAGGAATTTGGCATCTGTGCTCTGCAGATTAGCAGAAACTAGAATCAAGTCTAGAATTAGTAAGTGTATGGACAGCATCAAAATGGCCATAGCAAAGGGAAGTCAAATTATGGGAGTTCAGAGGGAGTCAAAAGAAATGTGTACAAAGAATGAGATTCCTCACCAAAGGTTGTTTAAGGAACTGCCATAGAATAAGGAAAAAAATATAGGTATTGGGTAAATAACTGAACAAAAGGAAACAGAAACTAAGAGTAAATGGTCAGTTTTGACAGCAAATGGAGATTGCCAGTGAGTCTACTCAAAAAAAGGGAGGAACAGTGAGGTGACAGTCTGTGGGTAAAACTGTTACAGAAGGAAATTAAAACAAGGGCCAACTATAGAGAACTGCAAATGGAGTTTACAAAGTGTTGAATGGCTTTGTGATAGAATGTCACATAAAATCAGTGTAGGTTAGTGTAAATTATAGGTGGGAGAGGGGGAAAAATCCTAGCTTTACATATGAAAAGACAGACCTTGAGACATCTGTTATCACTCAGTAGTTAGATCTTGGGCTTATAATAGACATATTTCTAAACAGAAGTAGAAATATTTGTATTATATTCCTTTAGCAAAATAGGTAGATAGAAATAATAGTCCTGCAAAAACATTAGCTTAGTATCAATCAAAAGAAAACAAATCCAATGTTAGTAATTATTTGGAAGGGAACAGAGAACAAAACAAAGAACAAAATTTATGTTTCTTTGTACAGCTGTTTTGTTACCGTATTCTGAAGACTGTAGGCAGTTACAGTCCTTCTCTGTCTCTATAAAGATGTGCTTGAGCTTGGCCAGATTCTGGGAATGGTGGCAAGGCTCACCGTGAAGCAGTATTCATACACAGAACATTTAAACAATTCAGGACCCTCTAGGTTTGTAAAGAAATCCTGAGAAATATGAAATACAGAAGGAACCACCTCTGTGTGGGGAATCCCTCAGCTGTAAATTACTGAAGTCTATTGCAGGGGGGAAGGGAATCACTCTGTTCTTAAACCTCCCAAATATCTGATGTTGGGTACCGGGCTTATGATTGCATGGTTTAACAACCTGAATTAGCCTACATTGTGGTCAGGTTATGCAAATGGAGAAGGAGGAAAGACAAACACTGTCCTCATCCTTATTTCATGCACTGATCCTCCTCAAGTGTACTGCCTTTATTCTAGTGTGTGCTGTTGCAGAATAAGCCTATGTATACCTGAAGTTAAAAGCGGAGTGTATCAGTGGTTTGAAGTTTTTGCAGTCATTCCTTAAAATGTGCATTGAAACTCAAGAAGTTCAAATGATACTTAAATTGGAAGGAAATCCAAGTAGTTTACGACATGGAAAGCTCAATTAGGGGGCCCAAACAATGCTGCTTTTTCTGGTCACATGATAATGTAAGCGTCCACGTCATTACTGCAAAATCATAGATGCATTTCACATACAAAATTGCTTTTTAGAGGCATATTCTCTTTTTTTTCACCCAGCACCTTTATTTCTTTTCCTGCTATCATATGAGAGCAGAGATAGCAGCTCTGCATGCTCTTTGTGTTCCTCTCTAATGCTCAGGAGGCAACAGAAGCAGAGTTGTGGCCACATTTACAGATTCGCAACACCAGTGTATGTAATTGATAAAATGTAATCTTTTTAAAGAATACTGGTTGTAGTAGCCATATGTGCCGAATCATTTTTAGATCTATCTTTATTCTGGCTTCGTGCAGTATGTGTGGAAGCATACACAGGGCTGCTTCTGCATTCCCACATGTGCTTTGTGTGCTTTCCTATCCATAGGGGCTTGCTGTTTTCCAAATTAGTAGAGAATCTGCAACACACATGCTTCCAGAAACTGTGTTAAAATATGCTGATTTAATACCACATTCCTTTCTGATTAGGAAAACTACTTCCAATGAACTATCCCTTAAAGATTTTTATCAGACATTCGAACTACTGACTCTGCTTTTATATGCCGCTTTTCTTGGCTGTATGTTACCTCATTCAGACATCTTGTACAAGGAGATTAATTTTCAGCTTGTAGAACACTGATTTAAAAGTATTCCCCCTTTTATATTAAACAGAGAGAACAGCTCATAAATTAATGCTTATTTTGTACTATTATCAGAGTTCAGAGTGCCTTGAAGGCTATGAGCTGCCTTCATAAAAATTTACTCTATTAAATATCAGTCAGGCACATAGACATAAAGGCTATGTGATGATCAGTATTTTATATAGTGGAAGTACACAAAAGCTATTGTAGTTCCAACACATTGAAGAAAAATTAAAATAACTAAGAAGAATAGAAACTTAAGACAAAAGGGTTAATTCAAATAACTTTGACAGTGCAGATGGTGATTCTTTTCAGTGGTGGTCCCAGGCTTCTGGGCCTTCAGCAGTAAAGTTTTGCTCCTCGTCCTCTTTCCATCTGAAGATATCCATCCCTCCCCTTCACCCTTTCTGGGGAAGCCAATCTCCAACAGCATAAGACTGCAAGACCTAGACCTTGCTCTGCCCTGACTCATACAAAGGGCTATGTGTAACATTAGTTTCACAGGCAAAGGTCTTAATTTGTTTTTATTACCATGTTCTACAAAAAATCCAGTGTACAAATAGTTTTCAAAAGCAGACTTCCATAGACGTCACATTATAATAACTTGGTTTGAAGGTTAACTGTTTGAATGAGCTGCTGAAGTGGTAAGCTTTTATTACAGAAAAGAAAATGATTTTTAAAAATTTAAAATCAGTCTCATCCCTTGAATTAAATCTTTTGTAGAGTTAGAAAATCTTCAGTTCGGGAACCCCTTGTTTCTTCTTCCCTAGGTAAGAATAGGGAGGAGGATGTTTCCATAGGCATTTTGGTTTTCAATAGTTATGTCCTTGTTTGACTCTCCTGTTCATTACTGTTCACAACTTTCTTCCCCAATCCCATCAAGATTTTCACACACATTGTCTCAGAAATCTTCACCTTCACCCTGCTTCTGCAATATCGTGTGTGATCACCAACAAAGGTATGGGCATTTCATTCACACCAGGGAGAGGACATAAAACAATTCATCCTTGGATTAACACCTGCCCCTTCAATGCAAGGTGATGAGTTTCAATCACTAATGTTAATTTCTCAGCCATTGTTGTAGAAATGCTAGAAGCCAGCACAGCATGTGAGTAATATAATATAGAACGCTGCTAGTATAAATGATAGCTTAGCTGTAGAGTTGGTGAACAAATGATTTGCTAGTGTAACCTAATACCTCCGGTCTAATTTGATGCTGTGAGAGGCCAGAGGCTGAAAGGAGGCACAAATACAAGATGTGAATTTTGGTTTAATGCAGTGTGTGATAGCCACAGATGGCTACACTTGTAGACAAAGCCAAGTAAAAAGAAATAATAACTTTATGGACTGGAGACATTTTGCAAGGTTTTTACTGCCTAAAAAAAAAAGAAATTTCAGGGTGCAGGCCAGAGCAAAGAGGTGAAATGGGAAGCATGGAAGAGCTACACAAATTATTTGTATCAAATATTAAATTTAGTTTAATTCAGATCTGATGCTTTAAAGAATCTTACTCTGTGCTTATAAAGGGTGTGACCATTTACATTTTGAAAATCCTGCAATCTTCTTTTTATAGCCAACCATTTCCATTCATCTAGAAATGCTCTAAGGATTTTTAATTTTTTTTAAAGAGTAACCTAGTAAGTTTTCTTTGTTCCCCAGTTTCTGTGAGTCTACAGGACTTCAGTTTAGTTGTTAATTCCTAGCTTCTTCAGAACATAATTCAGAGTCACGCTCCTTGAGTGGAGTTATCCAAGTTACCAGTTGGTGATTTCCCTGTTGGATGGCTTGATTTAGGGTCTCTTTAGCATTTGTCACCTTACTTTTTGGATCTGGAAGCTCTCTGGGTCTTTTTTGCTTCCCTGGAGTAAAATGAGAGCAGGAAAACTCTCCTATTCCTCCTGCTTGTAGTCAGACACTCGGGGAACTCAAGAACTGTGAAGCTCTGTGAATTACATCTGTATACGCATACATGAGGAGTCCTTGGGCTGTCTGGCATTCATTTGTTAGTGATTACAGGGGTTAATCTTTTAATGTAAAGATGCTAAGAATTCAAGAGATGACCAAATGCTTGAATCTGTATTTGAACAAGGAAATTTTGGTTCCTTTCCAAACCTTCTGAATCAAACTGCAGGGGTTCCTTTTGTGAACTGAACCCTGCAGGATTCACACAGCTGTAGAGAGAAATCTAACACCTAGTCCAAGTGAAACAATTCCAGGATCCAGCAAAGAATTCCTGAACCACACAAGCCATGAAACTTGCTTTCTGAAAGTCTTGGTTTCTGTTTTTAATATTTATGTAATGTATCCATTTATTGTCTGTGTTCTTGCTACCCATAAGTGACTATTCTTTACTTCCGGACAAATCATGAAACCTATAGTAAGGTTTTCTTAGGCAAACTGTTCTTGAAGTCTATAGAAGCTGGAATTTTGCTCAAGTAAAATCTGAATGAGGGTCTCATGTTATGACCTTTAATGACTTTTTAATAAAACATTTACAGACATTTAAATAAAATTAGTACAACTGTGACCTGTGTCACCATTCATTTGTTCAGAATTCTGCTTCCTTCATAATGAGGGCCTTTTAGGTTACAAAGTGTGGACTGAAGAAACTGTAGATGGTTAAAGTGGGCCAGAGTAGATTATCGAATTAGTGATGTAAAGGAAAACATAAATAGAAAACCTAGCTAGATTACAGGAAATCAGATGCACTTAAATGATGCACTTGGAAAATGCATATTTTATGTCCTGTGCCTGTCTTTATGTAGCGGACAGACTGAACTCGAGAGAATAGCTCTCAAAATCATGTATGTGCACTTTTATGCTGTTTGAAGTTGAGCTATAAATGGAAAATAATCTCTTTTCTTTGAAACACCATTGCCTCTCCGACCCTGAAACTTGTGTCCTTCTTACTGCATGGTAACTAAATAACTGATAGCATGTTTCTGTTATAATGTATTTTAGCTCTCAGACCTCAAGTTCACAAGCAGTAAACTGTATATAAATTAAATTACTGAAAATTAGGAAAGCACTATTTAGTGGTAGAGTTCTCTGATGAAACAAGCACTGCATGTCTTCCCTTATTTGGCTCTATTTTTTTCCCATACATCCTGGTGATGGGGAATCCACAAGCATTTATGCAATTGTTCTAAAGGCTAACTAATACTGCTATTAAGAAGTGGTTCATGTCTTCTTCTAATCTATCTAGCTTTGGTTTCCAGCTTTTTGATCTTATCATACCTTTATGCGCCATGATGAAGAATCCTTTATTATCAAACATACCATCCTATATGTACACATGAAACCCAACAAAGTTTCAATATCACATTAGAAACAATGTGTAGTGCAATGTACCTCAATGTCATAATATTATTAAAAATCTTTTGTTTGCTTTGTTTTAATTTGGAGCATCTTATAGGTGGACATTGTTGGTAACTGTTTTTCAACAACTTTTGTGCAAATAAGTTTCTATATTTGTCACCATGTTATAACAAAATAAATGAGACACACACTGTGCAGTTCCGCCAGGCCTGGAGCAGACATGGAAAAGATATAAACGTGTCAGTATTACAGGAGGGAAAATACATAAATGCACATGGTGACTCTCTTAAGTCTTGGGCTCAGTTTGGTACTAATTCATTTTGGTGACATTTGGAAAACTTCTCCCAACATTAATAATAAGTTTATAGTGGGGAGTAATTCTGACAGACACAGTGTTGAAATAAAAACTTGAAAGAATGTCCGTCAGATTTTACAGGTGCATAGAACATGCATTTGCAGTTGATTGATGATCTTTTTGTTAAAGATTGACATAATGTTGAATGGAATGTTTTGTTTATGTATGGTGGTCTAGTTTATTGACCAGTACCAAAATGTATGACCAATCTGGGACTTCATACAATGTCTTTTTCTTTCTTTCTTTCTTTTTTTTTTCCCGGAAAATTTTTCTGTATTTATCTTCTCTTCTGATCATCATCACACGCATGCACTAAGTATGATTTTATTAAAATTGTGATTTGTATTAAAAATATTCAATTGAACTGAAAATTTTAGATGAACACACCAGAATTTTAAGCAATATTGAGAAAAAGGATCCTGGCAATGACCTTCTGGGCAAATGTTATAGAACTTCGTTTCCTGCAGTTTTTACTGAAAATGAAAATAACCATTGGCATGTAATTTGAATAGATGTCTCTTCTCTTTGGAAGACTACTTCTATTGAATTTTTCTTAAAGAAAAAACCTGAAAAAAGTATCTGAAGATGTCTACCTCTAATGATTGGAAGTGGAAAATCTGGAAAGATGGTGCCACTATTTATTAAAGAAATTGGTTTGTCTCTTTTATAAGATCAGATCAGTGGAAACAGGGATGTCTTTAGCCTCATTTGCAGTTCAGAACTGGTTTTAAAATTATGAAGATGTATGCACTCAAAACCATTCTTGAAATCCATGTAAAACTTAAGCTTCCATCTTAACAGCATCATGTAAGTTTCTCTTAGTTGTAATAAATGTGAAATGAGAACCTTTTCAGTTCTTCAGTCAATTTTATTAGCTAAAGTTGGTGTCTACATATCTTTCAGTCACATCTGAGATTGACTCCAAAAGGGTTTTTGCAAAAGTTAGTTTTTATCTGCAAAAACAAGTAAACTGCAAAAAACAGTGTGCCTATCAAATTGACAACTGGTAAGTGTTGCCAGTGAATTTTCTTGGTTTTGTGATATATTCCTCCAGTGAATACTTTGATTTTAAATAAGACTCCATGACTTTTGAAAAGCTTAGTTTGGCATATAACTTCCAAGTTCAGGAATAATTATCTGTAGTTTCTGCTATTTATCACAAGGCAGTGCAGGTAAACGCTTCAGTATTTGCACTCATTTGAATATAAGAACCATCATTGCTATCTTTTACTTTTCTGTTATTCCACAAATCTAAATCCAGTCTTGTATAAATAACATGGAACTTGAAAATATGGAAGCTGGTATTTTAGGACCAAAACAGACTCCTGTGGTATACTGAAGTCAGAATGCTGGCAGGGAAATAAGTCTTTATCTGACATGAAATTACTTATTAAAAATATTTCTGTATTGTAATGTTGTTTTAAATAATATGCCACCTAAGAAAGTATTTTGTATATAATAACTTTAAGAAAAAGTACACGCAGGTAGATATTCAGGCCTTTCTGTGCTAGGAAATTTAAACATACATCAGGTGTGTATGTGTCAGAGCCCATTGGAAAACTCTATGTCATGCAATTCAGAGCAGACCTGGTAAATCTATTCATCATGAGCTGCAGACCACCACAGTGTTTGCAGTGCAAAAAGCTAGCCTTTCTTTTCTGGATAATAAATGATCACAGAACTGGAAATGAGTCAGACCTTTCAGACCAGCCAAAGACAAACTATCTTTGATTCCAGTCCTCTTGATTCACCTGTACATATTCCATGTATTACTCAGGTGTTAAGCAGAAGTGTTTTTTGTCTTCCAGGCTGAATGGCCCTTTAGTTTAAATTAGGGACGTTCACTGGTCTTCCCTGAGAAAGTAAAATAAATTTGCTAGTGGTTACTAGTTGTAAAAAGCTGTTAAAATACACAAGTTCTGCCTCATTTCCAGTGAAATGCTGTGACTTAAGAACACTCGTTTATTGTTACACAGTATGCTGCCAGACAGTCCAGGTAGATGAAACCTGATTCTCCCTCTTACTGCTTTAAGCATTTCATTATCACTTGTGGGTTGTTTCAAAAGACAAGAAAAATATAAAACTCTTTGGAGTGAAGTAGTAACTTGCAGCTGAGATTTTTTGATGGGTTGTTGGGTTGGGGTTTTTTTGCAATAAATTGACTGCATTTGACCTTTGACTCCTGAGGACCTTATGGTTCTCTATTACTGAAGAAATAAGTTTCCATAATGACAGTGCTATCAAAAGTGAGATGCATAAAAGAAGCTGTTATGTAATGAAACATGAAGAGACACACGTGAAATATTAAAAGCCTGACTGGGCAAGTCAGCCTGTGTCAACGGTAATGCTAAGAACATCTATCATAGCAGAAGCTGTGCCCAGTCTGTGATACCCTTACTGCAAGCTCGGTATGTAGTCAGATTGCTGAAGTGGAGTCCTTTTTCACTGACCTGTTACAAGCATATGAAGTGTTAAATGTATTTGTAGACAAGCTGTCTGTTTGCTATATCTAGACAGTAAACTGTTATTGATCGATTCTTGCCTTTGCTTTCCCAAAGTAGTGATTTCTTATGAATGTTTGTATTAATTGTATACCTTCAAATTTTAGCCCTTGTGCTTTTTTGTTCTTCTAATGGTTGTACTAAAAACTTAGGCACTAACAATGGTGGGAAATTGCAGAAATCACAACTATTTCTTTATATTTAAGTTAAATAATGTTTTTATGGGCTTTTAATTCATAGGAAGTTATGTCTATGTTGAAACAGAACATAGAAAAGTTCATTCTTAATTGTATTTGCTTGGTATTCATGCTTGTCATCTCCTAAAGTGATGATGCTTCCATTTCCCAGGATGCAGCTGCTTTTAGGAAAGAATAGAAAGCCTTGCAGACATCTGCCATTTACTAGATTGCTGATTCTGATTTAAAGGTCTTAACACTAGTCTTTGATCACATTGTATGTTAAAAAAAAACTTAGAAAAGGCAAGTGCATTTGAGTAAGTTTCACAGTGAATTGTTAAAATTAGTATAGGTTAATTGTGGAATTAACCTAGCTGAAAGAAGTAATTTTGCATTTACAACTTTCCTGGTGTCTATGTTAGTGGTTTATACATTTATCAGCTTGTTAACAAGTTGTTGGGGTTTTCTTTCCTTTTTTTTTCCCTTCTGTTTTTTAAGATGAGATAGGAGAATTTTAAAATTGCATGTAACATAAATCCTTCCATTTTCAACATCCTGTTTTCTATTTTAAAATGTGTTAAACTCTGCAGCACTTATTCCAACAAATTCTGTTTTGGAATCTACTTAAACCTTCTCACTATACTAACACAAAAGCAAATAATTATTAATTTCATCCTCATAGGATCCCTCTGAATAATAGAAATACTATCTTAATCATACAGCCAAGGAACTATAATGTCAGATAAATTGAATGGCATGCACAGGTCACACAGGAAGCCTGTGGTTGGGCTGAGGATTGAAACAAGGTCTCTTGAGTCTCAGTCTAGTTGCATCTTTTGTTTACGGCTATACATGAAACCTTTTGTTATTTTCATTCTCATTTAACGATTACGATAGTCTAGTAACTATTTTAAAGTAAATAAAACTTTCAACAAAGCTTGAGAATAGTCTCTAATCTTCATTGAAAATGAAACCCAAACCAAAGCTGCATTTTTCTGTTAGACTTCTTTTTCTTAAATTTCTTCTACTTATTTCCAGATATTGTACTTTTTCTAGTCTTTAAAAATTCCTACATCATCTGTATTTTCTGAAGTATTTCACAAAAGACAGTAAGATTAAAGAATAAGTCTGTGCTGAACTCTTCATTCTCTAGATTTAGGAAATAGTATAACTTCTGGAATGTCCTGTTCTTCTTCAATATCAAGAAGATGCAGAAGATGAAAATCGATTCCCCACCTCCATATTTGTGAAACTATTAACTGCCATGTTTCTGTAGATGACAAATTATTAGATCCAAAATAGCTCTTGAATTTAAATTATTTATTGTTTATTTATCATTGGAGACACCCCTTTCATGTTATAATTTAAAGTTCGGTAAAGTCCATTTCAAGTATCACGCCAATAATATTTCAAATATTGTAATTTTTTTAAAGCGTGTATTCTATAAAATCTAAGTTAAAAGATGTTGCATTCTAGGAAGGAATTTATAAATGTTTTTCCAAACCTTTTTTAAAAATTAGATTGATCATGTCCTCTGATATTTGCTTTCCAGCTTTGAATACTCTAGCCAACGTGTTTACTTGTAAGAACATTGACTGAAAGCACAAGCTGTAAGCACATAGTGCTGACCGCTTACAGAATGTGAATTGTAAATATATGTTGCAAGCAGTTTTACTAAACACTGAATTTAGTACAAAAAGAAAGAGACTGAGGAAAAAGTCTCTCATACCATGGACAAAGGAGTACATCATATTATTTGCCACTCGTTTTTATGTTGCAGATAGTCACATTGAACTTGCTTTTCATCTCTACATATGATCAATACTTAAGCTTAGTAAGAATTTCTTCAGTGCAGAATGTTTACTCAGTTCTGTTTTAAGCTGTATATTTGCAATTTGTAACTAGGAGGTCAACTGTATAAGGGATGTGCAAGGAAAAAAGAAGTACTTTTCACTAGGAAAAAACATATAATACAGCTCATGACTTACACCTACAAATGTTTAATAATTTCCTCTGTAGATGTGATAAACACTGTTTTAGTAAATGTTACCATGCATATGGAAATGAAACTTTTCTTACAATACTTGGTGTCAAAAGAGCCCTATAAACCCCAGTGAATTGCTATAAATATGGTTGAATTGAAATCCTGAACAAAATTTTGCATTTTTAGAATGATTTCTGATTTCCACAGCATTTCAGTTAGCAGGGTTTTGTTGGTTGGCTATTTATTTGTTTAAAACATTTCAAGATACATGGTATGTGTATTACCTAGAGAGAGAATGTTGTTATTGGTATTTTTCAGTTCTTCTGGTACTAGAAAGCCATAGACTACATCTTTTTAGTCTTCTGAAAAGTGTAGTGCAAGGTAGGATATTATATGCCTTTTTTTTCTTTCCCCTTAATGTGTACCTTAGTTGAATGAATCAGTCTTCAGGCTGGAGCATTAAGAACAAGTAAATCTGTTTGCTTCACTAAAGGCAAACAAGGGTGAAATGATTTAATGTCAGGTAATACAACACCATGAAGGCGTCTCGTAGAAGTTCCTGTGCATATGCCTTCTTTCTTATGATAATAATGGTCTGTGTTAACATGCTCTAATGCATGTTTCCACAGAATTTTATGATTGTTGCAAAATTAATATGGGTTACTTTGTGCTGGAAAAAAATAATTCATAAAAATGGCATCCAAAGGAAAGCTATAACTTCTACACCCCCTTAGTCCATGGAGAAGGATGAGGTAGTTATAAGGAGTTTCAGACAGTGTTTCAAATGTTGGAACAGAATAGAAAATTTTCTTGAAAGTATGACTAGTGAATGAATGCCAGTAGAAGATAATACCTTTAATTGTTTCAATAAGAGGTAGTACTTTTACTTCATTAAAAATCCATTCTAGTAGTCAGTAAACCAATGACCATTCCCAAAATCTTTTTCCTCTCCTGCTGTATTAGACTATGCGGAGGGAAGTCCCATCATATGTCTACAGCTCTTCACCATCTTTCTGCTGCACAAGAAGAGTTAGGGAGTGTGGCAACATTGGCTTCATTTGAGTTTTGACACCAGCATCCTGAAGCAGAGCTTTTCCTTTGGTCCTTAATCACAGGCTCTAATATAGGGAAAAATTTTGGCAAAATTTCATTTAAATATTTACCTGCTTCTATGTTAAGAAATTGTCTGAAAAAATATATTTATATTTGGAAATTGTACAAGTGAGGGGTCTAATCCATGCATATACTTAGATTGAACTATTGAATGAACTCAGTGGCTTAAACTTTTTAGTATACATGCTTTTTAGTGACTCAGAAACATCACATGTAGTCTTCCTTTGTCAGACTTTTCCTAAAGACATTTTGGACTACAAAAACAAGACAGTGTGTTCAGAGCAGAAGGTGAATGAAAGGTTGATCACACAGCATTTTTTGGCTTTATTCTTTGTGTTGTTTACACTACCAGTCAGCCTCTCAGTCTGAGGCTTTACCCCTATGTCCCAGGCTCTTAAAAATGCAATGTTTGCATTCAGATTTAGAATGTAATACTCAACATTACAAAGAATCAATTAAAAGAAATATTCAGAGCCAAAGGCTCTGCAGGTCTGTCTTTAAAGTTCTCAGAGGACTTATAACAGATCCAAATCTTTATGTTTATTCCTCTCTTCCAGAAAATCAGTATAAAAAACTGAGGTATATTTTAATGTTGTTAAAACCTTAAGTATCTTAAAAAATAATCCTAGGTGTACTCTTCTACTACCTTTATCCACTAGGTGACAGTACAGCTCTTTTACCTATTTTATTGTTATCCATAGCTGTTTTTTTAAAAAGTAGTTCTATACAAACTTCTAAGGAAGTGTTTTTTCTAACTGAAAAGTATGTACTGTGTGCGATTTTAATGAGAAAATTTTATATATGGTAGGGAAATTCTTCTCAGTATAGTTACTTTAGTTAAGGCAAACAAAATTCCTTATCATTGAGCAAAGCTGTTTAACTGTGAAAGATAGTGCAGAGTGGTTTAATTGCGATCTGATAAGTTGCTATAGAAAAGCAGATCCTGGAAATAACTGGGAAAGAATGCAGTTTTCAACTCCAAGGTAAGATATATAGAACAATTATAGTTTTAATTGTAGTATTGGTCTTTAAAAAAAGAGCTTAAATTAATAAGGCTTTCTTTTAAATAAATAGTAGGTTGTACAGTGTAGTTAACCATTATGTGACTTGTTACAGTGATTTAATTAGAGATAAATTACTTTCCGCACAGTATTTTACAATGGAGTTGTCTTTTAATTCAGCACTTAGTTACAGCTTACCTTCTATAAATGATTGAGAAGCTCAAACACTGGAAAGAAAGCAAAAGATAAAGTTTATAGACCTGTATTTCCATGCGAGATCGCATGCATTTTGAAAACTGATCCTGCAAACAATCATTTCACTGGTGCTCTATACTTGAGTAAAGTATGTCTCCAGGTGTCCATAGATGAATTTCCTCAACTGCTGCCCCTGTATGAGATTAAACGTACTTTAAAAAATAACTTCACTGCATGTGTATATATCATATAATTAAATTTATCATTTGTTAGTTATAGTCTTTAAATAGTTCTGAAAGCCAAGTGAAAGTATTACAAAGCCTAAGAGTGTCACGGTTAATGTTTATAATAAATATTTTTAGTATGTTTGCTAATGGTGGTTTTGATGAGATTATTTTATGTTACACTGTCACTTTCCATATTGTTTATAGCTTGTATTGTTTATTGCATGTTCGTACTAAATTGCCCTGATTCTTAATAAAGAAAAGGACTTTGTTACATAGTAGAACTATTAACTTTTATCATTCTACTGCTGCATTCTGAGAATAAGTCTTTAAAAAGAATACCTGAATGTATACAGTAGGCAAATTAAATAAAGAAAATTAATATTGCACATTAAGCATTAATAATAAAACCTGCTAGTCAATAAGTAGAATGAAATAACTTTGCTGATCGTCTCACCAAGCACCTTCAACATAAAACTTATAGAAAGGTCAATTTTTAATATTTAGGAAAAAATATACTTGTAATAACTTAGTCATAAAATGTCATTCCTGGGGAAAAAAAAAAAAAAAATCAGTATGATTTACAGTACTGATTGCCAGCTGAAATTTTGACAAGGTTTCTGCTCTGGTTACTAACCTTCTTCCCCACAACTGTGCAAGTCTGAATAGAATATGGCCCATTTATGTTTAATGGCTGAGGACCATGTAAGGCTTACGCATTTAAAATTTATGATATAGCATTACAAAGGATTGCTTTGTACACTGACTTATGATTTCTACCAACATTAAAGGTGGGTTTATTTCAGCTCTTCTAGTAAAATGCTCTGGTTTACCTTTGAGACATCATTTTATATACGTGTTGTATATAACTGTTGTTTGTTTTCTAATTACAAAATAGAGTATGAATGAGTATTTCATTTTAAAGAAAGAGTTCCTCCTTAAGTTCCATCACTTTCTGGTTTCTTCTTAGACAGTAAAAATCAAATACATTTCACTACATAGACAACTACATGCCCATTATAATTGTTTTTCATATTTTTTAAAGCATACATCGAAATAATATATTCTCTGGCTTTACTACATAATAAGCACTTCTGTGCCTTTCAGTTTAATTGTAAAACAGTTAAATAAGAAAGCTTGCATACATGATTTTAAGCAGTTGTATAGATAATAGATGCCAATGTTAAGCAAAAAAGTTAGAGTTTTTAACTGAGAGATAAGAGACTGCAAACAAAATATACTTACAAAAACATTGTGGTTTTCTGCAATTAATTTAGGAATTGGTGCCAACTCCATCATAACTTTATAGTTAAGAATGTGTAACTTCCACAATAGACTGGTATTTTTGGGGTATTTATGACTGAATTCAGCCATTTAAAAATCAGTTAGCGAAGCTATGAGGTCTTTTTTGGCAGCAATATCTTTAAATATGTATTTGAAAAAAATAACTCTGCTTTCTTGAGGTGTATATAAATAGAAGATATTGGAGTTTAGACATTTTTGTAAACTAGTAAACCAAAGAATGTTTTATTTTACAAGATGCAATTTTAGAAAACTGTAGTTCTTAAAAGTATTAGTGTTAACAAAATAGAATCTTAATTTTTGAAAATAGTTAATTGCCCTCTGTGAATGCATTTCCCAAAGCAAACTTTCCTGAGCCATATCATGCCGTTAGTTTCTAAGCAAAACAGAAGTAACGAGAAATTTCTTTTTAAGGGAGTCTGGTACAATACGGCTTCGTGTACCAACACCCTTGGCCTGCTTCTTACCTTCCTCATATTACACTAATGACTTCAGTTGTATGTGATTTATAGCAGTGCAAGAGAAACATCAGATCAGTCATGCTTTTAGCAGCTCCTTCTACAAAATAGGATGTGAAACAATACCTTTGCTACTAAAGTCTTGTCATCTCTATTCCGTGTTTCACAGGAAAAATTGATGGCTTGATTCTGAACTTGCTGAAATCTATAAAAGCAAGGCTTTTTTTGTCAACTTCAGCAGGTGTCGAGTCAAGCCCTTTGTTCGGATCCTGCAAGGATTTATGTGCATACTCCTGTATATACATTAACTTCACATAAGCAAAGTCATTGCTGATTTGGGGCCCCTGAATTTTAGCATTATTTGTATTTTTGCTTACTATATTTTTATGGTTCCATTGTATGTTGTAGTTGCATCATTCAGTCAAGATTTAAAAGTTATTTTTCATTATTTGCAGTTTTTAGGTTTTATTTCTTCTTTGGCAAAGTACGTCTGGATGAATTTGAAAATGCACAAAAGGAAAGTTTCTTAGTGTAAGAAAATATATGGATAGATGGAGACTGAAAAGTAAAAAGTATCATCATTCATGGGGTATAAAAAATGAAACATGAAGATTAACATGAAATGTAGTAGGTAGAAGGATAGCAGATGACTTTACAGTTTTTTCAGCTGCAACACTTAGCTCTGCTATTGTTAGAATGGCTGAGAACCTCACAGTACCGAATGCATTTATCCTTCTGGCATCACCAGGAGGACAAGAAATATCGTTGGCCCCGTTTTGCAGCAGAATGCTGGGGCACAGAGTATACATGCAAAGTGATCTGCAGTACTTCAGAGACTTCCAAGATGCATGAGCCTCTGCTCTATATGTAAGCCATTGCACCATCTGTCATCCCTTAGCTGAATAGCTTCTTGCTGCTAACAGGTAATGTTATGATACTGCAATCCTTTTTGCAGCACAGGCAAGAACACAGTACTTTTCCTCCCATTTTATATAGCAAATATTAACGTAAACATGACATTTGGTTTTTAGTCTCATGCACTAAAAAGTGCATTAATTAGCTAAACAACAAATTCTTCAATCCTTTCTTATTCATGCTTTGAGATGCTCTGTCTGTGCTTCCTGATTTCCTTACTAAGACCATCCTGTAATCTTGCTAGCTTTTACCTATTTGCTCTTACACTTGGGCAAAGGCAGCATGAACTGTGGCTAGTTTGGTGCAATGACTATATAAATAGACTAGTAAATAACATGTGCAACTAGATATGTGTCTGTTGACAAACACAATTCCTAATTGTGTTTCGCTTTTAATAAAAGCTGATAAAACCATTAGACTAGGGTCTGGCTTGACTTCACAACAGCTGATTTAAAAAAAAAAAAAAAAAAAAGAAGAATCCTGTATCCTTAATATATCTGTCCCTCTGCTAAATTTAATTCAAATTGGCCAATGAGTTCAAGGCGTTCAGAATAGTTGAGACCGGAAGGGATCTCTGGAGATTGTCTAATCCAACCTCATGCTTAAAACAGAGTCATCTAGAATAGATTGCTTAGGGCCATGCCCAATTAGGTTTTGAGTATCTCCAAGGATGGTGACTCCACAACCTCTCTGGGCAACCTATTTAATCATATCCTTACAGAATACTCTTATGTTGACACAGAAGTTCCTGTATTTCAATTTTTTTCCCCTTGCTGCTTGTCCTGTCAGCTCGGCACTACTAAAAAAGAGCCCCTCCTGCTCCATGAGGTATTTAAACACATTGATAAGGTCCCCCGTGAGCCTTTTCCACGCTAAACAGTGCCAGCTCTCTCAGCATCTTCTTATATATACATCAGAAGCTCCAGTCCCTTAATAACCTTTAGGGCCCTTTATTGTACTCACTCTGGTTTGTCCATCTCTCTCCTGTACTATTCATGTACAAGATTGTACGTGTTTTCTCTAACTGTTCTTACAGTTCAGTACTGTTGAATGTATGTAAGCTTTGCTTAGTAAGCAGTACAGGTAATTACTGGTTTTGTGCACCAAACCAAAAATAATCAGGCGATGCAACTTGAAAATATATTTGATTTTATTTTTACCTGTTCATAAAGTATTAAAATGTGCAGAAGCTAAAGGAATACTAGCCAACACTGTAAACAGAATACTTCACTGGTTATGCAAAGGAACAGCATCTTTTCTGTCGCTAGCAGCAATATTCATTGTTCGGGATACATGAGTTTGGGTAAAGGAATTGACTATGTTGAAAAAAAAATAATTGCGATCCAGTCTTTCGATTGCACATTGATTTTTAATGAGACTTACGCTGTCTACTGACTTTGCTTTCACACAGAAGTGCAACGACCATGTGGTATCTTGAACTTTCTGAATGTATAACTTAACAATGTTTATGAGTGCAAAAATAGAACAATATAAGTAATGCATAAGACTACGTGATATATAGTTATAATTTTGACTACATATTATATATAAAAATTATAAATAATATATCCTTATATAAATATATGACTGATTGATAAAAATATTTAAGTCTTTCCCTTTTGATTCCATTGTGTTCTCAGACAGAACTTGTTTTCAAAGATGCCACTTTATTCCTTATCTGTGTGCCATGCCATTCTGGAGAAACATAGTGTATTCAAATACAGAAGTGACAAGTAGGAGAAAAGCATAGAGAACAAGCATAGCAAAGTCAAACAGACGTATGGGAAACAGCAATTCAAACCTAGCAAGAAAATTGCCTTTGGGGATTTCTCCCTTTGTGTCTAATTCCATAAATATTTTAATCTTCAAATTTTACAGTGGTCCCCAACTAGTGTTAAAAACAGCCTCTGAATGTAGAACTGCTGTCTGGCTATCATTATTTCAATAAATGGTGCAACTTGTTTATGCAATAGCATTTTTGCCAAGTACAGTAATCATAATGAACTGTGCCATAAATGGCATTTTTTAATAAATTCCTCTCAAAAATATAAAATATTTTTTAAAAGTCATGTCCTATAAGATTCTTGCTGATCATAATACACTTTGATATGCAAATAGTGATGGAAGAATTCTCTTCAGTCAAAAATATTTTTATTGAACCTGCAATTAGTAACCTCAACTAAAAAGTGCAATTCTGAATTTTAATTAATATTTATCTGATTTAATTGAATAAAAGACAGATAATAATTACCGATTAATTACTGATTCTCTAATTTAAAAGTGGAAATAGGAAAGAAATTATTTTTAAACAATCTCTATATGTGTATGTACATATTCATACAGGGTTTTTTTCAATGTCAATGTATAGTGTGTCAGATTACTTCCTCACCCAGATGGATTACAGCATTTTCCTGAAAACTTATTATTCACTTGGTTTCTGGGTATGCACATAAACTCAAAGCCCAGGTATTTAGGGAAACGGAGCACCTGGAGTTGGGTCAGATTTTCAGGAGATCAGTGCCTATGTGCATAGATGTAGATCACCAAATCAGGGTTGTTTTCTTCTAACCTCCTTGTCCTTAGCTTGTCCAAGTAATATAAGCAATTAACACACAGCAAATAGATTTAAAAACTTTATTCAAGTGGTAATATTGAGTACCAGTAAAAGGTTAAAGAGAATACCTGCCATTAAAGGACTTAGTACGAAAGGAAACATCAGGGTAAGGCAAACTTAGGGGAGTAGTCAGTGGGGAACTAATAGAAAAGATTTCAATAGGAAAACATTTTACACCATTTAGTTACTTTACAAATCCCAGTGAGATAATTATTCATTAAATCAAAGGTTCAGTTTCCATCCCTCCCTTTTCAGGGAGTTCATGAGCAGTAGCAAAAAAAATTATTTGATGAAGGATCATGGGAGATGGAGAATGTCTGTGGTTTAGTTTGGTAAAGCACATGTACATTAGCTTGTGGCATTTGGGATCTATTAGTATTGATTCCCATTGATTTGGCTGATTTTTCAGTTACGATTCATGGGTTGTGAATTGAGAAGATGCAGAACAGTGATATTGGTGAAGCTTATGCAGATAACTCAGTAGCAAAAAGCTATTGGGATTTTCTCAAGCTAAAATTACACGTGATCGTGGTTCCTTAGCTAGATAAAAACTTCCGCGTAGTAGTGTTGAAGTGCTTTAGCTAATTATTCAAATCAAAGTAATTCTCAGCTTCCACATCCAGTCTAATACTTTAGTTGGTCAATATATAGTGAAGTGAATAGTTCTTACCTAGATGCATGAAAACTAAGTAAACAATGTGTGTTCTGTTAGGTTTACAGAAACACGATGCTGTTTCGTGTTCAGGATTCCTGCAGTTTGCATTGGAGTCAATTTTGATCCATTTGTGTGTTGGAGAAAAACTTGTGGTTCTGTCTGCACAAAGGGCCTCTTACTCGGTTTTTTCTTTGTCATTTGTCAGAGCTGGGTTTTTGTCCAGTGATATATGCAGGGCTCGATTTAAAATGCTTGTTCTTCACGCATTTATTTTTTACATTTCTAGATAAGTTTAATGGATCTGTTCCATTAAAAATACGGCTACAGTGCGTCTATACATTAGGGAGATTTCATATGGCTCTCATTGCACCTGAAAAAATAGTTTCATTTTCAGTACTAAATAGAGAGAGAACAGCATCAATGTTCATGGCTTTACATTTTAACCTATCAGGTGAGAGAGCTACTCTTCAGAATGGTTGTCATGCTAGTTTCAAAAAATACAAAAACATGTGGGCTTTCTAGAGTTGAACAGTCTGTGCTGGCTGAGTGCCAGTGTAAGTAAAATGTGTAGAAATGTAACAGCCCAGAGCAAGCTAATAAATGACAGTGTTGCATGAGTTTAGAAATGAGATCTTCAGGGAACAACAAGAATATGCATGTCTTAAATATTTATTTCTGCTTTTGGAGAATACAAAATGTATTTTCTAATGTGCGTGAGAAAAAAAAAAAAAGTGCCTTCAACTGAAAACAAATATAATTTAACTTAAAAGAAAACTGTAAGGCATAAGATGTAAAACTGGAAAATACTGTTTATTCAGAAGTAACGTCATTAGTAAATCAAGACTTCTGTGAGTTATTATGGTTTCTACTGCTACATATATAGATATGGTCTGATTTATGTTCACCAAAATGACAAGATAGAACAGGTGGATGGAAATGATAAATTAAGATGTAAAGAAAGAGAAAAGAAAAAGCAGTTATAATGCAGTGATGGTGCCATGTATGCAAAGTTTAAGTATAGCTGTGGCCATCTTAATTCTGCAGTCATCATGGATTAAACTATCATTATTTAAGTTTTACCCTTTTTGTTGCCATTATATAATGTATGCTTTGCCAGATTCCTTGGATATCTGCTGGTGTGACTTCATCTGATGTTCACCCAGAAGTCCTGTTTTGATTAATACTCTTTATTCTCTGCACACGTCTGTTATATAGCACAGATTCAACATTCATCTACAGAGATGCAAACCTTATCAGCTGGACTTCGATTCTGAAGCATGATGATGTCCGTGGCAAATCAGCATTCAAAAACTATTCAATGAGTGAGAAAATGCCAGTTTAGTTTGCAAGAGAGGAAAAAAAAAAAAAAAAAGAAAAAAAAACAAACCCAACTATGTGGTTGGGATAGCACTTGAGAATGTTAAACATTGGAAAACACACTGTACTTAAGTTAGACGAAAGGTTGCTCTTCCTAATACTTTAAACTTCTTTACTACTTCAAAATTTAAATTATTTTTAAAGCAACAGCAGAGGCTTGTTTGTTTTCATAAAAGGGAATACTTTAATACAAATTAAGTGGATGAATGCTATTGTTTAAAATAAACTGTAATAGTTCAGAAAGCTGTGTCACTTTCCTCAGAACAATTTTCCATTTCACAAAGAACCCCTGTTTTTTTCCTCCTACATTTTTAGTCAGAAATGGGGTTCTTTCCAGTACAGAAACCTGTACTGGAAAACGTACGTACTGGAAACGTACTGGAAAACCTGTACGTACAAACGTACAGTGGTAGTAAATAGTCAGGTGCAGAGGCACCCGCCATTATTTTTGAGAAAAACGGTGCAGTTTTCTTCATTGGGTCTCATGGTAGGAAACCAAATAAAAGTTGCCATTTAGCCGTTTATAAAATAATGACCCTGCAATGTATACGCAGTGTTTGTTCATGTACCTATGCGTTTACCATAAAAATGGTGGTAACTAAGCTACGCAGATGATATCCTCTCCAGTCTACGTATCAAGTTGCAATGCTCCCTTGCAACTCAGTAGTGCAGGACTGCTTTCTCACAGGCTTTCCTGCTGGAATGGTTACAGAGTGCAGGGCTCCTGGAGGTGGTCTTTTCCTAAAGGACTTTTATGTTTTCTGCAAGAATGAATTTTCATAGTTAACTCTGAATGAACATACTAATTTTATACTGATAGGCTATCCAAGATGGGAACATGTAACCTACAAATTAAATATGCTGTTACTTGAAGTATCTGCAGAATTAAGTTCCAAGTGTGGAATATAAGGAATATCAAACCAATTAGATATTTGAAACTGAGTGTTCTCTCTGGCTGCTAATGCTAAGGTTTCCAACTAGCATTTCCAGGTTTTTCAAGTCTCACGGGATTTTAATGTGTTTTGTAACCTGACTTTTCTCTTTACCTGGATCTGTCATGCCAGATACAGACAAAAAGGAAGGCTGAAGAATGCTGAACGTAGATTGCATACACTGAAAAGAGCAATTTGGGAACTCGAACAAAAGGGACTCATACCCTTAAATTATGTGTTTGCCATAACTAAAATGTAAAATTTATTCTGTTATAGTGAGTCTGTTAAAAGCAATTTTTTAAAGTGAGTTATGACACTAAGATTGATAAAAGTAAAATAGACCCTAATGTATCCCAAAATTACATTAATTACATTTCACTAAATGACACTTCAGTTGATTTTAAAGAGTACTTTAAATATCTAAATTTTCTAACCAAATTCATATATAAAATAAGAATAGTAGCAAACACATATTAAAGGCCTGATTTTATTTAAGCAAGAAGACGACTGTTCCCACTAGTAACAGGATTGTGACTGTTCTCAAAGGAATTTACATAACCTTTGTCTAAGTCTTTGGTCTCAACATTTTTACATTAATTAATCATCCTATAGTGAGATGCCTCACTCTGTAGACAAGAGGCGGGCAGTGGATGATGTATACCTCGACTTTAGTAATGAGTTTAACACAGTCTCCTGTAGACTTCTTGTCCCCATATTGAGTGGGCTGTGCGCCAGATAAGTGGTCAATAAGGTAGGTGGAAAATTGGTCAGACCGCTGGGCTTGAGGAGTTGTGATCAGTGATGCAAAGCTCATCTGGCAGCCAATAACCAGTGGTGTTTCTCAGGGACTGATAATGGGAGCAGTAGTGTTTATTGTCTTCATTAGCAAACTGGATGATGGGATGGAGACCATTCTCAACCGGTTTGTGGATGGCACCAAACTGGGTGGAATGGACCGTAGTTTTCTAATGTTGGAATAAATGACCTCTGGAGATTCCTTCCAAACTAAATCATTCTATGATTTCATCTGTAACAAAAAAGCACACGTTCCAGAAAAGAACATGCCACTTAAAGTTTATATTGCTAATAGCTGTCCTCAGTAGCTGCTGTAAGAATGCTCTGTGCTACAGACTAAATTTTCAGTGTTGCAGGTTCACGTCTGTGCTCACGACAGGCAATGAACAAACATCTGTTTGAGTTGCGGTGATTTCTAAGGCTACTGCCCTGACCCTGTATTCATCACCAGAAAGCTCCTTTTTCCACGTAGCTGAACATGAAGTGGACACTGGGAGACTCTCTTCAGCCTAAGTGTTGGTGTTTGCTCCAGTTAACTTGTATTCAGCTTTATATGTGTCTGACTAAATCTCCACCTAACAAGGAAAAGGGGTCCAAACCAGAGGATAAGAAAAAATCTAGTTTTAACTAAGACTGTATGTAATGTAAACGTTTTGGGGTGTCAGGACTAATTGCTTTAATCTTGTCACCCATTTCTGTAGTCCCTAATTAATTGCAAATATAGACATAACAAGGTAGTAAAAAGCTATTGAAAGGATTAGTTGAGTCCTTTAGTCACAGTCCTTTAATAGTAACATAAAATGCAATTGCTATGTCTTTAGGAACTGTGCAGAAAATCTTTGCTTCTTTGATGTCATAGTGTAGAAGAATCATATGTCATCATTTGCCTCCTGCAAACACTTCAGCTGATTCTAATTTTCAAAGACAAATCCTCAAGATTTCACAGGTCTACCTGTTCCTGACTTTCACAGCTTGAGAAGAGGACAATACTTGAACTTGCCAGTATACAAGAACTCTAGTTTTCCTGAGGTTTTTTAATGATTGTGTGAAGAGGATGGATTGCATTGTCTAGTGGAGAGATGATGTGGAGAGAAGAGAGGTTTGGACAATGAAGGGTTGTCTTTGCAATGCAGGTTTCAGGATATATCCACTGTTTGGATGCCAAAAACTTGAAACGATAGAATACTTTTCAGATATTGATTGCATAAAATGACCTGGCTCTGATAGATATACTTTTGCAGGGAAGAGTTGGACATGACTAAGGGATATAGAGCTTCCCTATTAGCATCAACAGTAGTGTGGCCCACTACACCATGGCAGAGGCACTCACTACAGGTGAAGAAGTCCTTCTAAAAACACCATAGCTAGATTGAGACTTATAGTTATCCTTTTTAATTGACATATAACTGACCACCTGTCAGTGATTAGATCTTGTATTAAAGACATAAACAAGGGGATTATAGAATACTTACTTATTTTGTTCTGAAAAAAAAATCTCGTTTTATAAAACTTAGTGGAGGAAATGTGTCTTCTGTGAGGAAAGATCCTTAGGAATTTGTAATTACTTTCAGAACAAGGGCATTTGCTACCTAACCAATAAAACCCAGTTATTTTCTTAAAGGAAGAAGTTGAAAATATCTGTCAATACAGTCAGTGGTGGTATGTCCTCATGCTTTCAGTGGAAAATTATTCCATCTTAACTGGTGGTATTTATGTTTTTAAGACATTTATTTCTTGGCAAGTTTAGCCTCTGTGCCTACGTTGGAGGATTATTGCTCTATCTTTGTGTTAAATACAGCTACACCTATTCCGCTTCTTTTTCTTCTTTGGTGTTTTTTTTTTGGTTTTGTTTTTTTAACATTGGCAAGCTGCTGATGTAATTAAGTTCTGGAAAGAAGAGAGCGTGTGGGTGCCTGAAAATGTTAAAGGCAGGTTAATTCTAGACGTGGCTTTGAATGTTGACATTTCCCAGTTAACACACAGCTTCATAGTAGATTTCTCTTGAAACGTTGCCATGATATACTGCCAGCAAATGGGAGTGGTGAAAAACACTGGGAAGACCAGTGACTACTAAAATAACACAAAATAGTGGTGCTGTCATCACCTGTTGCCACAACATAGGATTCAACAAAAAATGCATTCAGTAGAAGACCCTAGAATATTTGACAGCATTGTATATACAGGTCCTGTTCAAGAAAATATTTTATCCACAGATGCTTGATAATCAGTCGTAGTGTTTAGTAGCCTTGGCACCAAGAGTCCCATTCATTACTGGTATACATTAGCAGACTTCTTTGCTTCCATATTAATAAGCAGAGAACTGGGTCCTGAATACTTTTATATACAAAGCACGCCTTTTAGGCCTTATCTTGTAATTGGGATTAATACTGGTATAGTAATCCTATAGTAAGTGTCATTAATATTGGTGGGACATTGGAGAAGAAAGATGCATATACCTGCCCATGGCAGGTGGGGTTAGAACTAGATGATCTTTAAAGTCCTTTCCAACTCAAACCATTCAATGATTCTATAGTTTCAGATCACTTTGCAGAACTATGCCTATCACAATATTGCTTTGCTTTAATGTACAAAGGTTGACTATATTCGCATTGAGACATTGTTTGGAATTTTATCCTGTCTCCATTGTAGAAAAAAAAAATTGTTTACAAGCTTCAGTGGAAATTTTGGACAGCAACAGATCAAAGATGAGATTTTTTTTTTTCATACTGCAAAATTATTCAGTTCTAGTTACCTATGTAAAGTACTATGAAATTGATGAACGCTGCCTGCAAATAAATACAAATTTTTTACTGAAAACCTAAATCTTAAAATGGCACTAGATCAACCTAACTTTAACAGTAATGTATTCTTTTTTTCATCATATAATGTTATAACTATTGGTAGAGGGGGGGAAAAAAACCCACAACAACAAACCAACAAATAATGTCTTTGCTATTCTCGGGAATATTTGAATACTGGATGAAAATCTAAACTTCTACAGCCTTAATGTTTGAGGGTTTTTTTCATTAAATGAAGTGTTTGCTACAAGGAGCTACATTTGTGAAATAGCTAATTTTGTCCTTGTAAAAGATTTCTGTCATGTAACTGGTTTTGGTGCAGTTATACTTGATATTTTTGTCACTGTTTTTCCTACTAAAGTGGAAAAATCACATTAAATTTTATCTTCAATGTTAAAGATTAATAAGAATGAAGAAACTGTAATTTCAGCCTAATATATAAATTATAACTGAAATTGGGAAAAAACCCATTGTCTTAAATATGCTTTTAAGTAATATTCATTGTTAAACAGTAAAAGGAGCCCATTTTAAGAAAAATTTTCAGTAGCCATCTGGAATCGACTTACAACATTTGTATGACAGTAGTTTACCTATACTTTTGGATTGTATTTATAAATATGTTTTCACTAGGCAGGGAACTAAAAATAGTTTAGATTTTCATTAAAATGTTATGAAGCCTTATTTGCCGTGGACTTGTTTCACAGCCAATGGAAAAATCAGGGATTGTTCAGTTTACATTGCAGCAACTAATGGAGTAGCTGGGAAAAATCTTATTCCAGCTATCTTGATGGGAACCACAACTTTTTCAGGCAAGTCATTCAAATACAGATTAGTAAAGACAGTGCTAGATAGCCATTTTGCAAAACTAAAATGGACACAATTTGATATGCTAAGGTACTGCAGTGGTTCAAACCTAAACCTTGTTAAAAGATAATTCTGAAATTTTTGCTTTTATTTGTGGTCAGTTGTCTCCCTCTCCAGGCAATGGCCATCCAATACTGAGCTTTCCCCTGATGGCAAATTAGCTGTTATTTTTGCCAAGTTTCATGTGTTTCCATGTACTACATGTAGGGTAGCATCACTGTTTTGAAACATAAGTTCATATTCATAAGCAGCATTTTAGAACATATACACTTTATTCTTGGGTATATTTTGTATAAAATATTACTCAGATTGTGAGTAAATTATGCAAACAGAAATTACTCTTCTTTGATATATCTGAAATGTTTCTGCTCATGCAAGCATGAAATTCAAGCTGTTGAAATTTAGTGAGGAAAATGAGAGAGAGGCTCACCCTAAGATAGCTGGTTGCTTTGTGACTGTATGGTTCACCCTGGAGTAAGAGACTTCACAATGTTTTTTGCACTTCGATTTTTTCATAGCATTGTTGAGTTCAGCAGCTGTTCCAAAGCCAGCTGCTCTAAGGATTTCAAACCCTAGTTGTTCTATGTCTTGCATGTACACTTTTGACAAAATTTTGATGAGATTTTATTTAACTATTTAATATATTTTTACCCAGAAAAACAATTTATGTGTTCATTGATTCAGAAGAAAAATAAGGTTTTATTCTACATTATAGAAATGCTTTGTAATGGTAATCTTTTAGGAACATTTCCATTCATACTGTTAGGTTTGTCTTTGGGCAAGTTTTTCTTTGACCTTTTTAATACTTTCTGTACAGAGTTCTAGTATGAAATTTTGGGCCCCAGGAGTGTCCCAATCAAATATGACGTATTTTCAGTGTAACATGGAGTAATGCATAGAACATTACCATTATCTATATTACACATTCAGCATTACTACTCCCATTTCTATTTGCTTTCCTCACCTGAGCTGGAACTGCCTCATTAATAGTTATTTAGTTATTCTTAACTTTAGGAAGTATGTGACAAAAGTAAACATATTGAATTGTTTTTTAAATCCCCTTAATTTTATTTGGTTTATGTATGTTTCTCCTGGCTGTTGTTGGTCTCTTCTCCCAAATTACTAATGATAGGACGAGAGGAAATGGCCTCAAGTTGCATCAGGGCAGGTTTAGATTGGATATTAGGAAGAAGTTCTTTACTGAGAGGGTGGTTAGGCATTGGAACAGGCTTCCTAGGGAGGTGGTGGAGTCACCGTCCCTGGAGGTGTTTAAAAAACGAGTGGATGAAGCATTTGAGGCCATGGTCTAATGGTCTAGTGGTTAGGGAGATGATGGGATAAAGGTTGGACTTCATGATCCTGGAGGTCTTTTCCAACCATAGTGATTCTATGATACTAGACAAGAACTTTGTGAAGAGTAAAGTTGAAGTGTAACATTAATCCCTCAAGTTTCAAGTTACTTCTGCATACTGCTCATGGTATGGACTTTTCTTGAAGAATAAAGGTTGGCTTCTAGCCTAACCTGCTTGCTATATGCTATAAATAGATTGAGGCAGGCTACTTGAATGTTTATGTGCCTCACCACTACCATCTTTGAAGGCATGCTAACTTGTTTGGAGATATGATTAATTAAAACTTTGCTAGGGAAGTCTAAAAGGTTGACATTTTGGAAAAGAATATGGAGATTACAAATTGGTATTACATACACAGAAGAGATCAAGGGGTAGTTTAGACTACAGAATCAGTTTTTTAAACATTTCTACTTTTCTACTATATGTATTTTTTATATAGTTTTTTTTCTGTTGTTAGACAATCCTTTGTGAAAGGACCTAACCCAAAATCGACCGAATTTGAACAGGTGCTCTCTATCCACCTCAGTGGCCTTACATAATGCCTTGTGTGATCAAGTACCCATAACTTGAGTCATTTAACATACACTCTAGCTGCTGTGTTAAACAGCTTTTTTATTCCATACAGGCCTTAGTTTGATGATATGAGCATTTAGTGCAGCCCTGACTACTGGGCTGTAACCTACAACAGCTGTTTATTGATCCTGCAGCAGTGACAGAACTTTCTCCTTAGTCAAAATCCTACTGGAAATTGGTGTGCATTCTGTGCTAAGCAGAGAGGTCTCGAAGTAATGGAATCTATGTAAAAAAGGGTACCGTGGAATACAGGTATATGACTTCGTTTACAAAGAGCACCACAGCTCCTGGAAGTGCAGCACACTGTGCTAGACAAAGAGGTGCTTGCTTACCTTTCAGTGTCCTTTAGGATTCCTTCTTCTGTGATATTTACTCATTGCGATGTTGAGTAGTGCACAAAGAACCATAAATAACTAAATCTAAGCTCAGGAAGGATTCTGTTTTGACTCACCAAATACTGAGCAATTTGTAGCTTTTGCAGAAAAATCCAGAATAATAATGTCTTAGGTAGGTATTTCCATTGTGACACCAAAGATTTTTTCAAAGTCCTATATTTAATATTTTTAATTTGCATTTTGTTGAGACTCTTGTAATGGTACAGTCCTTAAGGACAGGTCAGATGGCTTATAGACTGTTGAATGTGTGACAAAGAGGCCATAAAGGACCTGGTCAGATGTAGCTAATTAAAGGTAAATGAAGGACAGCTGCTTTTTATGTTTCCAGCACATCTTTGATCTGCTCTACCCCTCAGACCTCTGTGGGCAAGGTAGTTAAATACAAACTAGGAGGCCTATTTTAAAGACATTAAAGCCCTCGGGGCAATTGAGTGACAGTCCAAGCAGCCATAAGCTGTTTGCTTTATTCATTAGAGAACTTTAAATGTGTCAAGAAATAGAATAATGTCCATGCTCTTAGATCAGCATTAGCAATGAAGATTACAACAGCCCTGGGACATATGAATGGGAAAACTTCTTATGAAAACAAGTTTATTGAGAAGCATTTTACTATAATGGCAAAGAAAATACAGGTTACACTTTTTCATTGCAGGTATATTGATTCAATATGCACTGGAATATCTAAAGCTGTAGTGACACAAACATCACGTAACCCAGTGCTGACCTCAGTGGTCCCTTCAATCATGTTTTAAAAAACTTCCTTTTCAAACACACATGATGGAAAGAATATGTCATATGTGAGTGACATAATAGCATGTGGTACTTGCCGAAGAATTTATGGAGAATTTACACAATATATAGCCTTTCACTTGTGTCTAGAGACTCAGACACTTAAGTTTGTAAATTGCAAGTGTTTATTTTATAAGTCAAAGCTTTAATGTTGATACAACATCAGTAAAGGATGTAGAAAGACTAAATAAAGAAAAAAAAAATCAGTTAGCTATAAACAACTCTTTATTGCTAGTCATTTTGGAAAAAGTGACTTTGCACAGAAATATTTGCAAGTCCGACTCAGTATATTTTTTGAGAATCGTTTGATGTCTTCTTTTTTTTAATTATTATTTTCTAAATAGGAATTGAAATGGAAATTAAGGTGAAGCAAATTCCTTTACATTGTAAATGGTAAATTCTGGAGATATGTGCCGTATTGGCTCAATAATATTTAAGTATTTAGGGAAAATATTTGGGGGTTTGATGTTGCGTGCTGTGTTTTCCTCCATTCTCTGTTTGTCAGTACCTGAATATTGCATTGTTTGACTGCATATTCAAACTCTCCATATTGTATTCAGCCCCACTGGGACAGCTTTGGTATTTTAAAATCAAGTAAAGATGTGAAAAGTGTGGAATTTTAACATGGTCATATCGACTGCCATTTTGATTATGCCATAAATGCAAATTTCATGTCTTACTATACAAATAAAATTTCTACATGGGATTTTACCTCAAAGAGGGTCAATGTGAGTAGTTCACTTGGAATTGCTTGTCTCTGAAAGTGCTGTATGCTGCTGGAGTCTGGAATAACCTTTCTTCCAAAGAGATGTAGATATAGTAGATCATACTCTGTGACTAGCCACTGATTTTTCCCAGGTGATTTCACATGTCCTCTTAGTCTTACTATAAATGTATTTAACTGTACATAATTTAAAACTAGCTTGATCCTCAAAATTGTCTTAGATTTGTCTAATGGCTAATATATAAGTAATTCTGCAGTCAAGTCATAGACATGAGGTTAACCAAGTTGGTAGGTCTGTAAACCAAGGACTTAATTTTTTCATTTTAAAATAAGCAGCAAATAAAGTTAAACTGGAAGATGACCTTTGTTCTTACTCAGCAAACAGTACTCAGAGAACCTGAATGAGCATTGAGCAGTTTAATTAAAGTGCATTATAAGATTCACTGAGCTGTATTCTAGGCAACAATAAATATAAAGGTGCAGTTATTGCTGGCAGCATGAGCATAATACTGATTTGGCTGATTGTGTCAAAAACATCGTGAAAAGCAAACAATGAATAAACTTAGAGTAGTTTGCATACATACTTTAAACATAAAAGCTAGGTATTTTTTACCCAGAGGCAAGAAATATATTGGCAAATTATTACAGAATTCTGCTAAATATAAAATAAGTACATATTGTGGATTGAGGACCCACGGTTTGGGCTAGCATACACCTGTTCTGCTCGCATTGAATCTACACGTATCAGCTTGGCTGTGTGTTAAACTGAAAAAAAAAAAAAAGTCCTACTATATTCTACTATGGTAGAACCTACTGTGAAAGGGAAATACAGTAGCTTGGTAGGATCATTTATCTTCATTTTAAAGATCCAATAAAAATAAGTCAAAAAGAGAACTAAAACAGAAGAATAATCTTAGTTTTTTTAACAACCTTTATTTTTTCATTTTTTAACAAAGTACCTGGGTCATCAAGACAAACATTAAGACCTTCAAAATATGTTCCTTATTGGTAAATGTCGCATTTCAGATGTTGGTTAATTACTACAATAACCTCTCAGTACTTGTATATGCATGTGTTATCACAAGGTGAAATTTGCCCTTTGAAAGGCTATAAATGTATAAAAAGGTTTATGCATGTGTCCCCAGGTTTAATCACACTTTAGGTTTGAGTATCTTGTATTCCTGGCATGACCATTTAAGAAGATCCATACCATTTTCTGTCTTTATTCGCTTAAGTACTGTAACCAAATTTTCAAGCTCAGCAGAAATAATAAAATATGAGTACTGTTATATTTGCAATAGAACTGAGCAGTTTACTATATGGTAATAATAATAATAATAATGCTTTCTTTATCTGGGCAGGGAGTAGTGAAATCATGCAGATACTAGGTAAGCATTGTCAGCACCAAAGATGAGCAGTTTGAACTGTCTGATGCGCGTATTAAGCATGAGCACATTTCTCGGTTTGTGGATTGGGACTTGGGAAGCTGGAGGGATTTTACAGCTGAGCAACAGACAGTCTAGATGACATGCTGCCCTAAACATTCATTTCCAGCTACTGTCTTCCAAACATCTTGAATGCAATTCTCCAGTACTTGAGTAACCTTTACTTTTGAAACCTTGAAGATTAAAATGCTAGTTCGCTACAGGATCAAGAAGGCATTATGAATTCAACGCAGACTGAATTGCTTTCATGGAGACAGCTCCAAGAACACTGACCACTTTTGGCACAAATGCTATAGGCCAAACAGCAGAAATTTCCATCTGCTGCTGAAGTCCTGGTGTTTTTTGAGAGCCAGATGATGACTGTTCCCAACCCTGATATTCCTCAGTTTCCAGATAGATGCACTCACAGATTGCATCTATAAAGGAACACTGTTACCTAACAAGATGTTGAGCATGACCCAGCTCCTCTTGTAGGCATGCAAAAGCCTTCTAAAATGCATTAGGTAACCATGGTAAACCAAGAGCTCCTCCTGGGATTAATTGTGATCTGCTAACACGTTTTTAAATACAGACATCCTTGTCCACACCAAGGGAAAAATCATGTTCCACATCTTGTTTAATTAACGTGTTTTCTAGTGTATTTTCTCAGTGTAGACAAGGTCTCTAAGGAAGAATGACTCATGAATGCAGCATTGCCATTATGGAGCACTTCTTGGAGTAACTTTCCATTTCTCCACATTTTCTAAGGAAAGCATTGATTTGGCTCATTACCTAAAAGGTTAATTAATGTTTGTGAGGAGCTCCAGGGTACCATTAGTTAATCCCATACTGCATCACTAAATAGAATCCTGGGAAAGAGTTAAAATAAGTGTCACTTAAGGCTAATATGTAGATCTTTTCCAGCATAGTCTATGCATACTGCTGTATAGTTTTCCATGGAGCCTGCTTGACACATACTACAATTGAGACAGGCACAATACATGACTGCCTCCCTAGGAAAGGAGTGAGCCTTGGCTGCTGTGCATATCACAGTGAACCTAGTGTTTTGTGGACTTTTCTGGGGAAGATGTACCCTTACAGTACAGGTAAAAGCTTTACATGTCTGTGAAGATGCAGTAGAATAGCAGGCTGTGTAGAATTGACTGTAGGGGTGCTTTTTTCCAGGCATTGATTATCCTTCAAATAATGCTGATAAAATCAGGAAGAGGTTCCATGCTTCTTCTTGTCAAATAAAGTGTTTTAGCCAACAGAGAGACAGATTTAAGAGGACTTTGTCATTGTTTTTATTAGGATACAAAGATCAACACAAGATTCTTTCTGTCAGACACATATTCTCAGAAGGAAATGCATAGTATGCGTGAAATATTTATGGTTTCTTACATTGTAACTGTATCTATGTAAAGCCAAAATAAATACCAACTGTTCCAGCTATACAATATACAGTGCCTGATGTGTTTATTGCCACATTTTCTATGACCAGTCGCCTTTCTGTTGTGTTTCTCCAGCGACTGTTCCAGGGAAATGAGTAACACAAGGGGAGGAGGGTACATAATGACTTCTACGCTATAGGGGGTTGTCTGAACTAACACATAGATCATGCTCTACATCTCTTGAATCTGTATTGGAATCTGTGTCAGGGTGTATTATGCAGAAAACATGTAGAGGGTGAGCTACTCAGGTTTCTTTGAAAGGCAAATCAATGTGTATCAGAGGCACTTCACACTCTTCACTTCATAGGTTTGAGGGTCAAAGAAGAACTGAAGGCAAGGATTTGTCTCCTAAGGAGGATGAAAGCCATAATGATTCTATTTTTATCTGTACTATTTAACAAGTACTGTTAGCTAGATTTCATTCTTTTCCTCCCTATTCAGTGAACAGGCAAAGTGTGGAAACACTTGGAGAAGTTAGGAGAGCTATAATCCTATGTTGCTGGAATCTCAAACTTTCACTTTTTGCCAGACGGATAATTAGAGCACATTTTAAACAGTCATAGTATTCTCAGGCCATGTTGTATGATTTTTGATATAAGATTTTTGCATGTGATGGAATAGGGGAACAAAGAGCAAAGGAGCTCAAAATACCCACCAGCCTCCAAAATGTTTGCATTGAAGAAATTTATATGAATATTGCCAGTTTGAAATTTTAAGCATGAATCTTGTAGAGGGATATGTAATGTAATAATGGGAAACAATTTAAAAGCAGAAGATATTAGTTGGAAAAGGGAAAATGCTCTACTGAGGAGGGTCGGTTTGGGGGTCAATATTTTCTGTCATTTTATTCCCTCCATGGGCTCAGTTAATGAATAGAATGTTTTACATAATAGAATTCTGGATTCCCTTCTCAGTTGTTGATATTCCACTTGTGTACGCTCAGAGGATGTCAATGATGACAGCTGGTTATTTTTTCAATGCACAGATTTTGATTATGTCTTCGTTTATGGTAAGTATCCAGTTTTCACAAGGAATGTTTTCCCACCCAGAAGACAACAAATGTTGGACTGACCTAGTAATTGTTCTTTCTTTGTATTTCCTTTGGGCTCTTGTTCAGCTAGTTGGATCTGAGTTGTTTTAAACATAATTAGGCCATCATAAATCACTCTGAGTTAGTTCATATGTGACATCACCAAGGAGACCCAATGGGACGATTAGAATATGTTTTCAGACAATCTATCTGTAGCTATGTTAACCACTTTATCATGAAAATAAAGTTTGTAAACAGTAGTCTTAACAGTGTGACAAGTTAAAATGTATTGCAGCCTGATATAGCTAATTAGATTTTCATAGTGCTAATTGAATTTGTCACAAAGCTGATGAACATTAGCTCAAGAAAGAGCAATATATTTTATTTTATTGAGCACATCTCGGAGTGCTTGTAATTTGGTAGGGCCACCACACTTTCTGGGCAAGCTATCAAGTAGGATGTTGTAATGATTTGCATGACTACTATAGTAGATGGAAAAATGTAGCTCTTGTTTGTAGCTGTTCCATTAGTGTTTTGCACAGTGTGTGCTCCTTTGGTCCTCTTCAAAGAGCTGTGTCATAATCCCAGCATCTTTTGAAGAGTTCTGTCTGGTGAAACCAAATAACTATACACCGTTTAAAACCTGGTGCATAATTAAATGATGAGACAAAGGAAAGACTGAGAAAGACAGATAACGAGCAGAATCCTGAAGTTATCAAAACAGAGCTCTTGCCAAGGACCTTGGAATTCATCTGATTCAGTTGCTGGAAAAATGCCTGAATTAAAAATTATCCTATGAGGACCAAGAAAATAGAGCCAAATTCTGGCACTGTACAGATTTCTCCCAAAATGGACATTAATGCTGCAAAAACAGAATAGGGTGAACAACCCCTGGACCCATACTTGGCCCCCTACTGTAGGCTCTATCTGCCAAAAAAAGATGGAATAGAAGATCAAAAATGGAGGGGAGGGGAGTGGGGAGGAAAAGTTGGAAAAGGAGGGTGGTTGGAAAGGAAAAAACTGATAGTCTATGCCCCCTGCCAGCACTGAAATACTCGACTGTAGCTCCACTTGCAAAGCACCTGTTGGCAGCTGTTGGTGTAGTTTATAGGTTTTGAGACAGAATCAGGATAGAAAACTTATAATCTGTGTTCCCTGATGTGACATATGATTTGGCCTTATTTTAGTAAAATAGAAGTCATTCCTGGGCAATAATTATAGCAATAAATATACCTGTTCAGAAATAATGACAGCTTTTACTTTCTAGAAAAAAATGTAAAAAATTGCATGATTTTGAATTACTCTCCTTACCACTATTATTAATATTCTTTGGCTGATATCACCTATGTTGTCTTTCTTTGATCCAGAACCGAAAAACAAAGCAATGTTGCAGGGAGTGGAAAGAAAATACAACAAAACAATGGTCATAAATATTAACTTGCTCGATACTATCATTCAAACACAGTGGCAAGAAGATAGGTGTAAAGGGTTATCCAGCCAGTTTTATGTTTTGCAAGCTTTAGATATTAGACTAAAATGATAGAAAAATAGGAAAATTGTATATGTTAAATTAGAATTCTCAACGCGTATTTTATGTTAAGAATTCAGTTTAAACATTTTAGTATCTTCACAAACTTTTATGTAAACTGCTGTTCAGATACATTTAGTTGAGAATGTTAGCATTACAGTTTATGCCCTCCTTCTGTTACTAACTCAAAAAATTACTTGTGTTTGTGTGCAAAAACTTTTTTGGTCCTTTGTTGCTGTATAAATAGATTATCCCTCCTTAAGAGAAATATATAACATTTATAAATAATATATGTATTCGATATGTAAAGTATATCAAGCAGAAAATAAATGGTTATTTTTAAATATAGGTATCTGTTACAGGCTGAGCTAAAAACTCTCTTACTTCTATTGGCTAACTCTCCTTTGACTGTAATGAGAATTTTCCCTCTGCTAATGCTTTGGTTCATTGTAAAAGGTTTACTTAGTTAAATACCTGAATTACTCAGAAAATTTGGATAAAATGGAAATAGAAAGTAGATAACGTTTTGCATTTCAATCCTTTCTTATATAAAATTTTTAAAACCCCACAGTTTTACTGTTCTTTTTGAAACACTGAACTTATTATTTCTAAAATAAATTTGAAACTTTAAGCCTTCCTTAGATTTATATTCAGTAGTGGAAAAAAAAGAACTCAAGTTTCTAACGCCACTGTGAATGCTACCCAAGCAAAGCCTGGTTCCTGCATGAAGTCCCCCAAGAGTCTTTCTCCATCAAGCCTGCCAAAGAATAGGGCCGAAATGCAAATTCCAATAGTTTGTGTGCAGAACATTTCAAAATGAGATTTTCACTGTGTGTTGGAGTAATTTCTTTGCCTTGCTTAGAAAGAGAAAGTAGTTGAGTAGCCTAGCATGTAATAAATTTTCTTAGGTATTAGAGACTGTTAGCTTTAGTGACACCTGAGCTCAGCCATATTCTGTGCCATTAAAATAAGAGAACAGGTTCTGGACCTTAAGACAGTGATATCTGAAGAAGGAGAGCATCTAATAGAACATAAGCACGTGCTTAATTTCAGTGGGGCTGTATAGTATGCATAAAGAAAGGAATTTGCAGATATTTTAACTTGAATAGAATGTTTTCCTGAACCAAGATTTTTAGAAGTTTAGTTGTGAATCACCAAAAGACACTTTCTGTATTATGAAGTATTTGCAATTATTTTTACTATGATAATAAATAGATTAAATAAATGCATTCAAACATCATAGTAAGTGTAGTCTTCGCAAACTGTTTTTGCACGTTGTAGAACTAAATTTATTACTCTGGATAAAAGGAAACCGTGGATACTTAAGAGTCTTAATAAACCAGGGCACAGAAAGTTCAAAAATATGATGATATAGTATCTTGGACATACAGATATCTATTTTTTCAGTATTTCCAAATCCTTTAAGATTTGTGTAGTTGTTTTTATTATCTCTGCACATTGACAGACCTCAAAAATGCATTTTTACTGTGATCCTCATAAAATACATCTTTTTATCGTACATTTGCTCTTTGGATTGAGGGTGATATATGAAATGGACAGGGAAATAGGCAAGCCTAGAAAATTTAAGCAAATACAGAGAAGCTCTGAAAGTTCCCCCTAAGCGCTGTGTGCTGGGGAGCATCCACAAAATGTGGGTGGCAAACTTCTGGACTTTTCATGAGATGTCAGGTAGGTGGAAAGAAGTAGCAGAACCAACTTCGAAGCCAGCAGTGGCAGGTGCGTTGGGGATCTTTCAGTTTTCTCGGCATTTGTCCTTTGCTGTTCATACCCTCCATTCTTGGACATGGAAAGTCCCCAGCATGTAAATTGAAGTGCTCATGATGAGTGGTGGAGCAGGAAGGGGAAAAGCCAGGTCTGCACATCAGCCTCAGCACAGAGCAGGACAGAATGATGAAATAGTAAGGCTGCAGTTCAGATAGCCAGCTCAGGAATCAGCGGTCATTTTAATGTGAAATTCGTCCAGTGCTGTCTTGCATAATAGCAGTGTCTTTAGGGCTGAATCTTATATGACAAAGAAGCCAGTGCCAACCTGAACTCCCTTTCTTCACTACTTGCAGCAAGACAGTGTATTTATTTATAATGCAAATAAAAAATTCCCACTGTTCTTAAGTCAGAAAACTGAGCAAAAACTATGATTAAATTTATCACATGGCTTAGGTCCTAATGAACACTAATGGTCACTATAATGAACAACTACCACTATTTACTGTCTAAAATCCATAACGGTTCCAATATACTACAGAAGGGTATGTTTAATATGTGAGGTATATAAGTACTGTATCATCAATGATGTGTTTAGGTTTTTAGTTTTCAAACTTCAAAAACTATTGGAATCAATGGAAATTACTATTTGTACAAATATTTATTAGGCCTTTTTTTATTATTTTATAGGTCTTGTAGAAATTTGCCTGATGCATCCCCTTGATGTAGTGAAAACAAGGTAAGATTCTGCTTGAACAAGTTTTGTTGACACTGGAAGATATCCAAATTAGGAACTGTCAGAAAATAAAATGCTAGAACTTCTCCATGTAAGATAACTTGTGCATTTAATGGCATTTATATTTACTTACCTGTGTCTACAGCATTTGACAGATGGAATTTGAATAGCATGACACATTTCTGATCAGAGGTCATCTGAAGGTGTTCGGTCTGTTTTATGACATATTTTTAATGTTGTAGCAAAATCCTATAACACGAAGAGAGCTATAGTTATATTAGCTTACTATATGCATCATTGCGGTAATGCTTTTATATGTAATTGGGAAATTTTCACAGAGTTTTGAGACCTGATAAAAATATTAAAATAAGGTGTTCTGTGTTCCATCTTCCCTCTGTAATCTAAGTGACTTCATGCTTTTATCTTTTTTTAATCTTTTTATCTGCCCCTATTTTCTTTTTTGAATATTTGTGCTTATGTGAGTATAAATGATTAAGTGACCTGGAAAATGTAGTCAAATGAGGTTTTTTTAATGTTGATTGTTGAGATGGGAAAACAATAGTTGTGTTTCCAGTTTCTTGAATTTCTTTTTGATTTTCTGTGCCTTTTAGTTTTTATATCAATTCATAAGTGTTACCATACGTGAAAAGCAAACCAGAATCCAGAAGCATAAAACAAGGAGAAGAGTTTTCATGCAATGTGTGTTACACATAATGCCAATAATTGCCATATACTGCTCCTGGAGCTCTATCTAGGTCTCAGTCATGTAGGCAGAAAAGCTTCACTGGGAGATGAATCAACCCCAAACAAATGATGAGGACAGCTGTGGTCTCTGGAATATGCTTGAAGCAGTCGATTATGACTTGAGATTCTAGTTCCAGTTAGCCAACTCGTGAACTCATTATGGATGTATTTTTGGCTTCTGTTTAAATAACACTCTGGGGTTTGCCTAAGACCTTGAGATACACTTTTCTGCGATTTGCATTTTGCAGAAGGAGGCTGTCTGCAGTGATTGCCCAACACCACAGGACAGTAATGCAAGCTCAATGCACATTAACTGCTGCTGAGGTGCAGCTCCAAGTCGTCAGGGCTTGGGGTTTGCTCAGGCAATTTTTCTGTATGCCTTCATAATATGGAATATGTTGATTTGTGTAAAGACAATGCACCTGGTAGGTTCAAGGGTCCTCTCTGCTCCTACAGGTACCACTTAGACCTTGCTATTAAAACAAGATTTACATAAAAATATTGAAATTAAAGACCCAAAACCAACAGGGTACAAGAACAAACAATACAAACCCAAATTTAAAAGAAAAATAAAAATCTGTCTTGCTCAGCTGTCATGTGGTCCTCATGGGATGTGCTTTAGTGTCTTCATTTTGGTTGTACTTTAAGTCACCTATAGTTCTCAAGCTTTTGGTTTTGCTTCTTCCTATTTTCCTCTTTGTACTAAACCAGGAATCATGTTCTTCTGTAGTAAAAATGCAGAATCAGTGATTTACTTGTTATGTCTTTGGTTGCGTTGAGGTTGTCATCATATGCATCCTCGTGCCTCTAGTCCTGGTTGAAAGAACTTGTGCATATCCTTAGAATCACTCATGATTTAGGACATGCTGCATATCATATGTCATAAAAAGTATTAATTGCACGTCTGTTCTGATAAACTGGCAATCAACAGATGTACTTTCATCTTTCTGATAGAAATCACGCATGCAGTGGTCTCTCAGAATACAAGGCCAGATTTCCCCATTTCTATTCCAGATTTTACTGGTTTTGTCATACTTTTAGTAGTGAAAATACTAATCCAACCTGAGATCCAGAAATGGAAAGCATTAAATAGTATACAGGGATGTTTGCGAATCTGTATCAATATTAAAATTTAAAAAAACAAAACCAAAACCACTCCATAAACTAATAAAAATTAAGAACCCTTTAAATGTGAAATCTGAGTCCATAAACAGTGGGATTGAAGAAATAAGTGAGAAAAAATGGAAGAACAGTAGGAGTACAGGAGAAATCAGATTATGGATCATGGTGAAACCAAGGGGCTGAATCGAGTAAAAAAGCAAATTTCTTCATTTGAAGAAACTTCAAGTGAAGTTGACTTAATTCAGTTCTCCCACCAAGTTAGCCGCAAGTATTTTTTTGTGTTTTGTTGATGCAGAGTTATTACACAGATTTTGCAGTAACTTTTCTGCTGATTTTAGCAGACGTTAGTACTTGAAAAAAACTTAAATTTTGAAAGTCAGTGACACAACCAAGAATAGAATATACTGTGATCTCATCCATCTTTCCATTCTATGTTCTTAACATTGTGCCACTTCCTTTCATTTTGTAATGGTCCAAATTTACTATAGCTGGTTAATTCTTTGAGGGCTTTGAGAAGTTTAAATGACACATTGTTTTGAATTCTGAACTTAGGATTTTGAATGTTTTCTAATACATTTTCACTTGCTTTATTCTTTTGTTGCAGTGCCTCTAAGTACTGTAGTGTGGTTGCTCTTTTCCAACATGGTATTGATAATCTGTCATTTCCTAATCACTTCCAGCTATTACAGTTTTAGGGATTTGTTTGGGGTTTTTTTCCTTATGGTTAAGGTGAAAGGGTATATAAAAGCACCATTTGTTTCTTCATTTTTAAGGAGTTTTGAGTTTCCTGCCTTTTTTTCTATAAAGTTTTTGTTTGGTGTTAAGAGTCCTGTGGCCTTTTCAAATTAGTAGAATCTTATTCGATCTAAGTTAGCATTCTGAAGGAGTTCAGGGAAGATGGCAAAAGCTTACATCTAGTGGACTGGTGGCTTAGTGTCTTTGCTTCATTGATTTTTGTGTGTGTATGTTTTTAATTAAAAATTGGATAAAATCAAGTTCCTGTTAGAGATTATTTTGAAACCCTGGAAAATGATTTGGCTCTTTTGTGACAACATTTTGCAATGACTTTTCTGCGTTTAGCAATTTTCTATTATTCTACAGTAACAATGCTAGACTTGTTTATCTCCTCACATCAATATATACAAATACATGGTTAGACAAGCCAAATGCTTAATGGAGTGGTTTTTGCTAAATGCACATTTGAAAATAATTTTATTTTGTCATCTATTCGAACACTAAAGATCATTACTTTAAGAAATTCATGTAAGCGAGCTTGCTAGATGGAGATAACTACGATCCATTTTTTTTAGCTCTATGAGTCCCACCTATTCTTTGAAAAAATAATAAATCCATTACAAGGTATACTGGTATAGTTTCTGATGAGAAACTATTTTTTTAAATGTGCTAAATTTTTTATGTCACATTATAACAAAGACTCTGTTACATGTTTTATTTATTGGTTACCCTTACCATGAATTTAGCCATCTGTAGATTAAAAAAAGTACTGAATCTCTGTTCTTGTCCTCCTAAATACAAGTTTTACAGAATTTGCCAAGGGTTTATGTGTGTGCCTATGTATGAGCAGGGAGAGCAATAGCAAGTAAGACTTTTCTAGTACAGATACAGTCAAGACATAGAGAGTCTACTTTTTAATTAAGAAACCTAGATGATCTTTCTTTTCTGGTAAGTGAAAAGTGCCTTAGTCTGCATAAAGAATTGTTTTTATTTATTTTGGACCTTTTTTTGGGTCTTAAGTGTAATGCAGGCTGTAACGTTGTTTTCATCCATCAGACTTACCAAAGGATGACAAAAGGGTATGCTAGATCATGATATGTAGGGCAGGGCATTGTCATATAGATTAATTTAAAATTAAAAATAGTAAAGTGCTTTTCTAGCTAGAGTTTATCCTTTGTGTCCTAGTGGCAGATGTTTTGACTTAAGCAAATGTACAAAATTCAGAACTTAATAACATTTTATTGTTGGAAAAATAATAATTGTGCAACAGCTCACAGGTGTAGTTGGTGAGGGGAAGTGAGGGAATCACAGGGAGTTGCCTGAAGTCAAGGGAAGGCTGATGTTGTTTGAGGGATCAGTCAAGCAAGCCTGACTGATAACTGGAGGATGTTACTGTAGTCTGTCTGATGGCTGCAGGTTATGTTCTGATGTGGTCCTGTAGCCTTGAACAGCTTAAATTATCAGGAAAACAAATGTTTATTTTTTAAATTCCCTCCTACTGAGCTGATGGCATAGAACTTACATTTTCAGAAGCTTGATAACTTCTGAACTATATGTGCTAACATATATATTTCCTTGCTATTACATTTTAACATCTCAAAAATGCGTGCAATCAAGAGTGATATTGCAAAATTACAACTATGACTAGAAATAAAATTTTGGCTAATAGTTCCTCAGGTTTATAAGTTGATTACCTTTATATGTGCGTTCTCTTTTTCATCAATTTTCACCCATATTTATACAGCTGAATTTTAGTGATTCCACTGTTCTTGAAAACAAATTTCAAAGTTGCCTGTGCAAGTATTCATACAAACTGTGGAACATATCTTTAAGTAGAAATAGTCATTTTGGATGTGACTTGGTATTGGGTAGTTAGGAAATGGAAACCATACTTTGCAGCTTTTTAAAACAGTTGTCTGCATGACAGAATTTAATAGAAAACACATATGAAGAAATGTACAATTAAGTGCTTTCAAGTAACAGAGAAAAAATAGCCAGACATCACCAAAAACTTTCAAATACATAACACGTCTGAAATTATTTGTGTCTGAAAGTCCTGTGAATGGGAAGAATGTTATGTGGATTAGATATATCATTTACTTATCTCTTCCGTTTTGTCAGTAGCTTGACATCACTATATGTTTTGAGAGAAATATTTGAAAGAAAGATGATTCCTCTCATGTCAGACTAATACAAAATTGTGCTCCAGATCTCTGTTGACTTCAGTAGAGATAGATTAGTTCATACTACTTGCAGATTAAATTTTTTTTACTTCCAGACAATGTTTTCGAAGAGTGGTGTAATGTTGTTATAAGCCAACTACCATCTATGGGGCTTGGAGAAAGTCTAGTTTATTATTTCAACAGGAGAATCATCAGGGTAACTTGTGTCCTAACAAATTAAATATATATTCAACAGGCAGTGTTTTAATACTTCTCTGGTTAATTCAAATAATGACAGTTCCAGATAGTTTTAAATTTTTTTCTCTTTAATTAATCTCTTCTATTTTCAGACATAATTGTGTCTTCATAACACAGCCTCACGTTGAGGTAAGTGTGCAATTTGGAAAGCAATTCCCAACAGAGACATAGAAGGCGTTCTTTCAAAAGCATTTACTTCAATTTATCAGGAGAATAAGTTAGTAAGTATAGCTTGTTTTCCTGATAAACCTATTCGACCTCCCTGGTTTTTTTTTCTTAAAGTTGTTTCTCACCTTCAGCAGTATGTGGGAAAGATACAGTCCATGTTGCTTCTACTTTAACACCTTTTTACTCTGTTCAGCATTAGATCAGAATCTTCATGTGAATTGACTCTCCATCTTAGGTGTGATCCAGAGTATCAACATTTTAAAAATGAGGCCAATAATTACCCTTAGAAATTTCTGAGAAAGTTTTCAGCTAATCTTGATGGAGATTTTATGGTTTGCCACTCTTTCTGCAAAAATCTAGACCAGCATCATGGATCTAAAGCCCCAAACTGGAAGATAATTTGGGAATCCAGATTTGGACTCTGCATTACAGACTCATTTCTAGTTAGCAACTGTTCTTCTGATTGGTGTGCATGTTTATCCATTTTGTTCCTTTGTTCCAATTCTGTCATTTTGGTCTTATTAAAAAAGTTCAGCTTACTACATGTGTTTCCGATCTCATTCCATCTGTTGTTTTGCAAGAGCTACTTCCTTTATATCGTTAATTCCTCTTTGATTTCTGGTCTTTTTTGTTTGAGTGAGCACTAGTGGAGCCTGTTTCTGAAAAACGTTGGTTTAAGGAAGAGTTCATTGTCCTTATACAATGTGACCATTTCCAAATGACCATAGCTCATTTGGTTCACATCAGGCCATGTTACTTGCATCAAGTTCATGTTACTTGATGCAAACTGCTGTAGTGAGGTTCATAACAGTTTTAAGCAGAAAATAATCTTCCTGTCCTGGGAAAATTATCAGAATACCAAACAACTCTGTACTGGAATGGACAGTTGAACTCCTAGAAGTGTGTTGGAAGAACAATGAATTTTGGCCGATGAAACTCTTCATTAGTTAATTCCTCATTTTGGAAGTTTTCACTTTCATTTCTTTTTTCTTTTTTTTTTTCCAACTACTTTTAATAATTTTTAACTAGGAAAACAGAAGTTTTGGGTTGAAAATGTAGAAAACAACATCCATTGCAATCTAAAAGAAGTGTATAAAAATGTATTGAAACTGATAGTTTCCTGCGAAATTTTTTTTCATTTTGAGAAAAAAAAACAACAAACTAGTAAAAATAATCCCTGACCAACTCAGCTTAGTGTCATTATTTCAACCAAATGTCAAGACTTTTCTCTGGGATTAGTTTGACTTGATTTATCAGTGGCCTTTGGCACAATTGTTCATAGGGTTTGTGTGCATATTGTAGCTTTTACTCTGGTTTTGGCATTTGAATTTCAGCACCGAAATACTTTGAATATTTCCTTACAGATCCAAGTTTTGTATAATAAGAATTTATCTCAAGTTTACAGTAATTTGGGTATGGATGTGATCCAGGGCTCTTGCCCTTTGTTTTCCTTCTACGTACGATCTGTTAGGAATTAATAAGGACACATGGGCTAATACTTCCTGCTAGATATACTATTCCAGTTTAAATCCTTCCCTGAATTAAAGAACAATATTAATGTGCACTGTTAAACAGATGCTCTGATTTGCAGTGCTGGTCAAAGTGATTTCTGTTTCTATGTGCTTTTGTATTTATAGGCATACCATATGTATATTTTATAAAAAGGAACTGTATAAATGCAGTTTCATCATCTCCTCATATGATACTGTTTTATTTGTGATCAAATGGCAGAACTGCTTAATATCCCTATTTCAAATCAGTGTAGATTTTTGTAAAAACCATTACATAAATTGTTTCTTGATTTTAAAATAATCCTATCTCTTCTTTGATAGAAACTGAACTTGTGCATCATCAAATCAGACTTCCAGAGATCTCTTAAGCTTTTCCTTAATTTTGATTAGGCATTCTATCATTTACTCTGATTTTTTAAATGAATAGTAGGTGCTTTTTTAAACTGAAGTACCATAAAATATTAATTTCCATTCGACAGAATGCCATGAGGATACCATGCTTTGGGTTACCTGCTATCTGTGCTGTTTCACTGGCCATACTAAAACTAACCTCAGTTTCTTGAGTCACTTGTGCGCTGTAACAACCTGGAATTTCTGACACCCACCAAATAAGCCGTGTCCACTTTCAGTGTGCTCAAGACAGAACAATAATCTCTATTTCCCTTTTAAAGAATCCTTTCTTTGTTTATGATGTTTTTAGGTGAATAAAATGAAATAAATGAAAACTCCAAATGCCTAGTTAGCTATCTACATACTACAGGGGTGCAGCTGTCCAGTCCCTTACACTGGGAGACTCTGGAAATGACTCTGTGCAGGAAGCAAATGTTGAGACCATCATAGGAGAACTGAGGAGAGAGGCAGTAGTAGATGAGGGGATGAGGTTTCTTTGTAGAAGACAGTCTCCCACAAAAAGCAAAAAAGAAAAAATGCCTGAGCAAGAACCAGGACTGACAAGGGGGAATGTGTGATGGTTTTCTTACTTTTTTCTTCTTAGTGCCGTCGATTCAGAAGGTGTGTTTGGGGTTTCTGGAAGAAAGCTGGATCAAAGCTGACTTAGAGTGGCCTTAGTCCTTTTTAAAATGTAGTATATAATTTTGTTTGAGATTTTCGTTTTGGTGCATCTCTCCATGTCCTTTTACACATCCCAAGCACAGCCCTGTCTAGTAGAACCCTTACAGATGATTCCTTGTGCAGCTGATCTGTGGAATAAATGGAAATCATGCTAAAAGACATATTGAATGTTATCTGTCCTACTAGTGACAATCCTTTTAACTATGGACATTTGTAAAATGTAAACATAATAATTTTATGCTTGTAATTTTGCTTTTCCTGCAATTTGGACAATGAGCTAAAGTAGTTAATTATGCATTATGCACATTATGCACATTATGCACTCACAGTTTAAATATAAGAAAGCTCTTAAATTTTTTTCTTCCTTTTTTTTTTATCTTAATTTTATGAAAATATTTCCTTTCATAACATGAGGCTACAAATAACCCACTTGTAGACAGAATAGGCAAATGTGACAAAAAAGCTCCAAAACTGTAATTGTGGGAAGAACCATAGCATGAGTTATAGATATGACAGAATATTTTTTTTTTTCATCACACTGTCTGATGGGGAAAGGAAGAAAAGGGAAAGAATCTAGGACTAAATGGCCTCTAAAATATGCTCATTGTACAGTTGGCTGCTTTTCTGGTTAGAACCTCCCAAAGAAATGAGACAGTGTAGAAACACTTTGATTCTCTTTGCAGTATCTCAAGATTTCTACAGGTAATCAGAATGTTTACATGAGTCAGAAACCATGACCAAATCTTCATGACAAAAATGAAATTCAGTTTAAAACATTTTGGATATGCGAGTCAGATGACAGACCTGAAAAATATAGCCATATTTGTATAGAAAATACCCTGTAGTATTATAGTGTGTGTTATGGTTTGTATTAAACACAATAGATATGTTTAATTATTGTATTTGTTTAGATTCACACAGCCTCAAGATATGCTGTTGTATTGTTTCAATAACTTATGGTAATGTACCTTTTTTGGGTTATGTACATTTTCTCAGTACCCCTTATACTCTAATAGTGATAAAAAAATAACGCTAAGTGTCTTAGCACTCAATGTAATGTGGACTATCCTGTACATCATTTATGAATCTGATTTATTTATTTTGGATGTGGGAGATCTGTTCACCTATTCATCTGCTAGTTCATGGCTATGAGGAATGGTACGAGAACTGCTAGCATTTTATCCAGGGCTGTACTGGAGACGGTCTAGACCACTTCAGTAGAACCAGCACTTAAAATCACAGCAAGTTCCCGAATGAGGTGCTGCAGCCTGTGTCCATCGTGTCCTGCCTCCTGCCACTGCTGTACCAGCACTCAGAAATCCCCATCACAGTGCTGAGTTCAGCAGCCTTTCCCTCTCCTCCTGCCTCATTAGCTGCTTGGGCCCAAACCACAGCTTTTGCCCAGCCTATTTTAAAGTGTGCCAGGTGACAAGCTCCCTCTAGTTCCCTTGGGAGGCTCCTGCATAGCCTACTGCTTCTCACAGCCAAGAAGTACTTTCTAATGTTCTAGTAATTCCATTATGCAGTTTTATCCCTAAAAACTACCTGCACCCACTTTACTGTACATTGTTCCCCTTTCCCTTTGTTTGTTCCCTTTAGACACAGCAGATGCATGGCATGCCCCTATTTTCTTTTTCCCAAGCCTAAATTAGTGTGAGATAATCAAACAAGCTCTTTAAATAATCTTTTCTCTATATCAGTCCTGTATTTAAACTATAATGAGTCAAGTGAAACCATGAGGGATAGAGTGGAATGAGAGCAAGAGCGGAAAGCAGAAAGGGGAGGGCTAGGAGGTGAGAAAGTACATGGGATTCTGTTTACAAGAAAAATACATGCTGAAAATAAGTATTTAAGATGGGAATTGGGGAGTGGAAATGAACAGATGTTAGCACAGTTACAAAAGTAGTCTGGAGACAAAGAAATGGGATAGTTTTTAAAATGTATGCATTTTAAAGTAATATTTTAAGTAAGGATTAAGCAGCTGGGAAAGGTTACACAGACTACAAGTTGGAGACATTTATGCTGTACATAAGATTTTTTTAAAACAACCTAACAAAGAAGCTGCATGAGTTATTAACAGATGTTAATGATTTGTCAGTGGTATAAAACATTAAGATCACATTCAGGGGTAGACCATGGTCATGCCTGATTTCTCCATGGACAGAAATTTTGCATTAGACCACTGTCATGCCTGATTTCTAACCATGGATGGAATATGACTAAAATAAAACAAGCAAGGAACCACTTCGTAAAAAAAAAAAAAAGAAACCCCATGTTTACTTTTATTAGTATTTGGTCAGTAGTAAAATGAATGGGAGATAGTTTAGGTATGGAAAAATGCTATTTAATGGCTTAATTTACAATAAGCAGAAATTTTCTACGTCTTTACAAATATTTTATTTCATACTTGTACTTGAGCTAGTTTTTAGAACCTATGGATACAAGAGAATAAAGCTGTATATGTTGGAAGCACAATGCAACTGTAGCAATGCCAATAATTCTCTCAGAGAAGTTGGCCATTAATACTGTATTTAAGTATGTCCCTAAAATAACTGCATTAGGCCAGTAAGTGCCAAGTAAATCTATAAATAAATAAAAAGAGAGATAATATCTTTATGAACTATGCTTTTTGTATGTTTTTATGAACAGATGCATCAGTGTATATTCTGGGTCCAGAGGGGGTTTTGAGAAACAAGAGTCTTCATGTTGAGTAGGATGCAAGTAAAATACCATCTCCAAAATAATATTGGCACAATAGAGCTGTCTTTTGAATTTATTTCTCAAGAGAGTGTAAAAAAAAAAAAAAAAAAAAGCTAAGGAAATATTTGCAAGTTTTTAGCTGCTGCAATGTTGTAGTAAGCTGATGACTCCCTGGTGAGCAGGCAGCGGGTTAGATTGTGCTTTTACAACCCAAGTTGAGCCAAGGGCAGAGCTCAGCAGCACCAGCTGAAGAGCAGCACACAGAAGGGATTGTGCCTCAGAGGTGCTGTGACCTCCCCAGTTTTTCCGTATCCTAGAAATGGATTATTGATCTGTAACAGTACTAACTTCTTGTAACTACAAAAGTCCTTCCATTCCTTATCCCTTTTTATTCATTTCCCTAAATCTGGAGCAGGAGCAAAATAATACCTGAGTATCCCCTGTGTACTGTCTGCCATATACATGTCTACAGTGGAGTGGTTGGAAAGTGCTGCAAGTGTCCATACGTACATGATGTAGCTCAGGATCTGTAGCAGAGAGAAGGGAGATATACATCTGCATGCTACATGTGATACTATCTACCTAGCATCTGCCCAGAGGTAGCAACTTAGATCAAGATGTTTTTTCCCAGGAGGTACATTGAATACATTTTTAGCACGTTGGTGAGCTGAATCAACTCAATGCAAGAATCAGAAAAGTGTCAGAGGCAGTACAAGGGAGGAAGGAGGACAAGACCAATGGGATTTGGGTTGGGAAAAGAGCCTGTAGACAGCAGCAGGTCTTTAGATTATTCCACTGTCTCATGATAATTTTCCCTGAGCAAGTCAGCTACAAACCGTAAGGATCAAATTAAATAGTTCTGAGATTGCTAAACTGGAATACAAATTAGGAAAGGAAAAGCAAAAAGGAAAAAACTTTTTTGACTTTTTTTTGTGTCTTAGAAAGAAGCGAATGAAAGCATATTTCATTTGAAAATGCGGTTCCACAACATTTTAAGCTCAATTCTTTTGGAATTACATTTTTTTCCCTTGACACTTACGCTGCCATACAGTGGTATTTCAGGGAGCTGACACAGCAGAAAACTGAACAATTAATCATTTTCTGGTTGGCTTTCTTTTTGACCAGCTTGGCTTCCTGAATTGGTTCCCCACACAATTGTGTAACAGGCAATACCAGGACAAAGAAGGGAGCAACCAACAGGTCATCTGTAGCAACCATCCAACTGTATGCTAAAGGTATGCATGAAAGGTGTGTGTATACACTGTCATTAGAGTGGAGTATGATGTTACATTTAATCTGGTCAAAGGGTAATTTGACACTAAAAGAGTTAGTCCTGCTCCTTGTTCCTTGCCACCCAACTCCCTTCTCTAATGTATGTTATATGGTTCCACCATTTCCCTTATGTCAGATCTAGCAATTGCAAAACTGCAGGGAAAATTGATTCAGCTTGATGATACATCGGAAAATTAAGCTATTAAAAAGTATTGTTTTCTAGTGGCTTCATACTGTTAGGTCAGCTTTGTTGTAATGCAAAATGGCATCCTAGTCAAAGTTGTAGACATATTTATTTACTATGTCTCTAAGTTAAATATGAACTTTTATTTGTATGATTGCCACTTTTTCTATCTTGTCTGATAGAACATACTCCATAGTGTTATATTTTCTCTTAGAATATGAAGTCAAGTTACTATGGACGAAAATGTTCCTCTGAAGGCATGAGTTGAGTTCCACCACAGGGGAAATAAAGATAGTTCAAGAATGTTAGGTAGGCAAAAGACTTTCTTAATTTAGCCATTGAAAGGTGAATTTTTAAATGAATAGCAATGCATCCTTCTCCTTTTTGTAGCTCTTCTTTTTCTTGCCAAATTATTTTATTATCTGAACAATTTGACATATCTAAGAAGTGAAACGGCTTACTATTCCATTGTTACACAGATAATGCATTGTAGTAGTATATGGCACACGTCTCAGAAAATTTAGGAATATACTGAAATTTAGTTTTCAGTGTCATGAGACAGGAAATTCCAATTTTGCAGTTCATTGTTGCTAAAAGGAAAATACGCTGATCTCCCTCATGTGGGCAACGCTCTTCCTTACACAAGCTATAGACCTTCTTGTAGTTTCCCACAGACCTATGCAATATATCATCCTAGTAGAAGACTAATGGTACAGTTTCTGATGAATTTGTGAATTGAATCAGCTTAGTAGAAGGATTCAGTGAGCATCAGAACTATTACAGAGGAGTAGGAATAGGGGAGAAGGGATTGAGGGTGAAACCTCCTTTTTTTGTTTTAGGTGAACTTTTACATCAGTTCAGCTGATCATGGTACAGCTTAAGTCAGAGGCATCAAACCATTTAAATCATGGGTAAATTAATTCCTGCTCTTCAGAATACTCATTTATTAGTTCTGCAATACTTAATTCATGTATCTAAATACTTCGCCAAAATTTGAATGAACAAACAGTTCCTGATGTTGCCTGTTAATAAAATTGCACAATATTACAAAAGTTACTTGCTGTTATTACCATGACAAATGATTGCACAATACAAAAAGCTGTTGACTTTTCTGTGAAACAAGAAATTAGGGTTTAAATTTCATATTACAGCTTCAGCAGATATAATAATTCATGGCTACTAAAGGGAGCCTCACAGTCCCTCATGCCAGCCCTGCATTCAGCAGATTCAGCTCTCTAACTTGGCTGAAAAGTAATTCAACAAAAACAAGAACAAGAAAATTAAAAACAAACAAACAAAACCAACAACAACAAACTGTCCATCAAAGAATAAGTGTAGTTGGAGAGGGAGAAATATGAAAGTAAACTGAGACCTCTCTCTCCAGGCAGTGCTGTGAGTTTTTCAGTCAATTCTGCTGAGCAGCTTGTGATAAATGGAACATGAAGTGTTCTGCTCTAGCTAGGAAGAAAACCTGGATATACAAATAAGTTTGGGGCCATATATAAAACCTGTTTGCATAGTTAGATGCTCTCATATAGGAAAGAGCAAGGACACACTTAACAAGAACATTAAGCTCCAGAATCATGGAACATGGCAATGCGGAGGGTATATACTTGTCATCTTGCCATACTCTCGCCTAATGATTCTCTGTTGACCTTTGGCAAGGACTGGATATTAGGATGGGTGGCCTTCTGATCTTTTGTCTTCTTATACATAATATTGGGACAAAAATAACTGAGTCTAAATTCTTCTGAATACATTTAAGACCAGGAATTGGGTTTTAGGTATCTCAACAAGGTTGTGGGAGCACCTTTCTAGTAGGTGCTGTAGAGGCAAAAAGCCTCCTAACTATCTTTACAGTAGAATTCAGTCACTTTCTTAGGTCAGGTGACTCATAAAGGCACATACGACATAGTTGCCTATGATAACAGGGGCTGAATTCACTGACTCATCCAGCCCCTTTCAGTTCACTATTGGATTTGCATGAGAAATCATCAGAAAAGTAATAAAAGAATGATGATGAGTGTATCATGCTCACGTGCATTCTGAGTAACATGAAAAGCATCTCATCCATTAGAAACAACATAATCCCAGAGAAAATCCCATCTGTGGAACAAGGTTAACAGTATCAGATATCTTCAGCTGGCAGAAGATATTCTTGTCTTTTTATGCTGTTCTGACAACCCTAGGCACCTTGAGGGAGATTTTGGCACTGGAAAATTTTCTTAATGGAACAGAAATCCTTAGGTGGTAGGTGGTATAGAGGTGGATTAATGACTCTGCTTCACCTGTTCCTCACAAACTCTTATATGGGAATAGGTAATTCTGGAAAGAAATCAATGGTCAGAATGTCTTTTATACCCGAGCTTTTTCTGGCTGCCAGGACAGACCCTTGTGACTAATAGGAATTCAGCATCAATTAGAATGACTTCCAGAGCTGTGTTATGTGTGCTGGGGCTACAACAGTTCCACTATTCTTGGCCTGCCTGAGTGCAGTGGAACTACACGAAACAGTTTTGAAAAGCTTGGCCCACAGTCCTTCCTCCCACTTAATCACATTGCTGAAGGATAATGTAAACTTTAGTCTTGGGTGACAAATCATAAAACTGGTATAGCACAAGGCCAATTCACAGGTGCTCTTGGAAGACATAATTTGTACAGTTGCATCAAGTTTCAATTAATGTGAATAAATAGCCAGAAGCCTTTGGAAAGAGATTGTTTTGCTATTTGCAGACAAGTTAGCTTCTAAACAGACAGCTTTCTTGAAATACTCAGGTTTGAAAGTTTCCATATTTGAAAAATAGACCAGAATCTTTTATCTGGAGTGTAACAAAACTCAGAATAAATGGAAATTTGGTCAGCTAAAGTTTTGATGAGTAATATTTCAGAAAGCAGAGACAAATATGTTAGAAGAAAACACCTTTGGAGATATATCAGTCATTAGAATTTTCAGTAAACTTTTCAAATTTCAAAATGATGAAACAACTGCTTTAGAAGCTAGTGTGAAACTGCAGAAGTGATATGGGTGTTGAGTGCTCCTTGTACTTCATATATTCTGAACACTGTGCAAACAGTCTTTGCAGCAGTCCCAAGAACACTGTAAAGGTTTTAATCCTTGTTGAACAGAAAAAAAAAGAGGAATAAAACTGAAACAACTTCCCTTAGTAACAGGGCAAGGACTGATATTCTCTCAGCCTTACACTTTAATCAGAGGTCTCCTGAAGCGTACTAGGATTACCAAGGGTGTCCTGAAGAACAGCCCTAGCTGTGCCCTCCATCCTTCTGACAGAGGTTACTGCCCCAGTAGCTGAAGTGGATCGGAAGAGAAAATGTGGTGTCTCTTCATGAACTACAGCTTATAGACAAACGTATTTGACTTTACTTCCATTAAAGCTAAGGATGTGAGCAAAAATACCTGAGGGACAGTTCATTTTGTTCCTTCTGCTAAAAAGTGGCAACCTGGGGCAATGTGTCAGGACAGATGGGTGAAAGTAATATACTCCTGATTACAATATTGTTAAATTCATTCCACAAAGTCCTGTGGCTCAGAATAATTAGTTACATGAACACAATATTGGTGGATAATTTGGCATGACACCATGAGATTTTTTGGAAATTCTGGGTGATAGGTATCCATGACTTTAAATAGATGAGAAAATGTAAAATATTTTTAAAGGACAGTCTAATTTTGCCTTTCACTATGGCACTGCCACAAGACTCTGCAGCACCCTTCATACTCCACTTAGCATTGAAATAGAACTGGAGTATTTTAGATGCTCTGTTCTAAATTCGAAGAACATTTCATTGGTATGCAAGTTGATTAGTGTCTCACCACATAATCAAAGATGTGATTGTTTCTTTTATCTGCAATACTCGCTTTACAATATGGGCCTATACATCTAAAATTGCTGGACTATCAATAGAAGAAATATATTATGTGCTTAATATGTACATAAAATGGAGGGGGCGGGGAGTTTGATTCAGATACTGCTTTTTTTCTGTCCATGTCTCTTGTAATTCTGTTTTTTGGTATTATAATCTTTATTTTCAATAGTTCTACACCAGTGTATTATAGTACTTTTCTTGTATGCTAAGCGAGTCACGTACAAGTACTTATGAGCAGAGAATTTAATTGCACTTTCTGTTGTTATAAATGCTTCTGTAATGCAAAAGAATTGCATTGACATTTTAATATGCTGTCACTTTAAGATACTACATGAAGTGTGAACAGAGCACAGGCACTTTTAACAGGTGTCTCTAATTGTTAGTTTGTTTCCTAGAAACAGCTATAATGTAAAATTTGGTGAAACATGTAGATCCAAGGTGTTTGGATCCTGCAGCATGCTAGCCAGGTTTTCCTTTGACTGCTGGTAAAAACAAATTGGGGTATGTAATTGATTTTTTGTAAGTAAAGCTTTTATGTTTGCTATGAGTTCAAACTCCATCTTTTTCTTGTTATTTTTTTTGTCCCTTAGGAGGGATTGCAACATGGGCTTTTAGAAAAAAAAGAGTTCAGTGTGTTCTTTTATTTTAGCAAATAGGATGTTTCTATTACTTTCAGATTTTGCCAGTCTGTAACTGCAGAAATAATAGTGAAAAGGGTGAAAGCAAGATCAATTACATTTTTTAAAAGTGTATTTTCATTAAATTTTCGAAGTGCCTGTTATGTTCAAAGGGACTTCAAGATTGTCTTGTTCACAGAATATTTGAAAAGCCCCTTAAAAAAAGCAAATGCATCCAGAAAAATGTCTGGATTGTAGGATGAAGTGTGCCTACTTTAAAATATGGCAAAAGAAGATCCTCGACATGTATGCAGTCTTTTCAGATTTTCTGTGGGATTACTACTAGTTCCAGAAGTCGATACAAAAATATCTTTAAACAAAAGACCAGACCACAAACTGGTAACGAAAGTTAATACTGAATTTTGAACAGGAGAAAAAAAAAAGCAACCAGTTTTGTTACATAGCAAATGAACATGCATCTTCTACAAAGTTTACTTAGTTAACAAGATTTTCTTATAAACAGTTATTCTTTTGCAATTTGGCAGAAAGATAAACTATGTAAGTTCCTCAAAGTTATATACTTGAGATTTAGTGAACATTTCAAGATCAAATGTTTCACTAATTTTGCAAATACATTTAGATTGCAGAAAATTATGTAAGTCTATTTATTAGTTAAACTGCAGTTAAAGTAAAGGAATTCTGATCAATTTGCTAAGAATTGCCTCCAGCTGTGCTGGTTTCCGTCATGTAGTTAAACAGAAGCTCACCATAGTTTGATCTATTTCTCCTCATTTTCTTGGTCACTGAAATAAAGTATGATGGGCTCAGCAGAAGCTATGTGTTCCTTGAGTATTCAGGTGCTGATCCAGAGAGTCAATGAAAAACTTCAAAGCCATTTTGGGAATATGTATATTTTCATATGTATTTTTCTGAAATTAATAGAAATCAATAGGTGCATCAATGATACATTTTAATATCTATGATTAAGCCATGTAATAAATTCTTAATTTCAAGATAGAATTGACAGAGTAAACTCTGATCTAGAATAGACAATAACCTCATCAAGCACATAGCTAAATAGTGAGAGAACCGGTTCATATTCCTCCTTTCCTGAATCAGAAGTCAGACTTGGACTTGAGCTTTCCAAAACCTACACAGGTTTATTGACCTCTGAGTCTTAATGGCATAATTCTTTATTTAAACCTCAGTAATTACTCTAAGCAAGACTAAAAATATGAACTCTGATTAAGACATTACTCCAGCATGTTCAGTTGTGCACATGGTTCAACTATAGACTGTCTTGCAAGAAAGCAAGAACTTCAATGTGTCTCTGACAGATTCTGTTACAAGTACTGCAGCCACTACTATCTTTCCTCTTGTTTCTCCTACAACTACTGCAACTGCCCTTAGTCAAAATAACGAGACGGAAGGTCGCATTTTTGCTTCTCACAGGAATCAAAAAAAATATTTGTGTCAGATGGATCCGTTTGTAAAATGATTGCCTTGTGCCCATCTGTGCTGCAGGTGCAGAATCATGCACATTCAAGATACAGAATATTTTCATGTCTTAGCACTGTCCATGATGTACTCTGCACCTCCCCTCTGTAGAGCACCTGTGTAATATGCCCAAGTGCCAGAAGTTGAGCTGACATTTTAGCTGTTGCCCTCAAGAGTGTCGTTCCAAACTAGTATCATTCTTGAGGTTTTTTGCTGGATCTTATTTTAGTTGAACTGTGAGAGAAAAAGAATTCTGAATTGGTCTTACTCTTTCAAAAGTTAATATTACTCCTTGGGGTTCTGAATCTGGCCTGGTGACCACAGACATTGACTATAATATACGTTTGTTTCATCATCATGACTACTCCCTTCAAACAGAAAGAGTCCTGTTCTTCACACCATTTCATGTCCCTCTTCATTTCTTGACAAGTTTCAAAAGAATAATCTCTCATACTTATTCTTTTCGGATTTTCACTGTCCCATCTGAGGATCCAGAATTTTTGCATCAGTCTCTGATATATATGGCTACAGCATGGGAGGTCCTTTCACCTCTTGTGGTAGATTCTCAAGCCTAAATCTGACAGGTTTCATAGTGCTCAGGTCAGCAGCTCCATGTGGGTTTTAACTCAGGATACCTCATGGTCATCAGTGATGATCAGTGTTTATCCTAACAGCATTTTCCCTTTTCTTAAATCATGGTAAAAAACATCATGATTAAGAGCAGCAAGGAATCCATCTGCCTTACCAGGCTACATGTTAGATTTGCATATAGTGTTCAACTCTTATGCTAACAGAGGTTCTTCTCTAACAGTTTGGGATTATTTCCAGAACCATAAGAACAGACAAGTATCTATCAGTTGTGAAAGTTTTCTACGTGTTGTATCTTCTTATTATCCTTGTGTATAGCTGGATATTCTGTGTTTTCCTTCCCACTGTAAAGCATGAGCTTTTGGTAGGGATGCAGAAAGTATTGTACAAGAACAAAGTGGATGTAACAATTGATATTTTTGAAATATGTTAATCGTAGAGTTTTGGGAAAATTTGAATATGGGCAATTCATTTTATTCCTTTTTCCTGTAGCCTTTCTGAAGTCTAACTACATGTGCCATTGTTCACTTTTCACAATAGCTTTAGACAGGTTAATGTTTTAATAAACAATTAATGGTCATAAATTCCAACTACTTAATATATTTCCTGTGATATGTTTTAAACTAAGCTCTGCTATTTCTGGTCTTTATCCCTGATATTGCTGCTAGATATATCTTTAGTACGCTTTCAATTGTTGTTAAGGTTTTATTCTGTGATAAATTAATAAATAAATGTAGTACAAGAGGATCATTCTTTTCTTCCTTCCATAATTTTTGTGAAACATTGCTGGTTAACTTTATGGAGGAAACGTTGAAAGAGCTTAAACTTTCAAGGATTGAAGACCTCTTAAAGAGCTAAGATCAGCTGTGCTGAAAAGGCATGTGCATGGCAGTTTTGGGTAAATGCCTGTTCTGGGATGAAGTTTTATTTTTGTGATTAAGATAAAAATACCTATTTTCTGAATCACACTTCCTTGTACAGCTAGCTAAACTTAACTAAAACCAGAAGAGTAAGCATCTTAAAACCCAATCAAATTATTGGCAATACTTCCACAGGGTTCTTGAGCTAATTCTAGGAGCTTTTCTTTTGGAGTCCATCCTTAGTATTTTATCAGAATCATCTAGCATGTAATGTAGCCAGAAATATTACCAAAGAAGAAATCATTCCACCCAGATACAGGATATAAGTGAAGCAGAGATGGTAGAGCTGTGCAGTGTATATGAAATATCATATGATGTAGAGTGCATCCTGTGTTCCTCATTGTTGCAGGAGCTTATGCACAATAAATCCTCTCCTGACTAGTTTAGAAAAGGTTCAGTCTTCAGGGTCCTACTGACTACTGCTGTTTATTTGATGTGAATGCAAATGTAGTCTTCCTAAGGTCCTTGACAGCAGAGCTTGTCTTTTAAAACAGTAGCTAGAAGTCTGAAGCTTACATAATTCAATCTTGGGGGAGATAAGGTTTGAAAAGATGCTTCTAACAGCCAATCTAGTATGTTCTTCTGCTCAAAGAGCCTGGTAGTGGCTCTATACTTCATAGGTAAAATAGTAATTACAGTTGGAAACAGAGATATGACATAATCTAGATAAAACCTGATGTCCAGTAATGTAGACTCATCCTTTGGAACTCTAAATTTTGTGAGTGCTATTCTGGGATTAAGCAAAATACACATTGGTGTCTAATTCTGTTGCATTTTTCAGCATTTTGTTATTTTATCTCTCTTTTCCACAATCTTTGAGCTTGTGAACAAGCCCAGTGGTTATATATCAAACCTATGTTTGTATTGTAACTGCCTGTTCATGTATATGTTTGTGGGTGCTCAAGCCACTGAGGTACTAAGTCTGCCATCTCTGAACATCCTCCTGTGCTTTGCCCCTATCCTAGACCTTCTGCCCCTTTCCTTGTCATCCTGCAGAGTCCAGATTACATCACATATCCAAAGAGCACAATTTACCGCAGGCATTCTTGTGGAGGAGAACATACCAAAGTGGACTACCTATTCAAATGTCACCATTACTGCTCCTGTGGTGACCTCCACAAAATACTGGGACACCTGCAGTGATGCTGTGCCCTGAGGATGTGATTGTGGGAGTCTGGGGACACTTGGTAATAATTTGATGCAAGTTTAAGTGACCTGCTCTCTACTATTGAAAAGGTGGTTGTATTTTCATGTGAAATATCTCTGTTATTGATCAAAACCCAAACATCCACCTAAGAAAACAGACCACTGACAGATGGATACCCCTTCTTTAAGAGCACTTGCTAGAGCCTTGGCAGTATATCAAAGGTAGACAGCTCCATCTATAGTTAAGGGAAAGAGAGGAACAATTATGCAGGACAAGTAATTCCATCTGTCCTTGATACCCATTTTCGGATGGGATGAATTGGACTTTGGAGAGACGTGTCTCTGTGCTGATTCTGTAAGGAGCCTAGACAACTGTCTTCAACTTGACACTTAAATCAAAGATGACTGAAGGTACATAAGATGAATAATATTTAAGTACTTAAAGTGTATGCAGGGGTTCTGCTTTAGCATATATGTAATTCCAACAGGCTGTGTGTAATTACAAGAGTTTGGGCCAGTCTGACTCAGTCTAAAGGCAAAGCCCTTCAGTGCCACTGAGGTACTAGACTTGCTAGGCACGACTTAGTTCCCACATTCACAGCAGCAGAGATGTGCCTGAATGTTTGTGGTGTGTGTCTGTGTGGGTGTTGTATGCTGTGTAAAGTAGCATTACTGGGGACTACAGCCCTCTTATATTGTCGATAAAACCATATCTGCATCTATACTATAAACTAGTTAGCTGATACTTTGTTTAAGCTTACCCTTTACCAGTGGATAGAAGTTGTGCCAATACCAAAGCAGTGAATAACTTACCTGGCTTTTTAGCTGTAGTGAGCACCATGAAAAACCTCGTTTGATTTGTGCTATGTATGTGACAGAGCTGCTTTGTTCCACTCGTATCACCAATGGGAAGGGAGGGCAGGAGCTGATTAAATACCTTTCTAGCAGATGCAATGATAAGGCTTTGTGAGCTGGATGGCTCAGGAACGTGCTCATGCCTCCCATGAGCGGGTAACTGAGATCATGGACTTCTGGAAAGACCCTTTTTCTGTTGTGATTGCCACCCTCTCCCCTTTCTAAGCTGAATAGAACCCAGGAATTTAATTTCTTCCCTGCCAGTTAGATTGAGCATCCATGTTTTTTTTCACCCAAGGGATGCATAACACATGATTTACAGAACTGCTGACTGCTGTAGTTGCAATTAAAACAATACTGCCTTCATAGCTTGAACACTGAGTGCAAACAGGCTGATAGTTTAATCAATCTATTTTAAAATGTATTAACTAAACCAGCAGTTTACTGTTCTTGTCAAACTCTAAACAACTGTAAATCTTGTTTTCAAAAATCAACCAGAAAAAATGTAACACATTAAAAATGAATTAGACATGGCGCACCACCCATAAGCTGTATAATAAACAGATCACAGCCCTGTAGTAATAGTTGTGATTTCTGGCACGTCACCGGAGAAGAACTCATGGGTTTTCAGAATGACCTGTGCCATAAATCATTGCATTCCCATTTACACTGAGCACATGTATCTAATTTTTCAAGAGTGGCTTCTGAAATTCTGATGAATGGCTTCGGAATTGATTACTGGAATGTATGAAAAGTGGAGTTACAAATGCCTAATTGAGGAAAGGAAAAAGGGACTAAAAATATAGTTAAGTGAAATCTGAACACAAAATTGTAATATATACTAAGTAACAAACAAATAACTACCCAGGAGATAAGCCTAAAACATGACAAATGTGAAATCTGTCACACCTTTAAGACAGATAAATTATTATATATTTTCAGTAGATTTAAAACAATATAAATATACAAGTTGAACATTAATCATACATGTATATTTTTGACTATGCAGGCATCAATATCTTGCTGTCCAGTTTAATGTGTTCTCTGCCTGTTAGTAAGTATATTTTCATAATATGGAACACTTCATGTTAGAAAAAATTCAGACATCCCAAATCAGGAAATGTATTCAAACTTATTAATGAAACTCTAGAGACGCATTGAGGTATTTTTATGTCTGTCTTCTCCACTCCATTTATCTACGTGATCTTTTGTGAGCATATTTGAGCCTCCCATCTTCACACTCGGAGCTGAACAAAAAGCTATGAAGCTATGCACTAAGCCCAAATTAATACACACTCTCTGTACCTCTCTGTAGACTCTATAGACATACTATCCAACATAATCTTGTCTTTCAAGTGGCAGGTAAAAGTATAGCTGGTGAATCCAGTTTTTATTTCCTTTGCGCAAAAGACTGCAAATTATACTACATGCTGAAAGATAATGTAGACGATTTTTATGGTTTTCTCACTTTTAAAGATTTATCTGTGTCAGCAGCTGGAGCACATGGACTGAAGTTGAATGTGTTACATGATTGTAGCATGTAGGTTCTGATTTGGTGTTGAAAGAAACTCCTCAGCAGATAAGTAATGAAATGAAACAGCAAACATGCCATCACCTAATAAAAACATCAGTTCATAAGAACCATTAACTACCTTTTCCCAAGACATCCCTTTTTAATTGATATTTTTGATTTGTCATAAGAAAACACATTCATGTATTTTAATAATATATGCTGAGCAGTGATTATAGAATATGGGAATTTTTTTAAGGAAACTATTACCCTTTGTCCAGTCTCTATTTGCGAGGTTCAAAATGGCTAGCATTCGTTAAACTTTATTACTGAGCTTCATGAAAGTTTCTTCAGATTAGAAAAGCATAACCTTCTGTCCCGATTTAGAATGGTGTTGCAGCTTTTCATTAACCTGGAAACCTCCTATTTACATGGTTCACAGCCTGGTCTCAGCTCACTTGGAGGTAACAAAGGGTGTCGGGACAAGAGTGCAGCAGGGGGCTCATCCTTAGGGCTGCCATCTGAATTTGATCAGGTCAACTGTTTTAACTCCTGCCTCATTAGGCAAAATAAAATTGAGATTATGGTGTGTGGAAGGATCACATTACAGACAGCAGGCTCTGCCTCCTGACACTCAGTTGATTTTGCATTTTGACAAGACCTTGCTCTCTGTGTTTTCCATTCTGTATTACAGCAGGCTTTAAATTATTTTGAAGACAAGATCATTTGTATCCTTTGGCATTTCAGAGCTTAACCAAAGAGGACTGAAGTAATAAGTGAAGACACATTAGTCTCAGAGGCAGTTTACCTACTGGAGAGATGTCACTGTGTAGCATGGGTTTAATGCTGATAGACACATTAATTCAGCTTGTCAAGCAATGCCTAGCTCTTCTCTTTTCAAAGTTTAGATTAGCTATAAATTTGAAAAAATCTGACACAAAAAAGTTCACTAGGTAAAGTGTTATTAGCACCTGGCACGGAGGATTAAATAATTCCTTTTGATTACTTATAATTAACATGTTAAGTTGATTCTGTTTCTCTTTAGTTACTGGTTTTCGTGCTTATGTAAAATTGTAAAAATTGTTTAATATGTTTGTTGCATTATAGTGCCTGTTAGAGTGGAGATGAGTATCATCAAATCTTTGCCACCTGGTTGTCCACTATAAAGCATTTCCCCACTGACCTCGTCTGTATGTGCTATATATTAACAGAAAGTTCTTGGTCTATAAAAGGCAAAAAAATTGTTCAGGATATCAGTTTGGCCAGTTGACAACTACTTGGCAGATTTTTTATGAGGAAGATAGTTCTTATCCATCACATCCAATTATGATTTTCTTTAGGAAAAACAGGGATGATAAAAGCAGGTGATGTTAGCAATTAGATATATTTCTTCTTTCTCTTATTCCATTTGTTCGTAGGATTGACTCATAGTCAATGAAGAGAAGGTGGATATATCAATGTTAGAAATAAATTCACATTATTTTTGTAATTATTCCTTTATAAATCAAGAGTTACCCGGAAGTACGGACACTAAAGTACTGTCAAAACAAGAAGCACCCCTCAGGGAAGGGGGAAAAGAGGCAATGAGTAATATGTGACAGATGTGAACGTAAATTGTTTAATGCAAAGTAGAATGTGCACTATTCTATGGTTAGAAGTGTAGCATAAAATTGTTTTAAGCTGACTTAGGGTTTTTTTATTCAAGTAATAGCCAACTGAGAAATATACACAATTGCTACATCCTAAGTGAACTTAATGTGTCTAAATATAAAGTCATTAGCTTTCAGGAAACTATCAGTTTCACAGTCCATAATAATGTGTCTCTTCAGTAACATGGTCCCCATGACTACATTTAACTTCTTCTGCATATTATATACCAACTTCAACATCCTTATTCCTCATGCAGCCTGATTCATCATATATCCTGTGGACTTAAGGAGGAATGAGTCTCAAAAAATAAACTTCCTGTTGCACATTTTTATTTCTATACATCTGCCTTAAGAATTGTATCTTGTGGAAATGTTTGAAGTGGAAAGTTTTCTCTAAGAAGTTTCAGGACACAAATTTGCCACTTCCAAAACAAACCACAGAGGCAGAGAACATGATTTTCATGAAACAATTACACTTGCTGAAAAAGTTTAAAAGGTTTTTGTTAAAGAACTTATCATCAAGCATGTGCACAAATCATTGCAGATCCTTGTGGCCCAGATAATTTCATTTACATCTGTTTCCAGCCTCCCATTTCTCCTTACTCTTGTTTTCACTTTCTAGCTGTAAAAACCTGTCTCTTTTTTTTTCTGTCCACCTTACACCAGTGGCTGTGCTTTTCCACCAAATCTTTTCCCTCCGTGTCTCTTCTTTGTCCTTTTTAACAATCTGTCCCAGGTTCCTCCTCTCCAATTCATTTCTGGTTCATTTGTCAGCTGTCCTTTACTTGCTCTGTTTCCTTTTGGCCCCTTTAGATGAAGACATAACTTTCTTAATACTTGCTGAGACAGGGAGACACATACCATGTGATGACATGTCTCTTAGATACTATGCTTAATACAGTGTTTATGACATCCTATGGTATAAAACAGAACAGGCTGCATCAGGAAAATGAAAGTAATTATTTAAAGCAATGCTGTGTTAATTTTGGTGTGAATTGTATGCAAGCACCCAAGAGCAGCTTTGAATTCATCATGAAAAATAAAGCATTCTGGGTTAATAGCAGAAATTCAGGTGGAGTTGTTTGTTTTTCCTCTGCTGCATAGCCTCATAAATATCTGCATCAGCAAAACAGAGAGTCTGGCAACAAGCAGTGATCTTCTTAAACTGGTTTTGCCATCAGAGGAACCATTCACCTAATTTAATCCCAAGAGGAAAATGTAAGACGTTAGCACCACTTGACTGTCTTCCCAGTACTAAGGCCACCTGAATCCTAGTAGGCCTCTACTAAGGCCAGTACTACTAATGCCACCTGAATCTAGTCTGCAGAACCTCCAGTCCTGCAAAAGTACAGAGGAATCTGATCATAGGACTCATGACACTGTCCAAGTATTCCTTTAGTATAAGGGAATTCTCAGTTGTCATTTTAACAGGTTTTGTCCTCAGTTAAAAATCATTTTGGCCAAAAGTCTGGTCCCACTCTTGGATGCCGAGCAGGCTCAGCTGTATGGGTAGGTTGAGAGCAGCTACCTGTCCTTATATGATGTCAAGGAGTCAGAATGGCAAGTTCTCAAAAGTGAGAGCTTTATTACTCTACATTATCTGCCTCCTAAAACAGTTGTATTATTGCTGGTGCAATTAGAAAGTTAAGAGGAAAGCGCAGCAAATACTATACTTGCCTATTGTAGGCAGTAAAGAAAATTATACTGATGTATTGCAAGAGCACAATGGCAAAATTCTGCTTGCTCTGTTTTGGTCAAGTGAGAACAATACCAGCCATGCAGTAGGCCCGAGTCATCTGGCATAGCTCAGCGTGACTCATGGTGGCTGGAAGAGCACCAGTCTGTAACTGCAGCGAGGGAGAGCAGAGCTCACTGCCTTGCAGAAATAGACAAAGAGACAAAACTGGCCACTTTTCCAACATCATAAGCTCACATTTCTGGGGTCCAAGGCCAACCTGTCAGGTCATGTACCCTCAGAATGTCTAAGGGAGTATTAGCAAGGGATCTTTCCCAGGCTGCTTGACAAGAGAATAAAAGAAAAAAATGTCCATGCCTTTTACAGTCCAGCATAAAGAATAAATCTTTGAGTGTTCTAACATGGATGATCACTTTGTGGTGATGAGAAGTGATGTGGTGCCGCACCCTGGAGATGGTTTGTCTCAAAGAAGGCTTTGGCTTCAAAGGAGGTGGGAAAGCAATAGAGTACAAAAATTTGCCTTTTGTAGTTGTGCTCAATTGCTCTGAAAGATGCCAAAGGGTGAGCTATATTACTAGAACCATACCATTTTTAGGAGTCTCTCTCCCTACAAGAGGCATTAGCAGTAATACTACCATCTCTAAAATTCAAGGAATGCTGTCCTAAGCTGATTTGGGTGAGCAAAAGAAGGTTCAGAGCTTGGACTTATTTCTTGCTTTTCTGTTTATATGGTAGTATAGAAATAAAGGATCCAGTTCATGATGTCAGATTTCTACTTTAACATTGTAATATCATGCAATTTCACTACCAGCACATGCCAGCACAGTTCAGCATGGATTGTCTAGAAACTGAGCTGTTTTCTACAGGTTAAAAATAAGTGTGAAGTTTTCAATAAAAGGAAAGAAGAAAGGATCAAATACAGAAAACATCTATATTTGCATCATAAATATTCTAACTGGCCTTAGGCATAAAATAATTATTGGAACTTCTATTCAAATATAAATACAATAAATTATTGTTTCAGTGCTTTAGTAAATCCATTGCTTACAGTGAAGACAAGTGATTAACATCTTTGCTTGGGTTGATTTAGACTATTTGTGGCAAACTAATTCTCCCTAAAATTTTCTCAGTTTCTCTGTTACATTTAATTCCTTTGTGCACATTTCTCTCTAAGCCATTTTAGACTGTATCAGCTGATATTCTTAAGACGGATTTTACATACAAATGTTTCTCTGGGTCTTGGAGAGATCTGACATAAAATGTCTTATGTTCTCGCTTCAGGAGGTCTGGATCTTTCAACCAAATTTAACAGCTATTTATGCCTTGAGAAGATCTTATCTAACATATTATTGGTACAGGGTCATTCACAGCCTTGCATTATATTGAAACATGGACAGAGAGTGTAATTTGTTAATGTCATGAAGGATGAAGTTGGTTAGAAAGGGAAGTGTACATGATTTATAATAACACAAGTGTTTCCTTGCTAATCCCCTGGCAGGTTCATTATCTGTAGAGCCCCAGGCAATAGTTGGCCTATCGTGAGAGTGAAATTTAACCCACAGCATGAAATTAATCCTCAAAGACTTTTGTCTACTCTTTCTAGAAATAATAAATTCAAAGTGATTTTATAATTCTTTTCTCTTAACTTTATGCAGAAGTGTTAAATTGGTATATAAACTCTTTGGCATATGTCAGTGCATTGATTTATGTTTAGTTAACTAACATGCAAGTGTATACCAAGCATAATAAGGAATTTGAAGATGTGAATTAGTGATGTGTTCTTTCTTCCTGAAAACCTTTTTTCTGCGATAATATAGAAAATTCTATCCCTTCTAATTACAGGGAAGACAAGGAATGTGTATATGTATGCATGCATATATAAAATCATTCAAATGATCCTGTCTGGATTTCCTAGAGCTTCTGGGTTTATGTATGAAATAACCTGGTGGGGTTTTTCACACCATGACTTCTTATGTAAAAATTCCTAGAAGTCTAATGAGGGCTTGTTGCTGGAGAACAAATGGATTATTGGTAGAGTTTTGGAAAGTACTTCTTGAATCAACTGTGTAAATCAGCTGGGTTTTTTTCAGAATGGGGTTTCTTTTTCTTATGTATGCAAGTAAGTTCTCTCTACTAAGGAGAGAACATGTGAAAGTGATTTTTTTTATTAATTGATTCTGACTCGCCTCTGCACTTTTTAGAATGGGATTCATCACTTGTAGCACAACCTAGTCTATAGGAGCAGGTGAGCAGTTCTAGATACTATTATATTTATCTAGATACAGGGTAAGGATTTTTCCCACTTTTAGCTAGTATTTACCCAGTATATATCCACTGGCTAGCACTTTGTATATTTTGTTGCTCATCTTCTAATGTTTCTACTTCTGAAGGCAGCAAGTCATATTTAAAAGATGTTTGCATTTGGCCATATCATCTATGTTGAAGAGCTTCTTGAAGATATTACTTGAAACTCCACACAGTCATAGCCCTTGGGATGGAAACCAAATGACAAGAAATGAAGCAGGTCAAGTGCTTCTTAGTACACAGTCCTGACCCTGGGCAGGAATTTTGCAGGCTACTTAGAGGCCATTATATGAGCACATGTGGAAATACATTACTCTTCTGATCAACCCTTTTATTCTTCAGACATAATTTATAACATTGGAGCAGACATTGAACCATTCTCACTTCACATATTCCTTAAAAGAGTATTAGTTTTTCAAGTAGTACCATATTTCCTCTGTGTATTTTAGGAAAGTTATTTTTGTGCACACATATACTCTAGTGGTGAGAAGGAAAACACCAGCTGCTGAAGTATGTTTAACAGAACAGTGAGCAGAGGAGTGTCTTTGATCCTAAAAAAGACTTTATGACATGTTAAAGATGCCACTTGATAGTAAGTAGAGATTAGATGTTATGTAGGTCTAGGAAGCCTCTGAAAACTACATACCTTTTTGTAATATTTATTGCCGAGAAAGTCCTACAGAAGTAGCTCGTGTAAAGTTAAAACATAGGTTTCTATTGTATTTTTAAGATACTTTTATTGTTAATGGAAGCTGATGGATTTAAGCATTATAACTTGATACAGTATGGTACAGTAAATCAATACCATATAGTAATTCAGATAGCATTTATATCTACATTATCACTGTCCCTTCAATGCAATAGTAGAGAGAAAAGGGAAATTGCAGAATTGCAGTGCTTGGTTATTGGTGTTAGAAATTACCAGGAAGGAGCAGAGGCAATGATACATTGCTCATATTTTGACCAATGACTGCCTCAAGGTTTTCCATCTGCTCAATATATAGTATTTCTTCAGGACTACACTCTTCTCTCTCCCTCCTATTTTCATAATTGTGCTCACTCCCTATACATCCATCAGTCATTCCACTGTGATTGACTTTCCCTATTTGCCCTTTTCCCAGACCACAGGCTCATAGTGAAAACTTCTTGCAACAAAAGCAGCAGTGTTGGTCGACTCTGAGACTGTGGTTTCTGCTGCCAGTTCCAATGACAAGTTGGCATCTTGTGACCTCTAATAAATGACTTCTAAAAAACTGGCGGGTGATAAGTCTCTTAGCTGGTTGGCAGGATGGCTGTTTGCATTTTCAAGAGAGACTTGAAACAGAAAAAGGCTAAAAACTCTCCCTCGCTTGTAATGAAACTGGAGATTCCTTTCTGCAGACCTTTAAGGTCAGTTTTATTCTTGGGAGGTGTTCAGACCACAAGTCAGACAAGCTGTAGATTTTAAACAAGGATGTCACCAATGACTCTGCAACATTATATGGCTAGCTCTTTGGAAAAAGAATAGCATAATTTAGGAAGAAGATAAATTATGATGTTCTTCCAAAGAGCCATATAGTTACTTCTCCCATTAGTCAGCATATGTGATAAGAAAAAGGAGGAGAGAGGTGGTATGCCTACATGTTGTGCACTTAGGATTTTATTTATTTCACTCTTACTCAGTTTGGCATTAGACAACAAATAGCAATTTATGGATCAAGAAAGACGTAATCCCACTTGTTACATATAATAATATATATAGTAATTACTTATTAATTCTGTATAAGCATGCAGAACCACTTTTTCCAAACAGTCATTTTTTAAGAAGCCCAGTAGGCATTCAATAATTCTTCAGTTACTTTATCTCTGTGTCTGTGTAGCACTATGAAGACTTGACTAAGTGGGCGTACGGAAGGGGTATTGAACGTGATAAGGAAACAAAGCAGTAGTCCCTGAGAAATATTGCATGGCAACATCAGAACTGCCTTTTGTTCTGCCTGGATTTCAGTCCTCAGGCTCAATAGCTGAGCTGGATCAGCCATGTTAGTGTAGTCTGCCTGCCTGCCTGGAGGTGAACGTGAGCAAAATGCCTTTCAAATACTTCTGTGAACATATAAAATGAAAGGAGGAGTTTTTCTAGCTTCCATCTGGTGGTTAGTGAAATATTTTGTTTTGTGAGATAGACATTGCTGTAACAGAACCTGAAGATACTTCCTTGATTCGAAGATTTTAACGAAATCTAAAGGAGTCACTTAATATTTCTTTTTGGGAAAAAAAATCTTTAAAAGGCACAAGGCTGCAAACAAGCAGTAAAATCTGTGCAGAAGTACATCCTCCAGCCTACTGTACTGCCTGCGACCCGCAAATGCTTTCCTGAAATCCTCACTTTTTCAAAAGTTGCCTTTCTTTGTACCTTTGTACCTGAACTTACCCACACTTGGAAAAGTCTTTTTAAATCAGAAATAAGTCCTGTTTTTCTTTAGACTTAACAATGTTTCAGATACTGATTAAAAAGGGAACTCTCCCTTTATTCCTGAAGTCAGTAAGAAATATTATGGAAAATTGCATTAACTCTTGCAAATCCCTCTACAACTATAAAAGTACAAATGAGATCGTCCCTGCTGTTTCAGTCAGGCCTATGAACCTCAGAGCAATAGGATATTTATAAGAAAATTCCAGACATAGCAGTGGTGCCGTGATCCATATGACCCAAAGTTTCCAGTCTTTGTCTATCCTCCTGTCTTTAAGGAAAAACAGAGGGGCATAAAATGAAAACTTGGAAGATCACAAATCATTGTTATGACTCATTATAATGAATGATTTGTGCATTACTTTATGGAGTAGTGAGGTTGAGTTCGGGGAAAGAAAGAAACCTTCCTTTTTAATTTTCACCACTTTTTGCCAATTTTCAAGCAACTGTCCTAAAATAACAATGCTCTTTTTTTTCCACACTATCCCGGATAACTAGTGAGTTTTTTCAGCTGCGAGAGTGTGTTGTGATATAAAGGTGCAGCCTTGCATGGCTGTTGTCAAGAGCCTGTTAGTGTTTCCATTACAGCATTAAATCTTATTTTCTGGTGTTTAAAACTGGGCCATAAAATATTTAAATTTGAACTTTGGTAGTTTTCAAAATGTATTTACAAATAAGAAAATCTTGTTGGGTGGGGCTTTTTAGTTCTGCAAAAAATAGTATCCTGACAGCTTTGTAGCAACTGTGATTCACAGTTTTGGATACTCAAAATTAGTCTTCTGACCACAGTGTACAACTTGGATTCTAGATTCTCCTGAGTTTTGTTTAGCATTATTCTTTGTTGTTAACTATTAATAGTATAACAGTTATTAGAAAAATAAAATTAAATCTACTGAGGTCTGAAAATAACTGCTTTTTTTCCACTACATTGAATTTTTGAGAACTCATCTTCTTTATTTTTAGAATATCTTCATACAGTGAATTAACAGAGTATATTCCCAGGTTATCTTCAATTTCTAGGATAAATTTTAATGTTACACAAAAATTTACTGAAAGTGTGGCTGTGTATCTGTGAACTCTGAAAGGCACTGGCAAGCTCTCATTTCAACACACAGCAGTTTCTTTAAAGTTATGAGATTACACTTTTGGTTTGCTTTTTTACAAAGGGAGGTGCGCTATTTCAGATAAATTATATTACAGAAAGCAAGAGTGTTCCAATATTTTACTAGTTTAACTTACCATAGCAGAGAAAGTCATAGCACTTCAGAGGAAATTTCATCCTTAACTTGCCTTGTTATGCCCTACTGTATGTTAAGAATTGCTGAGATCACTCAGCACTGGCTGATAATAAATTCTATATAAACTGTAATATTGAGGCACAGCTGGGTGGGTAAGAGTTCAGTTTCAGTCTTTAACTGAGAATTTCCTCGTTTTACTAGTTTCATTTCAAAAGATAATGCTGCTTTAAGGGTGTACATTTTCTGTCACTTAGCTATATAATTTAATAGAAAAAAAAAGTCATTTTTACATATGCAGAGTAGGTAATGTCTATGTTATGTATATTAGCTATCAGTCATTTAAAATTATTTGTCTGTTAATAAGAAAGGGCATGTGAGTTAAGGTTTACAAATGCAGGGTATTTAGCTGTACTTTTCAGTAGAGTAAGTCTGGTTGTATCCCTTCCAGTATTTCAAAAATCTTAGCCACAATATCTTAATGAAATTGTTTCCCTTTTAAATATTTTCCAGCACAAGCATAGGAGGTTGGGTGAACACTCAAAACTAACACTTCTTTCAGCAACTCACAATTTGATTTTGGCTGTTTTCCACTGAAAACGAATTTGGATTTCTGTACTTGACCATTTCTTTCCTTTGGGAGAAAAGATATTTTTGGTTATCTTTCCTACTTTGACCGTAGGGAGCAAGTGTAATGTGTATTTCATTGTGGTTTGCAAATTTTTGGTGCTAAATCATTTTAATACTAAAAAAAAATAAAAATAGAATACACTAAGATGTGGTGGGGTTGATCTCATCAAAGAAGTTAAAATGCTAATGAATACTGAAAAGTATTGAACAACTCTCCAAAGAATCCTCCCCCAAAATCTTCTTGCCAGAAAGCCGCAGTGATTTTCCTGCCTTCTCAGAAGGAAAAGTGCTGTGTGATCACCACAGGGGACACTGAAATCAAAGCTTTGTTGAGAAAACTATGTAGAAGTACTTGACTCTTTCCAGAAGAATTGTTGAAGAAAAAAAGTGACTTTTTACATTTTCCTAAACTGCAAGAGTTTTAGAACAATGCTTTCTGTTTGTATTTCAGGTATTGTCCAGTAATGACCAGTAGTAATTATTCATTTAAAGCCTTCCTGTGGTTTATCAGATACATGTTTTATTTTACAAAGCTGAATTAAGATTTGCCTTTGTATCTTCATGAAGTAATAATGAAATGCCTTACTTTTTACACACAGCAAAACTATTCCTCTAATCTGGTATCATTGAAATCATAACAATTTTAACTGATAGATGAAATTTTCATACTTTCATTAACATTTTTCAAAGACTCCAATTTGCAGAGACTTGGTAATGGATTCATAGATCTCAGTAAGACATTAGACTACAGGTCCATCTAGTCCAGCAGAGAGAGGTCAAGAGAGGATATAGATTTTTGTAGTAGAAATTAAACTGAGATAAGAAGCTGGACAGTTTTTAAGCAGGCACATGTTACACACTGAAATCAGCCAAACCACATTCTCATTTTTCCCCGAATTGAGACTGGATACAGGGGCCTTCATGTAATATAATCTAATATCTGATTTCTTGTGAAATCTCTTCTAGTCATTAGTCCATATTCCTCATCTCTTTGTCTGTTGTTTCTCTATAAGCTGTTTTGAAGGAAAACACACAAGACTTTATCCGAAACTAATGAAAACCAGACTTCTGTTGATGTATTAGGCCACGAGTGACTACCTATACTTAAAATCATGAAAATAACTCCATCATCTCTGACAATACAAAATTATTCCTTATGGTGCCATTTTCAATGATTTGTCCAGTTTATATAAGGGGCAAAAAAAATCCATAGATTTTGGGGGCTTGTTTTTACTCGGGAAATAGAGATTACAGGAGGTTTCAGAAATAAACTGTCACTGCAAAAAATGAAAATACTGGTTTTGCCATTACTGGTTTCTGCAGATTATTTCACCAGTGTAACTAAGTGCTTTATACACAAAAAGAGGTAGACAAAAAACAAACAGTGTTTAAATTTACCTATTACTTTTACAGTGTCACTTCCAGCCAATCAGACCTTCATACAATTGTTAAGATCACACATATTGCATGATCTTTTATACAAAATATTGTGTGATCTTTTAACTGTAGCCGTCCCTTTATGATCATTGCTGTCATCTTAAGTTGCACTTGGAAGTTGTATCCAGGCAGCCAAAACAAGTTTCAAGGAAAAAATTGTACCTTCGAGGTATCTATGACATTGATAGAGAGGCCAGCAGAGCCATTCCTGCTCTGGCAGGACTTGTAGATAGGCTTTTCACACAGAACATTAGAGCAATTTCTAAAGGATAATACGAATGTGTGCTGTTTGCAGATCCATAACTGAGAGGAAAGGCTGGTACTTTGCAAGCAGCTCATAGAAGCCCACAGCTGCCAGTTGTATGTGGGATCCCAGAAACACAAGAGCATAACAGGACTTTGAGGGTGGGAGCTGGAGAAAGGAAACACTTGCTGTGCATGTGGGGAGGACACCAGCTCAGAGCCTCATTCCATAGATTCACCTTGCTATGAAACATGCAAGTGTTCTCAGTATTTTCATCCTTGAAATGAAAGGGAACTCGCACAACATCATAGCTATGAGTCTGCATGATATTTCTCTGACTAATTTTTAGCATGGAATGAAAAAATGGTCGTTTTCACTAAATTACTTTTTTGTTTGTTTGTTTTGAACTCCCCCACCACACACAGTCTCATTGATGGAATTAGATTATCAAAAATATTTATGATTTGACTTTAGTTTCTGCTGTATTTCTTTCTCAGGAAGCCATTAAATTATTTGTATGTAACTGCTATGACTAGTTATTTTTGTTATTCATTAGCAAATTACCAGAGTATATTTGCATGAAACTACATGGGTTAATTCGACCTACTTCTGGTCAAGTTTGGTTTTTGCTAAATATTCTCTTCTAGAACTACATGTAAAGGAAAATTTCTCTCTGCCATTGTAGCTACTGTATGTTTTCTCCCATGCACATAGTGGAAAAGTTACTGCAGTATCAAACAAAAAAAGTAGAATTGTTCTTCATTAGTAGCTGACAAAATACAGCTTTTATATCTAAAACACCTTATTACACTCTTGGTATATATAGTACTGCTTTATTTTTCCCATCTATATTTTTGACGGAATGATGTGCGGCTTGGCTTGAATATAAAAGCAACAGCTGAGGGAAAGTCATCTATAAAAGGGATAAGAAGGACAGGAAAGATGAAATTCTTTTTCTGATTAGTGTACTTTTGTCTGGACTAAGAATAAGACTCACATTCAGAGAACTGACTGAGAGTACCAGTGAAACACCTAAGCCATTTTGTCATGTTTAGGACTTTGTTGATTCCCTATTCAAAGATGCAGTTGATTCAGGGAAAATATTTTCAAAAATTTGTATGCTCTGAGTAAGCCACACATGGGAAGTTCTCATCATCAAGGCTGAAAGCAAAATAGAATGATGGAGATGATCCTTAACTATCAGCATCTGAATAGTCTGAGGAACAGAAACTATAATCCAGTTCTTTTCTCTGTCAAGTTGGTGACTAACCACATCCTTTTTCTGGTGTCTTATCGAAAAGGGGGGTGGGAATCATCTTTTTTGTTTCATGGTTGCTATCTTCAACACAAACTCCTAAGGATGTAAAGTGGAGGAAGTCCAACCTTACAAACGAGTGAGAGTTTAGACAAACTGGTTTATGAGGGTTTAGATATATTGCTTTTAGGTAACCTAAAGGGAGGTAGCGACTGATGGTGATCTTATTGTATTCAGATTTTGATCAGAATAGCCAATCTGTTCTTTCCAAGTTCTGCTGTAAATTGCTATATCTGTTGTTGATCTAGCTCTAACTTACTGTGAATGTACTCGTTCAGATGTAGATAAGTGCTTCTTTCTCATCCACTGGTAATGTTTATTCCTTTTGCCCTACTTATATTTCATAGAAATTTCTGAATTTTTTTTGTCAGAGATAAAGTACAAATTGCTGGATAACAAATCAGATAGGAGGAGGACAGAAGAACAGACCAGGACTGCAATAAGGCAGAGGTCAGGTGTGGAATGGACAAATTTATGAGTTGTAGTGTTTCATAAATACTTCAGTAAATGTTAGAATTCATCAGTTTGTGTTTGGTAATTTTTTATTTGACCATCATACATGGTAGTTGATGTTCTAACTCACATAAAAGTAATCTCTGCAGAGAATTTTGGGTTTTCAGGGTATCTCTAACATTATTTCCTTTATTACTGTTCTTTCCTTTCTTCTTCAAAAAACATGTTCCACAAAAAGTCATAGAGGTAAATAAACTAACAAGCATCATGAATTCCAGCAAAGTGGAATTCATTTAGATGGATTTTGCACTAATGGTTGGTAATACTTCTCTACCCATGATTCTGTTTTATTACTTGTGAAATAAATACGAACTGTATGAAAAATTCTGTGATTAGATGGAGACAAATCTATGTCTACAATGGAGAACGATTGGAATAAGTTCTGTTCTTTGCCTTTTCTCTGTGTTACTACTTTATTGTATTCTTATATAGTGTTGCAGTTAAATAATCATCATAGCAATACTATGATACTTAAAATATGACCCCTGTACTGGCAAAATTTATATCTTTGAAATCATTAGATTTTTTGTTTTGAAATCTAATATTCAGTTCTTCAACAGCTCACATGATTTACTGTTAAAATAAGTGACAGAATTATACTCTTAATATAGTTATTGTCCTGTAAGTAACATAAGGAACTCAAAGAACTTGAGCCAGAAAGTGAAATAAATTATATTATCAAGGTCCATTTTGCAGTGCAAAGTTTTGCATGAAATCTAAGCATCAGTAGATAGCACTAACTAGTAGTAACACCTGAATAAATGTTTTAAATTAGCAAATCAAAATCTTTTTTAAATTATAATGCAGTTATTTTTTATTATAAGCATGTGAACTGTTAAATGATGTATATTTATATAAAGCTTCAGACTATAACTTTTTATCAACTTATGCTGATAGGAGTAACTACAGCTAGGAGTGTCTGGAATCACGGGAATTACTGAAAGTGCAAAAAATCTATAAATGTTGTTTTCAGTTTTCCAAAGGCTGTACATCTATTTAAAAGCTGTTTTAAATTTAACATTGCACAGATAATTTAATTCATTTTGGTTTTATGCCATGTAACTCTCTTTTTAATAGCATCTGAACACCTCAGTACCTGAGATTATTTGCTTTAGTACTGCTTAAGTCCCAGTCATGAAGGAAAACATTAGGAGCTTTATTCAAAATAGAGAAGAACATATTATAAAATCCTAATAAGACATGTGAAGAAAAGGAAAATACAGCTAAGACTGCCACTCATTGGCAAACACTGCAACATGGTATAAAGCCTGGTTCTCTGAGTCAGTTTTTCTTTCCCTCCGAACTTTGTGGTTTAGGAACTAGTCAGCAGCACTGTATAAAAGCAGCAAGAAATTCTGGAATTTATACATGAGGGTGTAGTCTTTGCAAACCCAGTGGCAAGAATTTGGTGACTCTAGTCTGCTCTGCATCGCATTGCGGTTGTCCTACATAGCTGGGATTTAACTGCTCCCTATCTACTTGAATCTAGATATGAAAATACTGGTTTCTTCCTTTTAGATTTTAAGATGACTAAAACAATTTTGGCATAAATTGGAAATCTTTCTCCAACCCAGATCAGTAAATAAGAGGGTGAGGATTGCTAGGTAACATTGTGGTGAACAGACTTCAAACACTGAATACCTGAGTACTGTACTGGCAGACATCCACAAGACAACTCTGATGAAATATTCAGCAAGCATGAACAAAAAATTCAGCAACTGACAGAGGGAGGAAAAAAAAAATATATTTTTTTTTCAGAAAGCAAACATATCTGGTTGTTCTCCTATAGATATTAATTACAGAATCACAGAATCACAGAATGTTAGGGATTGGAAGGGACCCCAAAAGATCATCTAGTCCAATCCCCCTGCCAGAGCAGGAACACCTAGGTCAGGTCACACAGGAACACATCCAGGCGGGTTTTGAATGTCTCCAGAGAAGGAGACTCCACAACCTCTCTGGGCAGCCTGTTCCAGTGTTCTGTTACCCTCACTGTGAAGAAGTTCTTCCTCACATTTATGCGGAACCTCCTATGTTCCAGCTTGCACCCATTGCCCCTTGTCCTATCATTGGATGTCACTGAGAAGAGCCTGGCTCCATCCTCATGACACTCACCCTTTACATATTCATAAACATTAATGAGGTCACCCCTCAGTCTCCTCTTCTCCAAGCTAAAGAGATCCAGCTCCCTCAGCCTTTCCTCATAAGGGATTGTGATAGAAAAGACTACTTAGAGGACTTTTGCAATAGCAAGGGGAGCAGGAAAGCATCGTATGGACTGAGGATTTTATAAAACTTGAAATAAAATATTGGCTATTACAAAACCAACAAAAAATGTAAGTTAGGAACTGTAAATTAGATATTGGAAGCAGATACGTGTGTTAATCTGGTTATTGCCCCACAGTATGTCATATCAGTTGTTAAATGTAAGTGCTTTGAGAAGTTATGAAAGGACTCTAGCATCTTCTGCATGGTGGGATTTCAGGCTGACCCTGTTGAGAGTTATCGATCAAGGACTGTTATAACCATAAAAAATGCTCTCTTGTGCTATCAAAATAACAATAACTTAGGTTTGTAGTAGCTGTAGTGCTGATTAGTGTGAGTTGTGAGTAAGTTAAAATATTTTCATGGGTTTAGATCATGCAGACTTTTCAGTGAAGGTATTGCCCCTTAGAACAGACCTCAAAACCTCAAATGGTTTTACATGATTTTCACTTTTTGAGATCCCAACCATGTGTCTTCTGGGGTGAACGGGGAAGGACACTAATGTTCTCTTCTTAAAAAATATTAGGCCACTTTTGTATCAAACAAAGCAACTGCAAAGGTAGCATTTAGTCAAAGAGGTCATAAAAGACCAAGCCCTGCGGGCTGCTGCTACAAGCCAGAACAGGAGATTGCATGGTCACAGACTCACAGGACAGCCTTGGTTGGAAGAAACCAAGTCCAACCATCAACCTAACACTGCCAATTCCCCACTAAACCATGTCCCTTAGAACTTCATCTACATGTTTCTTAAATCCCTCCAGGGATGGGGACTCCCCCACAGCCTGGGGCAGCCCATTCCAATACCTGATAACCCTTTCAGTGAAAAAATTTTTCCTAATATCCAATCTAAACCTGCCCTGGCACAACTTGAGGCCATTACCCCTTGTCCTATCACTAGTTACCCCGGAGAAGAGACTGACTCTCGCCTCACTACCCTCTCCTTTCAGGTAGTTGTAGAGAGCAATGAGGTCTGCCCTCAGTCTCCTCTTCTCCAGACTAAACACCCCCAGTTTCCCCAGCCGCTCCTCATCAGACTTGAGCTCCAGACCCTTCACCATCTTTGTTGTTCTTCTTTGGACACACTCCAGCAGCTCAATGTCTTCCTTGTAGTGAGGGCCCAAAACTGAACACGGTACTTGAGGTGTGGCCTCACCAGAGCTGAGTACAGGGGCACAATCACTTCCCTAGTCCTGCTGGCCACACCATTTTTGATACAAGCCAAGATGCTGTTGGCCTTCTTGGCCACCTGGGTACACTGCTGGCTCATATTCAGATGGCTGTAGACCAGCACCCCCAAGTCCTTTTCTGCTGGGCAGCTTTCCATCCACTCTTCCCCAAGCCTGTTGTGTTGCATGGGGTTGTTGTGGCCAAAATGCAGGATCCGGCACTTGGCCTTATTGAATCTCATACCATTAGCCTCAGCCCATCTGTCCAGCCTGTCCAGATCCCTCTGCAGAGCCTTCCTAGCCTCAGGCAGATCAACACTCCCACCCAACTTGGTGTTGTCTGCAAACCAATTGAGGGTGCACTCAATCCCCTCATCCAAATTGTTGATAAAGATATTAAACAAGACCGGGCCCGGCACTGAGCCCTCCATGGCATGGGAGCTGCAAGGAAGAGCTGAGAGAGCAGGCAGTAGGTGCCAGGGCACACAGGAGGTCACGGGTAGCAAAAGGTAACCTGATGGCCACATTGCCTCCCACAGCTCTGTGAGCAGTCCCAGCGTGGGAGTGCTCAATACTACAGTATTTTGGCCAGAGAGCGAAGAAGCAGGAAAATTGAGAGGGGAGGCAAGTTAGCCTGATGGTCATTTTTAGAATGATAAAGCTCTCAGTAAACACATAACACATTGGAGTGTCCAGTGACTTCTGACGTTTGCTGTATGATAGTAGTGAGTAGCAGGTCATTCATCCCAGCCCTGGAAAAGCCTCTCTGCCTACGTGTCCATTCAGCGTGGGTGTGACCATTGCCTGCACATTCTTCTTTTCAGACTTTGAAATAATAAATTAGATGAGAAGTTAATGCTCCAATTATATTTATAGGAGAATTTATCTTTTTTGTTCTAGCAAAGCTAATAATATGTAAGGCAGGCATCCAGCTTTCAAAAATGCATGAAATTCAGTGATTTTACAATGCTTTTAGAGAGGATTGGATTTGAAGCAGAGAAAGCTATTATGTGTCCCCCAGTTGTGTTCGTTCCTCTAAACAATCATTAAAACCAGGCCAGGTTGTTTTGTGAAATGAATGCTTTCACTCTTCTGTATTATTAGGATTACTAATACAGACTGCTGCTGCCTCCAGAAAAATAAACAAACATTTTTTCAGCTCTTCCCTGAGCTCCTTGTAACAAGTGCTGGTGATCAATTAGCTAGTTCATTAAAAAGTTACACATGATTTTATTGAGGCAAGCAATTCTGAATCAAAGAACCCAATTCGCAGATCTAGGTTGAAGCACATAATTGGCATGTATTTTAGGATCGCTGTTAAAGCTATAAAAAAGATTTACTAGGGAAGGAATGGATCCAAAAACCCTAAAGGAAGGAATATGTTATTTGTGTGACTCAGTGTTACAAACGGACTCATTTAATACTAAGGTCTTACATACATTAAAACAAAAAACTGAAATAAACTTAAACCTTCTTTGATTTAACTTCTTTAGCAAGAAGTTATCCTTCATCTGATACACATAGATTGCATATGGTATTATTGCATTTCTTCTGCTAAGATTTTCATTGTTGCTATCAAAGTTATATTTTTATTAAATCATTTAAATTTCATTGAGAAGTCAACACTGTGTGACTGTAAAACAAAATTACATAAACCAGAATTATATAAAGTATGTTTACCATGTTGTTGAGGTCCACAGTGAGTCTGGGATTAAAGCCCTAGCTCTAGAAACAGTTGTGCATGGGCGACTTAGTGGGAAACCTTACATACGTGCTTGTAGGACATGCTTGAGCATTTGCAGGGTGAAAGAGAGGGAGAGTGCATTATTTAGAGTATGTTTTAGAAAAAGTGATGCTTTGTTCTGAGTTTACAGGTGGGCCAAATCTTGAAACTTGAGGAAAAGAGTTTACATTAAGAAAGCTTTGTTCTTCAATACTTGGGAAAAGTTATTTACTGATGAGTTTTTGCACAATTTCTTTAAACAAAAGCAAGCCATTTTTGGTTTTGAACTGAGAAGTTTAAATGTATTAAAATGTGCATAGAATCTACTTTCTATTATGATTTTGATTGCTTGATTGCCACAATGTAAAAGCTTCTGTAGCTGATAGTACTATTGGACTTTGTGCGATGGCATTGAGGCATTTTCAACTATTAGCCTTCCCATGGGTTCTTTTCAGACAAAATGTTATGCATCAGCTCTTATTTGAGTGTAAGCCTATTGAATAGCGTTCTCCTCTCTGCCAAGTTGGCAGCAAGTTCTCTTGCTAATAAAAGAGGTTACCCCAGATAGAGATCCCAGATGTGCCTGAACTACTTTTATTAGGACTATGGAGGGGCTCAGTATTTCCTTCTAACTGTTTTCAAAAAAGGTGTGGGCTTGCCTCCATAATTTCCCAAAGAATTGTATTACATCACTGGAAATTTTTTCCTCAAAGTGAATAAAATGTTAGATGTGCTAGCAGAGAACACAGCTTAGGAAATACTGATGTTCAAAATAATGAATGCCTTTTGCCACAATACAAACCTCAATTTGACCCTACCGAATTCTGTTGAGAAAGAAAACACTGCTGTTTAACATTCAGTTAAAAATACCTTCCTTTGTTACATATTAATAAGATTCAGTATAATAAGTAGAACAGGTAACAATAGATGTTTCTCAGAACAGCAACATACCTGTGGCATATGACATACTTGGCTATAATGTCAGTTATTCCTTGAAACTGTTGAACACCGTGTGTTCTGTAGAATTATTACAGCACTTCAGTGATAACACCAACTTAGTGATTGCCTGATACAGAACTATTGTAGACTGGAATTGCTAACATCAATATTCTAATTTTTTTGAGTGCTGTATAGTAATTAGCAGTATAAAAAGAAACTTTATTGCTAAAAATGCATTCAGAATTTCTCCACGCTATTTAGTTGGAAGCGTTGGCCGCAATTTTAAAATTTCAAGAAATACTGTGATCTAACTGAGATGCTTAGTAAAACAATACAGTTCGTTAATATTATTGTTGCTATCCATAAATCATAAATAATATGTTTACAATCTTAAATCATAATCTTGATTTTCCTTCCAAGGCCACAAGCTTCCTGTTGAAATCTTTATTACTGTCAAAATGTGAATAGAGAAAGCAAGGTTTTAATTAAAATATTTAATTGCTTGCCTTTATTGTTCATCTTATTAAATAATGAAAAATGAATGGTGCTCTGATTTCTGGTCATGTCTCTGGTTGATTTTTATTGTAATTGCATCAGATATAAAAAGAAAGAAACTGCAGTGAATTCATTTCATAGTGAAACACATGATAGTATTCCATTTCAGATTTGCAAAACCAGGGTTTGACTCAAAGAATCCCCTCAGTTTCAGTGGGCTTTGGATCAGGCACAGGGTTAACAGCTTATTTTTCAAACAACTAGAAAGAGGTGTAAATGTCAAAGGTGATAGCTATACTGTGAGTTCCATAAACTACAAAAAAAAAGTTACTATTAAAGCTCTATTTTTCCTCAGTTTAACAGCTTCTATGAAAACAGTGTTAATAAGTATATCAGGAACAGTATATAATAATGAATCAGATACATTAAAAAAAAACCTTTAAAAATCCTTTTATATAATAATTGGAAAGTTAAAAGTGTCTTAAAATCCCTAACTTCTCATGCTGTGATGTAAATTGTATTTTTTTTAGGTTCCAAATTCAAAGAGGGAAAACTGATCCGACTGGTTACAAGAGCCTGGGGGACTGTTTTAGGACTATTTTCCAGCGAGAAGGGTAAGAGTATATGTTTTTAAAATTGTCAATTTTATGTGACCTTTTTTAATCACCCATTTTCCAGACATTAGATCCTCCTTATATTCCACCTTTTTTTGCAATTTCCAGAATTTGGCAAACATGTAGTCTTACATAACGAACACAATTTGAAAAGTCTTGGCATTATTTACACTCACAATACTCACAAATTTTGCTATCAGGATATGTTTAGGAACCAAAAGGCACAGCTCAGTAGAGACACTGGGGCAAGCTCTACTTCAGTACCGGGAGCAGGATGGCCACATCAGTGTCGTGCAGTATCTAGGCTCTTGTATCTTGTTGTCCTGGTTTTCTGAAGTAGCTCAGCCTGAGCCATTACCAGGTCAGTGAAGTTCTGATGAACTGGCATTCCCAGTTAGCTGCAGTAGACAACATTTCCAGGATCTGTTTGAGTAAAATTCCACAGCTTTTTGGTTTGACAGAATATGGAATAGGATTTATGGTCCTTAGCCACCCAAACCATACTGACTTCAGAAGGTGCCATTGCCCTGAGCCTGAGCTCCTCTAAGGTACTTGGGCTCTGATCCAGAAAAGCATTTAAATACACGCTTCATTTTATGAGCAGTCCAGTTAAAGCCAGTGAATGTAATAGGACTGATCAGATGCTTAAAGTTAAGCCTCTTATCCACAGGAGCTCTTTGGGAAATAGCCTTTAATCAAGGTAACTCTAATTAGTAAATCCCAGTTCTGAGTAGCTGGCAGGCTTTCCATAAGAACTTTGTAAATACAATAGTGATCCATATTTTATCCATATATTCATCAAAATGAAACTGTTCTTATATATAGTGGTATAGATACCACGTGTGGAGGCAGCATAGGTGCAGTGGGGCACAGATTTCTTGTGTCCATAAGCTCTACTGGAAAAACAGAAGTGAGACGAGCAGTGAAAATGAAGAACTACACCAGTTTTGTTTCTTGCAGTGAGGTTTAGCTAAGCTACACTGTGTAAGTACATACATATTTAACTAGATGACTTGAATTGCTAAAGTAGGGAGATATAGAGACATTTTGTTAAGGTGGTGAGAGAGGAAATTGTCACATTTGCCCTTATCAGTGGTAAATTCATTTTTGTTGAATGACTAATATTGTGCATTATCACTACAAAGCATTAAAAAGCTTAAAAGCTAAAAATATTTCATAAAAAAATGATAATATGTGGTTTCTAGGGTTTTCTAAGGTGAGTATATGTTAATTTTTATCGCTTCTCAAAAGAAAACTCTTTTGTCAATACAGAAAAGTATTAATATTTCCAATCATGTCAATGTATTTTTAAATACAGAAGTAGTGTCAATATTTAAGTCAATGAGCATGAAAACTCTATCTCATCCAAGTTCACTGGTATTTTAATTTTGTTGAACTAGTCACAAAATGTAAAATTAAGAATGGGTAGACATATCTGGAGAATGAGTCTAAATCAAGAGATAGCTTCCAAGTTAATTGATTTTATGATATATTGTTACCTATATGATTATATTATGTAACTGGATATTTGTACAACCCACATGTATAAAATAGTAGCAGGACACTGCAGACTTCAGTTTACCATACAAAATACAGCTCCCTGACTATTTCGGGGAAGAGAGAGAAGGAAACAAATACTCTGTGTTTCAATTGTTTTGCATGTTGTGCTTTTCAAATGCTTCTCATAGACATAGCTATCACTTATTCTAGGGATTTAATTCCATTGTTATTTTCCCAGTATTAAGACAGCGTGCTGCCTAACAAGCATAAACTGTTTGTATACAAAGAATGAAGGGTTTGAGCACAGTAGTCATCTGTGAATGAACTTCATAAAGGAGTGATGAAGGTTGTTGGGTGGAGTTTTTTTTCTGTAGAATGCTTGTGCCCCAATACTGGAGCCAAACCAGAGTATTTTTTATACTTATATCAAGACATGACTCTGTAAGCAGGAAAAGATGATTACATGAAATTATTATAGATTTAAATCACAATTTAGCAGTGGATTGCACTAAATTCCTGTCAGTCTAGAGCTAATACAGGGTTTTACTTGCCTGTTGCAAAAATAGTCAGTGTTGAACTAAACAAAAAGCAGATTCTGTGAATAACTGCTTTTCTCCAGGAAGTTAGATAGAGGCAGAAAGTCACATTTAAACAGTGATCAGTAGTAAGCACTAGGAAAAATGGAGATGAAGAATCTCAGATACAGTACAATCTTAAATTTTGGCTAAAAATGATAAAAATTTTAAAAAGAAAAAAAAAAAAATAATCAACAAATCCTGAAAAAGCGGTTTGAGTTTTTGAGTCTTGTATTCCCATCTGCACAAGTTGTCCAGTTTCTGGAGCATGGTGATTATGACACTTGTGAGGAAAGTGAGAGGTGACTGTGAAGCATTTTAGTTAGTAGAAAACTTGAATCCTGATACCTCCTCTTTGGGTGACCACAAAAATGCACGGAAGAGAACACCAAGAAAGGGCTTCACATTTAGATACCAAACAAATAAAAACAATTTATGAAGTTTTCAGTTTCAGATGTGTAAATCTGGGAGAAGGATAGAAGAAATTCATTCATGCCCCATGTTTATTTCATATTGGCAATATGCAAAACCCCCTTCATTGTGTGGCATTTTTTGGCTGATTTTCTGAAACACCTAATTCAGTGTACGCCGACTATAAAGAGTCTAGGCATCTCTCTCCAGCACTCAGAATTCCCTACTTGCATATGTGATTTTATGTTAAGTTGACTACAAAACAAACTAATTAAATAAAGGAACATAGTGGGAGAACAAATGTTACTAATGGCCTTCTTCTGAAAATGTTTACATTTGGGAATAGTACTTATGCTCATTTGTACTTATATTTTCAATAGTAGCAACTACGGTGAGATAGAATGTCAGAGCTCAGTTCAGACAAGAGACTTCCTAATGCCTTAATTTTTTTACCTTCTTGTGTTTAGGTTAAATATGCAGAATCAGCCTAGGAAGTACTTACTGTTTTTATGAATACATATGCAAATGTTTCATTTGTTGCAATGCCTCTTACTGAAAATTAACCAGTATTACGTTATGACAGTATTAGAGTAGCGCTCTCATGATTTCTTGGAAAGCTTCTTCATCACAAATAATGGCTGGGATTTCTATAACCATCCCCTGATTTTCTCCTCATTATAATGAATGGGACAGAGGAAATATTTTCAGTATAACCCCTAAGAGAAAACTGTCGTTTTCACAGAATCTGAAGGCTCCTTTATCTTCACAAATTACTAGAAATTTTTTCACAAAAAAAAAAAAAAAAAAAAAAAACCAGGAAAAAAAAACCCTACAAAAGCCCCCTTCCCCCAAACTTTGAGCAGCTCTTTAGATGGAAATAATTTTTCCCCACGGGGAATTAAATTCTTCAAAGAAGGATCCATCCCTTGAACTCTTTTCTTGTCTTACAAGAAAATGGGAGCCACAAAACATAAAATTTAATTGAGACTCACTAAAGGAAGGCTCAGTCTAGCAGAGCATTAAAGGTCACATAGCTTTCTATTAAAGGGAAGCAGGAGTATTAACTTCAGGGCTTTTGCAAACTTGTGTTAGGAATGTCCAGTCACTGCCAATTGCATGGGGGCTGCAGCGATGTGAATCCTCTCAGGTGGTGAGCAACCTCTGCTCGGCTGGATTCACTAGAAGCCATGCAGCCGAGCTTCTCTGGTTTTGCTTATGAGATGATGCATGAATTGACAGATCTTTGACAGCAGAGGTAAACCCACCAGGAGCATATCTGTTTATTGAGGAGTGACAGCTTTATAGCTAACATAAAAATAATCCAATGTTTTTTGGGGAAAATGTTTGGACACAGGATTAACTGAAACCATTAATAGAGAAAACTTTTTTCTTTTTAGATCCTACAAATAAAAGGTGAAGTTCTGTTAAATGACTGATTTTTGTATCATCATCATTTTTACTGCATTTGTATTCACTCACTTTTTCTTTGATAATGACTTAGTTTGAATATGAACTGTAAGAATAAACTAGCTGAATGTATGTGTAAGTTGCATTTATATTAAAGACACATGGTGTTGTGTCTCATATTAAGAATGGAAAATTATGCCCATCTGCACTTTCTTAATTTGGAGTTACAGCATTAAAATGATGGATGCTGTTATTTCAAGTCTGTAAACAACCTTGTTCTTATAAACTTGGATTTTCATGGGCTCATAATTTTAACAGTAAATGTTCTGGGTTACAGTTGGCTTCTTTGGTAGGCACTCAGTCAAGAAACCTGTTACTTTCTCATTCATTGGTTACCTTGTCTGAAACAGAAAAGGTAGTAGCGTCCTAGTTTCCAGTTCTAAAACACTTGAAAAACAGTTTAAAGTTCTGTTAGCCTTTCTCAGAACTAGATGGTCCCACAAAAGTGCAAAACAAAATTGTCATTGATCACTGCACATTTCATTACTTCTGCTGAGTTATTTGATTACTCATGTTGAATTTGGTTTGGGAAGGAGCAATTACCTCCATGTTTACACAGCCTAATAGCTTTATAACTATTCCTGTCTTGTTCTCAGCACCACCTTACCACTCTCTTGTACCTTTAATTGTCTGTATGACCACACACCTTTTTTTTTAATAAGCGACACCCTGACTCATACATTAGTAGGATTAGGTTATGAAGCTGCACAAAACTTTTCAGCTATGGGTGGAGTAGGTTGGAGAACAGCCAAGACTAAGCAGGAGCTGGATGAGTACAGAGTTGTCAGCAAACATGCAGAAGCTGGAGGATTCCTGGTTTACGTGATCTCAGTGATTGTGCATCAATTAAGGAATTTGCTAGCACTCTCCTTTGTCCTTCTTCTATCCATTGGCTGTCTGTCATGGTAACAAGTGCTTGAGAGACTACAGCAGTGCTTTTGAGGCCTGGCTGCCCCAGCTGGCTGCAGATGATACTCTGCTGCTTCTAATTGCCAGCAGGTCAGGGAAGGAGACTTGCAGGATTGCCAGCCCTGCAGGCAAGCACTGGCCTCTGGCACTCACCAGCAATCATCACCGCCTGTTCCTGGGGCCCAGCTGGATGTGCACTCTTCCAGCTGGGCTGAGGAGACCTATCAAAAGGCTGCCAAATAAATGTTATACAAGATAGAAATACTTGGCTACCCTGCGTATGAATCCTTCAATGAAACTGCCGACCAGGGAAGTGTGACATGGTCAGTCATGCCAAAAATCCCTTTTCCCAGCGAGCACTTATGAAGCAGAGAATCATTTCCACTTACTGGAGGCATAAATTCCTGTGGTATTGAATGACCAGACTTTAGGCTCTGCTTTAAGTGCTCCAAGGCAAGCAGAAGTGGTAGATTAAGATGTTATTTCCCCCCACAGCTATCTGCCCCACACTTTGGTTTCTTGTTAGCACTTCATACCGGGAGGAGCAGAAGTGAACTTGGACCCATGGTTGCTTGCTACCTTCAATAATCTTGTTTCTTAGTAGACCCCCAGGCACTGCCAGTTTCAAAGACTGTGATCTTGCAAACTGAAGTACAGGCACCTTTTCTCTTCTACCCCCACTACAGGAACAGTAACTTCCATCTGAACATTGAGGAAGATCTTCTGGTACTTGTACTTCAGAAATATCTATATGGATATCTTTTCTAGTTCTACCGGCCTGCCTCACACTTACAAACTCATAATACTTGCACAAACCTTGCTAAAATGAGATTGAAGATGCAAAAAAGGGCACTACAGTACCAAAATGTCTATCCTGATGCATCCTCATAGTGCATAGCATATTGCTAATTTTTCTTTTTATCCTCCACACTGTAGAATTATTCTATGGATGACATTATGCTATATTGGCATCTTCCTGCCATACTATTGTGTATATTGAAAACTTCACTAAAAACCTGTGATTTAGAGTATCAGAAATAATTATCACACTTCTGTGTGAAATAATATCATCTGAAATGTAAAGTGTGAATTCAGCTTTATAATACCTTGCTGAACTGAGAACTGTAACTGAAATTGTGAAGGACAGTGTATTGGCTTAAACTGTGAACCTGTGTGAAACGTGTTGGCTTTTGTGGAAAAAATCTAAGGTCTTAGAGCTGAATTTTTGAACCTTTGTGCTTGCTTTGCACATCTTTAAAGAAAAAGTGCTCAGTGTTAGAAAAATCTAGTATTTGCATACATTCGGGGAGCATGAGCTTGCAAAATTCAGGTAGGGATGTGGCAAGTTTGTTTTGTACATAATTAAAATTACCAAATGTTTAATCTGTCTATTTACTTTTGGAAGGCAGTGATTCCTTTTGCTTTGCAATTTTTTCTGTTGGTTGAGACTTGGCTCTTACAGTCCCTCCGCAGCCAAACCATGACACTCCTCAGCCACCGCCGTCATGCCTGTGCAGTTTGGAAGACAGGATTCATGTGATCCTGTGGGGAATGGGGTTCACAGATCTGCAGTGAAAGGAAAAAAAGATGCCTTAGCATAGACTTTAGCCTCTAGGTGCCCCACGATAAAAGAATTTCAGAATTTCTTGTGGGTAATTAGCAAGAGCTCCTTCTTCATAATCCATGGCATATAGATTTATAGATCTGCTTTCCCTGCAACTGTTCTTGGTGTTACTTACTCTCATTTTACCCTATTACCCTTACTCTACATAGACCTGTGTGCAATATTTTTCTGTTTTCAGTTTCATTTGGTTGTCTATAGTTTGTTTGGACTTGTGTTTTAAAACTGTCATTTGTGTTCCTGCTTTGAATGGATGTTGAGCTCTAAAGGTTTAAATGATGGTACAGCCTTGGGTAAAATCATCATTAAGACTGCTTTCAAGATTAGAGAAGAGGAAGGCAGAAAATTTGACTGTCAGAATTTTCCTGATAATTTACTTTAAGGTTGTGATTTATATTATGCTCACAAGGATTTAAATCCATATGGCCACAAAGGAGATATCTTTTGTGTATCTATATGAAGGTAATGTCTCAAAACACTCCACAGAAGAGGGAAGTATCATTATCTCAACCATACAGATAGAGGTACTGAGGTGCAAAGTGCCAGAGAGCCAAGTAGATCTGGACTGGAGTGTGCACAGAGGTGGTTCTCATGGAGCAGCCTGATACCATGTCATTTGTTTGCCCATGGCAGCATGTTAATACCGGAGCTCTGAGGAACATGTGTATTGCACATAAAATTGCATTCTTTGATATAGGCTCCTAATTCAGAAGCGGTCTGAAGACTTATTTGGCAATCCATTTTATCAATTAGTTTGTCCAAGGGCATACAAGGGAGGTAGTGGAAGTTTTAAGTAAGAAGCTGGACATCCTGACTGCAAGGCTAGCACCCCATTCAGGGGACTGTCAGCAGTATTTACAGTGATGTTATTGTCATGAGGTTTTCATCATCCTCTTCAGGCAGGAATTCTCTGTTCCTGACTGGAGGTTCCCTACCCCCATCTTCATATGTTAACACTTGAAAACAGAAGAAATGGCTCTGGAATGCGAAAAACTTCTATTCCCGGTTTTACGTGTGTAGCTCTCTGAAATATAATGAGGTTGCACCAGTGCTACCAAGGGCAGCATTTGGCTAACCACATTTGTATTACTGATGGACAGACATTTTACTTGCAAAATTTGATTTTGGTATATATGGCAACACAGTAAACAAGCACACTCTTTTAGAGAATCACTTCTGAGAATCAGATCCTTTAAAGATAAAACACATGTTCATTTATTTCCTGTAGGAACAGAACACCAAAAAAAAAGTCATGTAAGTCTTATAAGCACCTTAGAAGTAAACAGGCCAGACCTTAACTGGCATCAGCCATCATCATTTGCAAAGGTCACTGAAGATACACCCATTTACATTTTGTTTATAGCCTGTTCTGTGGTTTTTAAAGGCCCAAATTGCATTTTTTTTAAGTTTCAAGTGTTTTCACAATCAGATTCTTTTAATATTAAATTTATGATTTCTTGAGTAGCTCTATTTTCTACTAATATAACATAAATAGAAATCATTATAGTGTTAGTATTTATAAAAATAGCTCCTACAGGCCTCAGTTTGGAATCAGACAAACTCCATTATAAGATGCTTATGTTTACAATTGATTTCTAGCTATCTACTCTAGTTAGTGAAAAATCAGCAGAACTTTAATTTTTAATTTTTAGTCCTTATGATTTTATCATCAAAGAATAATCATTTTACTATGCTAGATTCCTATTGGTTAATTAGCTCAATGTAATAATTATGTTTCTAAAAAACTCCTTTTAGTCTAATGTGTGGAAAATATCATACTATGCTCTATCATCAAATTCTCTGAATGTGTTTATATTCTCTGAATGGGAAGAACATACCTGCCCAATTTGGTAGCCCAGGATAATGGCCACAAATTTCTCCTGCTTCAGTAATTGGTTCAGCGTGAGGGACTGCAGTATTTCACAGCAGTGACAGCGACATTCCCTGGTGCTCCGAGCAGAGATTTGCATTGAGGCCCTGATGGGGATGTTTCTGCCCAGCACCATTTGGACAGGGACACAGTGCCACAGCTGAGCCCCAAAACCGATCGTGCCTTCAGGTGCACTCTCGGCTGTGTGGAGTGCTAGGGCGCTCCATGGGCAGCCAAACCGCTGAGCCAAGAGCCATCTAGAGTTGGAAAGCTGGGAAGAACTCGCACAGGGTGTGCCGTACATGCTGCCCTTCTCCAGGGCTTACTTTGATCCCCCAGAGATGTACAAAAATTTTCAGCTAGTGAGAAGCTTTCAGGTCAGGAACCAAGAGCCCTCTGAGATGATGCCAGGGCTGCATATCCTCTGGGCAAGGATTTAATGAATTTTTCATTTAAGGTTAAGTAGGTAAATTAAGCTTAAGTCATAATTTTGGATCATGCCACTTTTTGGGGATCTGTCTCTGCACAACTTGCGTGTTCTGAAATGGTGTGTATACAGTGCCGTCAGAGTCCACAGAAATGAAACCCGTCTTTAAAAAGGCAAGAAACTGATTCTAGCCCTGATGGAGAGACAGGGGAATCTCTCAAATCTGAGCTGGTGCAAGGCTGCCATGCCCAGCTGCAGGCAGATAAAAGGATCTGAAATCTATCTGAAGCCTCTTTCTTATCAAAGGTAATAGCTCTGAAATCTGATGATGACATTATCAGTGGTCAGCTGTCAGAATTAACTATTTGCCTGTTATGTAAATCTAGCCGTTTACATTTAACATTTCATAAACAATAGTGGATGCATCATGAGATACAAAATTAAATTTAATTATGTATGGTGGTTCTTTAAAAGGCAATTTGGTTTTTACTTCTCCGTAATTTGGGCTTCTAGTAGCCATTAATTGTTAACCTGTTCTTTAAAAGAAAAATTCCACTGTGTCAAGGGAAAAAAGCAGTGACCAGAGAAGAGATAAATCACTTTTATGTCCTTAGAACAGCTGACTTTACACTTTTATTACGTTGTTTGAAAAAGCATCTTTTCATCTGGAAGGAATCCGTTTAAAATGTGATTGTCAACACAACGAAACCAGCTTTCTGTTTGAAATGGCTGCTCGTGAAGCTTAGAACTACAGTTTTGCCAGGATTTTCTTTACAGATTCTTTGCGGGATTTTCTTACAGTCATTAGTTACTAGAACCTAGAGATTTCAGATGGGATGTTCGCAGGAAATACCTGGCAGACAGCGTAAAATGCAAAGTAAAGCATTTTTATTTAAGTTGTCGGAAGCATGCATGTGAAAATGTGCAACAGCATTTTAGGTTAAAAGCTTTCTTTTTAAAGTGGAAGTTTATAAGTTATAGTTTTCTTTGTCTCTTTTATGCCAGTCCTTTTAGTTACTGTAGTCCTCAGTTGTTTGTTTATACATAATTTGCTTGATTTGAACCCTAAAATTTTTAAATCTCTAAAAAATGCAGATGAAGATCTTATGCAAAATAAAGTATTGCATTTAATGATAAAACGTTTTCACTCCAGAAATAACTGAGCTTTACATTATATGAATTTTCTTGTTATTTTGACTGTAAATTATGGAGATGTAGTAAGACTATATCTACCTATCAGAATAGGTAGGAATTTTTCAATACTGATCATTTTTTTTGTTAGGTTAATTACAGGTTGCTTATAATATTTTTACTAACAACTTTGTATTATGCCATTCTCTGAAAATACAGGTATCCTCAGGGGCTTTTTCCTAATAAATTACTCTGGTTTCTTTTTTGATGTTGGAAGGTGAATAACATTATATGAGAAACTTCTAAAATACGTGTTTTTAGACAGACTTCTTTTTGTTGAGTCGTAGAGCTGCCATTGCAGCAGTAACTGCCAGGTATGCTGATCATTCATCTCCAACACCATTACCAACCCCCCTCCTCTCGCCAATATTCTTTACCCAAGTTGAAGTCTTCCTGTATATCACGCTTCACATTCTGAAATAAATTTAGTAAGCTATATGTTGAGAATGTCTATGCTTGATCATGGAGGAGAAACTATTCATCTAAAGCAATGCACCAACTTCAAAATAAAAAGGCAATGTAAATAGCTATGAATACTTGACAGTTATGTAGATTTTCTATAGAATGCATCTTAAATAAAATGAGGTAAAATGAGGAATTAGCATCAAGTATGGAAATATTTTAGCAGAGTGTAATTCTGTGTAATGCTAACTCATATTTCAGGACACATTGCATTCCATATGACTCTGTCAAACTGTGAAAAATAGATAATTTATTTTGCCTGATAAGCTACTTGCCTCTTCAAAGAAAATAAATCCTAAACACATATGAGGTTGTTTTTTTTTATTTTCACGTTCTTTGCTTATGCTTTACTTACAGTCTGCTGTGGTTCTTCACGCTATAAATAACAATACTAACTTTAATGTAATAAAAATCATTTTATTTAATTATAAAAATGTCTACATCAGGTATAGTGCATGTATAAGACACTGCCTCTCCTTACAGGAGAGCATGCCTATAAACACAGATAAAGTGTACCATTGCACTCTGTCTATCCAGCACAGAAAGCTGCTTGCATTCTGTCTATCCAGCATAGAAAGCTGCTTTCACGGTAAGCCGACAGGCACTTCATAGTAAATTTCTGAAGCTTTCATGTAGAATATGGGGCAGTAACTAACTGATGCATTGGCTCCAGTTTTGAATACAAGATCAGTTCTCATGCTTTTTTTTTTACAGCTTGCCTTCAGTGCTTGTGTATTTTTGCGTATCTTGGCTTTGCCTGAACTTGCATATGCGCTGTTTTATAGCTGACTATCATGCACTGGGTGTCTCAAGTACAGAACAGTTTTTTTAGGGTTTATTTTAATCTGTTAAGTGGAATTTTCCATAATAAGTAAACACCTCTGCACCATAGGAATTTTGTAGCCAAACCCAATACATCTATTTATTGTTCTTTGTCGCAGTTGAACTCTATGGCAGGGACAAATACTTCTACACCCCTGATGCCTCGTAATCTAGGTAGGGGCTCAGATTACTTACTGTTAACACATTTCTTAATAAAACTCATTTTTTCATTATTTGAATCCTACATAAAATAATTATGTATCCTGACTTGACAAAAGTCAAGTTTTATGTACCTTCTTTTATTTACAAAACCCCATTTTGCAACACATTAAATATTCCACTCATGTCTTCAAGTAAAAATATATATTCAAATAGTTTTCTCTAAAAAATACTTTATAATATCAAAAATGTCTTATATATTTTAAGAGCTCATTTTTAACACCTCTTTTATTTGGAAATATTGTCCATTGTGGTATGAATTACTAGTTAGTATATAGGTAATATTTATTCTTTTGCTATTTAGAAGAATCCATTTTGTGGATACAAGTAAAGTACTAATTAATTAGCAATTAAGCCTGTGTTTTAATATATTCTCCTGTCTCTACCTTTGAAAACACAAAGTAGTATACTTGAATAATATTTAGATTTTCATATGTTTATTGGGTCCCAACATATTAAAGTATTTCATCTCAATTATTTCATCTTTTCTTAATAAATGGGTAGTTTAATTAAAATATCAAAACTAATTTAGATTTTCTTTAGGAAGTATATAAAGGGCATACCAAAACTTTCAGTTACGTTTTTTTAAATCCTGTGCAAATGAAATATATTGTTATGATTTTGCGAAAAATTCAATCTCTCCTTCAGTATTTCAACAGCTCATGTTCATAATTGCAAATAATTAGTAATTTTTCAAAGCTGTAATATTACAAGAAAAATAATAGTATGTTTTTGTACAAATAGCAGTTTTCATAGGCTTTCTCCAAAATTTTATAACAGTAATTCTGTCTAGCGTTACAGAAAGGGGAAAAGGCAAAGGTATTTAATGTATTCCTGAAACAATTATAGTGATGTAAAAGGTGAAAAATTGACTAGTGAGCAGTTTATATAGGGAGAGTTAGCTGTCATTGCAAAATGCTAGAAATCAGTGGCAAGAAAGTTTTCCTCAGCATCCTGTCTGGGAAAATGCCGTTTTAGAAGTAGGTCTTTCTAAGTTACCGTGAGGGAATGCTTGGAATTTTGTCTTTCTACCAAAAAGGATTGGTTTTCCCTTGATTGTCATCAGTTTTCTAGGTTGTCCTGCTATTTAAGCTATTAAAGGCTGGTGTGCTGCTTGGTCTCAGGTGATCCATAAAAAGGAATGAAGCCTTGGGAAGGTAAACCATCACCAGACTGGCTCGGTGTATCAGCCTTCCATGACGGAAGCTCTTTGTTGAGAATTGTTGGCAATTGCAGCAGTTTCCAACCGAAGATAAGAGCCAGCGTTCTCAGATAATGCCTTCGATCACATACCTGATGACAGACTCCTGCATGCAAGTTTTTTCAGGTGCTATGTTTGCTCAGTAATCCTTCAGTGCCAATCTTTTCTAAATGGTAAGCAGGTCCCATCAGTAATGGACATCAGCCATTAAGCTTGTAATATTTGTCATATATCAGGTTACGGCTTTGTTACTGCAGTATGATGAATGGATGCTGTTATGCCTAGAGAAAATAAAGAGGTGCTATAAATTTAGCAGTCAGTACTAAACAAGTTGCTACTTTAAGGATTCACATCCTTCTGAAGTCAATGGAAAGTATTCTGTTGGCTAAAACCTTTCTATAAGGCCTTTAATTTTCATTCTCTTTTAAGAAACATAACCCAGGGCTGTCATTAAAATACAGTTCCCTGTTTCTCACTATATACAATTTTACACTGAAAGAGTAATTTTAATATAACTCTTACTTTATGTCATAATGTTTATGCTCTATGCAAATATTTTCATTAAATATGGAGACATACAGAGAATTGATCACAGAACCTGACAGATCACTCTTGAAATAATCAGAACTGGGACTGAGGTGTTCAAAAATTCATACAGTAATTCTTTTAGCTGATTTTTTTCATTATTCTAGTAATTTCTATACCAGATTTTGAAATCTGTGCTCTGATGTAATGCTTTATTTACTTTATATGCTAGGCATTATTCTGGAAGTTACTCTGAATGAAGATAGAGTTAAAAAATTATCAAGGACATTAGAATCTGTCTATGGCCAAAGGCTGAATTGTGTTTCATGCTGTTTGCAAATTTTTTGGGAAGTTTGGATAGTGCCCAAAGAATTCATTAAAATCCTTTCTGGTGTCATAAAGACAGTGAATTTCCTTTTTATAGTCCAGGATATAAGTAAACCTAGTATGTATGAAAAATAAGGCACTGTTTTAAGGTATAAGCCATACAATTGTTAGCCTTTGTTTGTTACTAGCCTTGTATGCACAACAGTTTAAGCTGACTAGGGGCTACTAAAACGTTAATTCTAGCTGCATTCATAAAAATTCTATGTAACTGTTTACATACTGGTTAGTATGTTTGCTATGGCAACTCCAATTTCAAATGATATAATAGATATCCTGCTTCTGGGAGATAGACTATCATCTTACCATAATATAGACAGTAATATGTGATGCTTAAATGTATATGCTTATTTTGAAATGAAAATTAATCCCCTTATGTTCAACCTGTAATTCCTATACAACCTCCATTTTCATACTCAAGCTAGTGGTATTATTATATAAAGATTTACTCCTTCCTATGTTTTAAATGTTAGTGCTCTCCTTTGTGCTACCAGTGTGATGACCTAAATCAGATATAAAAAGGAATATAAGTATACATGTTGCCAAAAAAATAACAAGAAAAGAAAAGGGTCAGTCAGGAGAAACACACTGAAACTCGTATGGTTTAATGTGTTAATGCAGAGAGACCTCCTGTATGAAATGCATTCTTAGTGGATATTTGACATAGAAAGACCCTGGGGAGCTCTGGTAGATGGAGAAAAAAAATGACTAAGAAAGAGTTCCATACCAGAAGATTCCACAAAGACAGGAGGGGGAAGAATAAAAAAATTTCCAAAAGTAGGTGTGAAAGGGTACAACGTAAGACAGTCTTAAAACTGGAATGTATTCTTTTTGATTTAGGTAAGCAATAGTATTTGTTTTTCAGTCAAGGAAAAGAGCAAATTTGAATGCAAACTACTCAAAAGTGTGCAGATCCTGATTCTTATTGCTTAGATTATACAAAAGTTTTAAAACCCTATTTTTCAAAAAAAGAAATCCAGGATCTCTAACTATAAGCTCCTGCTGCTTATCTGCTCCTTAGGACCTTCCTTGATGCCTTCTGTACCGGGTGAGTCATTTCATTCAAAATGAATCTCATATTGCCTTTCAGAGCATAGCACATAAATTTACTTCTGTCCTGCTGTGTGATCATTATAGTCTACGGTACGGTAGGCTCTATGTAAACAGTACACTCTTTCCACATTCATTAGTGACCTGAAAAATTACAGATTATTTACCAAGTTCTTCTGCGCTACCTCTTTAAGTCTTTTCTGGCATATTACCTCAACCTGTGTTTAAGACAACATATTAAATTACACACTTGTTAATTTTACAGTTGCCCTAAGTTTTAATATATCCATCATGGAAAGCAGAATTTAGACACCTATAATTCTGTCATGTAAGTAATATGTATGAATTGTGCCAACAGGTGTCAAATAGAAATTTCTACAAGTCTACATGGGAATTGTATAAAATATGAATTCAGATTAAATTGTGTAGACAGTACCTGAAATATATGGGTTAGTCATCATCTATTATACTATTTTTTCTGATCATTTCTTTATTTAAAATTGCAGTTCTTTTCATTTGTGAAGGATCTTGTTCATAATTTTAGATAGAGTTTTCATTGTCATAGAAAATGTTGCAGATACCCATGATGAAATATGGGGATGCGTGATAGCATTCCAGCTAGCCTTGGATGTCTACATTTCCTACCATAACTGATGCATGACCAAAGCTTCTGCTTCTGTGATACATCTGAGACCACTTTATAAACACCTGTGAATAGAAATTCTCTCACAGGAAGAAGTTAATTATAAAGCACTTATATAAGTATATGTGTAGCCATAACTGAAATGACACTGCTTGCCCATCACTGAAAAACAGCTGAACTACGAATTCTGTTAGCCCTCAGGGTTTGCTACTGACTTCGTATGTGTGCCTGACAGTCATTTCATCAGAAAAGAAACTAAATTAAGTACCGATTTGTGTTTAGCAGAACTTTAAATAATCCTTAAACATCTGGAACAAAATCTGCTTTTTCCTTAGAGCCAACTATAAAGCTTGCTTAGCAGCCTACCAAAGATCATCCTAGAGAGGGGAGACTTAAAGGATAAAGCTGGCCAAACTGGTGCAGGGAGAAAGATGTGGTCATTGCTTATGAATAAAGCTACTTATAAAACCAGTCCTGCACAGATACGTTTTACTTAAACCAGAAAATCCGTACCAATATTATAGTTGTTGTTCCATGTGTTGTTCCATGAAGAAACTATAAGCTAATATTTTTCCAAATGGTGATTATTCTTCTTTTAATTTAGAAAATCAGAATTAACCCAAGTTAAACTACTCTTTCTAGACCATAGCAGAAAGTTTGGATTTGATACTGATGAGACAAATAAAAAAAAGCCATGTCCAAAAAGAGATGTTATCACCTAAGTCTCAAACTCTTCTTGTAAGAAAGCTCATACAGTTGCCAGATGGAGACACCTGGTAGACTCAATCCATTTCTAGACATTTCCAGACCTTGCCTAAAACACATCCATATGATTGGGCTCCTACCTGTTTTTGAGAAATAACAGCCTCTGAAAGATATTTTCCTTTTTGTAGTGGCTTAAAGGGCTTGTCCAGAAACTGGACATTCCTACTCCTTCTGTACCCACAGGTATCCAGACCCTTAGCTCTCACTTGCCAGACCACGGTCTAACCATCATCTTACAATCTCTTTCAGTAGTCATAGAGGAGGGAGGGTGGAGATGGGAATACTCATTTTACATTTCGCAACCGTGTACTTCAAAATGTATCAGTCCAGAGAGCGTGGCCTGTGACTCTGTCATGGCACATCTGTTTGGAGACATGGCTTCTAATTCTTTTCCCTAAACTCCTTATTACAATACGTTTATTTTAAAAAATCCCTTGCAGATGTGGAAGAGGGCAACTGAATCTGATTTTCTGGTTAAGAGAGGTAACCAATTTCTCCTACCATTTCCCCTGCAAAATAATAGGTGTTTATCTTCCTGACTGCAAGAGAAGTAGGTGTCTGTTTTTGAGGGGTGACTGTGATCCATGAATCATAAATGAAGGGAGCTGCTCCCCGCTAGGCTAACTCAATAAGAGCTGAGATATTAAAGCTTCTATAGTTGCAGTCAAGTGGCTGCTCTGCAGAGCAAATCTGACCCTTGCAGTACCCCATGTCATTATTCTTTGCAGCACCATCTCTGCTTATGAAACTCAGTTCTGCTCTGCTTTTGAAATAGTTGTTAACTTGAGTCTGTGGAGTTCCATCAACTTGTTTCTCACCCAGTGTAGCAACACATCAGGTGCCTGGGGTTACACTACCTTCAGCAGTTACAGCATCCTCAACTTGACATTCAGTCCTCACTTCTCTCTCTAACATCACCAACCTGCACTGGGAGGATGGCCACTATAAAAGCTCAAGCGTGTAACTAAGCATGTCTACCCAAAGCTGTGTAGAGCAGGTTTTGCGATCAGAAAGCAGGCAAGATGTCTTGTCACAGGCCTTCTGCTTCGAGAGGCTACAGTTTGTTATGATATATTCTCCTATTAAAATTTTCAACTTTGGACTCAGTTTCCCTGTAACTGAATAATGAAACACATGAAGTATGTAGCACAGCATAGTGCATCAAGGCTGTAAGTGCTAAAGGGGATGCCCCAGAGTAGCAAGACTTGAGAGGAGAGTCCTGGAAAACGACCTTGTAGGACTGCAGGAGCTGGTGATGGGGACTGCAGCAGTGGGAGGGGAGTATTTACAGCCCCTGATGAGGAATTTCTGGTTTTGCTGGGAAAGAAAACATGCTGTAAAAGCGGATCTGTGCTGCAGGGATAGCACTGACTGCAGAAGTAAAGAGCAGTGCCTCTTGCCAAGTTTTTATAGACGTTGCTGAAGCAGGGCAGCAGCATCTTTGCTTATTTTGCCAGCATATGCATGCAGCCTGGCATGGTTTTAGAAAGATGCTTATGGGGCTTAGTTCTCCCATTAGCACCTCTTGGGGCCATGCTGGGTCTGGTGCAGCATGACAGGCACGTTCCACTGCTGTAGAATTGACTTGATTTCATCAGGGCTGCATCTGCTACTGCACCTTTGCTGAGATATATAATATGTGTCTGCAAAATTATTAACCTAATATTGTTCTGAAATAGAGAAACAGTACCTCAGACTTCACTGCAGTTAGGCTCAGAGGCATCTGTTTTGGAGTCTTGTAGGAACTGAGTAGTAAATTGGAATAAAAAAAGTTATTCTAGTTAATTTCTGTTTCCTGTTTTTACGTGTTTGACCTGGCTTATAGAGAACAATTAAATTTAAAACAGACATTTATGATGGATCCGATCTAGTTGTAACTACTTTTTGAAGCAGTTTGATCTTTCTTTTACCGTAACTTGCTTATGTTTGTATTTGTGTTTCATTATTGGAAAAAGAACATCAAACATGCCTGATAAGAGCATGATCATCAGTGTCTTAAATACTCACTGGAAAAGCATTCAATTAATGGGAAAAAAAGGGCATAAGAAAAGTTGAACATTTCTTCAATTATTTATGCATTTTTCACTGGAAGCTAACCGCAGTCCTTTTTTCAAAAATATTTTGTTCTGAGTTTTGTTTATTTAGCTGTAAGATTTCCTTAGGCATCTAGATTTTGAACCAGATATTTAACTTAGACCATGTATTGCCAGGGATGACTACACCAGTTACTGAAGGATAACTGAAATTTTAAGTCCAGACTACTGAAAAAAGACACAGAGAGAGAGCATGCTTAAAAGAGTAAGCACACTTATTGCTGATTCCTGTGAAAGGCGGGTTGTACACAAAAGGCAAATACTCAGAGCTGACAGAAAGTGAAGGCTGAGTATTCACCAGCTTCCTGGCTCACAGTAGAGGTATTTCATCTAGAAGCCAATACAATATTTATAAAAATGTTATTCCTATTTTTATTCATATTTTAGTATATATCTTTCTTCTAAAAAATGTTCTAATATTGTTATTCATGATCTTGTACTGTAATGTCATTATATTCCCACAGTGACATTCCTCACACTGGAGGAGTGGTATATTTTATTGTAAAGACATCAACTATTATTGCTTACAGAATTATGAACTGCACATTCTTCTAATTAGTCATTCTTAAAACTGGGTACTCTGAACGTACACCAAAAGGATATCCAATAGATACAGCTTCTCATTTACAGTCCAAACATTCTTTCCTTTAAATATTCCCAGTAGTCTAGGAGTAAATCACTGTAAATCTCACAGACTTCAACAACTGAAATAGAAAGAGTCCTGAAGTCACACCTGAAACAGAGTTTTGGGGAGTAACATATTGCATTACTAAATGAGTCACTAGGCCAGCTGTGTTTATATATATTGTGCAATTAGAAGTTAGTGATCTTTCTCCTGATAACAATGGGGTATGCTGTCCTCTGAATTCACGAGTCACATGGAGAAAAATCCACTCTTTGGCCATAATCCAAAAATGACAAGGACAAGTACATGAGCAAGTGGTGATTTGTCTTGCTTAGTCTCTCGAAGACTCCTTTTTTCTTTTTTTCTTTTTTTTCTGAGTTCTGTTATTTACAAAGTAATAGAAGTGTTGGGCAATAATCAAGCATAGAGAGCTTATGGTATTAATATAGCATTGATGGACTGGAAACCAGATGGTCTGTCAGATAATGAAGTATTATCTGGCAAGAGATTGTTCCTGAAAGCCAACATCCTCACCTATTTAGCACTCTGGAATGTCGACATATCAGTTACCACATTCATGAGGTGGTATGTGTTGCACTTTAGAATCCATCCCTAGAAGAGGCTTTTTAATTCAAAATTACTGCCTGATGAGAGGGTAAAAATGCCATTATAATAGCACAGCTGGATGAGTATAATATACAGCAAGATATAAACCATACATCAGAAATCAAGTTAAAGAGGAAAACATAATAGGCTACATCCCAATTTCTGTCTAACCAAAGCCATAGTTTCATGGATGTTCAAAACCAGCACTGACACCAGAAGAAGCAGTGGTGTGTGCCCAGAACTGTTATGGTCTTGCTTTTGTGCCACTCTTCCTTGTGCCAGCACAAGCACTTTGGCACTTGGTCAGAGGTTATGGATGTTGCAAAAATGATCGGGCTAATATTAATCTGACCATTAAAAAAGAAATCTGGTGGTCATCCAGAAAGGTCCCCCCTGTCTGGGTCATCCTGTAGGCACACAGACATTTTGCCAGCAGAAAGGAAGGGATAGTGTGGAGGCAGGACAGAGCGACTGGGAAAGGAAGATGAGGGAGGTGGGATTATTTCCTCTTTGACAGCTGTGGTAGTTTATGCCGAATGTTGATGAAACTAGGATTCATGAATAGCCAGAGCTATTGGAGACAAATACGGTGAATCCCAGTTGCTGTAGCTGCCACCTGGGAAGACAAAGTAGAGAAAACAAGGGGTGAAGGCAGCCTGAAGGCTGATGGGAGCAGTGACCGGGGTTTGGACATAACCCCTGGACACCAAAATGTCTCACTGTGGCTGTGATTATAGCATAAAGCATTATATCATTTGCTATAACATTATAGCAAAATGAAGAAAAACAATATGAAGTAGATGGGATGGTTTATTAAAGAGATGACAGAGAATTGGTAAGACTGGTATCAGTAAGACTGTCATTTACAAATTTATCTTTAATTCAACAAGCCATTTTCATTGCATTTGTGATTACTTGATTGAAAACTAGCTGACCGCATCATATTACCTCTAACTCCTGTCCATTCTAGATAGTTAATATTAAAGCATTTTCTGTAATCAGGACTAAGAAGTTCTTTGCTCACACGAAGGAGGAAAAGTGGTACATGTTACTCTTGGATGGGAAGAAAATAGTTATGATATAGTCTGTTTTAATTATTTATTTATGTAATAAATAACTGATAATTACTGTTTAAGAGTAGAAACATTTTCCCATCATTGTTGGCATTATTGATTTACAACATCTAGAAAATAATTTACTTAGATAACATAAATAAGATGAAAGGGCTTCCCTTTCATGCTTTCAGTGCTATAACATCCAATACTGATTATATAAATCATTTTTTTAAAAAGTCCATCCCACGCAGCAAATTGATATACAGAATGGAGCTTCAAATGGGCCAAAGTGGATTTGTGGTATCACCAGTTCCAGCTATCTTGGCTGGGTGAATTTTCTGTCTGCCAGGCAGATGACAGAATTCAGAATTTCCCTGATGTGAAACTAATGCTCTCTCACACTTTAAATATGTATGTTGAAATACTGTCAGTTAAAGTCTCTTTTTTCTCAAGCTTGGTTTGGGTATGCTTCAAAGCCACTGTTATCTCTAGAATCAAATGTATAATTCAGCCCAGCTCCTAATATTTTTGAATTGAGTAGGCAACAATAAGTAGGGGTGGGAAGAATTTCAGTTAAACAAAAACAAAGAAGACACATACAGAAAGTAGAAATTAAAATAAGCACTTAAAATCAGTACTGTGTTTTCTTCCAGTGAACACTTGAAGTTGGTAAAAGTTTCAATTGACACAAAATCTGGTTGGGCAGTAATTGAGAACGGATTATTGTTTTAGAATTACACTCAATTTCATGGTCACCATGCAACTAAAGGCATTTTCATATGGCCAAATACAAAGTAGTTCAAGGGGAAATCAGAATTCAGATTATAGTTGCTATATCAACAATGCAGAGGACATTGCCTTGGGAAGAAGTAACACTGAAAGAATTAGTTGTTAAAGATAATTGCATCAACATGAGCTTATAGGACTTTGCCATAGCAAAAAGGATCATGCAATCCTAAAGCATACAAAAAGAAAAGTCCTGCATGTGACTAAGGAATAGTAAGGAAGTATAGAATTTTGCCTCTGTATATAACTTTGGTAATACAACTGATAAAATACAGAATTAAATCAACACTTCAAAGAAAATACAGAGATATTGAAGAAATTTGAGAGCATCACAAAACTATCTTGGGAGGAAAATAAGCCATGTGTCATAAAATTCAAGGGGTTAGGGTTTTTCTGGTTGTGAAAGAGGATATTGAAAAGCTACTTGATTGCTATGTATAGTTATATTTTTCACCTATGGAAAAAGTTTTCTGGCACCTGTGAGTTCATGGGGTTTCAAACCTTGCTCACCAAAACCAGTACCTTGAATCTGATATTAAGCAAATTCACCCTTCAAACACAGCTTGCTCTGAATGGAGAAAAACACTGGTACAATCATCTGGAGAGCTTTTGCTGGAGGGCCAGTACTTAAGTCTTTCCAAATATTATTTAATGTAGTTTCTAGATGAAAGCTTGTATCAGTAAAGTGATGTATCCTAAAGGGTCCCTTCTGAGTTTCTAGTCTAGTTTCATAACTCATCCCCTGTCTTGTATTAAGCTTTGAGAACAGGAAATCTTGCACTGCCCTAAACCTACCATAACACTTGGAGGTTTGCATTATAGTAATGACTGTACTTACATCATGCTTCAGAGCTTCAGCAAGTCACTGTCAGGATCAAGAGGGATTATTTTTTCTTAATGCACAATTGACTAGATGTATGATAGAGAGAGGGGTTTTCCTTCCTTTTAAGCATGATTGCATACAGATGAAGATGTGATAGCATGGATTAGTCCTTCAAGGTAAAAAGGAAATCCATTTGGGGGAGAATGGTTTATTTTTGGAGACTCGGAGTCTTACCTATTTACAGTTTGGGGGTAAGAAAGGAATTTCTGCCTCAGTCTAGCAGGGAATATCATGAATTTCCTGTTCCAGGCATCATCTCTGGCTCTTTCTGGCTATTCTCTGCATTCCACCTAGACTGCTGCTTAGATTCCCTGCCTTCAAGACCGCTGTTGTCTTTAATCTGTATGAGAACAAATACAGCAAAGTGGAAGGTCCCTTTATCCCTATTGAGCATCCCTTCAGTCAGCCTGAACAGAATTTCAAGCCATAAATGCTCTGGTTATACATCCATCATGGTTTAACATTTTAGCTTCTTTTGCTCTCATCCTGTCGTCTCCATATACATTTCTTTCTTTCAGAAGATTTCCATTTCAGAAAGACTTCCACTATTCCCAGCATCTATTTTTTTTAATTCCTTCCTCCACTCTTCCGTGACCTGGTGTACAGTGCAGTTTTATAGATAATTGTATTAGCACAAATGAGTGTGGAAGACAGGGGTATGGAGACAGTATGAGCATCTGGGGAAAGCTTTGTTAGGAAGGTGTAAGCATTTCTTAAACCAGGTACATCGCTGAAGAATGCTTGCCCTATAACGAGCAGCTACTAAATGCAGCTATTTGTGCACTTATTAAATACATTTTAAATCTCTCTGGCCTATTTCCTATCAGAGATCCTCCCTCCTGTGTTAGGCATCCTTATGCTCTCCCCTCCAAGCTGCGTTATCCGTATATACAGGTTGTCTAGTTCTTCACCCCTTTAGCCCTTTATTGCTCATCCTTACTATACCTCCAAATGATCCTCTTGGCATATTGCATTTTCTTCTGTAAAATTACTTTCAAAGCCTCTTTTGAGGCTGAAATAACTGTAGACTAACTCACTGTAACCCCAGCATAGGCCTCCTACAATATCTTCACTTCCTAAGAATTTAACATTTAATTTGGATTAGGATTTAGGCTGAGATGTACATGAGATTTCACCTGTCCAATATTCACTCTGTCAATCCAAGCTCTTAAAAGAAGAACAGCTTAGTGACTCAGCAGATAACAGAACAAATTTAGTTTACTCCTCTGGTGGCTTAGTCAGTGACATGTTACTGGAAAGAAAGAAACCTGGTGTTAGGATTTTTTCTTTTTTTTTTTTTTTGCAAAGCAAAGTTTTGGACCATGTCCAGAAAATTGTAATATGTTTATTATGTTTATTTAATTCTAACCAGTTGTCGTAAATACTTCAGGATCTGGGGAGTGAGAGACTATTTCTTCCAGGCCATTCATTCTCACAGGCCTTTCTTGTAACAAGTAGCAATTTTATTCTATTTTAAAACAAATAACTGAAACTTAGATTATACTATAAGGACATTAAAAGAATTTTAACACAGAAGTTGATTAGCCAGAAATAGCAGATGTATAATGCTCTACTTTTTTAATCTTTATTTTTACCTTAGAAGATAAGAATTAGTGATTACTGTGTCTGGTCCTTTGTTGGGGACTTGCTAAATTTCTCTTCTTATTCTCTTCAGCTCTTGTAGCCTAGGGTAGTTCTCAAAATTTGCAGTGACAGTCAGCCAGTTTCACATTGCATCAGTCCACCCACTTCCAAGAAAATGTTTCCAAAGGCTGTGTGTACTTCTGAAAACATGAAGACTGAGACACCAGTTTCTTCTTTAATAATGGATGAAAATAAAATGTTAGCAATTAGAATCTGTGTGTTTTTACTCGAATTGGGCATATCCCACAGAAGATTTTTTAAAAAAAGAAATTACCAAAAGATCATCTATTACCAGTGGGTAATTTCCTGGACACTGAAATGCAAAAGATCCAAGAACATTCTGCAGCTCCTCACAATTCTGTATGTGTGGAACTGTGCACAGCTACAGATGTTTCCACTGCCGCATAATTCACAAAAAACTGCCAGGGAATTTGGCCCAGATGTGCTATAGAATTACAATGACCCTGGTAATAGTGAAACTTTAAGCAGCAAACACCAGATGTCCAGTAAAATGGTTAAAACTGAGATCCAAAGCATTTTTTTTACCACATCATCACAAACAAGTATGGAGTGAATAAGCTGAAAATCTCAAGTAATACTTCATTATTCGTCATCTCTAAGCTGATTCTGTGTGCTTGACTTGTGATGTACTGCTGTCTGAGTATAACATCTCGTAGGAAGGCTGAGTTCCCAGAGGTTTAAATAATTTTGAAAAATGAATTAATTAGGTATATAGACTAAACTTAATACAAGGTTGTACTTTTCTCCTTACCTCCTTTCTCTACTCATTTTGCTTGAAAAGTGTTTCTGGATGTGTGTGCACTGTGCTGCTGCCTTATGATCACTTGCCCGCAGACAGGATAAATGAACTGCTGTGAGTGCCAGCTAATGTAGTTCTGCTTTTAGCTCAAATGGTAGCAGACTCGAGCTACGGTACCAGGGCTCCATGAACTGCTCTGTTCTGCGTCTGTGTGCGTGGTAAATGTACTTTTCCTACAAAGTGCAGTTATTCATTACATTATGAGGCACTGCTTTATTTTTTGTGGTTTCTGAGGGGTCCATGTGTAGGGCAGACCCCAGGGATGATGGAAAGCATTACTTTTCTCTTTCTACTCTATATCAATTATTTATGGGTTTTTTATATCCTCAAGTGTAAGTTTTATACACTCATTATCAGAATGTACATTTAGCCATTTTTTAAGTGTCTCTAAACAAAAAAATCATTTCTGTTATAAATCCTGAATCAAAACTTACAATATTATTCATTGAAGCCCGATTGTATTTGTTGGCGGTATAGGTATGTACAGGGCAATAGACATATATTGATATTCATAACTAAGTTTCACTGGTTTTGCTTAAAGTTTTTGCTTAAAGGTTGGATGTAGAAATATTCTGTTCTGGTTTGTCTCTGAATAACTAACAGTGCCAAGCTTTTTTACTTGGAACAGGGATTATAGGCTTCATAGATAAAAACTGAAGAAAAATAGGAAGAAAGAACCACACATACAAAAAGTTGCAGAAGCCTTGCATGCTTAGAGAAAAAAGTAAGGAACATGTAGTCTTTGAAAGAAAAGGGATAGTTATGTTCTCTAAACACTCTTAAAATTTCGTTGCAAAAGATGTGGTATAAACTCTGTTATAATTAAGAGGACTACTTTGATTCCAGTAGAAATTGAATCAGTGGAGAAGAGTCCAGAGCTTTTTACTGTTACTTTTACACAAGTGTAAAAATTTGTTTACTAAAAAGTATGTTCTTCCCTGGAAGAAACTCAGCATAACCAACCAGAGCATCATGGCAGAAAGTTAAGTTAAACTACTGCTTTCAGAAATACTACTGCTCACCAATTTCTGTCATTTTTTAGTCATGCAGCTGTTTAGGTGATTTTCAGCTGGCCTCAGGTGATATCCTTGTGTGAATTTTTTTAACTCAAAAGGAGAACACAAGGTTGCTGGCAACACTGCTGAGTTTCTTTTCTTTTTTACTGTATTGCCAGTTTCACATAGTTTCAGTAGAAAATCATAAATTGTGTAGTGTTTTCTTGAACTGCAGACACACATTTTATTTAAAGTTTGCTGACACTTGTGGCTTTTCACCATTTTTAACTTACAGGAAAACACAAACTGTAGGGGAACCTACTGTGTTGTGTATCAACACTGATAGCATTGGATGCCTTTTTGCCAAGCATTGCCTTGGGATGCCCAGTACTCCAAACAACTTGAAGTTCCACCCGTTCCTTCAAGACCAGCTACAGTTACAGCAGAAAACATTGCACTTGGAGCTCTCTGCCTACCCTTGCCTTGCAAATCTACTTGTAGCACAGACTTTCTTGTCTTTGACAGCAGTTTGCCAGGCACAGATTTGCCATGAAACTGCAGTTCTGACTGCTTGCTACCCCAGTTAAAACAATATAAACGTCTTCTTATGTCCTTGCTGGTTTTACTGTCCATAGAGAAAGTTTTCACGTGTCTCTCAGTCAGCTCTGTAGGACAGCAGGTAACCATGTAGTCATGCCTAGCGAAATGTTGTTTATATTGACTTTGTAATGCTCTCTGATGATGATGAACAAGGAAATAGTGTAGCTGCAAACTGAAGTTACACTTACAGAGTGTGAGATCATGGCAAATCATACTGCTGCAGTGGTGCAAGGATAATCTCCAGCTAATCTGGCCAAGTTCTAAGTGCTCAGAGCTGGTTACAGAGCAAGCCTCATGGCATGTTTGTGAGCCGCAAAAGAAAAAAGATTTCTCTTTTGCAAATTCAGAGAAAATTAGAGATCTAGAAGAAAAGCAAATTTGACCCAAATTTACTTTCTTTTTGACATATTGATAGTTATGAAGGTATTATTATTTTAAATCATAAAATGGAGACAGGTTTGACACAAAAAATCATGCTGTCTGCTGTAAAATAGCTTGTGTTGCATTTACTTGAATTGCTACATGAAATGCTTTGTTCATCTGTAAAGTAAAATACTCTGCATGCTTTTAAAAGTAACTTGGGAGAGAGGGTTCATTTGTTTTGTTTATTCAATGCTGAAGTGGCAAAATTTTCTTTCTGCAGAAGAATTCAAGTTGAGAAGGGTGCTGGATCAGAAGAGTATATTGAGAAAAAGAAAACATTTCAAAAGAGATGTCCAAGTTAAACCTGCTGAGGCAGGTTTACTGCTCAAAGAACACATTGCAAGCTTTTTAAAAAAATAAATAATCCAGTAGAAAATGCCACACCACTGAGGCACAGACTCCATTACTTTTTAAAAAAAAAAAAAAACCTGTCAGGTTTCTTTACAGATGTCTGTGCAGATGAGGAGACTATTGGCAGATGGGGCATGGCTACATAAAACAAGAACAGATCACGGAATAATTAGCAATAATAATAATTAGGGCAGCTACTTCTGCATGATTCTTCCCTTCACACATTTGTCTTGCCTGTTGATCTGGTCTCAAAAGGTATTTAGGTATCTCTGCATCACAATGTTGTAGCAGATTTTTCATCAGTAACTATACTGAAGTATATCAGTGGTGTAAAGCCTTGCAAAATCTGTTTCTAATTGCTTAACAGTCAACTTTGCTTGGAATCTTTTGGTAAATCTTTGGTAAGCCTTCTCCATTTCTCAGTCATTGAAACCTACCTTCCCTCTTCTTTTTCTCTTTGAGAAAGTCAAACTGAAGGTTAGTCACCTCTCCAGACAAAGTAATGGCATGATATCATGGTGCTTTATCTTATAAATTGTGTGAGAAGGATGGGAGGAATGTGATCATAGTGTGGGAGTTTCGTAGTATTGAAGGTGGAATCAGTTTGGAAGCATTGCCGGGTAATGAAAGCATTACCTGAAAAGGGAGCTTTCATGTTTAAAATGTATTGTGAAAAAAAGAAAAAAAAAAAGGTTTGTTTTTGTTAACTGTCAACTCTATTTCTTCTTAAATTGGAATAACATTGAGGGAAATGTATTAATCCATATGGTATTTTTAGGGCATTCGTGTGTGGTGCATGAAGAATAGGAAGTATCCTTTTGGGCATCACTCCAGTATCCATGACAGTCAGTGTATAATGCAGATCTTCATCTGACAGAATTTTCTTAAGCAGCGCAACCTGGGCTGGGGTGAGCTGGCTGGAACAAAGGGCTGGAGTTTGGTTTCACACCCGATCCCTTGCTGCATCACACCAGCACTGCATGACGGCACTCCAGAGGTAGAGGACAGGATCTGTGTCCCTGTACCTGGGGACAGTACCTGTAACTGTAAGAAAATACTGCTTTTTTGAGGAATAATTTTCTAGCTCCTAAGTACATAAAATTCTTTATAGTAATTTTCTCAATGTAAAAATTCTGTTAGTGATTTCTCTTATAGTGATTAGCACTTTCTGAGTGAACAAAGACTAGAGACAGAATCCAGTTTCAGTGACACACAGAGGTATTTTGTCTGTCTTTAGGCAGGTAGTCGCCATTCATGTGAGTTTCCTCAAACATCTGTGTAATAATACCTTTCACTCCCATGGTACATCTAGGTACCATGACTGTCTGCCAGGTGGAAATTCAGGTGCCAGTATGTGTACATATTCGTGGTGCCATTCACTACCTAAGTAGTGCTACAAATTCCGTGCTCTTTGATCTCTGTGCATATAAGACTGTTGCTCTCTACTGGTGCAACTATCAACAGTATTGCTGTTACAAAATCAAGACTCTTTTATGATTTCCTGCTAGAGAGGTACTGTAAAGGGAGTACGAAAAATACTCCAAAGCTCAAAATGCTAAAAGATTAAATTAAATTAATTATTATGTGCGTGTTTCTATATTTTTAATGATGGACTTTTTAATGCTAAAAAGTGCTGTCTTGAGATTTTTTTGAGAAACGGGGAAAATATGTAAGTTTTTTAGTTTGATAAAAACACTGTAAAACCACTACTGGCTTAGTTTTACTTTAGACCTCAGAAGATCGATGTGTTTATGAACCCAAATCATTGCATACAAAATTTTGCACCTGCAGTTATGGTTGCCTGCAGTTCAGTTCAGTTTAAGTATCTACATCACTGATTGCATCTGTAAATTAAAAACATCTAAGTAACCTAAATTACAAGCACAAATAATTGCAGGTGCAAAGCTCATACAAACACAAAATGATCTCTGAAAGTTGGTCTTCTAAATCTCATTGTAAGTTATTCACAATATCATGAACTTAGAGTCCTCTTGGGAGAGTCACTAATCTGTATAATGACACTGAAAGCCTCTTGAATCTCATATTTAGCTTGCAGATGGGAAAGAATACATGTCGTCATATAACTCCCTAGGGATTATGCATGTGGATATTGAAGAGCATAACTTATTCCAATGAAGGCTAACATTAACTTGCAATCAAAAATTTCCTTCCTGAGCTACATTTTTCCTGATGAAATTAAAACCGCTTAGTGTTTTATTTTTATGAAGTCACAATCGATCTGAGTAGGACACACTCCCAGGGTGAGCACAGAAATTTTGCTCATCTCATGATTTTTCATTTAATGAATCACAGCATCAGTTTAGCACAGAGAAATGCTGTCAGTCTTTTCCAGAAAACACATCTAGTCATCCTCTCTATGATTTTAATTTTTTTTGGTGTCAGATACAGATTTCTAAGCACATAGCTACAAAAGTATATTTTTTCTCTGGTATCAAAATTAAAAATATATAATTTCTTGCATTCTTTAGCTTCAATAGATGTAGGTGTGGAGCTACGTTAAAACAGTGACTGCATCTTGTCGTACCAGTTATGGCAGTACTGTTAGCAAAAGGGGGGCAAAAAAAGCCCTTAAATTCTCTTCTACTGTTTGAACAACTAAAACTCTACCGAACAAATGAAGCATTCTGCCAGTTCTGACAATTGAAATGCAATGAAGAATTTTTCTGTTTCAGAAGCTCTAGGCAAAGCTGTTTTGGCTTGTCTGCAGCTTGTTCCTATTGCAAACAAAGGGGCAGCTAGAGGGAAAGTCTTTGGGGGAAGAAAATGCTGCCAGTTGTAAGAAATGAGAACGTAGACCCATTCTACAGCCGAGCTAGTGATTACATGTAGGCAATTTTTTAAGAGCCTAGACCAGCTGCCAGTGAAGCTATGTGTAAGTAGCTTGTGTTCAGGCTGTGTTGTGTGTTACGATGCAAGGCTCCAACTCCACCTTCCTAGAACCCTTTTTAGGTGCCTGAATATAGCAAAACACAGAAAGCATATGAGAAATATGTAGTATGAGAAAGGGCTAGACCCTCATTTGAATATAGAGAAATTTTAACAAGGATTCCTTTTTTTTTTTTTTACTCTCACTTTTTGCTGCACAAATGACACAAGAAAGGAAGGAGAAGGTTTCATCTTTCCTTCTCTTGAGGGATTTATATTTAGGTATGTCCTGTAACTTACATAAATTCAGAGTGCAGACCAGAAAGCCAAAAATTATCAAGGATTTTGACCAAGAGATTGAGAGGTGATTAAAAGTCGTGGAAGAAAGACTCATTTCTCAGTAACAATAACAAAGTCACTTGGATGATGGATCATAATAACTTCATAATCTGACCCACATGCAGTAAATATGGTGATGACTGTCATTTTGTATAAGTGAGGTAGATTGATGTTGATTATTAATCCATTTCTTGGCTAGTCTGATTGTTTCTGAGCCAGATCCTCCACTGTTCAGTATTTTTGTGAAGTATCTTGAGAGTACCTTTCACTGATAGTCCCTTCCTTCTTAACCAGTCACTTTTCATACTCTGTGTTACCTTATTTGAGGGATTTCTTTCATGAGTTGGTCTGCTTCTAGTGTTCTCAGAGCTGGACATTTGGCCTTCTTTTATCATACAGTGTAACATCAGTGTTACTACAGATGCATGTTAACATATAATTCTGTATTACATTTACTTGCTGTGAAAAAAAACCTCTGTTTTTCCTTAATTCCCACCTGTTGCAACTGATGGTGATTTACATGAATGCATGCTCAGTGAAAAAAGTGAAACGTTACGGAAATAAGTACCTAATATTTGGTGCTGATGTCTAAAATGGCAGGTATCTGTATAGTAGAGACAGAATAGATAAATACATATATTTGCATAATAGAAATTCAGAAGCTAGCTTGTCTAAGTGTGTCATTGATACCTATATGAGGTTCCTCTAAGGACATGTGCTTAACATTTGCAGTAGGATAATATACATAACATACTTCACAAGAAAAAAAAGGCTTTTTAGAGAGCAAAAGAGTGTCCAAGCCTGGTTTTCTATGAATGGGTCCAACCTTTAATATCTTTTCAACTCTGTGCCTGTTGCCCCTGAACGACACCCAGCCTTCCCTATAGCATACCTCTTCAGCTGGGAAAATGGTGGTAGGCACTGTGATTGAGTGTGAACTACATGTGTGAACTGGCTAGTGGCTTGCTGCTCTCAAAATAAATGGCTAAATTGTAAGTCCCTTTTTCTCAGTGGTAGGTACTAATTTGTGCCTGCCTTCACTAACCACTTCCTAGTTTTCCTGAAACTTCTAGGAATTTAAAATCTTTTAAACCTCCAGCTAGGTTAACATAAAGATCACTTCACACTAATAGCTATATTAAAGTATTATTGCCCTGTTTTCAATTGTTTTCCTTTCTGTTAGTAATAAATTCACAACATGCTACATACCATAAAATAAAAAGATACCTTTTTCCTGGTATAAATGAAACTCTAAGCAAATTTTATTACATTTAGACATACTTTCTTCCTCTTTTTGAACACCTACCCTTCTACCAAGCATGTCTTCAAAATTCCTCCCCTTTGTTGAAATAAAAAATTTTTTAAAGTTGCACATTGGTTTAATGTAACTGACATGGTCATGAAACCCACGTCTTTTATTTATACTTGGGATAATGCAGAGGTAATGAAAGCAGAATTGAACCTAAGAGGTTTTTTGTTTCAATTATAAAACGATGTGGGTAAAAGGCTTGGATGTGACAGCAACAGAAGAAAGGGAATATTGTGTTCATGCCCTCAATCAGCTTTATTAGATCCTTAAAGGGAAAATTATGTGAAAGACAGAGGACAAAAACAACAAACTAAGCAAGATCCCAATTTCAGTATAATTTGGAGAAAATAACTGATTTACATTGGTCGTCTTGCCAGGGTGAATGACTCAAGGCTTCCAAACAAGAAATGGAAACCAGAAGGATAGCAAAAGCCTGAAAGAACAAATTGAGAAGATATGATTGACTGTAATGTTTCAAAATCAACTGCTGCGAAAGATGAGCTTGGGCTGTTGCCCAGAATACAATTGAATGGTGATGTTCATTTAGACCCTTAATGCTGAAACAAAATAAGATGTAGCTGTGTTTCTGTAAGAGGTTTACTTGTTCTTTCCAGTGTCTAGCTAGGGATAGGATGTCATGTCCTCTTTTCTATCACACGCTGCAGTGATTGCTGCTGCTGTTACATAATTTGTCTGAACACAAGTTTTCTAATGGAAGGCCTGAATCCAGGTGATAATATCTTTCAAATGTGAAATATCGCCATTTATTAGTTGACTTTGAAAAATTTTATACACTATGTGCAAGTAGGCTAACTCAGTGCTACTGACCAAGGAAAAGAGAAGCATAAGATCATTGTGTGTGTTTATGTACTTTCTGGCAGACAAAACCATTCACGTTTTTGTTACTATCATGCTAGTTTTTTAAAATTAAGTAAATAGATGATTCTGCAAATATTTCAAATAATTGTATCTTTAATGGGCATGATTTATAAAGTATTGTTTGGAAAAGTTGGGGGCAGCTGCTTGTCCTCCACCTCAGGCACAGAAGGTTCTAAAAGAGACTGTGCTTTATGCAAAAAATTAGTTGACAATAGGCAGTGATGGGATGAGACTGTCTTCTACTTCCTCCTTTCGTTTATTCCTTTCATCTCACTGACTGTGCTTACTAACCTTTTTTCTGTTTCTATTTCAAATGAGGAAGAAAAAAAAAAAAAAACAAACCACAGTCCATAATTAAATACTGAGCTAGTTCATACCATGTTTACTGAATTACATATTGCATATATGGATGTATATCCTCAAAGTTTTCATGTGTTTTTAGATTTCTAAACTTAATGTGTTCCATAGGAATAGTCCTTAACTCCTTCCTGTCTGTTTTTTGTGATGAGATTTGCCTCCACAGAAGAAAGAAGGAGTAAAGCAGTGAAACCCAGATACAGATCCCTTAAAATGTTAGGGATTTGTAGAGCTATGAATATAGTTGCTGAGCTCTGCAGATTCTCCTGGTTTGCAGTAGAGATTCCTCCAGCAGAAAATCTTCAGAGTTGACCTTACAGCTGCAATAAGCAGATCAGCTTGACGTGACATGCACAGTGACATCTTTGCACAGGTATCTTTGCCACATGGTAGCTGACCTGGTAAAGAGGGCTTTAAACCAGGAACCACAAGGGAGGGAGAGGGTTACCACAGCTCTGAGGGAGCAATGGACAGGCTGACAAGCAAAGCTGCAAAGTGCCTGGGGTGATGTAAACAACCAAGAACACAAATTGAACAAAACAGGGCTTAAGTGGCATCACATCAAGCATTTGCATGTAAGCAAGGAAGTCTCTTCAAAGTACCTGCATGCTAAGGCACACAGCATGGGGCATAAACACAAGAAATTAGAGGCCTGTGTGCAGCTTCAGGGCTAGGATCTTGATGGAATCTCAGAGATGTGGCGGACTGCTCAAATGAGTGCTGCAGTGGAGGGATGCAAACTCTTTGGGAAGGACTGGCCAGGAAGACAAGGAGGAGGAGTTGCCCTTTATGGGAGACAGCAGCATGGAGCTCTGCCTGAGGGTGAATGGTGAGAGCTTATGGGTAAGGATTAAAGAGCAGACCAATACTGGTGACTTTATAGTGGGCATCTATTATGGGCTGTCTGATCAGAAAGAACAAGCAGATGAGGCCCTCTATAGACAGCTAGAAGCAGTCTTGCATTTGCATACCCTGGTCCTCGTGGGGACTTCAACTGCCTGGATACCTCCTGGAGGGACAGCATAGCAGGACATAACCAGTCCAGGAGGTTACTGGCGAACATTAATGATAACTTCCTGACACAAGTGAAAGAGGAGTCAATGAGAAGAGGTGCTCTGCTGGACCTCATACTCATAAATGAGGAAGGCCTCATTGAGGGTGGGAAGGTCAAAGGGAGCCTTGGTTGTTGTGACCATGAGATGGTGGAGTTCAGGATCATGAGAGGAGGGAACAGGTGAAAAAGCACGATCACAACCCTGGACTTCAGGAGAACAGACTGTGGCCTCTTCAAGGATATGCTTGGAAAAGTACCATGGTATAAGGCTCTGGAGTGAGCATATTTCTCTGCTTATGCATCTCTTACTAATAAGAAAATCTGGACCAAGTTTGGGTCTCACTTTTTTGTAGTCAGAGCTACACCTGTGAGTAGAGCAGTGGAGCACTTTTCATTTTCCAATTCCAGTCATGCCAGAGTACTAGAAATTCCAAATAGAATGCCTGTAATAGGTATGCTTACAGTGTTTTAGATTGAGCTGAAAGGAAGCAAGTGTTTATAGGGATCTGTGTTCTTGTAGCTGATCCGACTTGGACCTCAGTTTCAGTTTGAACTCACATTAAACTGTTTGAGTCACATGCTTAAAGTTATTCAACATTTCAATAGCTTGCTGAATCAGCAAGAATATTATCTGAATATGTATGAACCATTGAAGACTAAGACTGGATCCAGTCTATCTATATTTTTATATCCATATCTATGTGGATAGATATATGCATGTATATATATTTATGTTTGGAAAGTGGGACTCTGGGGACATTCAAACATCTAACAACTCAACCAAGTTCCTGAAATCTCCTACCTAAGGACTTTCAGTGCTTCATCATGAAACCATCACTGTATAAGATGCTGAAGGTTTCCTTTTATCATGGACTGGAATTCATAACTTGCTTACTTCAAAGGATAAGCGATGGAGCATCTTACAAGCCTAAATTATTTTATATATATAAGAAGATAACTCCAGATAAGCATTAGAAAAAGGGTGGAAAAAATAGTATAGTATTTGAGGTACTTTACATTCATGTAGGGAATATGAATTTAATTGTTTTCCTTTGACATGCACAGGATAAATAGAGGAGAATCTGTTGATGTGATGACTCTTCCACACCCTGCAAAAATACTCCAAGTAACAGGCTACTTTAGAAAGGTGAATCACCACCTTTCAACATCACCACATTTCAACATTTTAAAAAGACACAAATGTTTTGCTTTAAGAAGTGATTTATTCTGTAGACAGAATCCTCTTACAGTCCTGAAAGAAGTGTAAAAACTCTGGAGATGGGTAAGCTGTAAAATATACCATTGTTGGCTGGCAAGATAGCTTCTTGCTGATTGCATTAGAAGCCTTCCTGAACATTCCTCATGCACTGTCTAGGTTAATGTGGAGACCTAGCAGATGAAAACCACGTCTACTTTTACCTCACCTGGGGATTTTGAGAACTACCTGTCATTTAAACCATTCCCAAGACTCAGCATTATGGATCTACATTGGCCTTGTAAACAGAGCTCAGGCTGCCTGCAAATGCCATGTGTGCTTGTAGCAGGCTGTGTATATGTATAAAATTTAGATGATGCAAAGCACAGCATTGCGACAAGTGGATCTTTGGCTTCAGGTCAATTCCAAAAGTCAGCAGCTGTTGTAAACTCCTGAGGTGTTTATGGAGCCAGGCAAGAGAGAGGCAAAGACCTGAATGAGTACAGTAGCAAGATATTGCCCAAATGTTTTTTCCAAGATTAAATACATACATTTTGTTATGGCAATGTGAATAGCTAAATTGTGTTAAAACTAAGTTGTCAAATAAAAAAAAAATCTATTTTGAGGCATATTTAAAAATAAACTTTAAAAGATGCCTTAACCTAGCATCTGAAGATGAGCATGCAGGTTTTTTGTATGCAACTTGCATAAGTGCATGAAGTCACAGTTTTTTCCCAAATCTCTATTTTGTGACCACTTTTTTATATTACCATTGCTATGTCAAGAAAATTAAAACAATGAAATAATACTTCCTCTTCATTGTCAAAACTGTTCCTCTTCCTTTAAATACAACTTATTGTCTGCTCAGAAAAAATGGATTAAATTTTTACTTATTCATTGCTGATTTTTTTATATCATCTCACCAGCACATAATAGAATTGGTAGCACATTAGTTACTTAGCAAGTAAGCAATGAGTATTGTTATTTGCCTGTATGCTTGGAAATGCTGAAAGGTTAGTTGCATTACTCAAAAGTGAAAACAGAATTGGCAGTGTGGTAATGATATGTTGCTTATCCATACAAAATTTTTATTTTTTTTTTCCTTCAATAGATTGCTTGGCTTCTACAAAGGAATATTTCCTCCCATCTTGGCTGAGACACCCAAAAGGGCAGTGAAGGTAAAAAACCCATACTTCTTCCTTTAAAAATATGAGTAGGAACAATGGCAGCTGTAAAACATTTTCTTTCTCTCCCACTGATTGGCATTAGGATCTTAAACTTATTGTCATATTAATACTCTGATTTTTACTAGGGGGAAACTTTCCTGTTGGTAGCACAATAAAAAGTGTGCTTGATTAAGAAGTGCAGGATAAGGCTTTTAAATGCTAGGCTATTTTTGACCTATATATATATTATTACTGAAAAACAAATTACAATATTTATACAATCAAAATTAATAAAATATTTTATGTGATATTTTAGCCTTATATTTACCTCTGGTTTAGACATTCTGTTTTACTGAAAATGCCTAGCAACTTGGAAAACAGCTAAGAGTAGCTTAAAAAATTAACAGAAGAAGCCATTAAAGAAGCCACACCTAATAAGTACTTGGTAACTTGAAGTAGTATATCAGTAGGTTTGAAGTGCTGCTCAGAGTTTTCTTGTACTCCAAAGAGCATTCTACTCCATAGTCTCACTACTCTGCAGATTGGACATAGTAATGGGTACAACTCTTCATCATGCAAAGAACATTTTACTCCAGCTCTCTTACAGTTGAAATAGATACTAGCCTATCAAAGTGTATTTGTTGTCAAATGATGACCTGATTTTCTTTTATTATCCTTTATGTTGATTTGTAGAGCATTATTTTACTAACAGTCCTAAGCAAAATACATCAATACATCATTTTTTTCAGTTGTCATGAAACCTTTTTAATTAAAACTTAGTGATTAAACACCTCATCTTAAAGTTCTCAATCTATCAAAGCATCCATTGTATTATGAGCAAATGTTCCTTTGTCTTTTACTTCAGAACTTTGAAGTTTCCCATAGTTGCACTAAAGGTGTCTAAAAGCAGTTATTATACAGAATGTCTTGAGTTTTCTTTCTTTCTCTTTTTGTTTCTTTCTAAAAAGTTTGCATATGATTCTGGTCCTTAGTCTGCAATTAATCCTCACTTTCCAATTCCTTTACAGAGGAATAATATTTGTATAAAGTGACAGGATGTGACCTTGTAACATAATCCTAAAGGAGTTCTGGTAATGTCATCTTCTTGTTTGCATTGGCATTTTAGATGCAAATGACATACGTTACCTATCTCAAAATTATTTACTACAACTAAGAAAACTAAAATTCTATTCAATAGCAAACTGGCAGTGAAAAACAGATGGATGATATTTAGAAGATTCCTAATAACTCGTTTTCTTTGGACTGTGATGTTTCCTCTGTCTCTCCATTTCATTTCATTTGAAACAGGTCAAAGTCAATCTGATCATGCTTTTTAGATTTCAGCATATATTTAGTTAAAGTACAAACCCAGGTTTGATTTCTCTCCTACCAGCCAGAGTCATTCAACAATCTTGAGTCGCTTTCTCTCAGTCAAATTGATTAAATTGTCTTAAACCCCATGATATTCAATATAATTATATAATCATGGAAAGATTTATGTTGAGAGGGTTCTCTGGAGGTCATCTGATGAGCCTCCTGCTCAGAGCAGGGCTTACTTCATAGTTGGGTTTGGTTGCTCAGATACCTCGTCTAGCTGAGTTCTGAAAATCTTGAAGGATGGAAACTGCAGTCCCTCTGTGCTCCTGCTCCAGTGCTTAATTGCTTTCACTCTGAAGAATTCTGCCTTATATTCAATCCAAATTCCTCTATTGCAACTTTTGCCTGTTGCCTCTCGCATTTTTATTGTGGATCTCTAAGAAAGTCTGACTTTGTCTTCTGTATAACTTAGATGGTGGAAGAGAGGAATTAGATCCCCTTAGCCTTCTCGACTCCTAGCTAAACACTGTTCTCTCAGCCTCTTGCTGAGCTCAGTTCCTTAAATGTTTTACTGGGGCTCCCCTAGTGGGATGCTTTCTACCTAATTCTTGGGCTCAGTAGTGTTTCTCCAACCATGAGAATCCGGTTTAAATGCTAAATATGATTTTTAATTAAATCATTGAATTCTTTAATTCTTCACAATATTCCTTTCACAGAATCACAGAATGTTAGGGATTGGAAGGGACCTCAAAAGATCATCTAGTCCAATCCCCCTGCCAGAGCAGGAACACCTAGGTCAGGTCACACAGGAACATGTCCAGGCGGGTTTTGAATGTCTCCAGAGAAGGAGACTCCACAACCTCTCTGGGCAATTTTAAATTTTATGTTGCTCATATGTGTCCTGGTTTTCCAGGTACAGTACCATGGGCCAGCCATGGCAGGCAGGCCGTGAGCAGCCCTGAGTCAGCTGGGAGTTTCAGTCAGGGCAGCTGCCCCAAGCTGACTCACAGGTGTGTCCCATAGCACTGACATCAAGCTAATTATAAAAGGAGGGAGTTTATTGAGGGTGGGGAGTTCTTCCTGGGGCTTCTCCCTCTTGGCCTCTAGCTCCTCCTGCACCCAAGGATCAGGCTGAGTATAAACTTGTGCATTTTATGTGGTGACTGCATTAGTTTTGTTATATCATTAAATCCATTTAAACTTCACCTCATGGGGCTTCTCCCTTTTTTCCTGATTCCCCTTCTTAGCTGGGAAGGGGGTATCAGGTGACAGAGCAACTACTACAGTTTAGCCCTGGGTACAGGCTAAACATGGACACCAGGAGGACTTTAAGTCACCTAGAAACATCAGCTATATTCTACATTCAGAAGAATTCAGTGACAGAATAGGACAGGACAGTAATGTCCTGAATACTGAAGCAATTCAATGTGAGATGTTATATGCCAGTACATGCCTGTCAGTCTGATCTCAGTGCCAGGAGCAGATCATCTTGAGTGCTATCACATGGCACATACAGGAGAACCAGGTGATCAGGCCCAGTCAGCATGGGTTTATGTAGGGCAGGGCCTGTTTGACCAACCTGATCTCATTCTGTGACAAGGTGACCCGCTTAGTGGATGAGGGAAAGGCTGTGGATGTTGTCTACCTAGAATTTAGTAAAGCCTTTGACACCATTTCCCACAGCATTCTCCTGGAGAAACTGGCTGCTCGTGACTTGGACAGATGCATTCTTCAGTCGGTAAAACAGTGTCTGGATGGCTGGGCCCAAAGTGTTGTGATGAATGGAGTTAAATCCAGTTGGTGGCCAGTCACAAGTGGTGTTCCCCAGGGCTCAGTTTTGGGGCCACTTCTGTTTAATATCTTTATCAAGGGACAATGGGATCAAGTGCACCCTCAGTAAGTTTGCAGAAAACACCAAGCTGGGTGGGAGTGTTGATCTGCCTGAGGGTAGGAAGGCTCTGCAGAGGGATCTGGACAGGCTGGATCAATGGGCCAAGGCAAATTTTATGAGGTTCAACAAGGCCAAGTGCTGGATCCTGCATTTCGGCCACAACAACCCCATGCAGCGCTACAGGCTTGGGGAAGAGTGGCTGGAAAGCTGCCTGGCAGAAAAGGACCTGGGGGTGTTGGTCAACAGCCATCTGAATATGAGCCAGCAGTGTGCCCAGGGGGCCAAGAAGGCCACCAGCATCCTGGCCTGTATCAGAAATCGTGTGACCAACAGGACTAGGGAATGATTGTCCCCCTGTACTCGGTACTGGTGAGGCTGCACCTTGAATACCATGTTCAGTTTTGGGCCCCACGCTACAATAAAGACATTGAGCTGCTGGAGCGTGTCCAAAGAAGGGTAATGAAGCTGGTGAAGGGTCTGGAAAACAAGCCTTATGAGGAGCAGCTGAGGGAACTGGGGGTGTTTAGATTGGAGAAAAGGAGGCTGGGGGCGGGGGGGCTCATTGCTCTCTACAACTGCCTGAAAGGAGGTTGTAGCAAGACAGGAGTCAGACTCTTCTTCCAAGTAACAAGCGATAGGATGAGAGGAAATGGCCTCAAGTTGTGCTAGGTCAGGTTTAGATTGGATATTAGGAAAAATTTCTTCACCAAAAGGTTTATTGGGCATTGGAACAGGCTGCCCAGTGCAGTAGTGGAGTCCCCATCCCTGGAGGTATTTAAAAGATGTGTAGATGTGGAGCTTAGGGACGTGGTTTAGTGATGGACCTGGCAGTGCTAGGTTAAGAGTTGGATTTGATGATCTTAAAGGTTTTTTCCAACCTAAATGATTATGATTTTGTTTTCTGAGAATACAGCTTGGCTCAAATTTTCACTAACCTTATTTGGCTATGACCCCAGTGGAAAAGTCACTTCTTCCTTTGGCTCACTCTCCACCTTTTGTTCTTCTAATGGTTTTTCTCATTTTAACAGGCCCCAATATGTCCGTTGTCCACTACCAAACTGACTAGTGAGATTTAGAGGAAGACTATGTCCATGCCTATGGTTTTAAGACTTGAGAAAGCACAAAAGGTAGAGAGGCAGTTTCTAGGGTCCAGCAGCCTTGGTTTGAGTTTGTAATGAACTTTTCTGAACACTTCTAGTTACAGTGTCTTTTATAACTCATTAAAGTGTATAGAAAGTGGACGAGGGAGATTTTGTACTAAAAAGAAATGTACTTTTGCTACTGGGATATTGTATTTATCTGACATGGGTATTTGCAAATAAAAATAAAGCTACTAAAATGAAGTTATTTAGCCCTAGTTATTCAGCTAAGTGTTGAAGATACAGATTCACTTTTAATCAACTACTTTCTCATGTCTGTCTTGCTATTTCTTTTTTTCTCTCTATCTCCCTTCTAAAAAGAAAGCTGGTATTTCTGGAAGACGAAAAGTCAAAGTTTATAATTTTATGTTAGACTGAACTTGGAGGAAAGAAGTGATGATGCCAATACAATGGTTAACAGATGAACTTTTGGGGCAAATTTATATTGTTCATGTGTTCCCAGACATCTTGTTTCAAGCATATATTTTTACCTTAGAATTATTGAGTCATCTGGTAAGTACTTTGGCTATTTTCTGTGCAACTTGAATTAAAGTGTATCTTTGCCAGATGGACAATATTGGTTATTCTATACACAAAAGCATGTTTTAAACACATTTATTCTGAGATTTGTTTTGCACAAAGCTGTTGACTTAATACAACTGTAGAGAAAAAAACAAATTACGCTGTGTTTTTAAAAACATTTTGGGTGGATGTACATGATATAAATCCATATGATATAGCTAGATACTTTTTGGCAGAATTGTTCATATACTAGACACTCTGGTGCACCTAGCAAATTTTATATTGAGTTTTATTGCTATTGATTTGTTTTCTTTAAAAATGATATAAAACATAGTTACTATTAAGTAGTTATTTTATTTATGACTCTAGGAAGCTATTGATTTTTAAGGTAACATTTTTAAGACCAAAAAATTGCTAGGTAATATATTTCTGCCTTTATTACAACCATTTTACAGATCTGTAACACTATGGAAAACATTAAGGAATACCAGAAATTCCATTAAAGGTTAGGAGGGTAACAATGAGTAGAAAAATGCTAGAGAGAGAATAAAGCAAACTTTACCACAATAAGAAATTAATTTAGTTCAGTGAAGTAACTCACCCATCCACAACTGACACTTTCTCAGAGACTTCCTTTTACCTATAAAATACCTTCAGTTATCCAAAAAGATAGATCTACACTTCTTTTTTTATTATTATTATTGGCAAGGCTAGTACAATGATTTTAAACATATTTGCAGGATGCTTGCAAGATCAGTGTTCAATCTGTACGCTATTTGGAGGGCAGTTAAAATCTGGGCCCTGATTCTAGGACCTTTTCTGCAAAATGAGATAATAATCCCTGCTGAGGATTTTATCCACTGGCGCGAGTATCAGTCCTTCAGTTTTCAGAATTTAACATCCTAATTTTGCATTATGTATACATATCCCTTCTTGCTTTAAATGTGGTGGCATTATTAACACGTTAACACCTGGTTCTCTGGTGGTTTTGGTGTGATTCTAGTGACTTTTCATTTGAAGCAGGTCTTGGTTGAAAAATGTTATCAACTTCACCATAGGACAGGGTTCTAAACAAGTTAAAATGACAATGTGGTGCTTATTGTGTTCCTGTAAACGTGGTTTATGGAAAAGCTGTTTTGTTCTGAGAGGTCTGTGGTAACTGACCCCTGAGGGACTAAGCTTGTCTTCTTTGGCTGAGGCCCAGCACAGGTCCCTCAGTCTTTCTGTTTTGTCTGAAAAACTCTATTCCCTTATGTTTCTTACTATTCCCACGTCTCTGATGACCTAATTTCCCATTGCCTTTCTCTCACGATGAAACAGTTCGTCACATGCATGGGCAGGTGCCATGTGAGGGATCACAGCTTTCACATGTGAGAGTGAAATGCACAGACTTTCAGAGGATCCCACCTTCATTTGAATCAGCTTGTTCAAACTAACCAAGTGTCACAGGTCAACTTTGGAAAGTAGCCAGGAACATCAGAGGTTCTAGTTATTTACTTCTGCTATACAAGGATGTGACAGCTCTTGCTCTAGTAGATATCCACCTGTGCTGATGCAGTCTTGGTGAAGCTGTGACAGGCTTTTGTTATTCAGTCCCATAATACTGAATGTGCGTGACACTTCCCTTTTGCATGCAAAGTCGTAAATACATCTTGGACAGATTACAGGATTCACAAATAGCAAGCTGTCGTTACAGACCTTGTGTTGTTCCATGAGTGAAAATTGCATGGAATTGCACCTCCAGTATCTTTGGTTTTATGTGGAATTCAGATATCTTCTCTTTCTAACCTGCAAGATATTCTGCTATCCTCATTCCTTATGCTAGAAGACAATTTGCACTGCCCTCAGAATGTCTTACGTGGTATCAACCTGAAGTGCTTTTTAGTGGCTTCAGCAACATATTGGCAGGATTTGAATTTGAAACAGCATGGTTTTGGGGGAGATTGGCTGTACATAGAAACATTGGACTTGAAAGGATCTCTTAGTTCAGCAAGTCTAGTCACCTGCTGTTCTATAATCTCTTTCATAAACTTAAGAAACTCTCCCTTACAAGCGATTAAGATTTTTTTTTTCCCCCCCATTATTCTTATTGGAAGGCTGTTTCAGGACCCCACTCTTTTGTTTGTGAGAAACCTTCATCAGATTTTATGCTACATTCTATTTATGAGTAGTTTTTGCTTTTATACCCAATTACTTTGTTTCCTATCTTTCCTTTCCATGTTTTTCATTCTCTTGAAGCCTCTCTTTTGCTAGTCTAAAGGCAAGCATTTATTCTCCTCCAGTCTTCCTTCTTAAAAAAGTTCTCCTTATGGTCCTCATAACCCTATTTTGAATATGCTGTAGCCTGGTTTGGTCTATTTTGTACCAGGGTGACCAGGTTTGTGTGATGTATTTCAGAGGACATCTTAACAATAATTTGTAAAATATCACAAATACCCTTTCTTTAGAGTATATCTTGACTGATGCATCTTAGTCTTTATGTTCACAGACAAGAAAGTAGGCAGTGAAAGTCTATCTGTGTATGCCAATGGGAAGCTTCTTGACTTCAGTGCCATCAGGGTTATTCTCAACACTGTTCTTGGAAGAACAAAGATTTTCATTTATTCCACTTCAATTTTTAAAAGATTTCACAAAAATTGTTCTGAAAGTTAACGGATTTGGGTGGCAAGAATTGTTAGGTTGCAAAGTAAACCATTTACAGATGGTTGCCTTTCTCCACATTGGTGCAGGTGAAACTGAGCTTCTCATTTCCTTCTTGAAGTTCAAACACAAAACACAAAAGAATACAGCTTTCGAAACTGATCCTCTGAGGAATCACAGATGCTCAGAACTTCTGAGCCCCACTGACTGAAAGCAGACAATTGCGTGAAAGATTTATTTGTAAAGAGCAAAAACTAAAAGAAATGTGTCTGTTGACAGTAGAAGATTGTAAAAAACTTCAGACTTTTCATCTTCAAAATCTGCAATTACATCTCTCTGAGAAGTAGAATAATATCTGAGAAATGTGAAAGTGATTGCAGTATATAAAGATATTAAAGATGTGAAGGTGATTTCTTGGGAGAAATGATAGTACCTGCTATTACATTTATACTAGTATATGAAAGTTAGATGCTAGAGGAAAACTGCATAAATTAAAAACATGAACTATGTGTTTTAAGCAGACCTCCTACATAGGACATTAATTACGCTTATGTTGCTATTATGCATGATACACTAATAAAATCAGTTCTGAAGCCTAATTGTCTACTATCGCACATCTAACCATGCTACAGAGTGCATGAAACAAAAGTGGCTTATGTTTCATTTGCAGAACTACTCACAGCTACTCAGGATACGAGGTAATGAAGATCTACTGTAGTTTGGTTTTACTCGTTTGCATAAGTAACTCATGAGTCTTTTCAACACAATTTCAGTCTAACTTTTATTTACAGTTTTTCACCTTCGAACAATACAAGAAGCTACTAGGATACGCATCATTACCACCGGGACTGGTATGTATGGATACAGAACTTCATCTTCTAATTTAATATGTGTATACAGAATAGTCCTATCTGTTTCCTCCCATAGAAGGAGCCCAAAATTAAAGGGGCCAATTCCACTAATTTTTTCAGAACAGACTTTTCCCTTGAAAACAGAGATAACAGAATTTATAAAAATGTTAGTTACATTAATTTTTATATCAAATGTCTTCAAAATAATTCGCTACAATGTCATATCATTTGTTAACATAGATAGTGATAGTCACTGTGGAAGAGTCTGTATGCAGCTTGTCATTCTTCATTCTCATAAAATAACAAAAAAAAAGTTATCAACTTTTTATTTATTCGTGTAAAGTGACTAGAGACCTCAACTGTGTATCAAAGTGCTATTCTGCAAGGCACAGTGTAAGTATGACAAAAATACAGACCTCAGTCTTGTTCTAAAGACATCATAACAGAAGCATAAACTATTGATAGGAAACTGCTACCTCCTTTGAAGTCAATGACACAATTCCCTTATACATTACTGGAGTTAGGATTTAGTCTTAAGAACATAACTTTTAAAAACAAATTACAGGACATAGATACACACAAAGACGTTTTAATGCTAAAATTTAGGTTACATATGCTGTCTGCATTCTCATATACAGGGCTTAATTCTACTATAATACCATTTGGAATAAAATCTTTTTATAAGTACTGCTTTCTGTGGTGTAAGAACTAATAATAATAATAACTAATAGTAAATATATGTTTTCACAATAATGGCATCACAACTGTAGGAAACAATTTATATCTTTATGGTTACGCTATAAATGTTTTATTAATTAATGTTTCCCCATACGGATCGTGAACATTTTCAGAAAAAATATGCACATAACTTCTATGGGAGATGCTGGCCAGTATTCCCTGAAATCATAAGGTTTTGTTTAAAGGTCATTTTTAACTAGCAAGTTGTTTCTTTCTTGAAAATTTTCATTAAGTTCTCATTCAATATTTCTACTTTAATCTGTTGCTTCCTTCCAGTTTACTTATTTTGGCATATGTTAAACTTTTTTTTTCTCTGTAGAGGCTCCTGCATTTTCCTTAGAATTATCAATGTTATCAGAGCATTAAGCAAGACTAAAAACATTAATTGTCTGCAAGACAGTAAATACCCTTTTTGGTTTTTAAATAACAAACAATAAAATACTGAACACCTGTATTGTAAGTTTCTTGGTCAAATAGGTTTTGAGTTGGAATTTGTTTTATAGTTTTGGCTCTCAAGAGAGAAGTTTGTGATGGCTGAAGGAAATATGTGAAACCTTGTCTTGTAAGAGCAAATAATTCTTCACATTGTGTGAACCAAAATGACATCCAAAAAAAGGAAGACATTTGTATTATCGTTATTTCAGGCAAATTTACATATGCCTTTAATTGCAGCAACTGAATGGTCATGGAAACATATAAAACAGCTTAAAACAAGTTTCCTCTTCCTCTTAATTATTCCACTGACCCTATAGTTGTTTACAGTATCTCCTATTTTGTCTTGGGATTTTTTTCAGCAGGCTCTTCTCCTCCTTAGATATAAATAGAGGGGCTGATATTTGCCCTCTAGCATGTGGAAAGAACAGAGTTTAAGGTTCCATCATATACCTTCCCTTTTTTGGAGGAAATTATGCTGGAAACTTGTAGTAGCTGACCAGAAACTGCTCTGATTCATATAGCAGATGCAGCAACCATCAGACACCTCTGACATTTTTAGTGCAATTCTGTTACCGTAGAGGCAGTTTTGCCCCAAAGATAGCCATGGTAGCGAGTGAAAAAGACTGAGAGGGTCTAAGCAAGGCAGAATGCTTCTTGGTGACTTAACAGACCTCATATTAAGACAACACTTATTGTTAAAAGAGAAATGCATACATTAGCAACATCTTCCTTTTGGCTTCAGTCTCATGGTTGATGGTGAAAGGGATAGGTTATGTTCTCATCTCGTATTGGAAAAATAGATTTGTTGGTAACACAATGTTCTCCAAAGGCAGTAAGGCTGGAGCTTGCCACTACCTTCCTTACAATTCTTCTCTTTTTTGAGCTCTCACGAGTCCCTGCTCAAATCTCTCTGTATTGAACAAGTTATTTTTCTCACTATTATTTTTTCCTTACCATTGGTTTCCTTGAATTTCAGCAAATGTACTTGGTATATTGTATTTTGGTCCTGGGACTCTTTCCAGCCCCTAGAAAGTTCAGAGATGTGAAAGGGAGGCAATAAATGTGTAAAATTATCACAAAAGTTAACCCCTTTGAATTTTCTCAATTGGACTAAGTATTTCAATATTATTTTTCTGTTACAAATGAGTTAAGGTATTTTTAAATGCTATGTTGTGATGGAAAACAAAGCAGTGAGTATCTCCATGTCTATGACTGTAATGTACCATCAGCTTCTAAGTAAATGGAGTTAATTCTTCTCGCAGAGGATGCTGACATTTCCATGTGTGCCTCTTATTTCCCGATAAACCTTTTCAGGATTGATATTTTCTTAGGAGGACTTTTCTTCTACTTGTGCAATTTGCTTAAGTACTGGACTATTTTAATTTCTTACATTTATTTTTTTTAGTTAATATGTTAGCATGTTAGCATTAATGCTCAGTGCAGAGTTTTTATTTCTTCCAGTGCTGTATAACTGCTTTTATATTTGTCTTTTTATTCAGACTCCACCCAAAGATAACATGAGGGCATTGTTTTTCCATGTTTTTGTAATAAACTGGTACCACAATTTTTCTTCCAGCTGCAAAGAGAATTCATTGACAGTGCTATGACATTTCATTTTGTATTTTTTGGAATGTGGTTTATGGCTATTGTCATATTGTCCTCATAAACTGTCAGCATCTAGTCAAGGGCTAATGTCGTTTAGTAATAGAAAACTGCTGCTTTACTGTAATCTCGCAGTTTGCATTGTGCCATTCAGTTTCATAATCTGATGTATGGAAAATTTTACTCCTTAATTTTTAACTTTAATTTTAACTTTCCTAGGCATTTGCTGTTGCTGGCTTAGGATCTGGGTTGAAAGAGGCAGTTGTGGTTAACCCTTTTGAAGTAGTAAAGGTTACCTTACAGGCAAACCGGAATGCCTTTGCAGAGGTATGAGAATTGCTCCATTCTTCTTTTTCTCCTTTATTATGCATAATGCATTTCAAAGTTCATATTTAGAGCAGAATGTCTATTATATAGTGGGTTTATGCAAATTATTTTCCCACAAGCTTAAGAGAAATGGAAAAAGAGGGGAGAGACTGAATAGACGATGCCTTCAGATATGCAGAGATTCATACAGTATTGTCAGCAGCATCAGCATTTCCATTGTCAATATTCTGTGCCTGAAGTGCAACTTCATTCCTCCAGAGTAGCCAGCAGCCCAGCACTGTGAGGAATTTTAATGCAGAAATATGAACCTGAGCCCCTTGTATGCAGTGCATTTGCCCTAGCAGGCTCCGGACTTCAAATGAGCACCAAAGGTTAGCATAAAACACCATGGCCCCATGCCCTAGCCAGGGTCCAGCTGGTATATTTTATGTTGAAATGTAGCTCATAGATTTCAGAGCCTTGGATGAAATTATTTATATTATAGGTCTTCCCATTTATAAACACAAACTGGGAAACAGTTATATAATAAAGCACACCGATAATTTAAATTCCTGTTTCACTTCAGAGTTTTGTTATTCAAATATTGTTTTATTCAAAAAAGTCAGTGTGCAAAACTGACTTTGTCCATAGTTCTGGGTACTGCTGACAGGGTAAAAAGATTTAACTGGAAAACCATTATTCATCAAAATCAAGTGTTCCCAGGAATGCACCAGCTCCAATTAATTTTAATGTAGAAAATGTTCTAGGCTAAAGTGAAGGAAGGCAGTCATACAGTTCCTTCTTTCTTTTCTCAGTAAATAAGACTAACAATTGTCAAATCAGCTTTCAAAATCTTTTGAGAAATCAGCTGTACCAAGGTAGAAACGCCAAACCACATAAGCATGGCATGAAAAGGTTGGCTGAATCCCTGGTAAGGCATGACTTTTACATATTCTACTATTCTCAGTTTTGACTGAGTTAATACTTGCGTGCCTTGTAGCACTCATCTGCACAAATTGAACCTTCTTAGGAGATGCACAGTTAAGAGATTTATCACCTGGCTGTTTACATAAGCTGTTTGGACCAAGCTCCTCAGGTACACCCTGGCAAAATACTGCCACTGATTTCCAAATGTCATAGACTAGGTGGCAGCTACTCCGTAACTCATCAAAAGAAGCACACTCTTTAAGAATCAATTTTAAAACATTTGTTAGATTTCTGTTTGATTCTCAGTGCATGCAAAAGAGATGTTTGGTTGCTCCAAGTCTTCAGCCTAGACATTTTTCAACCATGGGCAGCAAAGCCACTGAAATGGAGAGCTAATACAGTGCGGGAGTAAAAAGGTTAGGATCCTGGAAGGACAGAGACTGAAAGTGGGAGAAAGCAATGTGTGCGAACGTCTCTCAGGAAGGTGATATTAAAAAGTTACGGACTACTACTGCTCCAGCAGTAGTAAACTAAGCAGATATTCTGGATCTTTCTGCCTCACAGTTGTGAAGATACAATTAACCTATGTTAATAAAACCTCTGGGTTTGAGTGTAAATATACCAGTATTATTGTTGAGCAAACTAGTTCCTGTGAAGTTGCAAGAGACCAATATATCCTGTTGATTCATATATTTTAATTTTTTTCTCTATTGGAAACTTTATAACAAAGTCTGCGGTGTTTTAGTAAATTTTCTGCAATTACTTACTTTAATTACAACATCCCTTCCATGGTGACCTCCAGAATACTTCAAGATTCATAGTGTAGCTGTTCAAAAGCATTCTGAGTTGTTTTGGTTTAGGTGAATATTCTTTGAATTTAATTTAAATGGAAATTTTCACGAAATCCAAATAATAGTATGTTATAGTACAAATTGTAAAAGAATACTATTGGGACTCCACTGGGAACCTGGTTTGCACCTAAAATATAAAGTGTCTATTTGCCCTAAGGAGAAAAATCCAAGGTGCTGAAGTTCTTCAATCACAAAGATAGTTAAATCACAAACATATCAATTCTTAATATATCTTTTTTTTAAAAAAGTAGAATCATAGAATCACTATGGTTGGAAAGGACCTCTAGGATCATCATGTCCAACCTTTATCCCAACATCCCCTAACCACTAGACCATAGCCTCAAGTGCTACATCTACTTGTTTTTCACATTTTGCAGTAAATCAGGAAAACTCCAGTGATTCCATTACCATGATCTCAAGTTCTCTTTAATATTATGTTAAGGAACATTCCACACTAAAGCATGTAAACTCAAACCTATTGGAGAAGCACATGCATGTTCTATTATACAGCATAAGGCAATGGTACACTCATTTCATTGCCATGCACTGTTTTTCTAAAAGGTTTAAGTAATGTACCTATCCCATTGTGTAGCTTTCATACTACATGATGAAACCTAATGCAGTTCACATATTTCTTTCACTATTGTACTGAAATAATAAATATATCTTGTTTGAAAGGAACAAGGAAGAGCATGAACACATACACCCACACCCAGACTCCTGCACACCCCCAAAGCAAATATTCCTGCACTACGGTGACAGCTGAATTATTCTGTGGTACCAGATCATCTTTCTAGGGCTGATAGGTTTAAAGAGGAAAGTCACTATAAATTGCATATCAGCACTTCTGTAACGTGGGTTGCCACAGGTCAAAATGACAGTGACTTTTTGTTAAGGCAAACTGCTAGAAGACCTCTAACACCTTGTTGTTTGGTTTTCTTGGGGTTTTTTTTTTCCTTTTCCCTGTAGCTATCGATAACACCTTGGCTATAGAAGCTGGTGTGATAATAAAAATCTTCTCACCTGACTTAGGAGTTGTGATTAATTAAACAAATATGAATTTCTGCGTTATGATGAGAAGAACCTGACTCCAGATTCCACTGGCTAGGTCTCTATTAAGTCAACAGCTGTGTGAATTAAATTCCAGATGTTTATACAATAAATTCCTCCATCTGAATTAGTCATCCTAAGGTCTTTCCATCATCAGTGATGAATTGCAGAACTTCTATGGCTTGATCAGCTGACATTTTAGATATCTACTTTGGATGAAGTGAAGTGCTGTCGAGAAGAGCCTCTTTATTGCTAAAGGACTGAAAAAGGAAGTCTTTTTGAGTAGCTCAGATGTAGATGTAGACATTGCAGGTATCTATGTTTGGACTGATGAAGCCCATCTCAGGTGTTCAACAAATTACAGGTTTCCCCTCTGAGTCATTAGTAAATCCGTATTCAAGATGAGACTAAGGGATACCTTAATATTGAAAGTTGCTGTATTCAGCTTATATCACTTTAGTCAGGACCACTAGTTGGTTTTTAAAGATCTAATTCTCATTTTTCATGTATGAGAAAGTATGTTATCACTAGTATCTGGAGCATAGTCCACCTTGGGTATCTACGTTTTAGAATAGATTCTGATTTGAATTCGTGGGGTTAGTAAACTATAGTAAAATGTATGTAGGATATTAACAGGATAGTATTAGTTAAATAGAAAAAAAAACACTATAATGACACAGCATTAAAGACTAAACTTGTCAGTCACCTAAATAAGCAGTCATATGCTGTGTCAGATAAGATAGGCATCACTTGGCTGATGCTGTTGATCTACCACAGTGATATTTTGAAATGGAAAGCTATTAAACAAATAAGTGTATTGAAATTAGCAATGTTCACAGCTTTATAGTCAAAATTCTTCTACATTTTCATGTTTGAGTCTCCTAGTGGAAGTCATACTTTGTCTTTCTAATTAAATATTTGATTACCCAGAGCTGGTTTTATGCTTTGGAGAAAGCTAAACTCAAGGCAACAACATCTTGAAAGTAATTTTTCTATAATTCTGCTAAAAAGAAATTAAAATGTTCAGAAGGGGAACCCTGATTCTAAGTATCACAGAATGGTGGGGGTCGGAAGGGACCTCTGGAAATCATCCAGTCCAACCCCCCTGCCAGAGCAGGTTCACCCAAAGCAGGTTGCACAGGATCATGTCCAGGTGGGTTTTGAATATTTCTGGAGAAGAAGACTTCACCACCTCTCTGGTCAGCCTGTTCCAGTGCTCTGACACCCTCAAAGTAAAGACCTTTTTTCCTCCTGTTCAGATGAAATTCCTGCGTTCCAGTTTGTGCCCATTGCGTCTTGTCCTGTGAAAAGGGTCTGGTCCCATCACAGGACAGTGGAAAACAGATCAAATATAGGTAGTCAAGCAGATTCTGTCGGAGGAACTGGTTATTATACAAGTGGATTATGAGGAAGTTTCTTCTTTTCTGCCTTTTGTTAAATGAAAATCGGCTGACTAAAATTATTTCTGTGCCTTTTGGGCATTATTTTCAAAACAGGATTTCAAATTTCCTAAATCTGGAATTTAAATGGGTGCTCTATTTTCAAAATCTGACTACGCTTTTTAAGTCAAATAATTCATTAGGAAGGCAAAACAGGATTTCCAGTTGGATGCTTAAGAAAAAAAATTACAAACAAAAAACAAAAACACAACCTTCTTTTGAATATTTTCAACACTAGAAGAAGAAAGTTTAACATGTGATTTGGTTTTAAACAGTGCTGTGTACCCAGTAACTCCTTCAAAAGTCAGTGTCTTAAAGCAGTAGTTTGCATTTCTAACAGCATGAAAAGCCTCAGGGGATCCAGAAGGTTTCCCTGGACAATATGTATGCCTTTTGTCACCTTTCAACCGTGTTCCTAACATTGAATCTGGAAACTGCGAAACTGATCTTCAACACAAATAGTTATAACACAAATAGTTATAGCCTTTCTTGCTGCTCTGATTTGTGGCCCCAAGGATTTGCTTCCCTAGCCATAATGGCATAAAAATTTCCTGTTCCAATTCTGTCCCTTTTATCACTCGCTCACCATGCATGTTCCTGTGCTATTGGTTTCACTAGAGAAGCTGGTTTTATTTTCTTATTGTCCAGAATAATTGTCATAAATTTTAGTTGCATAAGGGTTTAATCTGTCATAATCTTAACAGCACAGCATCAATGATAAAAAAACTATTGCCAAATTCACACATTCAAAGCCACATGTTACTCTAAAAAATCTATTTTTTAAAAAATTGTTCTTTTAAGACCTTTTTCTTTGCTTTAGGGATCCTTTGTCTTTTACAGTACTCAAGTCTTCTTTCATCTTTTTTCTGCAATCAGAAAAATGAGGAATCTTATTTTTTAAATGAAAGTTGTGATTTTCATGTGATCACAGGAAAGGGAAAATAAAAAATGTGGTAAGACTTAAGAGAAAATGACAAGAATTGGCAACATTGGGTTTGACTGAAACAATGCTATGACCATTGTTTTCTTTTTGTAAAGATGATCTCTTCCTTCTTTTGCTTAACTTGTGTAGCAACCATCTAGCTTTGTTCAAGCTCGGCAGATCATTAAAACTGATGGACTGGGCTTCCAAGGACTCAACAAAGGTCTTACTGCAACACTGGGCCGTCACGGAGTTTTTAACATGGTTTACTTTGGATTCTACTTCAATGTGAAAAACATTCTTCCAGTCAATAAAGTAAGTTCTTCATACAGTGCAATAGGCAAACAGGTAAGAGGTCTGGCAATTTAATTAACACTATTTTTCTGTGCAAAGCTGTGGTATTTAGTAATGAGTAGTTACTAATCAAGCTCTCTGTTTTGCAGAAATCTATAGCATTTTAATGGAAGCAAATCAAGGATTTGTACTTCTCACTTCTTAAGCAAAGATGAATACAAATAGACATGTTTGAATTCTCATTTTTATGAATTTCCCTTTATACCATGGTAGCAATGTAAAAAGGCAGAAATCAGGACACAGGTGGGTTATGTGTATGTTAAATATGTATGCACTTTTTTGTGGTAAGCTGACTTAGAAGAGAAAAATCAGTTTCTAGAACTTATTTCAGTAACCACAAAGCAAGGGACGAAACTTGAGGAGGTGGCAGAGCTGCAGTATGAAGGATATTCTGGCCATGTACCAGACCTATTTACTCAAAAGAGAGTTCAACCTAGTGTTGAAGGATGACAGGGCAGATTTACCCGTATGGGAGGGAGCCAGCCCAGAACAGGACTTACAGGGTCATGCACAGAGGCTTATATAGTTTGTAAGTTAAAAAAAAAAAAAAAATCTTTATAGCTATAATTTCACTTGAAGCAATTTTATTTTATAGTCTTATATTCCTTTACATAACAAAGGAAACATTTCCTTTTACAACTAAGGGAAATTTTACTAATGAAAACATGGTAATACTGGCAACTTTCTAAACGACTGTGTGAGCAACAGCTAATGGTTTATTAATGACTCCAATGCGTTACTTACTGAACTGTGTTTTCACTAATGTGATTTTTAGATGATGACAGTTAAACAGTCAGAGGTGTAATATGTAGTGATATTCATATAAGAAGCTGCAATTTACATCAAAAGGGATCAGTTTCTATTCCCAGATGAAGTAACACCTCTTTTTTTTTTTGCACTTCTGAGTAGCCTGGTATTTTTGTTGGCAGCATTGTGTAAATGGAGAAAAGCTCCACTTTGTATTTGCAGATCATTACAGTAAATTGAATTGTTCAAGAGCAGCTAACCCACAAGTTTCTACAAGTTTCTTTTAATGTATTTAAGCATATTTTACAATGTAGTTTAATCACATTCTAAAAACTCAAGGCACAAGCATAACTTGATACTAAGATAGGAGTAAACACATTTGTGTTGATCAAAAGATGAAAAAAATATAATTACTATATAATTACTATGCAGAATTACATTCAGAATCATGTGCACGTAAGGACAGAGGCACGTGTGTAACTTCTGTGGAAATCCTGTAGTGTTCTTGCGTAGCAGTTAGAGGATAGTAATAGTATTTGGCATAAGCATGCTTTCTCAGCCTTTCCAATTTTAAAAATAAAGGAAAAAATAATTACATTATTAGAAAGATTCAGAGCTTTATGATCTGAGAGAAATCAGAACTTTGTGTGATACAGAGAATCTGCAACATAGATTTAAATACATCTAGAAAATGAAACAGAAATTATTTCAGTAGTGTCGGCCAGTGGCCCACCTGCCCTGTACACACTATCAAAAGCAAAAGACAATTTAATCAATGTAGGCTTAGATTGCATTAATTGCAAGTAAGTGGAAGGGTCTGCCTTGTGCTCAACCAGCACAAAGTAGCTTGCACGGTGGCTTGCACAGTGGCTACATCTGTGCTGGTAAATTGAGCAGCATCACTGAAACTCAGTCATCTGTGCTGTTAAATGTTCCCTGGCACAGCTTTGGCACAGGCCAGCCAACTGTTTCTGGGTATGGCTTAGGAACTAGTGTAGACAAGGAACCATTCCCAATAGGCAGGTTTCATGCATCCAGTCAGTTTTGAATGGTAGTAGTATTTAATAGGACACTCTAGGCCAGCTGGCATCAGTGTCATAGATAGTTCTGTACATACAAATATAGCCAATAATTGTGATCAAACTCCCATTAAATTCAGTGCAAATCTTACCCTGAATTTAACAGGGTACAGATCAGATCTCATCTGGCTTGTGCTAGCCAACAGTATGTCTCAGGCATTTACATGCATTTAGCTTCACTTCAGTAACTGGAAAATAGAAGTACTCAACAATACTTTGTGATCTTTAACTTAAGCCTTTTCTGTTAGTAAGCAAGTACTAGAGGCAGAGTTATCAAACCTGTACAAGGAATTTGATAGAAGCTGTTTTGCAGTTAGCCTGAAAAATATTAGACAGTTGTAACTTCTCAAGATTTCTCACATACTTGATTTCATTACAAAACCTAATTTGTTCACTTTGTATATTTTGCCAGAAATCTTAAAGTCAGTCTTCTGATATTGACAAACATAAAAATTATGACGTATGAATATTACACTTCTGAAATAATTTTGGCTCTTGACTATGTATCTGCTGTTCACCATCTGTAACGTAAGTGGAAAAATGTATGGAAATGTCCGTATGAGCCTTTTAGCTGTCAACAGTGCTAAACTGTGCATTAAATTTGCATCCCAATTGAGGATGTTTGCAGCTTATTTTGCCAAAAACAATAAACCTTTAATGTCAAATGGTCAAATGATAGAAATTACATGTGTGGGTTTTAAATGTTCATAATGAATAATTTTTCATATGTTAGTCTGTTCTGCTGAACAGACCGTTTACAGCCAACCTCATGCTCTGTTTACTGAAAATGGAATAAGCCAGAGTTGTTTCAGTTGCCGCTAATATATCAACCATAGAGCATTAAAGCTGTGCTTCTGCACTAGCAATCAAATTAGTCTGCAAATTTATATCATCTCAGTTTTATGGCACCTACTTTTATAGCACGTTTCATAGGCTTCCAGCAGCTCTTGCTTTTCAATGCTTTATCCTAGTTAGGTTTGATGGTAAACGTTAGTTTCATTAAAACCTTTGCTCACTATCACCTCCAAGTGGCTGTCATATTTCTTAACGATATGAAATTTCCTTACTGTCTGTTAAAAACCCCCTTTCAAACGTGGCCGACTGCAAAACCCACTTCAAGTCAGGCACTGCCTGCCCCAGCTGCCACAGATGTGCCTGTCATTGCAAGGGCTGCTGCATCAGATAGTGGGAGCTGAGCAGTGCATTGTTTTGTCAGAGAAAGGGCCCTAAACATCTATAGGCAAAGAAGAGATGGGAAACCAAAATGGGCTGTTCAGCTTGGCAAATAAGTAAGATAGTAAACAACCAATTCTATTTTTAGTCGTTTTCAGCTCTATGCCAACATAGAAGTGATATGTAGGAATAAACAGGACATGTGGTGCAACACAGTTGAAAAAATAGTAAACCAAGATGATTTAGGAGAAGGCTGGATCAGAGCAGAAAATAGAATAACCTCAGAGCTACCATCCAAGCTCAGGTTTCAGGATGACTTGCTAACTGGAAAATTAAAAAAAAAAATGGCAGTGCTGTATCCAGTATGATGTTACGAGCAACCCATTGATGAGCACTCTCCAAGCTGAGGTGTCCTGTGGCTGTGGAAAGTACAGCCTGTGTTGATTAAAGACTTCAGCCTAGGCCATCATCACCAAAAGTTGTTATATCAAAGGCAGAGAGTCTGTTGCTACCCTAGCTGCTCCCATACTGCGGTATTCCTGTAGGCAAGACAGGAGAGGAATCTTCCATCAAAGTAAAAATGTGAAGAAAAAAACTCATTTTTTTCTGTTTTCATACGGAAATTAGGATAATGCTGAAACTGATAACCAGGTTCAACTGTAACTGACAGAGAGACAGAGTTAAAATAGCTAAGTTCTTACAAGACATACAAACAATCATTTAAAAAGAGAAGAGCATCTGCAAGAGCATCTTATGAGTGCCCCAGGTTAGGGAAATTTTCAGTGGGAACTTATGCCTTATTGGACACTGAATTCCATGAGAAAAAGCCCATGTAAGCCTTAGTCTGAGTCTGAACTGGTCAGTGAACTGCATGGTGCAGAAGTTAGTGACAATAACATGATTATATGTTATATAAAAGCCAATTGCAGCATTAGCACTAGACAGATGCCTTATTTTTATGTCTCCTTTCACAGGATCCTAAACTGTTAGAAATATTTTGGCATTATCCATGGGGTAGGAAAAGGACGGATATTGGTGTAAAAAGAAAGACACTGCTTCCTGATAGCACCAACTTGCACCTACCTGATAGACAGCCAATGTTCCTTTGTCCCTGTAAGCATTGTAGACAGAAGCATAAATTATGTTTGGAAATCTCATGTTTCAATTGGAAGCATTAGCACAGTAAAATGCCACTAAGCTATGCTTTTAGGAAAAATAACTTTTTAATTATTTTTAACAGCTAAATTTATTTTGAGTCTGTTATACAAATGAAATGACCCAGATATTACAGTGATGAATGCCACAGAAAAACCTTTCCCAGGAGATCTATAATAAAAAATCAAGTTACATAGCAAAACTAGTGTATACTGTAGCACATTTGGTTAGAATCCAGTTTTGTGAATGGCCAAAATGCTGATTTTCAACTTTTTTTGTGTCACAAATATTGGAATGAAATAAAGCAATATGTTTTAATTTCCCTTCAGTTGTGTTAGTGCAGTGTCAGGTTTTAATAGATGCTCACTTGACCAGACACCCACTGTATCCTGTACTCTGTGACACACTCAATCATAAGAGAGGCAATGCTGGCACTGGGAGTTCACCAAAATGTGAAAAAGTTCAACCATTCAAATCTAAGGTTTTTTCAGGAGCGGCAAGGCTTGAAATTCAGTGGTTAACAAGTAAATATTTTTGCTTGACATATATTGCCTAGCCCAGAGGGCAGCCCACTGTGCTTGACGCTCTGGAAAATGTCCTTGCGCCAAATTGCATGACAAAAATACTTCAGACCAATCTGGACTATGAAAAGTCAACAGAGCAGTGGTAGCCTCCTTGCTGCAGTCTGCTTTGGGGAGGTTAGTGCAATCTGGAATAGTACTTAGCTCTCAGGTGTGGGTATAATCATACGCCTGCTGCCTGGAGCTGGGTAGGCACCATGCTGGAACGGCACTGCCATACTGCTGCCCCTCAAACTTCAAAAGGGGTCCTTTTTTCTTATCTGGATATCAGAAACATTGGGTTTATTTTATTGGTGTTTAAACCACTATTAGTATGTACAGAATAAACAGAAATTTACTGCTAAGGTTTTTGCTAATTAAGTCTTGCAATTCTTTATGTACCACAAGCCATTCTAATTTTAAAAGGTATCACCAGTATGTTTCATGTTTTGTGAAATCAAGGTGTTGAGTTTTTCTGCAAGTAATAAAAAGCTCTGCTGATTTTGACATTTCTCTCCAAACACCTGTATGGACTTTGTCCAATGCATATTATGGAAGTTTTAATTTATGGTCCTTGTTGCTAATCTGCAAAGCAAAACTTATGCATTGTTCCTTTTCTCAGTCACAAATGTACAGGTTTAGAAAACAAAGAACTCATTTTAATATTGTGCTGTTGTTATAACATGGCAAGGTCATCTGTTACTTTACTGATGATTTTACTGATGAAGTACCTGCATGAAAAAAATGGAACTGCATGTATAGAGTCTGCTATAGTAAAAAATAGAAAAAGTGTCCTTGCTGTTGAAGACCAATAGCAAAAAAAAATATGTGCACAGGAAATGCACTGGAACACACTTCCCTGTGACTTCCACTTCTTAGAAAAACAGGATTAGACTTGCTTCAAGAGATTTTGACTCCCAGATAAACTCTCAGTTCTTTGATGTCATAGAAAATGCCAAGGTAGGAGGTCTTTCTAAAAGATCAAATAAAACCCTGTTGGACTGTGAACTGTGAGTGAGCAAAGAAGGTTTTAGATGCACTTCTAACCTGCTTCTAACTTTTACCATGAATATATAGTAGGGTTCAGAAACAATCTGTTGTAAATTCTTCAGCCAATTAGCTGAGTGAGTTACCACTATTTATAATGCACAGAACGTGGAGGCTCTTTTGCAGTTGCGCCGAGTTGGATTGTTAATAACAGGAAGCTAGCACTTCTCAGTACAGTGGATCAGCTACATGTGAAAATAAATGTAAAAAACCTGGAGGGGAATGGCAGCAGACTGAGATTAGCCTTTATTTAATTTAGCATTTGGGGGTCCAACACACAAATGAGCGTTTTAGTAGGCTTCATGGTGGAAGTTGCTGTCATTTGTAAAATATTCTGGCCAATTAGCTAATAGTGTGCTTGGATTTCTCCTGTTTTGATACAGTAATACTAAGTACATTGTGAAGCCCAATTATACAAATCATCCCCATATGCCATACCAGTCTTTCTTTATGAACTGTGTTTATAAATCCTGTGTGAGGAAATGTGTACTTCAGCAATTTAGACCATGTGTAAAAACATAGCCAATAGGATTGTCAAGAAAACAAGTTCCAGCATAGGAAATCCTAATGTGTTCCGCTAAAATAACATGAGTGTGTTGTGTTGTGTGAGTTTTCTGATTAAATACATATTACTTTATAGTGCTTAACCTGCATAGGTCCTTCCATTTCCCTTTTTATTCTTTCTTTCTCTCTTTTTTTGTAGGACCCAAAGTTAGAGTTTTTGAGGAAATTTGGAATTGGGCTGGTCTCAGGAACAATAGCCTCAATTATTAACATTCCTTTTGATGTTGCAAAAAGTAGGATTCAAGGACCACAGCCAGTTCCTGGAGAGATCAAGTACAGAACCTGTTTTAAAACTATGGCAACAGTCTATAAAGAGGAAGGGTAAAACATTCTTATTTTAATAAATGTCCAGACCTCTGTTTTAGTTCATATGGGTCCATAAAATCATGTTGTTATATTTCAGATTTGACAAGGACCATTAAGCCACCCTGAACTCACGTATCAAAAGAGCACAATGTACCATTTTGAAAATGTATTTGGGAATTACAGGGAGATATCCTTCTACTCCATGTGAACTTTTACAGAAGACTTTCACAATGATTATTGGGTTGTCAAAATTTATGTTCCACAAAAAAATGCTTTGTGTATCTCACGTAATTTTTTCAATTCTTCATTTTGTAAAAGGAAAATATCAACAGAAAACAGAGTATTTCCCAATTTAATCTAATACAAGTAGATGATTTAATTGTAATTATACAGACCTCTGTACCTTTAAAATGACTGCTGAAATAATTAAATTGGGGACAGATCCTCATGGCAGTAACGTTTTCCAACTTTTTAAAATATTTCTCAAGTGGAGACTGAGTTGTAGCTTTGATATTCAATTATAGCAGTCATTTTGTCCATGTATGCAGCTGTTGTTAACAGACTTGTCTTGAAAGTAAAACCATCTCACTGATTAAAGTCATATTTCTGATTGGCTAGGCTCACAACATAGCTTTTGTGACTGAACATTGATTAACTTTTTCTCTTCATCTGATCTGCCTCTGTAAAATGTTAAAATCCAGATACAGCCTGCTATTGAACATGTGTAATTTCAAATAATTGCTTCTAAGTGCTCTGCCAGCATTTTAACAAACACATGCTAAAATTCCGTTCTTCTTTTAGAGCAAGAATATTGTTTGAAATGTTTTGTTTGTTTTTCTTCTGCTACAGATTTCTGGCTCTGTACAAAGGCTTGGTTCCCAAGATCATGAGGCTTGGTCCAGGTATTTTTCCCTCTGACATTTCTGTATTGCTTTTGTTCTTGCTTTCTCTTCCTATTTTTCATTGTTTTGACAAAATATAGTCAAATATAGTCAAATAAATGAAACAGTGTACCAGAAATCATCAAAATCTCTTTCATCTTTGAATGATTTATTTTGATAAGAGCATCATATACTAGTATCATAGATGGATTTGGCTAAATAGGTGTCTAAAAAATCATTTACACACACATATCAGAAGATTGTAGATCCAAATTGCTTTATTTGTGAACTAGCCAAATGCATGCCTGCAAATGCCAGAACTGTAAAAACGTTGGAAGTGTTTCTTAAAGCTTGTCCTATTCCTTCTAATGTGATTTTTTTGTTTCACTATGACTATTCTATTCCAATGTAAAGTCACTTTGCAGGTTAAAATGCAGCATAGAGTGTCTCCAATATAAATGCTCTCAACCAGTCAAGGCATAGCCCACGCATATCAAATTCCAGTTACTTTCTTCTCCTATGCTCTGCAGGGGCTGTAAAGAACAGACCCTAAAAAAACAATAGCATGAGCTGGGAAGAGACTTGCATGACTCTAGAAGACTAAAAGGATAAGGATAGCTTAAAACTGGAATTGTTGATTGACCCCTTCTCACTAGTTCATACCCCAAATGCAGGAGCACAGTGGTTGAGAGGTAGCTCTTCTTTGACTTTTACACTATTTTTCCCTGACTGGTTTTGATTAATCATGAAAGCAGAGCACTGGGCCCTTAGACTTCGCCAGCCCACAGAGGCAGGCTGTGTCAAAAAGAGCAGAAGCCCCAAATTGAACAGTATCCCATTCCTGTGAAATTGTATTTCCAATTGTGCAAGATGGTTTAATAGGCAAGAACACACATGGTTAAAAGCAAGTAGGTACAGATCTGTTCTGCAGTATAAAGGAGGCATTAGGTTTGTCTGTAAATGTTTGCATATCCAATCTGCCTGGCTAAGTGCTAGACCATGCCTGGTTATTGTGCAGCGTAAAGGAAGAAGGTGGGGAGGGGAAACAAGGAAGGTAGGCACAACTCTGGAGCTAAAAGCCTTTTCCCTCATACTCCAAAGACACCAGGTTACACACAGGACAAAGAGAAGGCAGGGTTTCACTTCCCCGGTACCCATTAGCACAGCAGATTTTGGAATAAAATCTTCAATCTTACAAATGACTATGCATTCTGGCCCAGATCCAGCAAGTCAGTTAAGTGTGCACTTCATTTTAAACACTTTTGTAGTCCCATTGACTAATACATAGGTTTGACTTTCCAATGAAACAATAACACAATCTTTATTGTGACTGGGAAGGTAATGCCTTCTTTCAACACGTGAATGCTTCCAGGAAAAGAGATACACAAACAGATCACACAGTATGAGAATTGGAATCAGCCTTGATTTGAGCTCGCATCACATCTTCAACATTGTGTCTACGATTTGTTTGTTGGTCAAAGCCTTTTGCAAACTTTTGCTCTGTCTAGCTGTCAGTGAGTTGCTGTTCATAGAGGATTTTGAGTCTGATGATTGTTAGGATAAATAACATGGGAAAACTCATGTGGTGGTTGTGTGTGCCTGTGTGACTTCTTTGTCAGAGGTACCACTCTAACCCGCTACCTGAGCCAACAGGCAAAGGAGAGAAAATATTTGTGTCTCAGTGCTGGCACCCACAAGTAGCCCATTGTAACACGTTTTGCTCCTGCAGCCTGGAATCTGTTTCTCTTTCCCCATCTTCTCCAACTAGAAGCTTCTCTATATTCTTAGTTTTATATATATATATATACACACACACACACCTTCTGAAACGTTCCCTTCATTAGCTCATACAGTAAGTACAGCCCATTTATAAAAGGTCTTTAGTCTGGCTTCACTAACAGCAAAGATACTTTCTGGCATTCAAGCTGGGATTTTACATCATTACTGATTCTGCTGGACAATGCCATTTCATCAGATCAGAATTTTGCCTGTGGATTCACAGCCAGGTTCAAGTACAGGAAGATTATACTCATTTCAATACTGTGATCTTCTGCTTTAGACACTGTAAACAAACAGCTGAAAACCTTTCTTGACTTTTACCTGGAAAGATTTTCATCACTCTGGTGATGAATTTTTGTCATTCCACCTCTCAAGTTGCTCTTTCATGGCCAAATCTAACTCTAAACAAACACACAAATAGACACATGTTCAGATTAAACACATCACTTGTAAAAGAACAAAGCAAAATATTAATCTTGAAAAAATGTTGGGAAAAATCACACTGATGGTGATTTGATTTAATATACGAGCTTTCCACATCAAGTTTATGGTCTGATATTAAGTAAAAATGGTATGGTTTAAGAACTGGTGAATTTTTAATTAATTAGGGAATTAGTAGAATTATCCATTTTGCAAATAAGGCTTTGCCATATCCTGGTTTAGATTACACGCTGCAAATGCTCCACAAAACCTTGAAAATACTGAATTTTGTATGTAGTAAAATAGTATCTTTTCTTCCAGGTGGTGCAGTGATGCTTTTGGTTTACGAATACGTTTATGCGTGGCTTCAGGACACAGTTGATCACAAGTAGTGCTTCTGAAAAATATACTCTTTAAAATTATATGCATTCTAAAATACATTTTAATAAAGTAAAAGTGATTCTCATCCTTTATGGTGTTGAATGCCCTCAGATTATGCTGATGTTAATACAGTTCAAAACAAATTTGTTCTTCAGGTCCTGATCCAAGGAAACATTTAAGCACACGTTTTTCTGTAAGAGTATAAGTAAATAGCACAGTTTGTATTTGTAATTGTTTTACTGGATCAAGAGAAAATATAAAGGAGACATAGAAACAAGTTAGTTTTTCAAGGACAAGTTGAACATTCTGGACACTGAATATATGTAGTCAATACACTTTAAAAAAAAAAAATTCAGCTGAAATGGCAAGATAATAACTTTCCGGGGATTTTTAAGAAAATAATGGAATAATCCAGATACTAAGGTAGTGTAAACTGACAGCTCCATTGACTCCAGGTTAAGAACATGACCCATACTCTGCAAACTCTTGCGTCAATATTGGGTCCAGTTTCAGTTCAGTTCAGTACAATTTCAACATTAATAGCAGAGTTTCTTAAGTTGTTGGGTGTTAAGATAGAAAAAGAACAGCATGACTAGCCACAACCTTAAAAACACACATACTGTTAAATGTCCTACTTGTTCTTAACCATGTATATCATATAAATCTCACTCAGGCCACAGAAGATAATGAAGATTATTAGTCTGAATCACGTTACATGAAAGTGCAAAACAACAGTGGGAATCATAGAAGAAATGAGTAAATACATGAACATTTAAAAATACTTTTAGGCAGGTGACATTTTACTGTGAATTGTTTATCCACTTTCATATACTATTGCTTAAAGAGCTGTCCTGTAATAAAGATGTTCAGTGTACCTTGACTGCCCCTTTAGCTTTTCATTAGCACTGTAGGATGGAGGAACAATGTTCTAGACTAATAGCACATATGCAGTTGCAATTAGCTAGCCATGCACCGCAAAGAAATGCACCATTCTATAGATAAAAAATGTTGGTCTAAAGCTAAAAAGATTGCTTTTCCCAGTTACAGTTAATATAAATATTTCAGTGATGTACTTCTGTCTTTACTAGCCATTCTAACTAGCTCTGTGAAATACAATTTCTGCTATGCTAATTGAAGACATAGTTTCAGTTCACACAGTTCTGCCACTCTCAAGTTTCTTTTCAATAACTCTTTAAACAACTTAACATTACACGTTATTCTGTTATAAAAACATTCCCATTGGTTTGTAGTCAACTGATTGCATATCTTGCAATTGCTGGAGGTATCTGTATCACCCCACACTACATTCACACTGTTAACTTTAAAAGTTCTTCCTCTTAAGGAGGTACAAACCTTTTCCCCAGCAATCCTAAAGAAATATCTTTTCAGATTGTTACTTGAAAATAACAGTTCACATGTGAAGTCTCATCTCACAAGTGTTTTAAATGCATTAGGAAAGCAACAAAAAGCTAAAAATAGAAATGTATTCTCAGCACTATCAAGGATGCTTGTACTGACGTGCTCAATAAACCTCTCTTTTGTCTAAATTTGACAACAGCGACTTCTCATATCTATGCTACTTCATAGCTGAAATCAATAACATTAGATCTCTTACAGTTTATAATTTTAAGGCAAATGTTCCTCGTTGCGTCTCATTATAAGTACTTAGCCAAAGAGAAGACACTACTAAGATAATTTTGAAAATTAAAAGCAAAATGCTTTATAATTAGTCTTTTATTAACTTAGAGCATTCAAAATATAAAAATAAAAGGCTTTAAACATACTGTATATACATATATAGCCTTTGGTTTTACATCCTTGCCAACATGATTTTTTTTTCAGTTAATAGCTCAGCCTGATCTTTGATAAAAAGAGAACCATTAGAAAGCAGAAAACACAGCACTGTTTTAGAAAACAAACTCATGAACGCACCAGCGCAATCCCCCATCACTCCTGGGGTAATATCAGATCTGATTCAGTTTTACACTAGAGGTCTTCTGTACCAGGACCATGCAAACACAGTGGGGCTGTCATAGAAGGGAGTATTAAGGTTTCACTGGTTTCTTTGAAAACATTTGACACTCTGGGAACTGAGTGGAAGCTTTTCAGACTGAAAACTTAAATTCTGCAATCACATATACTGCGTATTTCCCAAATGATTCCATTCACCTAAGTGGGTTCACTCTGGATTTATACCCCTGTACCTGACGGCCGCAGCTGACCCTCATTTATTTAAAAAAAAATAAAATTCCCTTTTTCTCCTTTGTTGATTGTAAAGTGGCTTAAAGTTGTGTGGCTAATAAGCTAACATGTTGTGTTACTCAGTTTACCCATGAGTGTAAGCAGGGAAAAAAGTTCTTGGGCGTAAGAGTATTCTGCATCCTAGGTTTAAATTAAAAAAAAAAAAAAAAAAGTTATGAAAATTCGTACCAAAAAAATATCCATCACAGGCAGTTCATCAAGAGCCAAGGTCAGGTACCTTTGCTCACTCTGAGCAACACCTTCTGCACACAGTGCCACTGGCTTGACGCTCAGGGGTAAGGTGTTAAATACAGCAGGCAGATGCACCAAGAGCTGTACCTAAACAGGAAACAAAATGGTTCATAATAGTGTATTCCATGTGAGGAATAATTAACATCATGTCTTGTCCTTGCTTTATAAATTATCCCAATTTAGCTGAAGACAAGATAATACAAACAGCTGATACAAGCTAAACATCTGTCTCTAAGTATTTCCCTAAACACACTAATGCCTCATGGGAATGGTAGAAATGTTGACATTTATTCCAGAAATGACCTCTTGTTGCTCAGGAAAATTTTGAAAACTTTTAACATAGGCACACTTTGTTACAGGCTTGTGAATTCTTGGAGCTCGAAAAGCTGCGTTACGGAAGGCTTCTCTTCTTTCTAGAGTTGTTTTTTTTTTCCTTTGATGTACCTTGTTTGTGCTGTATAACACAACAGTAACAACAGGTAGACTTAGGTAGACTTAATAATTCCATAATCTACAAAATCCTGCTCCCAACTTAATCATTTGTTGACTCATGATCTTTTTCTTTTTTTTCTCCATTTTATTTTTAGTGAAAAGCTTGTCTAGAATTAAACCGATTTCCTTTTTATAGTGTGAAGGCTCCTCTTATTTCAGCTGCATAAAGGCAGAATAACATCATGTCACTGACAGTGTGGCAGAGTGGAAATGCACTTATGTGCACGTTACCTTTAGTGGTTTCAAAGAAACATTCCTTAAAAAGTGTTCTACTGAATAACAAGGGTTTCAGCGTCTTGTTAAAGCTAAACACCTGGCGAATGCCTTTGAGGCTGAAGGATCCGGGATCACATCCGAGATCAGATCTTTCTTTCCTTAGGGCCAGAATGCAATACCTGTGTTCTTTATAGAAATACAGTTCTGTTAACTACTTTTTAATGCAGAAAGCAAAGGTGGCAACAGCCAGTTGAGTTCATCTATATTTCAGTGGATGTACTGTATGTAACATATGTACTGGTTACTTAGATTATGATGAAAATTTATCCACAGCTGTCTCGGTGATGAAAGCTGGAAATCCACAAAGAGAGGACTGTATTTTAAGAGAAGACTATTTTACCTTCCCACTGAATGAAGGTTCAATACGAGATACACCAGATGATAGAGCAATATTTGAAGAATGTTTTCTCCTCTGCTTTAATTGTCTCTAGTGTAATTTAAATTATTGCACAACACATATAAAAATACCTAATATATTAATATTCTATGAAGGATATGAAGTGTCACACCAGGCTTAATTATTTTTTTTTCCCACATTCATATTCTGAACATACCTACAGCATGTGGAAAGCATTCTGGAATAATAGTCAGAACTTTATTATTGCCCAAGGAAAACAGACAAATTTTCAAATATCAGAACGTTAGCTCTGTTGGGATTAAAGTTTAAAACAAAATAACTGGCATGGAGTACTTGCCATTGGATACAGAAATGTAGAAAGGGAATTTGTTAATATTAAATAATATCTGTGTTTGTAGCACCACCACCAGTATACCTATAAGGGAAAAAAATGCTTCAGAACAACAATGTAAACTTTACCAAGAGCCATATTTTACATTCATTAAAGCAGAAATTAAAGACAACTTCCTCTTTAAAAAATTACAACATAATCTTGGGGCTGAAAATGCTGGACAGGAGTGAGCCAACAGTGATGGTACGATTCAGTTTCTCAGTGGATTTGTTGATTGACATGGCTTTGTAAGCATCTCTGCACAGGTTGCACACTAACAGCATTTTCCTCTACAGTTCTCAGCTTTGTTCAAAATTTTTCCCCCCATTTCTGTTTGTATGCTTAACACAGGTGTAGTGTTTCATGAATCTGGGAGGCTGCGTATAGTTGGGGAGAGTCACTTGGCCGGATTTCTGCCTTTGAATCTTCTGCTAAAGAGTTAACTGTATTTCATGAGATGTTGAAGCCTCCACTGTAGGCACAAAAACATGATGAAAAAAACTTACTTAAACCTCGTCACCTGAGGCTATCACCCCACCATGCAAAGATGGAAAATAGCTAGGAAGTCATCTTTTTAAATTAAAAAAAAAAAAAAAAAAAAGTAGAAATAAATGTACTGGAAGGTGAAAACAAATGCTGTCAAAAGCCTATATTTACAAATGGATAAAAACACAAAGGTGTTACTACTGCCTGACGATGGCAACATGCCAGAAGAATCTGAGAGCCGCCTATTGCCTTGGTTCTGTATTTGAATACCAAAACCCAACAAAATAACCAAAAAGTGATTGCTTAGTAGCAGTGGATTGAACAACCTCATTGATGGAAGGGTTGGTCTGTAGACAATCGGCAAACGCTTCCCATTTAGCCGCCTTTGCTGATTCAAGGCATAGCAGAATTATCTGTGGTGATTTTTCTTTATTGATTTTTACACAAATCTCAATAACAATTGCACATTTAGAAAGTCTGTGATGATTAAGAATAAATACGTGTGGTTTGACCAGGAGAGAGTAGGACGAGGCTCCGCGAGCCCTTTGAGGGACGCAAGGTCTTTACTTAGAGTGCAACACCACACTTCTCTCAGTTTCTGATGTTGTCTTCAGCTCTTTCAATCCCAAAAGCCCTAAGGGAGACAAGTCACGAGGAGGAATGCCAGGTAGTGCTGGCATGAAGAGAGCAGTCTGTGAGCCAGGCTCAGGGGACGACCACCAGTGGGCTTGTGGTGGTCCTGGACCAGCTCCTGCATCAGAGAGCGGAGGCCGTGACCGAGTGGCTGCCCTCCCTGGCCGCCTGCATGCCCTTGAATGCCAGCGAGGCGGGGATGTCGCAGCCGTGAGGGGACAGCGGGGTGCCTCCTGCGTGCTGCCAGCCGTGGCTCGCCATGTAGCCAGACGGAGCGGCGCTGTACGTCATGTAAGGTGACACTTGGGCTGGTGTGGCGTAGGGAGGCATGGCTGGTGCTGACACAAAACTGCTGACGGCCGGGAGGCCGTTGGGTGCCTGAAAGGAAAGGGGAAAAGGTCTCTAAGAAAGCAAGACACTGGATCTGCTGTAAAAGAAGCTGCCTTCGGATGTTGCTGGGGCTTTGTCCAAGAACCAGGGCCGCTCTGGGGACACCCACAGAGCCACCCATAACCACTCCCCTGGATTTCAGGGGTGCAGCGGCCCCCTTGTGCTTTGCTTTTAAGTCCAGCTACCCCGCATCAGCCCTGCACACGTCTCCCAGCAGCCTGTCTCAGACAGGCACCAGCAGCAGATACTTAGGGAACACACACAGAGCAGGGCAGGAACCGCCGAGCCCCCCCATACACCCGCCTGCCTTCCCCCCAGCGGCTGATCAGGGACTCCTTACACCCACGGTTGAATATAACCATTACATTTGACAGCTACTGCTGGAGTTATTTGTGATGAGCTTGTCTGACCTCTCTCGCCAAGCACCTTCATCCTCTTGGCAAGGAGTCCCACGGATTAGAGCGGGTGGGCTGTAGTATTGACCCACCTTTCTCCAATTTCATATGGGGTGTTGGTCACTGTGGCCAGGTGCTGGCAGGTAGAGCTGTGACTGTTTAAGCTGGGTGTGCAGCAACCATGGCCATACCAGCGGCAGGAAAGACGGACCCGTCCCAGTGCCTCACCTGCCACAGCCCCAAAGGAGGGTGGGCTCAGCCCTGAGCTGCAGCAGGCAAGCGTGGGCACACATCCCAAAGCAATGCTCCCCAGAGCAGAGAGGTAACAAGTAGCTGGGGGGTGGGAACATCTTAAACTCTTTGGTAACTGTTTGCTCAGAGCATGAGTCACAACTATAGTATTATTATTATTGATGATGTCTTTTAAAAATCTGTTTTCTAGGTACTTGGGATATAACCTTGCAAATGTTCTTTGCTCACAGCTTCTCCTGGTTTCAATAGGGCTTCTGTGCACAAAACAATTGCAGGGCTGGGTCCTTTCCTGTGAGCTATTTTCCTAGGTCCTTCCATAGGCTGGGGAGAAGGGTTTCTATTTAAATAGAGAAGGGAGAGTCCTTCAGCCTGCCACAGCTGGATTTCACAATGCATGACTCCTTATTTAAATAAAAAGTGTTTGGTGGTTTATTTCACACCCTGTAAACGCTTCTTCAGCAGAACAGGTACAAACCAAGATCATTTATCTTGCTTAAGTTTCGATTTGTGTAGTGTTTCTGTTTTAGGATTTGGGGTGGTATTTTCTCCCAGAAACGTTTCCTATCTGAATATGAAAGAACAGGTATTGATTCAGCAAATCATGTAGCATCTGCCATTTTTATTCACCTGGTAGAACCAGACCTAACCTGGATAGTGCAGTTAAGAAATGAAGGACACTTGTTTCTGCTGAAACTTCACATGATGTTAACCTTTCGCTTGTTCAATTCCTGTCTGGATTGCACCTGCCTAAATTTCCAGTATTTATCTCCATAAATGGCACTGACTTGGTTTCAGGTTCATGAGTTTCCTACCAATGTAACTCACAGTTCCACTGGCTGGAATATCCTCTCATTGCCACTTGGGAAACCAAGCAGTAATCCATAAACACTTTGTTGAAGCTGAACTTGCCTTATTCTTTTGAAAATCCAAACATGTGACCTGACTTTCAACTGCAATTACATATCCCCTACTGTGCCTCTGAATTACACTTTAGCCTCAGCATTAAATATCAGTGTTTGCAACAATACTAATTAATACAAACCTTCAAATAATTGCACTGTAAATTAGCAGGCTTCTTAGATCACATGGAAAATTATTTCACTGAATTTACTGGAAAGGAAAAAGTGTGACAGGCCCTAAAAAGCTGCTGTTCTCCAAGCTCCCTGCCTCTTCCAGTGTGCAAAGTACTTTTCAGAAGAATGTGAAAAAAGAACAAGCAACAAAAAGCTTTTCACAGAGGCAGTAGAGCCATTAGAGCCAGGTTGTAACACTGGGATGTCAAGAGCCACAACCCAAAGGTATCCTGCACAGAGAAGTACGGAAACCCCAAAGGAGTGCTGGAAGGAGAATGACCTGTGGTAAGTCCCTGAAGAGTCTCGTGCTTGAGACAGCACAAACCTTCAGCTTCTGAACCTCAGAAGAGGTTTTTCTGGACTCTGCAAGGCCACCCTGCTCCCCCAGACTTGCCCACTCCCAAGCAGGCTGGTACCAAGCAGTGGGCTCAAGGCTGTGCCTGGAAGCCCTGTTTTAAGTACGATTCCTCACTAAGAGCAGTCATGTCTCATGAACCCTTGGCTGTGCTTTTGAAAGGATTCCTCCCAGGTTGCAGAAAAGGCACATGTTCCTCCAGCCTCCTGTGCTGTCACTGCTCCGCTCTACCACGTGTGGCTCTGGGAAAAGCCAGAGACCTCCTTTGCCACAAAGATGAGAAAATGCCTCCCATACGCTGTACAGACTGCCATGCTGTAGCACGCTCTCCAGCCGCTGGCACTTCATCTTAGAGCTCTTTAGAGAAGGCAGATGCTCTAACAGCCTCTCATCCAAGGATGAATAAGATTTAAGGGCACCCTTCAAAGTTATGCATAGTGCTGCATTATGCCAAGGCAAAATACTGCTTGGTGCAATCACTTTGCCAAGCACCTCTCCCCACCCCTCTATCACAGGCCAAAAAGGGTAGAGAAAGGTAACTTCTGGTCCTCAAGAAATTACTTCCTGCTATGTCCAATGCAGTGTCCAGGCAAAAAATTCCCTGGAGCTGATGACTGTGTCTGTACATGTAAATAAAACAGACCAGAACCAATTCTTTGGCCCTGAGCGTGAGCAGCACCATGCAATATCCAGCCCAACGGCTCACCTCTCTTCTGCCAAAAACAGGCTGTCCTCATCCACGCAGCCTGTCAGGCAGCATCCCCGGGCTGTGTCCTGCCTGACCTCATGCTGGGCTAGCTAGTGGTCACAGGCTAGATCTGTGCCAGGAAATGCACTGACAAGCCACCTCTTTGCTGGTCCACTGATGCTGGAGCCCATGTCCTGGCCTCCTGCAGCTCCCACAAAGTTTCCATGGATTTCTCAGCAACCAGAAACTGATCACTTTGTATGACATGGAGCAAATCTGAGATCCTGCACAGCTCTTGAACAACGCAGACAGTGTTGATAAATATTTAATCCAATCATATATATGTTTCTCTACTTATCATTGCATGGCCTTCTTTAGTATGGTCTTATGACACAAAGTAAAATGAAAGTCCTCGAATTATAATTATTAGAGAAGCCCTAGATTGTTACTGAATTACAATGGAGGTGCTGCTTGGATTGTTATTGATAAAACAGATGGGACTTGACTAGAGATACACTAGTTTCTGTAAAACATTAATTTAAAACAATACTTATCCTGATTTATAACAGACAGAACAACTCTTTTACACACTCCACCTTTACTTAAATTACAGCTGTGATAACTGTTGTTTTTTTAGTGTCTGTTTTGAATGTGAGGAAGATCTTGCCCTAACTACTGAGGTCAGAACGTGGAGGAGTTGTGTACAGACCACCAGTTGTGACCTGTCAGAGGCCACCAATGCTGGAAAGCTGTTGTCGCTGTGTCAGTGAATTAATCAATCATTCTTGTTTTTGTTCCAGTGCTACAAAGCTTTACAGCTCAAAATCATGATGATGTGGATGTCAGTAGGTGCCTTTAGCCAAGCAGGCAGCTCTGGGATGGGTAAGGACTGGCCCAGCATGGAGTATGGCTCTGCTTCAGGAGAGGTTTGAGCCATACCCAAAAAGCAGCCGGAGGCCTCCTTTGGTTCATATTTAAAGCTGAGGGGACAGAGAAAACCTCACATTATGTGATTTAAAACTGTGCTACTCAAAAAAACCCTGATTTTCATCTCTGACTTTCATCAGTGAAGGACTTAACCCAATAATTTTAACCGCAAGAGTTTTTACTTCTAAACAGCTTTAGATACAAAGTGTAGGTTATCAGAAGGGTTGAATCTTGTCTGTCAATCTGGCACTTTTTACAAACATGACATTCACTTAAAATAAATGGAGGGGATTAGGTTCCATGACCCTGTATATACTGGATGAATAATTCATCCTGAAGTATTTCAATCAGGGGAAATGAACACCAAAATCTAAACATTCATAATTAGGAGTGCGAGAACCCCATGGTGTTTATGGATTTTTAAAACCCTTAGAACTTGTTTTAAGTGCAGAGCTTCTTGAACCTGGTTTTTAAGTTTTATAAATATTTTTCTTCTTAATTTAAACCATTACTTTTCAAAGGAAATCTAATTTTTAAAAGCAAACAAACAAACATGTAGTTCTAACTGAACAACAACCTCTGCTGTGCAAGTGATAAAGGTTCCTGTTTCAAAGTGCTCACTGTCTAGCTTCTACAAAGGCCAGAGAGAAACATTTGCTCTGAATTGCTGCTTCTATCAGTGTTTTGAGAGAACTGATGGAGTATTTCCACATTTTAGAGCTGTGTTCAAAACCTAGAACACATGACCTCCCACCAATTCACAAATTCAGTAAAACATGTTCTTGCAAAGATACCTGCAAAACAGTAGTGGCTGGTCAGGAGCACAAGTTGGGTATGGTGCCTTTCTGCCGAGCTACTGCCGAGATGCACTAGTGCCAGTGAAAGGGATAGCCAGGCCAGAATTCAAAGCCAAGGTGAACATAAACTATTCCTTTAGGTCACGTAAAAAGATGCTGCTGAAACAAATGGACTGCATGTGTTTTCACCAGTGAAGGAGCTGGTTCAGTAGTTTTAACAGAGGGAATTTTTTTTAGTCTTAGACACTTCAGGTCCATTTGGGACACGGGGGGAGAGTGGAAGAAAAGCAAGTCTAGAACCAAGATTATGTGGGATTGACCATGGAACAAGTAATTTCCATTAGCTGCTTGGACTCCTTAAAGTCAGAACAGTTCCTTTCCAAACCAGAGGTAACCCCCTGATTTCTGTAATGAAGGTTATGCTAGTATGTGTCACAGAGCTTCAGCCTCCTCTCTCCTGCATGGTAAGGAGAGACAGGGCACAAGCTCTCTGGACAAAATTCCTGATCAGTCCATGTCAGACAAACTACCTGACTCTTTTGGTTTTTTCTGCCTTGGTCATTTTAATACCAGAGAAACACACAAGCTAGATTCCACTTTCAGACATCGTGATATAAATCCAAATTCTACATTGTACTTACTTGATATTATTTTGTTGTGTTTCATCCCCTTCTCTACTTTTCTTTCTCTGCCTTTTGCTTGCTAGATATGTGTTCTCCCAGTATCAAAATCAGACCTCCTCTTGTGATCCCTTCTCATGTGGCTTCTAAATGTTTCAGAAAATGACCCATCATCATAGCATGCAAAATCACAGACCTGCATTTACGTTCATTATCCTTAACAGCAGTAATGCAAACGATCTCATTTCAGGCTTACATGAATACAAACGAGAGCAGATTTGATGCCACAGGTAGACTATAAAACTGAGGTGGCATCCAACTCTTAAATAAATGTCCAAGAGAGTGTAGACTACTCTTCTTATTTAAGAGTTATTATTTCCAATTATTTGAATCATTTGCCTGTTGTAATTTGTTATAATATTTTAATATTATAACTTTATTAGGTTAATGGTTGGACTCAATTATCTTAGAGGTCTTTTCCAACCTAGGCGATTCTGTGATTAGATAATTCATTGCATAGACTAAAAGTGTATGTTTTGTAGAAGTATTCTAAATGTCTATGACAAGAAAAAAGTGTTTCTGGAGAAACAACATGGGCTTCAATCTGGAGTTACCCAATTCACCAGCCCTCATGAGCTTGGACAGTGACTCAGCCCAAAATCCCCTGCTGGAATCAGCAGGTTCTACCTGTGTCAAGCCTCAGGGAACACACCCCTGGTGAAAAAGGTTGCTGTTTCATTTATATTTCTCAATTCTAAGACTGACTTGGATGGAACAAATCGTTCCTGTCCTTGGATCAGCAAGCTCAGTGCACTGCCTTTCCCGGAGAGCAAATGAAACACGTCTGCGAAGGTATCACAACTGCCTCGGTGAGAGCAGCAGCGCCCCAGCACAGCAGGGTGCTGGCAGTGGCTGGAGCTGCAGGGACGTTACTGTAGCCCTGCAGACGGACACCCGCTACCTGCTCATTTTTCAAAATTAAAAACTTAATTTCTGGAAATGCTGAATCTTTTCTAAACGTCCCAAAAACACAATCACTAAGTAGCTACTTGAGAAGTCATTTTTTCCACAACAAGGGAAAAGCACAGCAGGGAGCAGAGCTGAGTATCTAGTCCTCAATCACAAGAGCAAATTACCGTAAAAACCCAGAGGGTGTCTCATGTTCTTAGCGACATGCACATAATCAGGCAAAGAGGTTACAGCAACAAGACTAGGAGCAATCAAACACAAACTGCAAACATGAAGGAAGCAAACATGCTAAATCTCCCCTTTTAATTGGAAGTTAAATATGATTTATAAATCAAACCAACATATGAGATCCCAAGGGATGAGTAAACAAATTTTCCAAGTAAAACATCAGCAGCAGGCCTGTAATGGAAATCTCATTTAGGAAAATGGCATTACCTAAAGATCTAAGTAATACACCTATGTTTCTTTTATGGTTTTGAAATGTATAACCTTAAATAATATTTTAGTAGAAATTTTAGTTAACTAAATTAGAGCTAAATTCTGAAGCTGCTATTTAGTGCTACAGCATCAGTGGGAAAAATGACACGATCCTTCAAACACTCATTCAGATCAGTGTCCCACTGAAATTAACATGTGTACACAGGTCAGAGTTACCTAACGAAGGATTACAGAAGCGAGCACTGAATAAATTTCTCCAGTATATGATAACACTTTTTAATTAAAAATCTTTTTTTAAAAAATATAATAAAATTGCTATGCTGTATGTGAATAATCCAGTCAGAGTAGATCCTGCAAATCAGGGTTTGTTGTCTTTTTATAATGCTGGAAAAAAATCTTGCAAAAATCTTCTCATATTAGACGGTATATCCATATTCTTAGATGAATGAACTTATTTTACTGAACATATTCCCCCTTTGATTTTCTATTCATTTCACCACAAGCAGAAGAGAGCAAAATAGGCTCTGAAAAATGAGGACATTGCCATTAAATAATTTTGACATCCAAAAAATCTCAAACAGAAGGGGAAACATTTTGTAGGTAGGATATTACTTTGAAACATATGCCTTTATTTTCAAGAAAGACTGAACAACGGTAATACGTTGGAATTGAGGACCTTTTAAAATAACACATGGGCACGGGGTTTACAGTCACTCTGTTGCTCAGCTGAGCTGGGTTCATTCCCAGAAGACTGAGCTTTGAAAAATAGAAAGAGACTTTTCAAGAATGCAGAATTACAGTATTTCTCTTTCACTGTAAATCATAAGAAGTAATGCTGGTATTCTAGTTGAAGTCACAATTAAAATGGAGTTATTTGCATGCTTATGTGCTTTAAGATTCCAAACATAATTAGTTACCCAATCTTATACAGTGTCTTTTACAAAGATGCCATTTTCTTTACAGTTATTTCTCCTGTTACTAAATTCAATGCATTACAATGATGTACTGCATGAGAAAATCACACTACTTCCTTCTAAAATAATGTTCATTCCCTTAATAATGAGCAGATCCCATTCCCCATCTTTAATGTGCTTTTTTATTAACTTAAAGTTGTTTCCTTTACTTATAGGCATCCCCATCTGCACTGAATAACACAGAAATCAGATAACATCAATTGAGTGTTTTAACTATAGTTGCGACATGCATCAAGATCACTCTTAATTTTATTTTCTTATCAAATTTTAAATCTCAGCCTCTTCAGGGAAATAAAAACCCAGTTTTGGAAACAGTAATAGTAACTTGAATTTACACACCATCACCGATCCTTTCCTAAAGGAGCCAGGGGCATTTTATGTCTTTTCCAAAACAAACTACAGCAGAAACAAAAGAAGAAAAAAAAAAAAGCGGGGGGGTGGGGGGGGGAACTCTTTCTCAGAGACTGAGGAATCCACTACAAAAACAACAGAGAAAAAGAGAGGTAGGAGAAAAAGGCACAATGGAGACAAGGCGGACAGAGGTTGTTGTAAAACCTAAGCGCAGTGCAAGGGAAAAGGGGGGAGCAGGGTTCCCAATGCTGCTTCAGAAGAGAGATGGATTTAGACAGTTTTCACAGTGAAGTGAGACCTGCCACATACGGCACACCAAACACGCACTAATGTGTCCACCTAAAATGGCTCCCAAACGTAGATTATTGTGCAAGGTCTGCACATTCACTGAGTGGTTGCTTTCCGTTCATACTCCAGTTTAGGAAGGATGATATAAATGGAAGTCACTGCCTTTCCAGTGAAGGTGCTGGATCGTGGGATAAATTCTATTATTTAATAAACCTTACAACCAGACTACCTCAAAGTGGAGTGAAAACAAATTCTGTTTGCTGTGAGCACCAAGCTTGATTTTGATGACAAAGACACAACTTGAGTCCCCTTAGACAGCTAAGACTGTGCTTACAAGGACAAAAGGAAAGCTCAGGAAAAAAAAAAAAATAATGCTGTATAAGCAAACTCCATTGAGTAGGAACTAACAACAGTTTCCTATAGTTCTAGAACAAATCTGCACAATAATTTCCCCTTGGTATTTTGTCAAAATCTAGAGTCAGGCAGGACACACGTGGACATTAAACAAGCATATATACTGAACGGAATAAACGTTAGTTCTTTCAGCACTGGTGGTTAAAACTATAATGTATTAGCAAAAGGTTCTATGAAAAAATGTCTACCTAATATATTTAACAATATATTGTAATTTCAATATGATGTTATTTAAGTGCAACTGAGATTGAAGAAGGAGACTTAGAGGCACAGACATCAAAGGGATTATCGATGGCTAGAAACTAAGCAAATATGGAGTCAAACTGGTGAAGTCCCCACTTTGTTCTCTTCAGGGACAGCCAAAACAGTGGTGCCCTTTGCCTAACAAATCTCTGATGCTGCAGAGGCAATTACTGGGAAGTTGGTAAGTGAACGAGGGTGAAATCACAGCTCATCGCTTATGGAATGCCCATGGTCATTATGACTAGGTATGTAGGCAATTCCTAAGAGCTGATAAATTGTCACAACAGACAAATTCAAACACACCCTATAGTCTTTATCTACTTCCCACTCTACTGCAAGCACGGGAAGACTGAACAGATCAAGTCCTATCTAATCCCTCTGCCCCTGGCACTCTGCTCCTTGGCTGTGACAGAGATCTCCCACCACTCTCACTTTTTGGAACTTGGTCCTGTTTGTCATGGCAGAGCTTGGGGTGGGCTGGGGCCCTTTGAGCAGAGAGTGCTCAGACTGCAATTGGAGTGTCATTGTGTCATTATACCATTCACTCACCTCTCTGACTTTCTTTATTAGTTTCATCCGGGTGGAATGCCCTGAAGCCACGTGGGTTGGTGGGCAGGGCACTGTGTTTTGGCCGTGGAAGCAGGTGGCCAGTAAGAGGCAGGTCTCACAAATGGGGTTCGAATGGGGTGCCATCCAGATCACCTGGGAAGGAATCGGGTGCATGTAGTGGGATCAGCTCATGCCCCTCACCCACAACATGCAATGACTTGGATTCCTAGACCTCGAGCAAGCCACCTTAGTGACAGTATTTTAATAACAGGCTCTGGTCTGGAGATCCTAATGAGAGTGACACAGAACCAGACAGTCACCAAGCCAAAATCTGAAGCCCTGCTCCAGACAGGAAATCTGCTAACAATTCTGCTAGGTACTACAGCAAGAAGCAAACAAGCACCTCTCCTCAACACCTCCCCCCTGCCCTGTGTGTGAGTGAGGAGCGGGATGTCTGGACCTTTACCGTTGATGGATTTTGCAAAGACCCATAGCAGGAATCCAACTGCCCGAATCCTGAGTTAGAATATAAAATGCCAAATAAGTTATCTGCTAATTAACTTTTCAATGAATAATCTGTGTAGAAGGGTCACGTAATTGGCCATAACATTTAAGGTTACATTTTCATCTTGTTCCCAAAGAAGTTACCGTATGTTGTGGGTTCTGAGCACTGCAGATAAAAACAATTACAGATGCTTTGGCCACTGCATATACAATCCATTGTTCATCTACAATCAAAAATCAGGAACTAAATATTTACATTGCCTACATTTTCTGTGCAAATAACTGTCCAGATTTGCACCCACAATTATTTGCAATCATTTGCCCTAAAAAGGAGCCTTTCCTTTATGTGCTTACAGCACATGGAGCTCATGACCCCTAATCCACATGCAACCAAAGGACAGGGCATGCTATCCCAGCCAAGCTGAAAACTCAAGCCGCTAACATCTGATGAAGTTTAGCTGAGGCAGAGGCGAAGCAGTTGCTGCTTTGTCAGTGGAAGCCTTCACTCAAACCATGTTCACAAGCCCCTCTCAAGGAGGAGGAGTGTTTTCAGCAACTCCAGTAGGTTTGGGATCAGGCCTCCGAATAGCGTACCCTTTCCAGGGACAAGCTTGCAAGAACCACTTGCTCTCAGACCCCCCAGTTACAAGCTTCTTTCTGTTAATGAGTATCAGCTCCCCTTGGCAATGTGCACATCTGCTTCCTGCAATGCACACAGCAAATCATTCTGAAGAAAAAAAACTATTTCCAAAGCTATTTGCCTCTCAACAAATTGTACAGACATACATCAGATCTTCTGCATTTTCATACATGTAAATACAGATCACGATTTTTTCAGTTTGCACATTCATGACATTCATACAGAAAGTCACAAGCATCAGATGTCCAAAAACTGCATTTAAAATATGATATGTATTAAATATGACATAAATTTATTAAATATGTAAATAAACGGGTACGTCTTTCAGAGATTTCAGCTTTTTTTTTCTTAATGCAGCTGTCAGTATAAGCTGCATAATGCATAAAATACTCAGAATACTCATCCTTTGTATTAACAATATAATTATCTGTAGAAGCCTTCCCCCTCCAACACCACACTGAATGTGCCTGTCCATATAAACACCGCAATATAACTGAGCTCTGTGTGAAACGTGTATGACCCTGAACTGCCAAGCTCTCAGAAAAATCTAGTTTCCTTTCAGTTTCTCTGATTCACAGCCACTCTGTAAAGTTCTATGAAAAAACTGTGAATATGATGCACCAGGAAAATATAATGCAATTGCTTATGTATAAACGACAACTTGGGATGTGAGGTAATTAAAAACTAATAGAAACTTGACAACAGAAACTTGTGATTTCTTGGGAACACAGAGCTTTCAACTCCCCAAACCCAAACATCGAACATCTCAAACAAAGGCCCCAGAGAAACCAGGAAATTCATAATACTTAAAGTGAAAACTGTTCTGCATTCAGAGGTTCAGTTTTGTGTTAAACGAGCATGACTGCGTACTGCCAAGGCAAAAACGTGAAATCTTCGTGCCTCTTTTGTGGAGTATTTTCCCAGGCAAAATTCCTGCATATGTGTGGGGCGAGGGATGAAATGCCGCCGTTAGAACCATGGAAGAGATCAGCCTCGGCTGCTGGCTGACAACTCTGGGAGGTCAATAAGCGCGTTGCCTGAAAAAAGCCTACAGGATCCCGCGTGTTAAAGCAAATGTATATTAATTAAAAGAAGGGATCAAATAAATACATGTTGAAAGTACGGAAGACCTTATTCTTCGGGCACAATTTTTCTAGTCTTTCTTATGCAGAGGGAGTTTCCAGGGGATTTCTTGAGAAGTAAAATATTATCATCCATGGCTAAGGTTGGGTGAAAAAGTCCTTCACTCGCCTACTAGCTATGGAGCTATTTGCAAGCTGCGGACAGGTGAACCTGTGTCTTAAAAGCTGCTGATGCTTAAAATGTATAGCTGATACTGGTTGGAAACAGCAGAATTTCCTATTACTCACACAAAATCCTTTGTTAATGTGCTTCAGAGCACGTTCCCTCTGCTCCTGTTGTCTAAGTGGAACACGCGCGCTTGATTCCCTGCTGCTCTGCTCCTCTTGTAGGCACCACTGACTTTGGTAATACAGACATAAAACTGGAATATCACAAAACCCTCACTACTCTGGGGGAAATCTGCTGTCTGCCTTCTTAAGACCCATCTTTTGTAAGGAGCTTTGCCCAAATGAGATGAGGAAAATAGCATTTACCCTGAAGTCCAAAGACAGAGCCTACTTTGCCATAGTCCTCCCGGCACATAAATTATGGCTGCGGCTTTCCCATCTTCCACCGTTCCAGATACCCCTTTGCTGGATCTCTACTGATGAACAAACATTCTCTCCTGTCCCCTGGTCCTCTATTTACACCCAAAGCAGTACGCATTGCAGGAGACTAGGTAAAGATCTAAGAACATGAGAGCCTTTTGGTGAGACTTTACAGCCACAGACCGTGGTCCCAGACCCACTGTGCTTTGGCAAACAGATAGTGCTATGTGCAGCAAGAATTCGGTTCATAAATTTCACTTTGCACCTGGCTGGAACAAATCTTTTGGCAAAAAGAATGTTGCAAAACCAGCAAAAAACCCCCATATTTTCCCATCCTTATTTGACATGAATTTTCTCTGAATACATTCTAAATAAGCAAAGTAGTAAACTTGTGATAGATGAAGCAATTAACGTACATGTGAATGAATTCTCTGGCAAACAAGTCTGAATATTACATGAATAGACTGGTCTATACATTAGAACTTGCAAAAGCCATATTCTATTTACCCATATTATTATAGGGAAGGAGTAGGAGGAAATCTCTGTGTCTTTTTTAGTGAGCAGAGTTCTGAAAACGACCTTTTGGATAAATATTTTTTAGCTTTTCTGCCCTTTTAAACTCTCTGGACAATGCATTTTGATAAATGAATTCCACTTTATTAATAGCAATTTACTCCATTTTTAAATAGCGAATATGTTTAAATTACATTTGTCAGGTGATCTTTCAGGTTGAACAAAACTTTAAAGTAACACTGGCATTGACAATAGAACAGTGATATATTATGAAGATGAAAGCATAAATATCGAAAGAGTGAAAAAAGAATTTTTTTAAGAAGTTCCCAACACCAGCACTGAAAATAACCCGATGCACATAACACTGCTCCTCGACACACCTGTGGAGGTAAATGAGGTTCCAACAGAGGCGACAGGTTATAGCCTATAAGCCGCATCTGGTGAATATTTTAGCAGAATTGTGTGCAGAAGGCCCAGCCTGGAACCTAAGACACTGCACGGTACAGCTGTGCTTAACAGTAATGACAAACTATTGCCATTATTGTTGGTGAGACTTTTTAGTAAGCCTGATAACGCTTTATTTGTTTCGTTTTTAAAGAAAATTGTGGAAAGATGGCTGTTAACTCTAACTCTGGTGCTATCTTTAATTGTATGGTCGTGGTGATACTATGCTGTGCATTATTTGCACTATGAAATGAACAGAATAATGGGATAACAGACAAATGTAATACTAAACAAACAGGACAGCATTAAGGGCAGCATATTGTTTATAAGGCAAGTTATGGAATAAATCAGTTGCTCAGTTTTGGGGTCTACAATATTTCCCACTCTGCCTCATTCCCCTCTGTGCAAGCACTCCTGCAGTTTGTGCTCAACATCTTGAATCTGCAAGGGTCAGAGTCAGAGTCAGCTACCCTCGGCACCAAATACCAGCTACAAAAGTCTCCTCACGTGGGATCCAAAACCAGACACGGAACTTGAAAAATACATCCAAAACCTCCTTCTTTCAGTGGGAACACACTAAGCACAGATCGCTTTTTTTGCCTCGACTTTGTTACACACGTACCAACCGAGGGGCTGGGGAACCAATGGCTCCGAGAGACCTCTGAGACAGTTTGAAATGTCTCCATCACACGGGAAAAAAGTTTTCAAAACCTGATCTTTCCCCACGAGTAACAGTTGAGCCTTTTATAGCTTTTCTCCTGGCATGGGATGTGATTAGCAAGTACAAAGATTGAGACAGAGATTTATTAAGTAACAGTTATACTGTGTTGTAATTAAAACGTAGGAAATTCACCGTCTACTTAAGCGTTTAAAAATGCTTAATGTAGGAAGCAATTACACCTCATTTTCGAATTATTCCCCTGCCTGCGGAGCACGCTGCGGACGGGGTAAGGGCGGCGGGATGGACTCGGGGCAGCACGGCGGGGCCGGTGCGCGGCGATTCTCGGGTGTCTGCTCGGCGGGCTGTGCCGCGGCGGCGGGGGCAGCCCCGGGAGCCTCTCGGGTAGCAGGAGGGCGGGCTGGGGGTGGCGGGGGGGAACGGAGGAGGGAGCCAGGCTCCTTCCCGACGTCGCCCGTCTTGGCGGCCTCGTTTGCGAACCAAACCCGAAAGGAGGCCGGCACCGGCTCAGGACCGACAGCGGCAGCCCCGGGCGAGGGCCGCAAGCCCGAGGCCGAGGTCAGGGGCCCCGCGCATCACCGCCCTCCCCCGCCTCTCTCTTTACCTGGCTGTACTTGGCCTCCTGCTCCAGAGAGCTCTTCTCCAGCCCGTTCACGGCATGCTGGGCCGGGGGGGGGAAGCTGTTTCGGCCCAGGCTGCTCCATTCCTCCACCTTGGGGCTGGGGTAAGGCGAGGTGTCGCTCACTGCTGGGAAACACGGAGGAAAGGGGGGGTTAGAGGCAGGGGTCGGGATGCGGGGCGCTTCGCTCCCTCTCCCCACGGGAGACAATCAGTGGGGCAGAGCTAAGGGGAAGCCTGTTGCTTGCCCTTACACCTCGCTGAGCTTCCCCGGAGCCCCTGGAGAAGGTGATGCGAGGGAAGAAGGGAGTCGGGACCCTCCGTACAGTGATGGCGGCGGTCGCCAGCGAAGTCGCTCGTCCCCGCGTCCGTGCGCTGGGAGGACAGAGCTCCCCCTCGGCACTTGTCCCCCGGGGTAGCGTAAGGGGGATTTACGGGAATCCCCTCGTGTGTGTCTCTGTGTGTGTGAGAGACAGTCCGATAACCCCTGTGAGAAATAACCCTGACACGGCTGCAGATGAACCAGTCTCCAAACAAGTTTGGGACCAAAAAAAAAAAAAAAAACACCAAGAAAAAAAGACCAAACAAACCTCGGAAAAAAAAATTAAAAGAAATAAATAAAAGAAAAAGGAAAATAACAGGAAAAAAATGAGGAAGATAAGGAAGGGGGGAGGGGGAAGGTAAAAGTCCTGTTATTTACACTCGCACCAGCCGCGGCACGGGAATACCGGGCTGTTGCAGGCGGGCAAATTCCCCGGTCCCTGCCGAGGAGCCCGGGGTAAGGACGTCGGCCCCGAGCCCCGCTCCCGGCTGCACCGTAGCCGGGGGGACGGTGTGGGCCCCCGAGCCGCCGCGGGAGCGGGGTCCCCCTCACTCACACCACCGCTCGGCCCCTCGCCGGGGCGGGGGAAAGGCACACATCTGAAGTTGTCTTAAGAAATTGAGCTCTCTCGGTGAGCGCCCTTTTCTGCTGATCTCACACTTTCCCATGAATAGGGGCTTCCTTTCCGTGTCAGCAAGGTCAGTTTATCCTATAAATCAAGGGCGAGCAGCCCCCATCGGCGGCATCGGCTGCGCAGCAGCCCAGGCTCTCTGCTGGGAAGGGGAGGGGGGAAGGTTGTACACTGCAGAAAGATGTGTGCGGCTCTGAGGTCTGAGGGAGACCGGGCAGATGCGGAGGCACCCGGCGGTACCGCTAGAGCCCGGCCGGCCTGCCAATGTGGTGTTAATCAAAGAGGAACTCACTCAAAAAAAAAAAAAAACCCAACAAACCCCAAACAGGAAAAAAAATTAAAACTTCACTTCTCATGTGATTGTAACGTTCTCATTCTTTTTAACGTTCGCTGCCAACAGCACCTCTCTCCAGCGCAGAGCAGAGATCGCCAGGCGTGCGTTTGTTAAAGTGGACTCAGAAACACATTTGTTTGTGCCAGTGTGGTCTGAGGATGAAGTTTAGAACGTGAAGTAGAGGGCGAAAAAGGACAAAACTTACATATTTTTTTATGTGTGACTAGAACTAAAACGTGTGTGTGTTGCTTGAAAAAAATACCACCTTTTTAAGAAAAGAAAAAAAAAATATTCTGCAAAGCCTAAAGGATCAACTTGCGTTTGAAGTGCTGCTGGAACGGGATTTTTGCCGTTAAAAACGCAATGAAAACAGAAATCACAGGGCCCCCCCTCTGCTAATTGGGAGGGAAGAGTGGGACAGGGAGATCGCTGTAGGCGAAGGTTATTTTAGACTGTTGTTTTAACCACATTCACTGTTAGTTCACTGGCAGAGACCGAAGTGGAAAAAATGTCCCTTTCTTTGCGGCAAAGCGCAGCGAGCGGCCGGGAGAGGCGGCGGCGTTTCCAGGCGGAGAAACAGAGGGAAGGTGGAAGGGATAAAAGCAGCAGCTCGTGGGGGTTTGGGTTTCCTGGACCACCGCTTCAGAGGAAAATACAGCATCAGAATGAAAGCAATTAGGTGACATTTGAACTTCCTGCCGGAGCAAATTTGGCCTGATTGCGAAAACTAGAGAAAATGAACTTCTCGATAACGCCAAGGCGGCGCCTGCGACCGGAGGGCGGCAGCGAGCCCCGACCGGGACCGGGACCGAGCCCGGGACTGAGCGCTCCCCGGGCCCTGGGGCCGCTGCTCCCTCCGGCCGGGGTCGCCCCTCCTTTGGTCGCAACGACGGCGGTGACGGCCGATAGGTACCGTCTGCTGGCCCGCCCGCAGCCCACCCTGGAACCCAAGGCACATCCTCCGGTAAGCTCAGTGCCCAGCTCGGGCTGGAAAAACGCGAGAGGTTTCCCGAGGCAAACCACGAGAGCGCCCTTCGCCCCTCGGAGAGGAAGGAGCCCAGGAGCATGGGACCGAAACGCTCCGGTCCTGCCTGGCTGGCGCTGCGGCCCCGGGCCCCCGCTCCTCACCTTGGTCTGTGATGGACCGGATCCCCAGGATGTCCGTCACCGAGTGCGAGGACGGCCACGTCCTGGGCATGGCCATGGTGCTGGGGATGGCTGGCACCCCGGGAGGGGTGGGCACTTTGGCTCCGGCAGCAGCGATGGGGCTGGGATAGGAGTAGATGTGGTTGTAGGGCAGAGCAGGCTGTGGGGGCGGCTGGTGCTGCTTGTAGGACTCGTAGTGACTCTGCTGAGACAGGTTCCCGATTTTGTTCCGGAGGATGCGGCTGATGGAGCTCACCGACGGCACGTTGTACTTGTCACACACGCCATCGGCCAGCAGGCGATCCCGGATCTCCCAGGCGAAGATGCCCGGATCCCTTTGTTTGTAGGTCCGGATATGTTTTACCACCGTGGGGGTGGTGACCCGAGGCTTGCTGCCTCCGATAGCCCCCGGGAGGATGGAGCCGGTCTCGTTGTAGCGAGCCAGGATTTTGCTGACACAGCCGTGGGAAACGCGGAGCTGCCGGCTAATGTCACACGGCCTGATACCCAGTTGCGCCAGTTCCACAATCCGCAGCCTGATGGCATTGGGCAGGGGTCTCCCGTTGACAAACACCCCCCCGAGCTGGTTCACTTCCCCGAAAGCAGGTTCTGCAAGCAAACACACAAACACACCCGTCGGACACGGCGAATGGCTCAGAAGGGGGCGTCTGAACTACTCCTTATCACAAGGCGGATGTCACACCTCGGGGACCCCCCCCGGTCACTCCACGCCCGCTTCTTTCCAATAGCGAGATGTCCCCAAAATTGGAAAGAAAAAAAAAAAAGGGGAGAGAGAGAACAAATAAAGAACATAAAAGAAAGAGAGAAAGAAAACCGGTGGCAACAAATGTCGGAGCTCTCCAGATTGTGCATCAAGCATATTCCAAAAAAGCACATTCCAGAGCTGAAAAACGAGATCGCCCCAACAGACAAACCCGCTTTATTGCCACAGGAAAAAGGAACGCGAAGAAAATAAAAATAAAAGGAAAACATTTTTGGAAGACGTGGGGGAGGGGGAGGAAGGAAAAGTAGTTGAGGAAATTCTTTTGCATCTTGGGAGAGGCTTGGGCAACGTGGGGCTTCTGAGTCGCGCCTAACTTTTTAAAGACCGTTTCTGGTGCTGTTAGCGCCTCTCGCTTAACAGCACAATTACACCAGGCTGTAAAACAAACGTGCTAAAATGTTAACTGCTCAGATCGGTGTCAGGAATAATATACAACGTGCCACAGGCTCCAGCCATCCACTCGGCTGGGGTCCCGTCTCGCACTCGCCTAATAACATTAATAATAAACCGAGCAGTCATTAGCTTTCTCTCTTCCCTGCTTCTGACCCTTAACGTGTTCTTACAACATGTAGGAACACGAGCAAAGTCAATACGGGAGCTGCGGCGGCGGCACATGACGGCGCATGGGTGCTCCCCCTCTCTTGACAGCACTTGAGCCCTCCTGCAGCTCCCGGCCACTTACCCATTCCTCTGAGCGGGACACCTCTGGGCTGCCCTAAATCCCGAACGGAGCCCCGTGCCCAGGGCCAGGCTCCCCGCTCCCGGTTGCGCTAGCCCCCGGGGCGCTCCACTCTCCGCCGGGGAGGCAGCAGGGGCGGGAGGGGAAAAGGGCTACAAGGAAATGCGCTTCCCGAGGAGAGAGCCTTGACTTCTGCATTTCAACCTCGGGGCAGCGTGGGCAGGGCTGGGCTGGGCAGGGCGCCGCGGCCCTCCGCTCGGGGCCCGCCCCCGGGCCCGCCCCCGCCGCCACACCGCCCTCCCAGTGGCCGGGGGGAATGACGGACAGTGCTGCCGGCCGCCCTGCCGCTCCGCTCCGCGCCGCTCCGCCCCGCCCCCCGGCGTGCGCCGCACCGGGCCCGCCGCACCGGGGATGGCCGCCGCGTACCTGCCCGGCGGTGAGTCGTGCGGGAAGTGAGGTTACGCCGAGGAGGTGCGGAGCGGGGCCGGCGCTGTGGTGGGGCATCACTCGGGTGAGGGGAACCGGGGGTGGCGGGCACCGTCGGGGCTGCGGCAGGCAGGGTGTAGCACCGGGTACCCACCCTTCCCGGCCCTTCTCCGGGCCGGGGGGGCTCGCGGAGCGGTCCCCTCCTTTCCGTGACAAAAGTAGAGCGACGGCTTTGACACACACGCGGTTGCCCCGCGTAGTTCTCTGTGTATCCGTGCGGAGCTCCTCCTCGTTTACGGTGCTCTTAGTGTAATAAAGCACTTTTTCACTCACTCATACTTCACGGGTGGTGTACGAGAAGGCTGTGAACGGTGAGCATTGAGTTATTTTTGGTGGAAACCACCAACCAATCGGGAAATCAGCCGCAACTTCTCTTGCCCCGGGAGGAGATGGGCGTGCGGCACCGGGGTACCGGTAGTCCCCGGTCACCGGGGTACCGGTGGTCCCTGGTCACCAAACACCGGCCCCAGGGCGGTGGTAATACCCACGCTAAATGTTGCACCGCGTTTAACTGCAAGGTGAATGTCAGCGCCTCGCAGCTGATTTCAGCTTTATCAAAGGCACTGCTGCGTATTCACAGGGAAAAGGAAACCAGACAAAGCTGTAGGAATTAAAGCTGTGTGGGTCACGGCAGGTTTGTGTCTGTGGGGAAGTGTTTGGATTAGCATTAGGTGTACGGATCCCGGTCTGTGGGCTTGTACGTGTGCCTCCTACATACATCTCACGTACATCATGGTGCACACAGCGATCATGGGCTTCCCAGCTCCAACCAAGAGTTTATCACGGTTTCCTTTCTTTATTTTTTTTTTGAGATTTTTTGTTTGCTTGTTTTGTTTGATTACTTATTTTTAATAGAGTCTCGAAGGTACAGGCTCTACATATTAAATAAAACGTGAAAAGAAACAATGCGGTGACTGGAGTGGGTGAAATATCAGCGAGTAAAATATGAAATTGATGTCGCAGGTGTGTATGAATACTGTATAAATATTATTTTAATTGAAATGCTTGTAAGATATTTTTAGGAAAAAAAAAACCACAAATTAATTGAGCTAGATTTCCGAGTCTGCACCTAACGCACGTGCATAGTTAGGCATAAGTAGGATGTTGCAGGATATCGCCCAGAAATGAATGGCGTGTTGCAGACCTTTTGCGGTGGAAAGAAGGCGATCGTGATTCTTCCGCAGGTATCTCTTTATTTGATCGGAATGTCAGCGGATACTTCTGTTTCTTTCACAGGGATTTAGAGAAAACAAAATGTAAAACCAGAAACAAACAACAACCCAACAAGAACAACTTTTCTGTGGCACTTTTGTGGTTATTTCAGAAACGTGCGTTACCCATTCAGAATATCGCACTTGGAAGTTGTGGTGCTGCCTCAACCCAGTTAAAGGTCACCTCTGGTAAGGGGGGTATCCCGCTCCCCGCAAATGCCACCGTCCGAAAGTTGTGGCCCGCTGCGCAGGCAGTACTCGCAGGCTTTTGCCGACGCCAAAATCCTTTTGGGTATTGTGAGGTGACTTGCTTTGGATATTTTTAAGTCATTGAGGTAGTGGGACCCGGATCCAGCCTTCAATTAAGTTAATTATATAATTAAACAATGTAAGGGAGTGCGCGACCGTAAAACTTCCGATCCGCGTTAACTGCGTGCTTCTTTCCTGAAGCAGAGTTGCCAGAGGGACCCCCGACAAGGCTGCCTTCCCCCCCCGGCACAGCCCGGCCCGCCGCCCGCCGGGCTCTGCCCGCTCCCGGCCCGCCGACGACGACGACCCGCCTCGCACACGCGTCCCCTCCCGTTACTTCAGCGCGGTCCGGCGGCGTGTGGTCGGGGCCGTCTCCGGGCACACAGTTGGGGTCAGCCCGACCCCGCGGCCCCCGGCCCCGCTCGGCCCCCCGAGGCTCCCCCAGGGTCGCTGGGATGCTCGGCCATGACCCTGCGCCGCTCTCCCACGCTGCCTGGGCAGTTTCTCTCCCCATCTGTGCCTATTGTGCTCCCAATTATGTCCTTTTCTCCCCCCTCGCCGTGTTCTCCAACCTGTCTGTTCCCCCTCCTTCCCTCTGCAGCCCCTCCACCCTCGAGCCCGCCTCTGATCTCCGGGATATTTGGTTTCTTTCCCTTTCTCAATGTGTGTTCCTGATGGGGTCCCGTCGGAAGAGCTCGTTTGCTCTGCCCGGGTCTCCAGTGGTTTCAGGATAATGTTTATCAGAACTGAACGTGCTCAGCTTGTTTCCATTCAACTGCTGAGTGTGGGCTGAAATACCAAAGGTCACATCTACAGTGGGTCGGTAGAGGGCAGGGGGAGCCGAGAGGAGTAGGAAAACATCACAACACACAGCAGCCCGTTGATCACTTCTGACCTGCCTGGCAGAAAGATTAATTTTTTTCAGGTAGGAAATCACTGCGGAATCGGAGGCGAAAGGCGGCAGGGAGAGGAGGGCGGGGAGCGCGGGTGTCCCCACCCGAAGAAAGACACGCGGGGTCCCCCCGGTTGGGAAAAGAGGGCGGGGGTGTACGCTGAAAGAGACTCGGGGAGGGTCCCCTCCCGCTCCTTCCCCTCCCTGCCGAAGAGCGGGACTGAGCCGTGCGGTTCCTCATGGTGCGCGGCTGGTACCGACGGGGCGGCGGCTGGCAACCCCTGTCCCCCCGCACATAGGGATCCTCTCCGGCGCTTTCGGGGCTCGGGAGGGGCCCAGAGAGTGCCCGGTCCCCGGGCTCAGTTCAGCCCCACCCGCAGCGGAGAGCGGGATCCCGGTGCGGCAGCATCCCTCCCCTCCGGCCTGCCCCCGGTTTGGGAGGCGGCTGCAGTTCCCAGCCGCGCCGCGCTCCCCTCGGCGTGCCCGGCTCCTGCCTCCCTGAGAGGAGGCTCTCTCCAGAGAGAGCCCGTCCTCCGTGAGGGCCCTTCTGCGGGGGCTCCGCGAGATGTGGTGCCTCGCTGATCCCCAGCTTACTCCGCTCTCCCACTCTGGGAAGAAATCAGCCAAATAAAACGCGGCGCAGCACCCATCCCCACCACCCCCCTGTCGCCTTTGAAGCTGCAGATTTTTAATGTTTGGGGTTTTTTTTTGAAAGAAGCTAAACCCCTCTTTTTCCCCGAGGGGAGGAGGCCACTGAGGAGCTGTTAAGGCAGAAGGATGCTCAATACGGCAACCAACTTTGTAAGTAGAAGCACCCCCCTCTGACCCTTCCCGAAGGGCAAAGCCCCCTCAGGTGTGTAGTCGGGTGTCTGGGTTTGTCGAGGTGGGGTGGGGAAGGTGTGGGTCTGAGGCGGCGGAGGTTAGAGCCACAGATATGGTGCGGCTGTCGCTGGGACTGTCGCACACTTTATCTCACTCCTGACTACCTGCACCCCCCACCCCCCACCCCCCCATATGGTGCAGAGCCTCGAAATCCCACACCTCCAGGAAACGATGGGGCAGCTGGAGGGCAAAGAGCACCTTGGAGCCGGAGCGGGGGGAAAGTGGGGGGGATGGGACCGGGGTGGGGGTGTCGGAGAAGCTTTTGGACACCTCTGAAGGAAAGGCAGGGAAGAGCGGGGCAGATGACAGGGCAGTGACAAGTTGAGGTATGGCTGGAGGTGACCCAGCCCGGGGGGAAGGTGCTGTGCGATGGAGAGAGAGGTGAGAGGTGAGACCCACGGAGCGGTGAAACGGGGCTTTCGTCCCGCACAGACCTTTTCCCACACGCGGGCGTATACCACCGCACGGGATCGATCTCCCGGGGTCGCTCCTATTTTCTGCGTGACACATAAGCAAACGCAGGCCGAAGAGGCCTTCGCGTATCGCCTTCTGCCGTGTTTATTTCCTTATGCCATAGCACAGCTGAGCCCAGCGGGTGGGCGACGGCATCGTCCTTAGCGGGGGGATGTCTGGGGGGTGCGGGACCGGTCCCGGTCCCGGCTGACCCCGCGCTCCCCGGGGAGGGAAGGGAGGTCTGTCCGCCGCTCCTGCTCCGCTTCCGAGCCTACGGGCTCGGAAATGCCCGGCCTGACCCCCAAGTCTCAGGTGTGCTGGCCCTCCGACGTAGCCTGGGACAAGCGCACCTCAAGCGGCTGCGGGCGGGGACCGCCGCCTCCCCCCGCTCCAACTCCCCCCCAGCCCCCCCAGCCCTGGCAACCCCCGGCCCCCGCCCTTCTGCAGAGCGGGCCGGGTTTGCATTTGTTCTCCCATCTTCGGGGGAAAAAGGTTTTGTGAGAACGATCCTGGGACACGCTGCCCCATCCTTTGTTGGTAGATGTCGCGTCTCTTATTACTTCCTTATTTTAGCTCGCTAAAACCCCACGCTCATATGCTTGTGTTCACATAAACTGTACGTAAGCACATGCGAATCCACGAGGAGATGTTTTTACATTAATTTAATATTCAAACGTGCGCAGAAATACTCGCGACAACTCCGAAAATACCAGAATTTTTTTTTTTTTTTTATTTTGTCCTGTCCTCAAACAAGTCAGGGGGTGGAGAGAAGACGGTGCCGTGTGTGAGTGTGTGATTGCAATCTTAAGAAATTGATTTGACGTCAGGGACAAGACGGAGAATGGAAATGTAATAGGATGAAGTTTTGTTTAACAAAGTTTAATCAGATACAAACAAGCCGTGTCCGAACATTTTCTGCATGCTTATGAAGCAATGGCGGGGGAAACATAGGCAGGTCTTGGAGTCACTTCGGCGGTGACAGAGCCCCAACTCTGAAGGGAATCGGAACACAGGAAGAACTCGAGTTCCCCCATCTCGGGTCCGTAGCAGACCCTCTCCGGTGAAGGCCAGAGCAGCGCCTGCGCCGTGCCGAGCACCCTGCAGGCAGATGAACAGGTGAAATAAACGTACAGCAGTGCAAAAGCGGGCGAAGAGCCGGGGTTAACGACATCCCCATGGACCCCTCCAGACCCCGCCGTGCCTCCCCCCGCTGCCGAGATGTCCCGGGGGGGTGGACATCCCAGCCGGCCCACGGCGGCCGTGCCCTGTCCTGCTCCTTCCACCTCCCTTCAGATCGGGGTTGGGAGGGGTGGGGGGTGGTGTCTTAATGATGTGTTAGTCACTTGGACAGATTTAATAACTTTGCCGCCACTTGTTCTTAGCAACCCCTCTGGAAACCAGACAGTGTCTCATTAGGAGCTTTCCTGGTGCAAACATTTGACCTGAATGAGCTGGGCTGAGTTAATTTCTCGTTGCACTAGGATTTGTTTAATGACACATAGGGAAAGAGACAATTCTCATGGACCAGGCCATAAAGCTACAGAGGGCCAGATTTTAAAAGCATATTTTGTCCTAATAAAGCAATCGGGCTTTCATTTGTCACAAGTTACATGAATTTAGAGTAAATGAAAAAATATTTCTGTTGTTCTGCATTAAATTATAGGAACCAAGTGGGAATTCCTTAGGCAATTTTCTGCATTTCTGCCTTCTTCGCTTCTGCAACACCTCGTACCAGTGCCACCTACAGGAATAGTTGCATTTTCGAGCTGCTTTCAAGTCACCAGAAGCGTTTGAGAGAGTCTTGGTAACTCTGTCATCTTCCTGGGGACACAGCAGAAAGTCCGACTTCGAAAGTCGTGGTTTTTCTTCGTGCCTTTCGTTGTATAACATTGTATTCGTTTATAACGAATGTCTCCGAAATTCCAGGGAAAGCATAATTATCCCCTCCCTCGCCTCTTTGGTGGGGGGAGGCCTTGGCCTCCAGCGGGGTTCCTCCTTGGCTGCAGCCACGCAATGAGCGCGGGCTGAGTCGCCTGGGGCGGCGGGCAGCGGCTCGGGCTGAGGTCCCGCAGGTGCCTCTGCCGGCTCGGAAGTTTCCTCTCTTGACTTTGTGTCCATTAATACTTTCCCACGGGTAAACCGACCCCCTAAATGTTTGTCTTCGGGACTTAACGGCGTTGGTGATCCTTCCTGGTCAGGTTTGCAAGTGTGCCCTTTTTCTCTCCATCCTTTCTCTTTAAGGGTTTACATTTCCTATACCTTCACGTGTGCATAAAAACCTTATCCAAGAATATGTATAAGGATACCTTCATACTATGTACTATACTCGTTGATGCCCTGTTGCTCCGGAAAGGAGATCTCTCCGAGGTGACTCAGGTTTATCCGCAGGTGGGGACATCAGAGCCTACGGCTAAGGGACCGCGGCAGTGAAGGCGGGTGGGAACAGGGAGTGCGGTGGGGTTCGGCCTGGAGGCGTTTGTAAAGGAAAAGGGCAGAGAGCGTTTTCCTCCGACACTTCGTCTGCCCGTGCATTGTGTAGTCACAAAACTCAAAGTTTGGTTTGGTTTGGTTTGTTTTTCCCCGATAGGGCAGGAAATGCGATCAGGTTTATGAAAGCAAGCAAGCTTCTTGACCTGCCCTGAAAAATGTGTAGCCATTTTAACGTTTTACAGACTAGAGAAAACCCGACCGTCCCCGCTCTGAGGGTTTCCTTTCTATGTGAGAATAAAACGGCTACGAAAGAGGCGCGGAGCGAGCGCCGAGCGGGTCGAGCCCTGGGGGGACCCGGAGTCGCGCCTCTCCTCCCATTGCCCCAAAGGCCGGTGACATTATCGGTGCGTGCGAAACAAACGATTTGCCACATGAAACAGCAAAGACATAATCGGGCGCTGACTTCGCTATCGGTTGCTTTTTTCTTTTAATAAAGTAAACGAAATTTTTTGCCTCCCCGGCTTATAGTTTCTGCGGTGGAACTCGGTGGTTTTTACACGGCGGATGCGGGGTCGAGCCCTGCCCGTTTACACCACGCGTGGAAATTCGTGAAACGAAAAGTCTCGTTTCACCCACGCTGCATACCAGCCAAATAGCAGATTGCAATTCTCCCCAGCAGCCTGCGCTGCCGCTCCTCCGGCACCAGCCCCGCGCCGCGCCGGGCCGGGGGGCGGTGGGTCCGGCCGCCCGCGAGCGCTGCAGCCGCCGGGTCCGGGTCAGGGCACCCCGCTCGCGCTCGGGGCCGCATTTCGCACCGGTCCGTCTCGATTTCGTTGGCAAAGTATTTCTCTCCCGCAACTGCAGTATAATAACCGAGAAGATAAAACCCACCTCAGCTCATTTACAACGTTGAGACGCCACAGCGTTTAATGCGGAAAAGTGGTGTAAATATACTTTTTTTTTTTTTCCTTTGGAGAAGAACGACTGTTTTGAGGGAAAAAGACAGCTGCTCCTCGCCGCTGCCCCCCAACATGACTCCGTTCCCGGGAAGAGGCCTTGGGAGGTGTGGGCTTTTCCTGCTGCTTATGGGAGACTAGGACCTATATGATGGGGAGAGAGGTGATGCCAAGGTCTCCAGAGAAAGTTTGCTGGCAAGACCTCCAAGGGTAGGTGCTGCGAAGGTCACAATGCAGCCCTGCTGGAGGTGCTGCATGGGACCCTCCCGGACCCCTGAACGGATACCCTGATACCCTCGTCATGCTTCTCTGCATGACAAAGGTCGATGCTTATCCCAAATCAGGCAAACCACGTCAGAAGCTCCCTGCAGTGCAGTGCGAAGTTTATTGCGTCTCTGTCACTTCAAGGATGCAGACCTAGAACCGACACCTCGCCCAGAGACGTGACCCTTTAGCTGCAAAGACCTGCTGCCAGTCACTGGGTAGAGGCAGGGTGAAGTGGCCGAGGTGGGGCCTGGGCACAAGTTCATAGATTGGTGCCCGTATCTGCGAACTGAGCAAGTGCACAGCAATTTAAGAAACTCAACCCAGCTGCTTCCGTTCATTGTCAAAACCTGCAGATATTTGTCCTATGTCTTTCTTGTATCATCCAGACTACTGTGAATAGCCTCTTAGTCTCTGGATATCGGGATATAAACCACATAGTATCTCTTTTCGCTTATGTACAAACATCCTCCACCTGTAATAGGAGTAATAGATGAAATGTCACTTAGGGGAAAAAAAAAAAAAAAGGCAAACAACATCCCGTTGTTCTTCGGATTTGAAGGGTTTGTTTGTTCTTTGTATGTACACAATTTAGGATGAAGGCAGGGGCTTCCATAGGATTTGAATAAGGTGACCTTTTTACCTTGTAGTTTTTAATCTGTATCCTCCACTGGTACATCGCGACTATCAAAAGAAAAAGTAATTTATCTATTATGAATCCCACTCCTGTTAAATATGGTTGCAGGTCCAACTAATTGCAAGGTTCTGAATGGGAAATTCATTTAGAATAATCAAACCATCATAGATGAGTTATTAATGTATTGCTGTTGTAAATTAACAACCATTTTATATTTGGACAGTTGCAGCACGATAGAAGATACAATAATACACTGTCAGGACCATCTTCCGATATTAATATGCATAGAACTTTCTTAAAAATTGTACATGGTTTCTTCAGGAACAACAATACTTTAAAACTTCTGAACCTATTGCCTGCAGTATTTCTGTGCTTATTCACATAAAATACAATCTCTCATTTACAAACAAACCTGAGCATACTGTTCCAAGAAACAACGCAAAAGAGGTAGGTCTACATGTCGATTTAGACAATAAAGATGAACTTTAGCTTGGATTTCAGAAATATTTTTATTAAAATTCAACTAAAAATTTTGAGCTCGTATTTCCCGGACAGTATTTTCTTTGAATGCAGAGGTCCGCCCTAAAACTGGTCTCTCTTCTCTGCGTGTCTGTGGCTCTGTGCATACGGATGCTTGCTCGATGGACTAAGGGAAAAGGAGAGATGCCTGCTCTTTCTCTCCCGGAGGAAAGGACAGCGGTAAGAGCCAGTCCTCTCCCATCGCACGATCCATATATAGTTGTATACATATATCTGTTTTCCCTGTAGTTGTGTCTTTCACGAACCGGGACGCTTCTTGGGAGCGGGAGGCGGTTCCTTCCCCAGGAGCATTCCCGGAATCCCCGGGGCAGCGCTTCCCTCGGCTCCTGCGCCGGGGCTCTCCGGCTGCGCGCCCAAACCCAATGTTTGTTCCTGCCCGTTTGTTTTACTCTCGATGTGCCGTGGGGCTCTGAATAACCTGCCGGTAATACATCGAAATCCCTTCGGGCGTCAGAAGCAAACGTAGCAAATGCAGGCGCTTCTGCCTCTGGTTTTTTCCACCTCCTTGTATCTTTCAGCCGGATAGGGCGGGGAGACACCACGACGATGTGGACAGAGCGAGAGAGAGAAATATCTTCTCTCGAGTCTGGAGAGTGACAGTTCCCCCTGCAGGAGCCGCCATCCGCGCGGGAGGGGGCGGGGTGCCGCCGCTTTGCCAAGGTTTTGCTCGCCTGGAGGGGCTCGTGCTGTTTCTACAACAACTCTACACATGGCACAGTAGGAAAAAGGGGTCCGCGTTACACGGGCACCGTGAAATACCCGGCGAGGGAAAGAGCTCTGCCGCCCGCCGCGGTCCTCGGGACCGCCTGAATTTGCCGGGAGAGGAGGTGGGAGCTGTGCAGGCACCGCGCCTTCGTTTCTTAGGGAAACCTAGTTTTATTCGCTTGCTAGGTTGATATTAAGAGGGATTAGTGTTTTGGAGCAATATTCGCCTCGTCCTGCTTACCAGAGCTCGCTCTAGGAGCAGCCCCCCCCGCTCCGAAATGCCCCGTGTATGGGTCTGACACTGAGGAGCCCGGAGAGGGCTCGGGGTTGGACCGTGGTGCCGGGGGGGAGATGTGCCTGCCAGCTCCGGTGGTTTGGTTTGGTTTTTTTTTCTCACGTCTTGGGAAAGCACCTCCAGGGGAGAAGGAAACAGACGGGTAATGGAAGATCCTTCTTCTGGTGCTGGGTCACAGTCAGTGTGCCTGTCCCATCAAAGCCATCATGCCACAGTGTTTGCCCCAGCAGCCGGGCTCTGGGGCCAGGCCCAAGGCTAGGATGGAGGGTGACCCCACTGTCTAGCACTGATTGCAGTTTGACCTGATCTCTACCACTCCTGCAGCTACAGCCACCAGGCTTCTCCTTCTGTCTGCTAGCCAGCCTCTTAAACTGTGGCTTTTCATTTAAAGTGGAGAAGCAGCTCTGCAGCCTCCCTCAAGTTGATGAGATGTGTTAGAACAGCCCTTGCTTGCAGAGCGGTTGGGGTGGAGGAAAGTCTCTGAGCTTAACTGTGCTGGGAATTTTCCACTTTGGTTTCAGTCACAGAAATTGGTTGTTTCCAATATGGAAAGTGCTCCAGGCCTCTGTGTGATTAAATTCATCTGCAGCATTTGGGATGGGACATTGCAGTGACAGAGAGTGTGACTGGAACTTTCTGCTGGGTCATGACAAGGCTGGAGGCATTGTAATTCGGAGAGTGTTCACAGACCAAACAATTATCTCTCCTTCTTGCTCCTTCCTGATTTCCCCCCTGAGCATGAAGGTAATCCTGGGCTACGTGCAGAGTTATCTACCACTCTCCTACACATTTGAGTCGGTTACACAATTTTGAGAATAACTAGTTAGCTATGAAAATCAGATTCAAGCATTGTCATTCATCCAGTTTTTGGTGGCATCTACGTGAAAGATAGTGAATCCCATATTTACAGTGGCAATGATGATTGCCTTATTGGCTGTAAAGCAAGACCCCATAAAACAAGATCAATATACTTTAGAGTAACAGGGCAGCTCTCACTGACAGCTTTCTCTTCCTTCCCTCCACTGGTCACATGATTACAGTTTTAACTTCATGATTTCCCTCTTTCTGTGATATCACTACTGAACTTGAATGATATTACTCACAACCAAACAAGGGTTTCTCTGCTAATAGTCTGTGTCCTTGAAGCCTTTTTTTACCTGAAGAGCCCTTCAGTATTGAAGTCCTATTACTGTAGTCCTTCCTGAGATCCAGTCAGCCATCTGACCCCTCTTGAAGCATTTAGGAAATCTTCTCTGATTTCTTTTCCTCTTCCTTCAGGTTGTTATGTTTGTCTGCCTGTGAGGACACAGGCCTGAAAACCTTTCCACTAATCTGTGGAGAAACAGTTCCTTCCAACTGATAGATGAAAAGCACAAGTCCTCTCAGACAAACTGATGTGTTAAAGCCACCCAGGTGGCCTGCTGTGCCCAGACTTGGGCAGAGCTCAGTCCTCCCCGGGACTGTCAGCGGGTGTGGGAGCTGCCTGGCACTGGCACACCTGACATTTCACATATGGTGCCTGACACCTGCACAGTCAAGCCCAGGTTTCCAGGTATTTTCTTTCTGGGCGTAATTCCACCATCACGCACCAGAGCAAGTAGTATCTTATTTGGCAGTGAGTTTCACTCAGTCTTAGTCATGAAGATGGAATTGGTCCTACAACAACAACAATAATAGCTCTTTACCTGTGTCCTTTCCAACACTCCCTATGTGGCCTCTTCATCACAAAAGCAAGCAGAAGCTCCCAGAAAGCAGCAGCAAGTTCAGAGAGGTCTGGCTCCTCACCAGTTCAAATTTTGCCAGGAGGTACTTGCTCCAAGAGCTTGAGCTACATCTTGAGCTATAGCATATCTTTTCTAGTATTGAACCCCTGGGAAGACATGAACTCTTTTGTGCAATGGAGAACTAAACACTTTTAAAATAAATTTGCCTAGTGGTTAATAGACTGACTTTGGTGTATGCTGCTTAAGACATGAATGTACCCACCCTCAACTTTCAGAGACCAAAAATTAAGATGCCTTCATCTTCTAGTCAAAAAGTCCCAATATTTGATAACAGGAGTGGATTACAGCTCTTGACTCAATATCCCACTCTCCCTCCCTCCTACCCTTCCTCCCATACTGTACTCAAGTCTGTGAGAGCTATATGTGAACACTGGGGGTCTTGTGCCTGTTAGCAGCTACAATTACTTGAGTACCCCAACCTGATGCAAGATGAGCCAAGTTAGGCCACGTGTAACAGCTGAGTAACTGGGCATAGCACCTCAGTAGCAGCTTGCTCTGTGCATGATTATTCATCACAGGTATTTCTGAAATACTTTTCTGATTTTTTTAAATTGTCTCCCATTTTGCTCACATCCAGCTCTGTATTACAAGGTGCTGAGTAACAGCTTATGAACCCTACCAAGTAATGGCTCCAGGGTTTGTTTACCAACATCCACCAGGGACTCCAGCTTTTCTGTAGAAACAGAAACTGAGCCCAGGCTTATCCAGGTATCAAGCTGTCACATTCCTTGGGGCCTGCAGAGCAAACTGGCCTTTGTGAAGAATGTTTGCCATGACTGTAAGGCAGCTGTGTTTAGAGAGTCATTTCAGGGAAGTCTAGAAATAACCAGCTGGATTTCCATAACAGATTCATACCTAATTGTAAGGGAAGAACAACTGTTCATCAATCAGAGCTTTGCATCCATCGCAGGTAATACAATGAAATGGCAGTGACAAGACTCAAAGCCAGAGTCAAACAAGGATGCAGGGAAGTCTTTGGGGTCTAAATGTCACTCAGTTCTAACTCAGGTTTTAATTTATCAATTATTTCAGGATCTGTTCCTGAAACATTAATAGAGAAGCCAGTTGGTGTAGTCCTGATCTCTGTGCCAGTGATGTGTTCCCACTCAGTGGGAAAGCTCACTAACTTTAGATTCTTGCTGTGTGAGCGATGTGCCTACAGCCTATTTTTTGCAGCTTCCAATTTAGTAGTTGTGGAAAGATATGCTGTCAGGTTTAGGATACAGGAGAGAGCTGGTCACAGAGGCTTATCTCGGCTTCAGGACAAGAGTAAGTTTTTACTATAAACAATATCGCATGTGTAAGGAACTCTGTCAATATTTTCTGAACTGCGGGTCCCAAGTATCTCCTTTTCCATGCCTTCTCCGGTACAAGAGGCAGCCAAACGTAGCGCATGGAAAAGGACCGAGCAAACCATGAGGGAGCTTATTAAGGATGTACAATTTACTTTGTACCTCTACGGAGCACCAGTTCTGGAGTACACTGCCTTTAACTCACTCACTTAGATACTATTTATCCCAAGCAGGATAGGTCCTTTAATTGGACAGACAAACAGATTAGCTGTATTTTTGTTTTGCTTGGGGGATTATTTTTTTTTGCTACAAATAGATTCTATTTGTCAATGCCTCCTGCGGACTTTGGGGGAATATTTTAAAGCTTATTTTAATCACCTGCTTTCAAGGTGAAACTCCTCTCATCTCCTGTAATGAACACAAACTTTCAAAATTTTACAGACCATAAAGTTGCAGAAATTTCTGAGATATGAATTATTTATAATTCTATCAAATCTTTTGCTTGTTCACTTCCATTTTTAACCTCACTGACAGTGAAGATTCTTGTCTCCCTGTGACCTTATTTTCTACTTTTGCTGCTGGTATTTATTTAAGACTAAAACACTGAGTTATCCATACAACAAAATTGGTTAAACTGACTGCAAAAATGGTGTTTACTAACTGAATGAAATAGCCGGCTATGGTGATAAAAAGATGAAGTAACTCAGATAAAGATTTATTTTCTCCATATGGCTGCAAAGTGGAATATTTTAGAAGCCATAAGGCCAAGTTCTGCCCTATGATTCACCTGCTCTGCTCTCCAGAGAGGGTAGGAGCTACCAGAAGATATGAAAGAGGCTTTATAGTCTGTAGCAGACGATAATTGTCTTGTTAGCTCAAACTCTAGTAGCTTATGCTTTCTATCTGGAGTTCCTTGAAACAGTGTTTGACTTATGATGGTCTAAATGGTAACTGGCAAACATGTACATATAAAGGATCTACAGAAGCCAGCAGCAGCCAAATACAGACATCTGAAGGCAGAAGTTTGTTTATGAAGTAAACCTGCAAATAATCCTTTTCTTTTTTCCCCCTTCCCTTATGTAACTGCAGTTCAAGAGGTGGTAGAAATACTGGAAGGGAGGAAAATTAGTGCTCAATTGTTTGTGCAGGGTTTCACTAGGAGAAGCCATACCAGATGTAATCAATGTGTGGAGCTGTTTGCAATTAGTACACATCAGAACTGCTCCTAGGACAGCATTTTTGGTATTGCCATTTTTTCTTTTTAATAAAGACTTTTCAAATCAATCAGAAGGTAAAATTGACTCAAGTTACTGTGATCATTTGAGTTTCTCAGTGTGTTATTTCTATAGACTTCATTCTGCCACCAAGAGGATAGTAATGATAACTACCACATCCCATACACACTTTATGTAGGACTGTAGTATTTTGTAAAATGTTTCATCTTCCTGTACGTTTTGTACAACAATGAGCACAACTGGACATGATCCTGCCTGGTGCTTCACCTGCAGTGGAAACTATAAGCAATAATAATGCTATGGGGAGTCAGGAGTGGGAGCGTGACTTATTACTTGAGTTCTGCAGTTGTTCATCCCTCAGAAAAGTACAACTGTATCCTTAAGGTTCTGAAAATGGCACAGAGACAATCTAGTCCATGTTGGAAAACACAGGAAAAGAAAGGTGAGTAGTGAGGCAGACTGCCTTTGGGAGGGAGCTTTCTGGGTTTATTGTTACTGCCATGTTCCTTCAGGAAGCCCAAAAGTCCCTGTGGGCTTGTCCTTGGAGAAGACAACTACAGCTCAACCTCCTGTTTTACCTCTTGGACCGCAGTGTGCCCCTGAGGTGAGTAATGCTGTGTACCTGCTTCTAGGTGCAGCAGAAAAGGTCCATAACTCCCACTGCTGTTTAGAAATTTTTTGCCAGGCAAGAGTAATCACTTTTTCCAGCCAGTGAAATCCTGAAGGTTCATGGCAGACGGGCGGTAATACCCTATGCTGGAATTACAACTGCCAGTATCTCTAACCTTGCAAGCCACACACCAACATCTTCCAACGGCCGAGAGCCTTGAGGCATATGCCAGACTATTCAGGGTGGGGGGAAGTCTACTGTTGGAGTGATTTACATTGATGGTAAAGGGTCATTTACTTATATGAGCTAGGGGTTGAAACTGTGTGGGTAGCTGACCCTACAGAGGATGTTGGTGTCAGGAGTCCTTGCTGGGTCACTTCTACCCACCATAAGGGACTTGGAAAGTCCAGTGGATTCTCCATCAGCATTGTTCTGCATTTTTCCATCATAGGGACCACAGCTGAATTGTTCAAAATCACTGGACTGTTTACTTTTCAATTCTTTACTGTATTAGGGGTCCAAGCTAGGCTAATAAAGATGTAAGAGAATGAAAAATGAATATCCCACTTGCATATTTCTATGTGCATAAAGGCATAAAATTTCTTGCGTGAGTAGAAAAAGTCATATATTTGGCTCTTTGAGTCTGGTTTTAAGAAAAAAAAAAAATGCAACATACTTCAAAAGTAGCACTTAAACATTCTCCTGACAGTGTACTCCTTGCAAATGCAGGCTGTGGTCTTAGATGTCACCCTGCTTTAACCTACTGTATTAATTCTGTTTGCAGACTGACTCCATTCAGATCACTGTGAAATGAGGGTGACCCGCCTTGCGAGCATCAAAGAAGCTGTTGCAAGAGAATTAGCAAGGCACTGGAATACAGGAGGGACTGAAGACATTGCTGGAAAGGTTTTAGCACAGTGATGGAAAATACATTTGTGTTACTATTTCAGCACAAGTGTCTTCTATAATGCTAAGGTTTACTATCAGATATAATATAAATTGCACATCTGGTTGGAGGAAATAATGTAATAATGCTTCAAAGACTATCTGTCAGGCTTAAAAAGCAGAGATGAGAATTTATTGGTGTTTTTATTATTAACAGAAAAGCCTTGGGATCTCAAAATAGATCAGGGTTTTAGGTAAAAGTGGGTTCCCTTTTCTTCTGTGTTCACCTTAACAGGCAATTAACATCAAGCTAAGATAGGATCATCTGAATGCTAATATGTTGCCTGTGTGCATTTGGATAATGTTAGCTCAATTGATACAGAGATGAAAAAGAGAAAGACTGTAAAGAAAAAGATGCATTACAGGCATATTCCTCATCTTAAACATTTCAGATTGTGTGCCATTCTGGAGATACTATTTGTTTAAGAAACCCCAGTCTATCCTTTTCCAGTCTTGCAAGACCTTTGGGAACCAACAGTGGGCTACTTCTGTGCAAAGGCTTAGAATGAATGTCTATTTGCGATAGAATGAACGATGAAGGAAAGAGGAACATTTAAAATAGATGTCTTATAAAATTATAATTTGAGGGAGCTGGGGTAAAAATAGCATTTCCAAATTAGCAAACTGAAGGCAGCTTTTAGACATACACGTAAGATTTCCTGCGTGAGTTGCTGGTGACTTCAAGCCTCCTTTCCAGAAGAACATTGTTCCATGCAGTCCTGGTTAAAGCCTTGCAATAGTCACTGTGAGGTATTGGAGGGAGGTGCACAAATCCCAGCCCCCTCTTTCTCCTAAAAATTGTCTGCAAAACTTCTCTTCTGCTCAGTCGGGGCTGGGTTGAATCTTTCGTGGAATTTAAATTATATTATTATGGCAACCACTTTATCGATTTTATAACAAAACCTGACCCACGCTGTGTTAAAGTGAGGACATCCTTTGTTTTGTTGGGTTATTGCTTAATTACTAAATGGAGAAATATTAAGTACAAATTTCATGACTCATACGATATTTCAAAATGACATGTACTGTAAAGTCCCATTTACATCTACCACATTGACATTTAACTCACTTTCCATTATTCCTGAGGCTATTAATGTCAGTAATTACAGGAGGTAACATGTCTAATATTGACTGTATCATGGAATAAAGCAATGTTGAGCTGGTAGAGTGTGTTTTATACTAAGTACAAAAAGCTTCTGATACTGTTAATGTAACTATAAATCTTACCTCAAATGCTTATATGTCTCTTTTATGACCTGAATAAACTCTGAGGTAGAAGCAGGGCAGCTGAATAGCCACTCACTGCCAAACCGCATACTCGGCTGAATATGCACTTACAATATCCTTTTTATATTGAATAATAACAGAAAGACAGAAAAGGGGCTGAATATTTTCTCTAAGTGAAGTATTTTTTTTCCAGAACACTGAGTTTAACGGTAAAAAAAATCCCTAAATAAACACGAACTTTAGAATCATAAATATATAAATAAAACATAAAGCAGTCAAAATAGTGTGGATTTTTTTCCCAGTGGAAATCTAGTCTGTGCTTATGGTAAGAGGTGCTCTGCAGGTTTTGGTGTGTTACATATTGAACACGGGGGCACCCTGCAGCTTGGGGAATGCACACTGCTCGGCCCTTTTGCAGGGCCTGCCGGGCTGGCACGGGTGTGGAGGCAACCACAAGCCGTGGTCCCCTCTGGAAGGGCTGGCGTCCGCTGTCTGTGTGAGCTGCTGGGGGAAGACTGGGCTATGAGGGTGAAGAACATTTTGGGAGTCAGTGCCGGACACAGCTGATGATAATGTGATTTGACTTGTCTTTGTGCTTGCTTGTACTCACTGATGCAAACTCCTGAGCACAAAGCTTGAGCAGGACAAGCACAAGCTGAGGACAAGGTAAGGACCAGGTAAGGCCCTGCCAGGGCTCAGACTTCCAGCCTCCCGCCCTGGGTGCCGCAGCACCCTATGACCCAAGACACTGTGGCATGGGACCTATGGGGTAAAATGGAGTTAACTCATTCGACCCACAAAAAATGAGATTTGGGTGCAAGTTGCATGGAAAATCACAGAATTAAGCCCAGAGAGTGATCAACTACCAGAAAGCACAAGCCCTATTTCAATCAGTTCCCACTGAAATCAGCTCCTCAAAGGGAAGTTCTCCTTTAAAACCTTTGGTACAATATGACCCTTTAATATTAAGCATGTTGACATTTATATTGATGATGCTAATTTTTTTAGAACTATTACAAGGGGAGTATTTCCTTCTGAATTTGTAATAAATCATGTAAGACATCTTTTAATTCCATTCCCCTTTAAAAAGAAATATTTGGTAGTTTAAAATGTTTAATGTAGTGGAAAATCTAAAGGGAAAAATAAAGCATCAATAGGCTATTTCAGCAGCAGAAACCATTTGGGACCTGTTTAACCTCCTAAGCTCTTCTCCAAATTTATTTGGAAAGGGACATATAAAGAGCTCATCACTTTCCATCTCCATTTTCATGTGTGGAGCATATGAAATAGTTTAGTTTCATACTCACACTCCAAGCTGATATTAATGGCAAGCTGAAGTAACTTGAGATCATTATTTCTTCCCCCTTATGACAGTTCTGGAACATTTGGTTGACTAATTACCTTGTTACTAGTCAGCATTTTTATATATATGTATATTTTTGACTTTATTTATGAATCTACATGTCTGTAAGGGTAAGAGCCACACACATAGGATACCAATTTAAACCAGGATTATTACACCACTGTGTCCCCTGGCTTTCCTTGTGCTTGTGATAGGAAAACTACACAGGCAAAAGAAAATTATACTCATGTCCAGTACATCACCCTGTCCATTGCTCAGCACAGACCAAACTGAAGGACTGGTATGAAGATATGATCAAGGGCTTCCTCAGTTGAGTGCAAATCTTCCCCTGACTTCAAGGGTTGACAGACTCAACTTGAAAGCACAGAGATTATGGGGCATCAGGCAGTGTGGGATATCTCTGCCTCTTCTCCTAAGTTTAAATCACATTTGTAGTTAATACATCTGTAATAAACAGTTCTTCAGAACCCTGCCAAACGTAATAGCAAAATTCTGCTTACGCTGAAGGACTTGACATAGCACTTCTTTTGCAGACAACACTCAGTCAATAACAACCAACAGAGCAAAAACTGCAGATTTAAAACATAAATGAATTATAAGGGCACGTGTGTGTCAGTGGCTGGCTGTGTTTGCATCTGTATCAGTGTCCTCTCTCTATATAAAAATTTACCTACCTCTTGTGTTGAAGATAAAAGCTTTTAACTGTACCCAAACTTTAAAGCATTACTGTTAAAAGTTGAAACCCATAAACAGCAGTATGTTCTTTCCCCCCACCCTCTTCTTTCTATTTCCTTTTCCAGCAATGTATGGCTCAGCAGACCCTTGCAGGAGTATCTATTCTGTGTTCTTCAGAGGTAGCTCAAAAAAGAAATCCAGACGGTGACCCCACCTCTCAGCACTCTCCTGCAAACCCCTGATGAAAGCCCGGTGAAAAGCTACACAAGACTTAAACACAGCATCGGCATTAACACTATATACATAAGCGTCTATCCAGCCAGAGAAAATTATGTTCTCTAAAATGATTGCTAGCTTCTATAGGGTTGAGTCACGTTAATCTGACAGACTGCTTCCAGAAAGAGCATATCTATAAGAGTAAAAAATGTCTTATTTATTTATGGTAAAAATGTAAGTGGACCCTCCTGAAGGGATTTAATTAAAAAAAAAAAAGGTATCTGGAGTAAGGAGGGGAGACATGCTGAATGATGACAGGTGGTTTTATCCCAGTGGAAGGTTTTTTACTTCAGCACTTTTTGGGGGGCTCTGTTGCTGTGGACAAAAGCAGAAGGGGATGATGAGGGAGAAATACAGACCAGGTATCAAACATGACTAGAGAGCAGCTGGGTGAGGAAATGGGGATAAGGCTTTGAAACTAAGCACATAGGCAAAACCCTGGAACTCAGAGGCTGCATTCAGGAGGTGGAGAGCTGAATCTGGGGACACAGAGGGACTGGGACTTGAAATCCAGACTGACACCTCCAGGTAAGAGGCTGACAGAGAGAAAGGATGAGCAATTAGGGCTGGCTGGGAAATGTGAACAGCAACTGGCTGAGAAAGAAAGCAGTGGCTGAGAACAAGGAGCTGGAGCTGAGGAAGGAACAGGACTGGGACAGAGATGGTTAGAAGGGAGAGAGACAGAGCTAGAGGAGGAAAACTTTTGTTAGAGACCACAGCCCCTTCACTGATCGTTCCAGGACAGGGAATGAAGCATGAGGACCCTGGGTCATTGGCACTGCTCTGGTATCAGCCCCTGGCAGAAGTGTTCTCTAGTCCACAGAGAAATTGGCAATTTAGTATTGCTACAAATTACCCTATTAACTCAGAGGGTAGAAGTCCACATGGAGAAGCTAAGAGCTAACCCCAATAGCATGAGGCGTAGAGGTGTTAATACGATGCCACATAATAGAATTTTTGTTTTTCCACTTTGTTTCATTAAGAATAGGAAATTATCTACAAACACTCTCTTAAGAGAACTTTGTGAGCTGCCAAAGCAAACATGCAGAAGCTGGAAAGTGCCAGAGGTGAAGTTATCTGTGCAGATTTTTCCCCTTTTACACATAGGCATTGGGAATAAAGGAGGCCATACTCTTTTCCCACAGAAGATATGTCAGCCAATGCTCAGCCCTGGTCCTGCTCAAGATGACTCAGGATTTTGTTACGAGAGATGCTCAGCCCCCTATTCATTTGTTTGGGGTTGAATGGTGTGTTTTGAATACAGTTGAGGAGTTGGGGAAAACAATAACTATCTTGCTTAAAGCTATAGAATGCCAATCTGAATAACTGGATACATCCCTCCTTGCTTGTGCCACATATCACTTGTATGATATCAGTAAGTTCTCACACCAAATTCTGCACACATAGTCACTAATTGCATGTTCCTAGTTATACAGATACCCGGCTTGAGACTCTAGGGTCTAATTTGAAGAAGTGCTGAGCACTCACAGCCGCAACAGGACTCAATGGGAGCTCTGCTTGGAATATCTGAAGAATTACATAATGGTAAGTACCCTGACAAATTAGGTCCTGGAGTCTTAAACTGGGCACCCGAAATCATCACACCTCTCTGTTCTCCTGCTTTCCAGCTGTAAAATGGGGATGATATCATAGGGACAATCTGAAAATAAATACACATTTGTGAACTGCTTAGAGACTACAGACATTAAGACCATGAGAAACTTCCCAAGTTAAATTAAAAACTCTTTCCTCAGATCAAGATCAACCAGTCTGTGGCAAATAGGGGTTTAAGCCACATGTTAAACACATGGAGAAAGCAAAATATTGAATGGCTTTTCAGTAAATGAATGCCACCCGTCCTGAGCAGTGAATGAGGCAGGGGACCTGTGGGAAAGGCATGAAGTGGTCATGTATTTAAAGATGGCATTACAAGCATGCATACAGAGGGAGCATATTTGGACTGTATGCTCCTAAGGATGGCTACTCAAACTGCTGCACACAATCTCACAACAAAAATTGCTAATATGATTGCTGTGTGTGGAGGGTTAGGCATAATAGATGCTTTAGAATTGTCTTTTCTTTTGGGGGAGAGATTTTCTGATTGAAATCGAGCTAAACACTGCACGTATGTGCTATTAACCGGCCCTAATCCAGTTCAAAAAGAAAGAGTATGTGTATATACTGTTATAAAAACCTAATAGGAACTGGGTGACTGCCATATATTACCTGGCACACTGAAACTGTAAAGTCTGCTTTCACCATCAGAGTGTAACTTATCATCTGGAAATGATTTAGTTGTGCGGTTACCTTTGGGCTGCTGTTCTTTTTAGTTCTTTACTAGCAAGCAAATAATGATGGAGAATAAGACTTTAGCACTATCAAGTAAACAAATAATTGGGCTGGAGATTTCAAAACCAGAGGTGAGAAGTGATTTTGAAGCTAGTCAAAACTCTGCAGGTTTTATCCTCTGTGGTTTTTACTAAAAGTAGTTATAAAATCCAGATCTCTGCCCTGCCTCACTCCCCAGCCCCCTCTTCCCTTTACTACGTGGTATGCAGGGAACATTACTTGAAATATACTGCTGCTCAGCTCTTCACAGTCAATGTCCATAAACTGAGTTCGTTTTCTGAAGTAATTTGCACAGTACAGATCTATATTCTCCTCTAAGTGCACACACCTGTTATTTCTGTTAGCATCACTAGGAGCTACTTGTATGTAATGAAGCAAAAATATGTGCTACATTGGGCTTTTCACACGAGAATCTCCAAGTGGATTCACGTTACCTCCCTCTGATTAAAAAAGCCACGAAAAGCATCTCTGATAAATTTCCTGTGACTAGTTTGCATGGCAGGTGACCCTCCATTAGAAATAGAATAGTTATACCCAATGCCCATGATATTTCTGAACTGAGGACAGAAATTTTGAGAACATACCAGCCTAAAGGTATCATTCTGTGTGGGATCACAGCTTTCATACCTACCGCATCTCAAAATGCTTTTGCGGAGTTAACAGGCACTGTTCATTTAGTAATGAATAAATGCAGAAGAAAAGTGTCCTGGATCCCCAGGCACAGACCCTTGGGTCAGCCATGCATGCAGGCCATAAGTAGCCCGGAGTCAGCTGAGAGATCCAATCAAGGCAGCTGACTCACAGGTGTATCCCATACCACCTCATCATGCTCATTATAAAAGGAGGGAGCTCAATGAGGGTGGAGTTCCTCCTCTCCACTGGGGCTCTTCCTCTGTGGTCTTCTGTTCCTGCTGTCAACATCAAGGACTGGGCTGAGTAGAACCTTCTATACTTAATGTTGATTGTTGTATCAGTTTTGTTATTCTATTAAATTTGTTTCTATTGCAACTCATGGGCCTTCTGCCTTTTGTTCCCTGATTCTCCCTCTCAGGTGGGGAAGGAGCTTCAGGTGGTAGACTAACTGCTACAGTTTAGCCTTGAGTACTGGCTAAACGTAGACAAAATGGGAAATTAAAAGGTGATGACAAAGGAGAAGATATTTACTCGTAGTCAAGGTTGAATTAAATTGAAGTGAAGGGATACTGGAAAGCAGTTTTAGATGCAGGAGCTCCAGGGGATCTTATACAGTACCTACTGAGGTGAGAGCGCAGGAAGGACCAAAGCTATGTTAGCAGGAAGAAGGGAATGGAGAAGAGAGTGTGATAGACAGGTGAGGCTAGAGAGTTCAACTGATTATTTTAAATGTGACATAGCACATACTCTTTAGTGCTTTCATAAACCCCCATTCTCATGTACTCACTGGAAATTATGTGGAACATCTTAGACTACCATAGGGGAAAAAAAAACAATACAACTTGAAAGATATTACAGACATACAGTGCTCAGATCACATTTTCTGAAGGTATTTTCAATTACTCAGTACAAGAAAAAATAAATCTTTTGTTCAGATCATATTTTAAGAGAAATTTCTTTCCTAGTAGGGGTAGAGCCGTGCCGGAAGTCATTACTCAGAGGGGCTGCAGATTCTCCATCCACGGAATTTTTCAAGGCTGAGCTAGAGACAGCCACAGCTGACCTGCTCTGCTGCTGGGGATGGTGGGGAGTGCTGACAAGGAGAGGCAGAGCCCTTGTGATCCCCTATTTCCCATAACAAGCAGGGGCAAGAGGAGCAGGGACCCTGTATTTTGCTCTGTGGAGGCTCCTCTCTGGCTTTGACACTAGCAATCCACGGAAAAAATTACTTAAAACACATCCTGTGAGAAAGCATCACAGGTCACAGAAGAAGAGTTTGATTAAATTTTAGCTAATATGTTTCACATTTGCTTTCAAAGCTATGGCTAATGAGTGACATGGGGAATAGCTTCAAAACCACCAAACTGGTTCAGTTTTGAAAAGTATTTAAAATAGGTCTGGCATTACTGAGGGATCCCTGAGACTGGCAGCACTAGGAATGGTAATGCTGACTCAGGCCCTCTCCATGCCTCAAAGAGGTTGGGGATGCCAGGCAAGATAGGCAAAAGGATGCTTGGTCTGTGAATCCTGGGGCTTCCATGGGAGCTGCTTCCTTACAGAAAAGATTTCAGCTGCTCCTCATGTGCCCAGCAGGATAGGTGTGGGTGTGCAGGGGACTTAGTCAGCAAGTGTAAGGGGTATGTTCAAGGTCAGGTACCAGCTGAGTCGGTGTGAAGGGGGATGTTGTGACAGCCAGCATTAGGGGCTGCTGGACACGGGAGCTTAAAAGAGCAGAAATGCAATTACAGCTTTTCATAAGTTCTACCTTACATAGCTAATATTTAATATTAATCTGTTCTGGGACAATTTTTCATAAATTACTCCTATCTTTATATGTACTAATGCCTCCAACATCTGGGGATACATTCTTTTTCAACTAGCTGCATGGCTTCCTGGAGGAGAAATGCATGTGAAAAGCAGCTGCATGTTGTGGTCAGCAATTATACTATCGATACCCATTTCTTAACTAACAATTAGACAATAGCTGAGATTATGCTTAGAGTAACCATCCCGGCAGCAGACCCAGTATGTGTAATGTGGTGTCCTGGTAAATCCCATGCAATTAGCAGAAGAATGAATGACAACAATAATGCATTCAGAAAAGTCTTGCAAAAGAACCAAGAAAATCAGTGGCCTGAATGTCTATTGCCTCTCTCTGGAGCCATTCAGCAGTCTTACACTCCTTTTTTTCTAAGCAGGTGGTCTCAGTCCACTGGCCACTGGGCCCAGCACGGTGGCACAGCCCTGCAACCCCTTCCACCCTCTGACCTTGTGTGTTTTTCACTCTCAAAAGCAAATTTAGTTTATGAAGGAGAGACAGTAAGTCAGTTTTATGACCAGGTTTGGATTGATAGTTGTGCAGTCTAAAGTGTTGAGTGATAAGTGACATCTCATCAGCTGAGCTGCCATAGCTGAGTGTATGAGTGCTCTTAGCACACTCCAGCTGCCAGGGACGATGTGCTAGGTGTTAAGACATCCTCAAGGGCATGTGCAGGGCTTCAGCAGCAAAGAAAGCACTGAAAATTCTTCCACCCTTCTTCCCAGCATTAGAGGAGACTCACAGGTACAAGGACACAGCTCATTTATGACCAATTGAATTATTTACTTTATCTTGCAGATCCAAAGATGAAGGTGGTTTAGCATATTTCCCCACCCTTGACTCACAGGTACACTTATTTTAAGTTTCTTTTAGTTACAGAGCCAGAACTGGATCTTTGATAAAGTGGCTTAACAGAAATACAGAGCTAGTAATATTGAGTTAGTTTTTTCTTAGAAAAAAAATAACCAAGCTTGACACAATGTAGATACTTCTAACGGTTATACTTTAGTGCTTCCAACATCTATGTAAGACTTTGTGGCTAACATACCAGAGATACTTTTTGATGAAGACAATATATTTGTATATACAGAAAGTGACCAAAGAGGGCTGATGCCACAGATTCCCTTTCTCACATTAATATTTTAGGGCAAAGCCTGAGACTTATATAATTTGTCCTAATTTGCTTAGAGCACCGTAACTACATGTAGCAGTGTGTAAGATTATGTCTAAAACATTTCTTCCCCCTCTTCCCTGCTGCAAGTAGGCACTGGCTGATGCCGCAGGAACACCTGTGTGTTGCCAGCTTCTGCACTTTTAGTGACCAGTGAAACTTCCAGACGTGTCCTTTCTGCACCTTTTTATTGGTTAAGTTCACAGAAAACCCACTTAATTATTACATAATGCCTTCATGAATCACACTTTTACTGTGCAATTCAAGTTGCAGTAAAATAAGTGTGCTTCATATGTTAACAATTACAGGCTAGATTTATAAAAGCATCACACACTGTTTGCATTGGCTTTTCTAACTACTTTATTCATAAAACAGTGTTAATGCACCTAAAATAAATTCACCTTCCTTCTGAAACTCATTAAACTCTTGTGTCTCTAAACAGATAACTCTTTAGTCACCATGAACCCTAGGAACGTGTCATGTAAAATAAAGATGTTCCCACTCACACTTCTTTAGTGTTCAGCCAGGCAGGTGAGTTAGACATGGATAGAGCCACATCTACGCTGCATCTCGTAGGGTCTGAAGTTATGAGGGATCATCCATGATGGACTCAGTCCTAAAGAGCAAGAGGATGAATTATGGCAGGGAGCTAGTTCACTATAAAAGAACACCAAGAAAAATTTTGCTTTGAAATTCTAATCTGTGCTGCAAGTTCAAGTTTGCTCTGCTTCCACTGGCTTCAATGAATGTCAGCTGTACTCACACAGATGTAAAATGTTATTTATACCTGTAAGTCTAGTGGGGTCAGAGCAACATGAAACTGGTGTAAGAGAAGCAGTTAGCCCATTGCCTTGCTATAAGCAAAGGCAGGATTGCCTGTGATCCCAGGCAGGCCTCTAGCAACAGAATTTCACTTTAACAACTCATGTTTCATCTGGATGGAAACTAAAATTAGATTTATCTTGTAAGAAACATTTCTTACGTAATGCAATCTGATCTTTTAAAAGTAATTTTCAGTTTTACACTAATAAGGCAAAATAATTTGCTTTTTAAGTGTTTTCTTGTTCCTTTTTTACAAAGTTTGGTTGTTTTTTTTGATATGGACATGCACATATATAAATTTGTTTAACATTTTGTAGAACATAATTTGTAAAAAAGACAGTGAGGAAGAAGCTGTTGATGGAGACGACTCTTTGCGTAAGCAGGACATCACTGCTTTTTGACTCAGCCTTCCTCTGAAGATCCATGCAAACCATAGTGTTTCTTACCAAATACCAAGTGAATTTCCTGATTGGAACATGTGATCAGCCTGGAAAAAGTGTGGGTTTGTGCAATCTGTTTCCTGCCCAAGTACAACTTTGCCTTTGGCTAAACCAGCACCACAAGTCATAATCAATTAAAGTTCTTGTTTTTCCTTTTGGAACTGAGCACTTAGGCTTTCTGTGTGAAAGTCTTAATGGTGGCTCTATGTGTAAGTGTAAATTTTTTCCTATGTCATTCATATTAATGAAGGCATGCAGGTGTATTTGGAACTCATTTGCTAAAGTAACTTGCAGAAAATATTTTTTCTTTTCTTTTTTTTTCTGGATAGCTCCCTGCCCCCCAGCATCTGCATAGAAAATCAAATTTTGTGGACAATCTGAAATTCCATACCCCCAATCAGTCCATGAACTTGTACCTAGTTTAATCTCTGCTCTGGAAAAATGCTCTAGGAAAAGACTCAAACAATTTGTTCTACATTACAAAAGAAATACATTACTAAATGGGGCATAGAAATATTCTTTCAGATTGACCTAATCAAAATGAATTTGTTTCATCTTCCTACACTTGAGTAATAGATGTTGACAAAGCCACTGAATTACTTGGCTCCAGGTCTAGCTGAAATTTCTCTCCATGGTGAATATGAGATAAACGTTAAAACTTTGGCTCAGCCTTGAGCAGCAAACTGAGAATTCCCTATTAATAGATGATAGAGCAGTCACTCCTGTAACCCAAGTTTCTGAAATAAAAGCACAGAAATCTGATAGGAAGCAATGTGGTATTTGCCAGAATGAGTAATCCCATAGATCTCACAAAGCCTACTGAAGTAAATTGAGACTTTTAATCTTTTCTCTGGGATTTATGTCAGTGTTCACATTTTCTCACAGTCAGTGTGGTTCAAATCTTAGGAGCATCTCTTCCTGGACTGTTAGGAAATCTTAGACCAGGAATTTGGAGGGAGTAACCTGAAGGTGCTCACCTAGTGAGGTTCTTCTGCAGAGCATTGATAAAACAAGACACACTGTGTTTAAAACCTAGAGATTAACAAGGAATTACATTCCAATCAGAAGCAAAACAGCAAAATGAACCCCCTTGGGGAAAACTGAGATTTAATGGTAATTTAACAGCATTTACAGGCTGTAATCATGGCCTCACTGAGCTAGGTGCTCTGCAAACAGCTTTCCTAAAGCCACTGCAGAAATACTCACTTTAGACTGCCCAGAGTGAAACGCTGTGCCTGTGTGGGCTCTGTCCTTCCTTCAGAGTTGGCTTTGTTGGGACAAGATGAAATCCTGCTTCGCCTCTTGGTTCCAGTTGTGTCTTAACAGGCTTCATGGTTTCCTGGTGTCACACTGCTCTGAGTCAGTGGTGCTACATTTACCACAGCTTTTAAAAACATGAGGAAGAACTATCCTGCATCCAACCAAAGGTCCAATCACCTCAAAGTATCATGTGGCCCAAAATAGCTGTGTGTGGAGGGAGGAACAGAGGAAGAGAGAGCTCATGTGATGACATGGCTTCAGAATACTCTCCAGATCTTGAGCAATCTTTGGGTTAGGAGCTCTCTTGCCAGAGGTCATGCCTTGTATTTAATAATAAACATAATTCACCACGTAGGAAGGACTTATAGAGTTAGCTGTGAGCATTTACAGACAACTTGTGGAAAAACAGCACTCTGAAGGACTCTTAGTTGATAGTTGACACCACAGAAGAGAGAGATATATGTCAAATTCCCCCTTTCTCTGGATACACTTTTTGCTTTGTAGTCTTTTGCCTCACAAATATCTTGTAGTGGTAAAAACAACAGCGGCATCTTCTGCTTCATCTTTACACTACAACAGTTGAAATGCATGAAATTCCACTTAAAAATAAGAAAAAAATTACTGTGAGGGTAATCAAAAAAGGGAACCAGTTGCCTGGAGAGACTGAGGATTCTCCACCATGGAGACATCCAAAACTCACATAAACATGGCTCTGAGCAACTTGCTGTAGCGGATCCTGCTTTGAGCAGTGGAGTTGATCTAGGTTTGGACCAGACAGTCTCCAGAAGTACCTTTTGACTTAACTATTCTGTGATACTGCAGCCTTGCAAGGAAAAAAAAAAGGGAATTTTTAAGAGTGGCACACATACCAGAACTTTAGTACCTTCTCCCCACACATTTCAAACTTGCACCCACATGAGAACAGGGAGAGTAAGGCCCTGTGACTCATGCTCATAGACTTATGTACTTTGATTACATGTCCATAACTAATTCCTGCATTGTCAGGGCAATAAGTATCTAAAAACTCACACCAGAAGCTGTTAAAAAGAAACACATACTTGCACTTTGAGAAGCAAATTTACAGATGAAATACATTCTCTCAAGGCCTTTCTGTCCTTCCAATCATGACATCCCTGTCTGTGTCCTCCAACTTAGCACCATACCTTAGCATTGTAATCATGCTTATTTACTTCCTCCTATCCTATTCTGAACAGAAATCAACAACAAAACTCTCCTTGACTTCAGGGCTGCAACAGAACCTTCTGAAAAAAAAAAACCCTCAAAAGCTTAAACTCAACACCATTCTGTCTTTTTGATAAATTAGTTTTAACATAATAATATGGGGGGTTGCATTGCATTATTCCATGTGTTTTAGGGAAGGTACATTACAGGGTAGAACATATTAATTTCTTATACCACTAATATTTTCCAGCCCACCATCTTCAGGTGAGCTTGCAACAGTCATGCAAAATATTTCCACATCTGTACTGGTAAACCTGACATGTCCATGCATAATTGTGAAAACTGCACATTTCCTGTGTGACTGCAGGGTCCCTGTGAAATGCTGATTCTGTTTGGGAGGGTAGAGGTCAGAGCAGCTCAGGGGAAACAACATATATATAACTATATATGGTTTGTTTCCTAAGGGCTTGTCAAAACTTTGCAGTCTTGTGATTAATGTGCAAAAAAATATAGTTATTCCCTTTAGATGTCGACAATGGCTGTATGATTAAGACTGAAACAAAGAAGGCAAAATATTAAGAAATACTTTTAAAGCCCCACTATTTATGGTGGATTTTTTTTTTCCTATATACAGCGAACACTGAATCAGAAACCTGGTTTCTCCACTCCCTTTTACCATTTCTTACACCTAAGCAGAAGTTTGTAATCTAGCATAGCACTGAACTGGTGGTGGGTTTGGACCCACTTTGCAGAGATTTACCCGCTTTTACACCTGGGAAACACTGAAGACGTGAGCAGTCAGCCTCTGCAACAAGAAACAACCTCAGACAGGCTAAGGCAGTGCTGGGCTGCCAGGAGAACTCGGGCCACTGCAGCTGCCTCACATCAGCAAAGTGCTTTTGCTCGTGAAACAGATGCTTCAGACTTTTACCTCTAGAGGGGGATAGATACCTGTGGACTGCTGTCAGCCTCGCAGCTTCACAGTGACAGCATCTGCACTGGGCAGAGCTGAACAAGGGGGCAATGAGTTGTCCCCATAATTTGTTCACTTATAATTGCTCCTCTGCTGTCCTCAGAATCCCCTTTCTCTGTGATACTACAGAGACCAGAAGGCATCACTGCAATGACAGCAAGACAAAAAAAAAAAAAACAAACAAAAAAGATGTTAAGACACCATATTTACTGCATGCCCACTTGCCTTCATGGTGCTCTGGGAGTGAGGTGTGAGATAAAAATTGGGGTGAGTAGAGAAAGCAGAGCAGAGGTGGTGTTGCTCCTGTGGGAAGGTTTGTCCCACAGCTCCACAGAAATTATGAGTTTCAATAACAAAAGATACTTTTGTTTATATTCAGCATAAACAGAAATGAATATAAACAATTTACCTTGCCTTCCTCATTCTTGTCTGTCATTCAAGAGATAAGGGAACACATGACAGCTAGCATGGATGTTGTATATAAGTGATCTCCAGATGGAAAAGTATTTTAGCCACTTATTTGGAGCTTCCAGAGGATCTGGAAGCCCTGGGCAGCTCACGTGTACATTAATAGCACAGCCCATGCACAGGGGTGTCTGGAGATGAAATGTGTCTCAGCTGCACTACTGGCTTATGCACATTAGTAAGTCTGACATATTCCCACCCCGCTGAATGTGCTGTGCACAGGCTGGTCATCTATGCAGCAGCTGCTCAGTGGAGCTGCTCAACCTTGGAAGTGCTGGACTCAAGAGCATTTGCTACACAGCACCTGCATCCACATTTCAGACCTGGTTACTCCCCTGGCAAGAGGAAATGTCCTCCATTTGCAGGCAGTGGAAGCAGATCTTCTGGGGACCTGTCTTGGCCATGGGTGACATTTCCAGCTTTATTTGCTTGAGATCTCAAGCTGAACTGCAGGTCATTGGTGGTAACAGTCAACATCCTAAGCTAGAGATCTTCAGAAATGTTGAAGATCATGAAAAAACCCCACTTTTTTCCACCTTTTTCTGTCCCAAGAAAAAACTAGATATATTGAAAGAAACATTAAGAAATTAAAATCAGAAAATTTGTTTTTCCTCCTCAAACATAAAAAGTGGATTATGCGTAACTTAGTTATCCGTTAGAAACTTCTGCTAGGGATATTTTAAAAATAAATAAATATTACACAGTGCAAAGCATCCTGGGACCATGGAAAGAGTTACACTGCATGTGAAAGTACAAATTCTTTTCCTCTTGACCCATCCCTACATTAAGAAAAATCTTACATTAGCAAACAGAAAATTTAGACAGTCTTTAAGCCTTGTGAGTAAAAGAAGCAAAATATCTGTAATAAGTCCTGAAATACTATTTTGAAGGGTTGAAATGCAGCAAGAATTGAATCAATTTAACTTGAAATTTTTTTTAAAAAAATCAACGCCTATGTAAAAAAAAAACAAAAACAAAAAAACCCACATAAAACAGCCTTTCCCACTTTTTTCTTTTTCAGACTATCCAATATTTACCATTCACCTTATGGGAAGAAAATAAATTAATCTAACAAGGTTTCCACCTAATGTTTTCTTCTTTCATTTCCAATGTATTGTGACATGTCAGCTCACACACATGCAGGTTGGGTTCTGCATTGCTTTCCTTCCCTGATGCCCAGAGTTCGACACCCCCTGCTTCTCTCCAACAGCCTCCTTTTCCTTCACATGTTCAGAGCACAGTCCTCTTGCTGGCAACTGAGGCTTTCTGCCCAGGCAGGAAAGTAAAGCTAACAGAACATACATCTCAGTTGGAGCCGATATTTCAAAAGTCCTTCTTCAGGGTATCTTTGTGCCTTTATTCACCCTCTTCACCCTCCAGGTTTTTCCCCCACTGGATCTTCTAGCATCAATGATGGAGTTTTATGGCTTTAAACGATTTTATTAGGACATGAGCAAAACCAAGTAAGCCTCCATTATTTTTCTGCTGAGTCTTACATCGAATAGAGAGTAGTTCTCTCACCCACAGAGTACATTTGGTGGGTTATGGACATAGTAAGATTTTGAAGCAATGATCTGTATCCACAACATAAAGATTTCCCTCCTTATCTCTGTACCTGCTTCAGCTGAGTCCTCTTTCAAAGGTCATGAATCACCTCACAGAAATCAGGACAGGTCTTTGCCTACATTGACTCCCTTGATCCCAATCTGCTTGTTTGAAAATCTTGGTTACAGAGAATGGGGTGGCTGTTTAGTTGCAGAAGTTCACAACATTCCTTCGACTTTTGTTATCTCGAAAGGCCAAGAAGACTGCCTGCATTTAGCCTGTACCCAGGGCTAAGCTGTAGCAGTTATTCTACCACCTTATGACCCCTCCCCAGCTGAGAAGAGGAATCAGGGAAAAAAGGGAGAAGCCCTGTGGATTGAAGTAGAAACAAATTTAATGAAATAACAAAACTAATATAATCACCAACAAAAAGCACACAAGTTTATACTCAGCCTGGCCCTTGGGAGGCAGGAGTAGAAGATCAAGAGAGAAGCCCCAGGAAGAGGAACTCCCCACCCTCACTGAACTCCCTCCTTTTATAATGATGTCAGTGCCATGGGGTACACCTGTGAGTCAGCTTGGGGCAGCTGCCCTGACTGAAACTCCCAGCTGACTCAGGGCTGCTCATGGCCTGCTGCCATGGCTGGGCTGGGGGATTGTTCCTGGGAAACCAGGACAAAGATATACATTGCAGTCAACAACAGTAAGAATTCCTAGGCTTGCTGGAATTCTTCCTAGGAAGCAAAATAGTTACAGCATTTCTAAATACTCCCAGATTTACTTCAGCATTGCTTGTGTTTTGATTATATACATGCTTTTTTTTCATGTGAAAAGTGACTTGAGGTAAACAGAAATCAAACAAAGATAAATGCAATCCAATTTATTTTGAAGTACTGCTGATTCCATAGAAGCTGTAACTGTGGTTAAGATTTTAAAGCATTTTATTTTATATAGTGCTTGTTGGATTGAGTCATGATGAAATTAGAAGAGGGTGAACCAGATGAGGAAAAACATACATCATTTTTCACTCACTCACGAAAGGGTTTTTCACCCCTCTGAAGCCTAATGAGCTGCAGTCAACCACTCAGCTTCAGCTAGTAGGTTCTCTTCAATTGTTAGTTGCTTATTGGAGCAATTTCATTTTTTTTCCCACAGAGAAGAGTCTGGAAATGTTGGAGGTGTAAGTTCTACTTTTCCTGGACTGTGAGACAAGGCTGGTGGCCTGGATGATTCATCGGGGTAGCTTTGCTTATTTGACAGCAAAGAACAATTTAAATCTCTGCTGTAGTTCTGAAGTAGTTTATGAAATACTGGGATGGCATGAGCTGCCTTGCCATTTAGCTAGAAGATAATTTCACAAAACTTGATTGCAACCTCTAGACCCTTCTGGGACAGAAGTTACATCACTGAATGAGGCTGGTTTTGATTCCTGTACATGCTCTTGAGCTCTATATTTGTCTTGTTAATTACAGACACCTTCCAGGTGCCAGGCATGGACTTTGCACAGGGCTTGGGAGGAGAGGCAATCTGGCAGTATGGTCTCCATGACACACTGGCATCATGTCACGGAGATGGGTGGTGGGGAGTTGGACAGCATGATGGCAATAGGGCTAAAACAAAAGGGAAAGGCCATTCTCTTTGCTCTGGGTGGTTTCCTGTGGTTTGTTGATCCTGTGAGCAGCTGAGATGGGAGAGGAGTACGTGGCATCCTAATGTGGGGTGGGGGGCAGACATGGAGCTGTGTATTTGAACCTCATGCTGACACAGAGAGACTGGACAAACTTTTAGTTGTCCATCTGGGTAGACTGAAAGATCAAGCTACCTTAGAGTTCATTTTGTTAAGTAACTTCAGTTTTATGCACTGGTTTAAACCCAAGAGGAACATGTTTAGGCAAAGACAAATGCAAATTTCCACAATGTTTAAAATGAAAGGTAAATCAACTACAAAGAGCAGTTCTCTTGCAGAAACCTCTCAATCTATGTATCATGGTATGGTCAATGATAATCAAAAGACTAAATTCTTGGGGAAGCAACCATATTTTTGGTATGAGCTATCAGTGATCAGACAATAACTATTTTTATTAGAACAGAACAAAATTTGAAATTTCTTTTGCAAACTTTTGGGGAAACTTCTTTTCCCTAGGGGGAAAAAAAAAAAAAATCCGTTGCTTAGAATCACAATAAAAAGTCAAAATTGCTCATGACATGAAATACCTCAAAAAGACACCCACAGCAAGCCTCAATCTTTTTGCATTGACTTCAGTGCTTACAGTTTAGGGCATTTTGTTATTTTGCTAAAGTCAAAATATTACAGCTGAATTCAAGTACTTCAACTGTAGAGAAGCAAAGCACTTCAAGATGATGAAATGAAATATTCTGATATTTTTCCACTGAACAATTTAGGTACAATGTTAGAATCCTAGTGAGTCTCCAGACAACAAAAAGCCAGCAGCAGGCTGCAGAAGGATGCAAGGAGGGAGAGCACATTGTGGAGACAGAGAAATAAATAGAGTGGAAGGTTGACAAGAGTTTTTTACTTGCTGGTCTTAAAAGACCTTGTGTGGGAAGGAAAGACACTTTAAAAATAAGCATTTCTAGGGTTGTCTTTCTGTGTTGTTGTCTTTATGCTGCCATGAAATATTTCAGATCATTACAAAGAAATGCAGGAAGGGTGAAAACAGACTGTTCTCTTTGCATATCCAGGTCCCAGAGGCTTCCTTGTCCCAGGTATGAGCTTCTAATGTCTATGTGATATTTTACAGTTTAAGACAGTTGGCCTACCCTAGAGAAGCCAACATAATACCTATGCACAGAGCATGTACAATGAAAACCTAGATGCATTTCCACAAGCCCTCGTTCTCTGAGCTCCTTACTGACTTCTGGTAAAGGGGATTAGTCAGCGACACACATGCTACTGGCTCCAGTGTTCACTGGGCCATTAATCCTCCACTTGCTGGGAAAAGAACTGTTTTCCATCAACTTGTTTTACTGAAGATCTCAAAAATGTACTGCTTAGTTTTGAATCACTGTCAGACTGGATTGATCTCCTTCATCCCACCTGCCATAGGTCTGAGTATCAGAAGATTGACAGTGAGGTTCATTCTGTGAAGGATGTAATGTTGTTGTTGTAGGTGCTAGCCAGCAGACTTAGCAAGGGCTGATATTTTTCTCAATGCATGGCTTTAGAGGCCTTAAAATCACCTGTCAGCTCAGTTTGTCTTTCTGTCTTTCTCAACAGGATCAAATGGCCAAGTTCCAGGAAAACCTCAGCCAACTTTTTCCTTCCTAAAACTGTAGATTCCCATTAGAAATCAATGTCTCTCATGGCATTTAGGGCTCATAATACCTCTGATTCTCCGCTACCTTTTAATGTGAGCTTCCTGAACAATGTTTATTTTTCAAGGCTGGAATGTGATACTGTCTTACTGTAAAAGATAGAAGTGCAGATTGTTATTCGAACTGAGGGCCTCACTTTGCCAATAAACATCAAAGTATGTTAAAGTGGGTACAAACACAATGCAGATGCCCTGGAAAGGCATTTTTTATTGTCAGAGCAAAGGGATGAGGCATTTGTAGGGTCGATGAGTCTCACAGATTTATAGTAATTCAATTTTTTCCTTTAAAGCCCCAAATCCTGACATCATACAAACATAAAAGAAACTCAGCTTTCAGAAGAGGTTCATTTCTAGCTTTTGTGTTTGCAGGATACCGTTTCCCAAAAGGACCTTAGAAGCCAGGTTGTCTATTACAATATTGTTACAGTTAGCTCATGATTAGGGGCAATATTATAGCATGTTTTTTTGTGTTATCTCTGAAAAAAAAAAAAAACAACAAAAAAATACCCAACACATGTTGAAAATACTTGAAAATATTTGCTTGTGTAGTGACCTTAAACAAAGATTACAGTGAAGATAGTACATTGTTTCTGATGTAAATATATCATTTTTAACTGTATAACTCCTCTAAAATATTGATGCTCAATGCTAATTATAATGATTCCTTTTTAATAGGCTAAAATATATCTCAGATTATGTCCCAGGTAAAAAGCTAGAGAGGAAGAGAAGTTCCAAATTACAGACACAGAAACCATGCTTCTTACTTGCTGTTTACTGCTTTCTAGCAAAAAAGGGACGGCAAGTAATTTTGAAAGGCCAAAAAGATGGAAGATAAAAAGCAGGAGCTCTGGCACTGTCATTTCCATGGGCTGAAGGGGCATAACCTACTGTTAATACACTCCAGAGGTAAACTCCCATAGTCTGTGGCCAGGCTGCAGCCTTTAGTATGTTGTTATTCCCCATTTGATGCCCAAAATGCCAATACAAACTCTGCCTTTACCAGCTCAAGTACAATTATACCTTTTTAATGACAAGCGTATCTTTAAACAGCTCTGTAGAAATGGACAAACGAGGCAGAATTTTCAATGAAAGTTGAGGGACCTGTATTATTGCAGAGTACAGGATCTGTAACCTTGCGCTGTGTGCCAGCCGTCATGCCATGGGATAGCTATATGTGATACTGAAGGGAAGAAGAAACAAAGAAAAAAAGATTCAATTTAGCACCATCCTTCCTCTAAGATGCTGTAGAGTCTAGATGCTATGGTGCCTGATTCTCTTCTCTGTTATTCCCATTTGTATAATGCAATTTTCTGGCCAGACGAGCCTGACCTGGGCATCCAGCTGGGCTGGGAGTGGACAGTCCGTGCCGGAGTGCTGCTGGACGCAGAGGAGCCAGTGTTAGCTCTTACCTTCCCTGCTGTTTCTTGGCATGCAGCCTGTTCCCATGACATTATCTGAAGCTGGTCATGGAGGTTTATGGTTTATTTTTCTAGCAATATTTTCAAGTAATTATCTTCCAGCTTGTAGTTATAGACCTTTATACTCTAAATCTAGCAAAGGCTTGTTTCTGTAAATCCACTTGTTTAAGATTTCCCTCATGTGTGTGCACACTAAACACGTTGTTAACCTTGACGAGCAGTTAAACACTTAACCAGCACTGCAAAATTTCGACTCTTTTCAAGTGTCGTGAGCCTTCATTTCTCCTGTCTGTTCTGACAGCCTGGCATGGTAAGGCAATAAAGGAAGGAATAAAATAGCCAGAGCCAGCAATTTAACTGGCTTAAATCAGGGTAGCTCCATAAAGTCAATGGGGCTATAGAGATATACACACACACTGAATGTGGCTTTATGTAAAAGAAAAATCTCAATACTCTCTGACTTTCATAGGTCTGTAAGTGGTTTATTTCTCTCTTATCGTTTCTGCTGGGAGGTATGGGTGTTTTGTTTTGAAGAGAAGACACTAAGTTTATTTAAAAGAGTATTGAAATCTTATTAGTCAATACTGATTTTAGTGTGTTTAAGCTGGCATAGATGCCTTGCATAAATGCGATTAACTTGGGCTAATAAAAACTACTAGATATCACACTGGCCAGTGAGTGTCACATCTTCACAATGGAGTAAAAACCCAGGCTCTGATTCTGTATTGCACTACTCTGTTTTATAGTTAGTATAACTCAAATGATTGGATTGAAGATGCAGAAGAGTAATCTGAAGATGCACTGAGCCAGGCCCCACTTCTCTGTGTGTGGTACTCAAAATGTAACACGGATTTCACACACTAGTCATAGGGGAATTCTGGAGCCTGAGTTTCTGAATCTGGAAGAGGAAAAAGGAAAATGTTGCAGTAGTGGTTACTGCACAAGTGAAACACCAAACAGAGCATATGAGGATCAAAAATGAGGCAGGAAGAACACAAACTTAAACACTCTGCATACAAAGATTAATTGCATAAAATAAAAGCTGGAAGAAATAAAAGCCAAACAAGGCAGTACAGGAAATTTCTGGAAATGTTGCTGTTGACGCTAAAGACTGACAGAGAATATTCTGCCTGCAGCTGCAATACAGCTGTGACATCCAAACAAATTAAAACCCTCTGAGGACCAAAAAACCACAATAAACTGTAGCATTATTTAAGTGAATCAGTACCTTTTCTCTGCATCCCAAGCCAAATACTTATTTAGAGTGTGAAAAGGTAGCCTGGGAGCACCCAGCAGCACAAAATATCTCTCTAGGTCCAAGGAAGCTTAAGATCTGCATTTGTGTGTGTTAAACTGCATCTCCCTACTGTCTAGTTGCCACTGTATGAATGTATCCTGTTTTTCCATCTCCATTTCAAGACTCATGATGGCAGATTCTGAGACTCCTGATTTTGGTGACCTAAGCAATCAGAAGGTGCACACATATACTTTTAAACTGAGTGCTGCAATAATTTCTAGCAGTCTGGCTTGTTTGCTGCATGGCATTTCAGGCAGTACTGTACAAAAAGAGCAGCTGGGACTCTGTGTGCTGCAAGAGATTTACTCCTAGGAACCTCCCAGCCTCCCAATCCTATCTGTTGTACTTGGTTACTGACAGTTTTGCATTCGTTATAAGGTGCTTATGCTGATTTGCAAAGCTATTGAAAAGCAGAGCCCAAGTTACCTTTCTGAGTTAGTGACTCTTTACTCCACTGGTCACAGGCTGAGGTCAACTGATACAGGTCTCTGCATCTTCAATACTGAAATGCATCACTTTGGGTGGTCGCTCTTTCAGCCATTGTGCACGTGGCCCCGCTGCTTCCTGACAGTACGGGCGCTGCCACCTTCCCTGCAACTAAAGCCCGAACGCAAAACACAGCTGTGGCCGTCAGCCATTAGCTGGACGCAAATCATTGCGATTTCTGAAGAATCATTGCTAACACTGTTTTTTCAGTCATTTATTTCTCTTTAGTGTTTTGAGATGTGTCTGCGAGACAAGGCACTAAAAAGAGTGTTTTCTTTTCCCTCTCTGTCATTCCATTTTTATTTTCTGTTTGCAGATGTAATTCCCCCTGGGGTACAGCAGGATAGCATGCATAATGTAACTATGTGAGCACAGCTGAACTTTTTCCTACTCTAAAGAAAACATTTGTTATGGACCAGAGCACAGAATAGCTTTACAAAGCACTTCTTTGATTAAATACATAAAATAAACCAGCTGCTGCTGTAAAGAAACATAAAATATTTATCACATTAAATATGGATCCTGCAATCTTATGCTGACTGTTTAACCTCGAATGACTACTAAATCAATGTAACAGATTAGAATTCACATAAGTCAACCTTCTAAAGCCATTATTATTAATCATTACTTTAATTTCTGTAAATCTGTTTGATGGTGGGCATAATACAGACAATTATGTGAGCTGGAATTTTAACTGTATTGTTAATCAATGGATGCTTTCACTGACTGGATGAGGAATGGGGAAAGAAAGCATATTATAAAAAAGAAGAAAAAAAAAAGATTGGAATCTGTCTGCTCCAGAAATGGTAAAGTAGTTTTGTTTCACTGATGTAACAAATTCCATCATATGAAAAATATTATATCAAGGTTACTCATTATTAAAGGTATACCACAAAATGTCATGGTAATAGAGTGTTGTCATGGGATAAATATATCTCACTTTGAAATATTCTCCATAAATGCCTTAGTCACCACAACTTCCATTAACTGCAGAGGGTTGGCAGGAATGTTTTGTTTTTAAAATTAATCATCCACTGTTCTTCCTTCCTGTCAGTAAGCTTAAGCATTGCAATATGAGGGAGAAAGTCCTGGAACTGTTATTTATATTCATCCAAAGCCCAAGATCAGAGGCAGGAAGGGATATTCCCAAACCTGATTTGGGGAATATCACGACTTTGAGGATTTCAGTGGGAGCTCTCATGTAGCTGCAGTACCCAAAAAGTAAATCAGTCTGACTCTAACAGGACTGACCATTAGATATTTGAAGTGGTTAGTATTTGTCCTGCAAAAAGATGAGAGATTATGACAGACAAGACGGCCAGATTTATTGATTCCAAGTATTTTGATTTAGGAAGACTGTCAGCACACAATCAATCAACAGAAGAGTTATAAGATGATTCACCTGACTAAAACCGTGTTTGACTAAAGATTCCTAAAGAAAACAGCTGATGTACAACCTTACTCCGGGATCAGTTTGAAAAGGAGAGCAGAGACGGGGAGGGTCAGCAGTCATTTATTCACTATTAGTTATTGTGTGCTCTTCCAGCCCCTTGGCTTTCTGTCCTCCCTTTTTCACAGAGCCTGTTTCCAGGATTTGTCTGATGCCTCAGCCAGCTCCTTCTCTGGCAAGGCTGATAGAGGATTTGCTGGCTGCTTTTGTAGGATGAGAGGCAGACTCAGACTCTATCCTACATCTGCATCGGCAGGGACTCAAACCTCTCTCCAGCACATGGGGCCCAGGCCTGCAGTAATCTCAGGGGCAGTACATGACTCTGAATCATCTCACAAGCCCACTCAAAGTCAAAAAAAAAAGCAAAGTATGTCTGTGAGTGTTCATAAATGTTAAGGTCTCACAAGGCAGGGGGTTGTGTGCTCAGCAGCTGAGCGCTGGCGTGGAGCTGCGCTGGGAAAGTAGCGCATCAAGGAGTGGCACTGAAGTCATATGAAAGCAAATCAGATTTTCCTACGTTGTTAATTGCTGCCAGTCAGTAAAAATTACTCTTTCTTTTTTTTTAACAGTGTTACTGCCTGTCTGAAAATTTGTGAGAAATCGCTCCTGGATTTTTTATGGGAGCTTCAGCAGTCCCATTTTGGAAGCTGTTCCTTAATGTGATGTCACTGGGTCTGCAGGTGAGTAAAACCCTCAAATAACCTTTCTTTTGAAATGTTCTTGAGGCAGCTGTTTCCACACATGATTCATAACTTCTTCGTCTTAAGAACTGTGGCCATTTGAATAGCTTCAGTGAACAAAAGCACAGCACATATAAGTCCAGAATGAAGCACAAATGCTTTAAAAATACCTGTCCCCAGCATCTCATACAAGTGCTTATTTAGAATTTTTTACAGCATTTTATATGATTAATCCACTGTATAAATGCTCATGAGTCACACCACGTACCACAGCAGCTGTATAGGATAGCTGATTTAATAGAATCTGACCCTAAAGAACCTTTGAGAAAATAACTTGGCCAGACATTCAGATTCCCACTACATGTAAAAGTAGCTGCATAAACTGATTTTCATCTGTTTCCAAAAAAATGAAGAAATTTCTACATCTCACCCAAACTATATCTGCCTCATTAGGGTCCTCATTGCCCTTTGGGGCTACAAATGTATAATATGACAGGAGAATGAGGCCCAGTAACTTTACTAGACTCTCTGATCACGAGCTTAAAATAAGTCATATCTGCAAACACACTTTCAGCTATTATTTGATAATCAAATATTCCAGTCTGGCATTGTTCAAGAATCTTTTGAAGCTTTGCTGTTCAGTTTTGATTATTAATGGCATTTTAAAAACTGCAGCAGGATTGAGAAATTACCACATATTCTCCTGGCTTCTTAATGCAAGCTCTGACAGTAGAGTACGTTCGGCACTCGATGTTACTGTCAGAAAATGTCTGCAAATAAGCTTTAAAATGTAAACTGTGGAGAGGGAAAAATTAGGGCAAAAAAGAGCTAATCATGGGTTGAGAGAACGAAAGAAAACCAGAAGAGAGCTATGGAGACAGACACCGAGGAAGAAAAGAACATGAATCATCTACTGTGAGGTTTAAAGACCAGTATTATGTTAAATAATGAGCATTGAAAGTGTGTGTATGTATTTTCATATATAAAGTATATAAAGTTAGATGTGTGTAGTTTGCTGTTTCTTAGTTTAGAAGTTTACTGTATATGGAAACAAACTATAGCTTCTCGCTGCACACACCTCGAACAGCCCTCTTTACAACACACGTTTGCAGGAGCAAAAAAGCAGCTCAATATCAAGTCAGAGCAAAGCTGAACAATTCAGCTTCAGATTTTTAATTACATGTGGAAATGGGCACATTTGGATCTGGGCTTCGGCCTATGTACAGTCAAACAGAAAAGCTAGTTTTATTGCTACAGACTGAAAGTGACTCTTTCCCCTGTAAACTCCCTCGTGGTAACTTCTTGTACAGCCAAAGCCTTTCTGTCACTTATTGTGTGGTGTGCCACAGCCAGCACTGCTTCACCCAGCTGAATGCTCTTGGAGTCAGCAGAGTTGCTTTACTCAACATTTTGAAGACAGCTGTAGTCAACAGTGTGTAAATGGAAGGAGAGTTCAGCCTGAGAGTGGCAGGAAACTATGGACTGCATTTTTAAAATTGACTTTCTGTGCTCATATCTTTTTACCTGCAGCGTCAGGGACAAGTTTTCCATTTCTGAAAAGAGTCACGAGACAACTCTTCCTTAACATTTTCAATTGGGAGCTACAAGTACCTTTTTAGCCCAATTCTGAAAGCAAAAGGCTTGCACTATCTCATTTTCTGCCTGCCATCTGAAAAAAAAAAAAAAAAAAAAAGCCTCAACCAAATTTGATAGATGGTCAGAAGTCTCAAAACCAATTATGATCACAGATTTGTGAAACCTAATGGCTTGAGAAAAAGCCTAACTTATTGGCTCACTAACAGGAAACAAATATTTGGCTTGGCAGCAGCCTGCTCACCAGTCAGCATATGTGACAGCCAGTCAGTCAGTGCGTGCCTAGCCAAAGCACCACTGTCTCTTGGTGACTTGGCATGTCCCACAGGAAGAAAATAATGCCTTATGAAAATAATAAAAGGACCTTTTAAAGCCTGCAATTTTGGCTGCCAGTTTTATTCCAATAAAGGTTATGCATCAGAATTCAATAGAATTTAACCAGTAGAGGATATTTATTCAAATTTAATAACTACTTAAAAATGTAATTGATATCTTACAGCACAGAACAAAGAATTATACACTGAAATCCAATATATACTCTCAAAAGCTGTCCAAAGCAGAAAATGCCTTTTGTCTTTGCAAAGGTCTGTTGAAGGTGACAATGTTGCTGAACAGGACAGCTTCCCTTAGAGACACTCCTGTACTCTATTGCAGTTCCTCAACAACTGTTTAAGGACTTTGCTTTTGTTTTACCATTCATCTCATTTTCCTGGCACCACCCACTGCAGTTAGGGGGCCAGACTCTCATGGGGCTTCAGACACCTCATTTCCACTGAAGGAAAGGATGGTAGACTCCTAAACACTTAGGTGTATCTGAGGCAAGGTTGCTGCCTCTGCCTGAAAACAGCCCCTTTCAAGGTCATCGGTGCTACTAGCTGCCCTCTGGACTCCAGACGTACCACCTGCACCCTGGAGCCTGCACATCTTGCAGAGATGTGTTTTAACAGGGAGGGGAACACACTCCAGGAGTGTGTGGCACACACTCCAGCTGCAGCAGCTGAATATGGGCCCTAGAGCACGTCCTGTCCTGCGCAAGGAGCCCAAGGGAAGGGAAGCCCAGGCAGCTGGGCAGCCCTGCTCACGCCCATGCCAGTTCGGCTCTGCGCAAGCTCATCCCAAGCCACTTTAAAGAGCAGGGAGGACTTGTCCCTTGATGCTTTGCTTGCAGTCAATTTGCAAAATAATTCCTGCAGGATGATCACACAGAGCAAATGAAAAGCTCAAGGCTGAATCCTCCACTGCTGTGGGTAATCCCTGTTACAAGGAGTAAAGTCTCTTGTTTAAATGCAAAATAGAAAATTGAGGGTTTCAGAGAAAGTGTAAGCCTTGGATAGCATGCTTTGCACGTATCAGAAAAAATAATAATTATTTATTTTTAATTAATGACCTCTGAAAAATCAAAAGATGACTGATAGCAGAGGGATTCATTATTTGGGTGGGATAGAAATTAGCACACTAGAGTCTTCAAAACTGACCATGAAAGTTTAGTTTATGTTTGTTGAGGTTTTTAATAGGTTAAAGTCGATTTAGATATGTACTTAGATTGGGGGATAGTCATGAAAAGAAGAAATAAAGGAGCTGTAGAAAAAGATGTCAATTATTAGAAAGTATTAGGAAGTGAGAAAATTACATCATTCTATGGAAAAAAGAGAAACAAATGCAACATACAGAAATACATAGAAACAAATTCTTCTTATAGAGAGTATTTCACACTTTCCATAATTTTGCCCTAATTAAACAAATGTACCATAATGAATGTTAGTTACAAAGCAAAAGGACAAAGATGAGCTTATAGTAAAATTCAAAGTCCAAAGCTGGTGACTTGTTGAGAGGGAAAGATTATTTTCAGGAGATGAAGGAAAAGGGTGTAAAGTTATGGAAATGTTCATTATTGGGAAAATGAAGTAGAAGATTATTTGGTTTTATAGAAAGGTGGAATCTTGGCTGTTCTAAAATCAGTTCTAAAATGTATATTGAATTCTGTGAGGTCAGGTTTTCTTTTCAGTAAAGTCAGTGTACCGAGTTTAACTCCCTCGCAGGTACGTTGTTATACAGATTAGATCGTTAAAATACAGTATTCTAAAGGAAGGAAGCTCTTGGTCATTTGCCAGCTCTGGCAGGGGCTTTTTTGTGGTGTTTGCCAAGTCACTCATTTTCTGTGCCTCAGCTCTCACTCATCAACTGGCTCGTAGCTGTGAGCCTGGCGAGGTGAGGTGTCTCAGTAGCTCTTACCCCAGGGATTTAGCCTAAAACCGCAAGCGTATCCAGCCTGCAGCAGAGCCTGGAAGCCTCCCAGCCAGAGGCCTTTTCCTAGCGCTCCTCTGGCTCCCCGCTATGGAGAGTTCCTCCTTACAGTCGGGACTACATCAGCAGAGCCAGGCGGCTGCTTGTATTGATGAAAATACATTTTTTTTCTTTTTCTATTTTTGTTCCTCTCTCAAGGTATAGACACAATCAACTATTTCAGGAAAATGTTCGTTTTCTGCATCCCATGTACATCGATTTGGTCAATCTGCTTTGCAATCCTCTGCTGAGCACAATAAATGAACCCATTCAAGGGAAAAACAGAAAAAGGAAAAAAAAAAATAAAAAAAAATAGAGAGTAAGAGAAAAAGCCGCTATTTTCTCAGGTGGTCGGAGGTGTTTTCAACAGCCCAGCTTCCCCGGGGGAGGCCGTGGGGTGAGAGGAGCCGGGCAAGAGCGTGGCAGGAGCCCCGACGGGAAGGTCTGACCGTCTCCGTGGGTCCGGAGGGGACATGGTCTCACCTCGTGGGCCCAAGGAGACGGACCCGCCGCGGGGCGGGCAGTCACTTACTATAGCATCGCCCTGCGGTTCCCCATCGCCTCTGCGAGTGGAGTAGACGCGTGGGCGCTGCTGCGTACGTGTAGCATCCCCGGAGATGTGCCTGCCCTGTCGCATCCCCATGGGTGCCGTCGAGGAATAGGCGGGTTTCGGTGGCGTCCCGAGGCTACCAGTCGTCTGGGGGCACCGGGAAGCTGCAGGGCGGGCTGTGCCGAGGGGTGTGCGGCAAACCCACCCCTCCGTCACAGGATGCCAACCCCAGGGGACCGCGGGTCCAGGGTCCCGTGGGGGAGGAAGTTCCCCCGGCCCAAACGCCAACGTATCGCGGGAGAGGGTGGAATCTGACCCGGCAAAGCCCGGAATGAGGCCGGGCAGCCGGAGCTGAAAAGTGCCCGAGTCGGTCCCAAGCGAAACAACAGATGAAACGTTTCAGGTTATTACGCTCTCCCTTTGAAGCGAACTGTTTCCCGCAGATAACAATGCGTAGGTATATTTGGACAGCTCGGCTCCTCCAAGGAGAATGTGTCTTGCGCTATTTGAGAAAAACTCTAAGAGTAAGTGCAAATATTTGATGCTGAAGAGCTCTTAAGGCTTGACGAGTACCATTTACTTATTTCTACACATCAGTGTGAGCTTAGGATGTTAAATAGATTAAAAGGCTAAGAGAGGTCACTGAAGCAGACTCTCTTTCTCTCATCCTGACTTTTTTTCCTTGCAAAGTTTTTGCACTTTCGGTAGAGTGTCCTTGGCAAACTCCTCTTAAGAGCCATCTAGGATACTGTATAAATTGGTGGCTCTCTGAACCCCCGCCCCTCCCCTGTGCGCCGCCAACTCCGCCCCCCAAAAAATTCCGCTCCATCTCAGGCATTCAGCAAATGTTTGCCGTCGAGGTCAAGATATTAATAAGCACTTCTCGGCCTCCTTTTATAGCCGAGGTGTCCGGGAGCGCGGGGTAGCCGCAGCGCTGCCGCCCGACGGTGAGCGCCGCCGTACCTGGCGGGGCGGGAGGGGGGGGGCGGCGGTGCCCCGGCGGTGACACCGGCAGCCGGGGACAGGGAGGGGGGGAGGGGACACTGGGGCGACCGCGGGAGGAGCCGCTCCGCCGAGGACGGCCACGTCGTTTCAATTTAATCTCATTTAAAAAGACATAACTAATAAATTTGTATGGACGGGGCTGCCGGAGACGTAAAGCAGAGTCGATAGTGGTTCAATCCCATTGAACCCTATTGAAAACCATGACAACAAGGAACAAGCTCCGATTTATCCCGGAGAGTTAAAGCACATTGTGGGAAGGCGTCAATCACCTATTATTCCAGATCTGAACAAATGCAAAATCTTGACTGGAACAAATGCTTCCAACAGGTCCGGGACATAGGGCTACATTTCCCTTTTGTTCACGGCCTAGCAGTTGGCATGTATTTGTGCTCCCCTCGCTCCGACCACCCAGGACGGCTGGGAGGCTGTGCCTGGAGCGGGGAAGATAACTCCTGTCACCAGGCACGCTTGATAGGTGGCTGCGGTAATCACGGCCTGGGAATGGTTTATATGGAGCCTGTCCAGTCCCGAAGAAATATGCGGGAAGTTGGCCAAATGAAGCCTTGTGCCCCCTTCATCTCGCCCACAAATCTCGCCGATATAAATCTCGCCTCCCCCTCGTCGTTATTGCTCTGTTGACATGTTCCCCGTGAAGTGCAACTGCTTCCAGAAGCGACACCCGGAGCAGGGAGGGGGGGCGGCGGGGAGCGGGGCTGGGGGCGAGAGCGGGACTGGAGAAATACAATCTATACACAATAGGTTATAGATGTCTGTTTGGACAGGGAAATTTGCACCCACAAAGCGGCTAGAAGAGCATCTCGGTGGGTATCTGGGGTTTCTATTACCAGGCTGCGCTGCGTCATCGCAGAGTTCCACGCCGTTTGCCCGAAGGGGCTGTGCTGGGGGGACTTTGGGCGGCAGTCAAAGGCGAGCGGATCCGCTGGGGAGAGGCCAGAGTCTCCTGCCTGCCTTCCAGACTCCCCTCCGCCCAGCCGCACTCGCCTCCCCCTGCTTTTCTAGACGGGTGCCGAAGCGATGGGAGGACCGTGTCCCCTCTGCGCCCCCCACGGCTTCACCCACGCTACGCGACCCGCCTGAAACGCGTGAAATCGCGCCCATCGGTCGCTTCTGTCCCCGCCCCGCGGCTGGGAACCCAACCCTGCCTCCGTGGTTTTGCATTGGAACGGCTCATCAGCCTTCTGGTCTCTATGTTATATCTGCCGATGTGCGCACTCCTCCCGGGGGGACCGGGGCTCCCCGCTTGCTCGCCGCGGCTGTCGGCAGATGAAGCGGCGCTCGGCGGGGACGGGAAAGGAGAGGATAAATAAACTCGCCGTGTTTATCTTCCCCTTCTCTCTCCCAGCTGGAACCGTTTCAGTCACTCGCACATAGCGCTCGAGGGGATATTCCTTCGGTTGGTATAACGCAAAATGGTGCTAAAAAAGATCTCCCCTACCCCTCCTCCCGACTCTTGCTTATGGACCGAGTGTGTGTCCCCCGCGCCAAGCTCATGCCGTCACCCTTCCCCAGAGAAAGGTGCACCTTCCATCTACTATGGCCAGGAAATGCCAAAAAAAGCCCAGCCCCGGAGATCCCCTCCACGCACACACCCGCAGCCTGCCCCGCCGGGAGCCCAGCCAAGGTGTGAAACATCCCCCCCCCCCGCCAGTGACAGGCGGGAGAACTGGAGGGAGCACGGCAATCAGCCCGGGGAAATAGAAAAAATAACGACTTAAATTCCTTCCAGGTTTAAAGAGAGAGGGGAGGGGGGGCGGAATAAAGCGGGAGAAGCAGGGAGGGGGTTTCGGCAGGCTCTGCGGATGTCCTGGGAGGATTCACTTTGTCTGCGGATAGAAGGGACGCTGGTGGCTTGGTCGCGGACGGAGGGGGGTGGTTGTTGGTCATCCACATGCCACCCAAGATGTTATTCACTGCTAACAATTACCATTATCTGTCCCCACTTTTGGCTAATCAGACAGAATATGTAATGATGAAGCCTGTTTCCTGCTGTCTTTGGGAGGTAACGGGTTATTCTCTCATGGGGGTGGCGGGAGGGGGGGTTACACCTACTCCCATTAGGGCTTTAGCACTTGACTAATTCAGGTACTTAGCATCCTATAGACAGGGACGGTTTGAAAGCAGGCAGTGTTTGCAGCGGGGAGGACTGTTTATATAAACAGGACACCTCTGTAAACGACACTAATATTTGGGGTTAGGTGGCGATGGAAGGGAAGGTCCTCTTGAGCTGGGAGATCACCCAGTAACTGGGCGCCGTCCTTTCCTCGCAGCTTTTGAGGGGGTTCGGGGATTTGGGACGATATTTTTTTTCGGGGGGGGTGGAGTGTATACAACCTACCATGGCCACATCTGGCAGGATCAGTTTTACAGTGAGGAGCATTTTGGATTTACCAGAACAGGATGCTAATAGCATCAAGCAAGCCTCTGACCATCATCACTCCGCGGAGAACTATACCGGCTCGCCGTACAGAGGGTGGATAGAAACAGACAGAAATCACTATCCCTGTGAGTATGAACTGGACAGGAATTCGCCATCTCCGCAGAGCTCTCTCTTATTTGTTTTCCCCCTTCCTTTGGGAAGGATGCGAAGAAGTGAATCGCCAGCGTGTGTAGCCTACAGGATCGGGGGGAGCCAGGCTGGGAATTTGATAGGATATTACTGAATTGCAACAGTGAAACAGCACGGACATCCCGGCCACGAGCTTAAGAGAGAAAAGATTTAATATTTTCCCTGTAGGTGGGTTTACGTTCCCAGCTATGGCAGAAAGCAAAACCTCGGGCTGCGGCCGCCCGTCTCTCGACGCTTATCGTTTAAGCTCTCTTCCTGGATTTTTTATTTATTTATTTTTCCCCGTTTCCCTGTTGCAGGAAATCCTGCCTTTTTGTGCCGGAGGGGTCTCAGGCCGCCCCACGCACCGCGGAGGAGAGCTAAGCACACCCCCGGGCCTCCCCTCCCGGCGCTACCGCCGAGCGCCCCACTGCCGCCGCCTGCATCCGCGCACTCATCGCGGCGAGCTGGCTCCGGCTCCGGCTCGCCAGCCCAGCTGTGCAGCACTTCGGTCTCACTTCACACACCCAAATTGTGCCGCAGATATACGGCGTTTATGTACACCCGTGTGTGTGCGGGGGGACACCGTCCTTTGGATGGATGTGGGAACCCCATGGGGATAAATTAAATATTACGGTAATCGAGCGGCTGGAGAAAAGCAGTCATGGAGGGACCAGGCAGTCCCATATTACGTGTTAGCACCGAGCGAGCTCCAAGCCTACCAGTCCACAACTCGCCAGGCTGTGCGGGGCGAGGCGGCCGTGCCCGAGCAGGGACTGACGGCGGGGCAGAGCCGCTCCCCCGCGGGGGGAATGACCGCTCCGTCCCGTGGGTTAGGTTTAATGTATTCGGGGGGTTAGCTCGCATCTCTTGTTGACTCTTGGGATTAATCCGACCCGGTAAACAGCCGGGGCTCTCCCTGCGGGAGGGCTTTTGGGCTCCGGACGGTCCGCCACCTGCCCCGGTGCCCGCCCCGACCCTGGTGCCCCCTCTCTCTAACCCCCCTCGCTGTCCCCAGCTTCCGACGAGAGCGGCCCGGAGCTGAGCTTGCCCGACTCCACCCAAAGGCCGCTCCCTGCCCGCGGCTCGGAGGCCGAGGAGAAGAAGAAGAAGCGGCGAGTGCTCTTCTCCAAGGCGCAGACGCTGGAACTGGAGCGGCGGTTCCGGCAGCAGCGGTACCTGTCGGCGCCGGAGCGGGAGCAGCTGGCCCGGCTGCTCAGCCTCACCCCGACCCAGGTGAAGATCTGGTTCCAAAACCACCGCTACAAGATGAAGCGGGCTCGGAGCGAAGCCGCCGTCAGCCCCCCGCCGCGCCCGCCCGCCCTGCTGCGGCGGGTGGCGGTGCCGGTGCTGGTGCGGGACGGGGAGCCCTGCCGCGGCTGCTCCTCCAGCCCCCCGCCGCCCGCCGCCCGCCCCAAGCTGGGCTGCGCCCTGCCCGGCTGCAGCGCCCAGGCTGCCCTTGCCCTGCCGGGGTACCGAGCCTGCCCGCCTGCCCCCGCCCTCCACGTCTGCCCCGCTTACCAGCACTTGCCGCACCCCGCCCTCGTCTCCTGGGGATGGTGACAGCGGCGCCTCGCCCTCCGGGGCCGGACTCATCCCAGGGCGGCGGGGATGCCCGCCCCGGTCCCGGGCTCCCAGCGCGTAGAGTGCGCCGGGGCGCACCGGGGCTGCCGGGCTGGGGCGGCCGGGCGGCGGAGCGCGGCTTGGGGCGGCGGGGCCAGGACTAACTCGGCTGGGCCGCCCTCCACTCCGCCCGTCTCACCCAGGGCCGCGGATGCCGAGTGCGGATCCAATTTTGTAAAACCTCCGCTCCTTCTGCTCCTTTTCGAGAGATTTCGTGTTAAAAAATATGATCATCCTAGCGACCTAGTTTATTTTTAAATAGCTGATTTTCCCAGTGACTAATAAAATGATTTTTGGCAAATAAATTTTTTCCCGGAGAGGAAGTGTATTTTTGACGATTAGGGCTTTTTCGTAGGATTACCCCCCGTGCCCTGGGAGCGTCAGTACTTGTCTTGATGGGGCCAGCGGGATTTCACTTCCACGTTCGTTTATTTTACCCACGTGCGAACGGCGAACAAAGTTCCCTGCGAGCACCTCACTGCAAACCGGGTGATGCTCCCTACGGGAAGCGAGAGCGCTGAGCCTCTCATCTCCGGACGCTTCCCGACTTTTCGTTATGGGGTGCGATGCCGGGTGCCGGCCGAGGCCCCGGGGCACCGGCACCGCCGCGGGCTGAGACTGTCTTCTTTAGAGGCGCTAAGGCAGGATCCAGCATGAAGCCAATCTTCCCGCTGGTCTGTGTCTGTCCCATAGATCGACTGGGGAAGGGCAGACAAGAGAAAACAGCGATGGCTTTTGACGCCCAGAGAACTGGATTTTGAAACGCTTTGATGAACTATTGACTTTATTAATTTGGAGGAGGGGGGGGGGAATATTAATTTTTGGGGAAAAAAACCTCCACATATAATTGTCCTGGAAATCGCCAATGGGGGCAAAATTCTCAAAAAAACCCTCAAATACCGGTTTCTGAAATATAGACTAGACCGACCGTCTCCATCCCTCCGATGGGAGCGCGGAGCAGGAACGCGGAGGAAATATCTGGGGACTACCTGGGGCTAATATCAGCCCCCCACGGGAACGGGTGCAGACAACCTGCCCGCAGAGGAGAGGCTGTCGAGGGAAAGGGACCCGTGGAAGCCGTTTGGATTGTTGGGGTTATTTTATTCCCTGGAAGGGGGTTACTTCGTACCAGATGTGCCCCTGGAATGTGCCGTGCTGCCTACACATCCTGGGGAGCCCCCGGGGAGCGGGAGTGTTCCACAGGAGTGTTTAGCGCTGTGGGTGCATCGTCCCGCTCCCGTCCCACCCCTGCCTTCCCCTTCGCTGTGGCAGTTCGGTGTCACCTCTGCCCTCCCTGCGGGAGGATGCGACCCATCTGCAAGGCTGGGCAGGTCGGGGAGGATGGAGCGAGGCCGGTCCCCCACCTGCTTCCCCTTCCCTGCTCGGGCAGGGGGCCACTGGCCACGGGGGGAGATGCAGAGGATGTGAGACGCTTCTGGGATGTGAGGGAAGGACCTAGGGAAATACAGCCTCTGTGTCACCTGGGTTTTTTGCTGTCTTTGCCCCCCCCCCCCCCTTCATTTTTCCTCCTGCCATCCGAAACCCTTTTGTCTTTTTTTCCTCCTTTTTTTTTTTTTTTTTTTTCCCCTTCCCGTCTCAGCTGCTGGCCACCTTGTCTCCCATATGGATAGGGTTATCTTAGAAGAATCTCCCAGAGAATCGCTCCTTAAACCTCCTTTTGTCTTGGAGATTGAAAAGGGCATTGTTGTGCATGAAAAGGACCTAGACAAAATCCGCACTGTTTCAATTCAGGACTGTTTAATCAGTCCCTAGTGACAATTTTATGGGTTTTAGGCGGTACAATAGTATCTTTTAAAACCTTGTGGCCTTCATGAAAACAAAGGGCTTGAATTTTATGGGCTTACAACTCCAATTAGAACAGTGCCAATGTGTAGGGGAGATTATCAAATTTGTATCATAAAACCCCTTTATAATAAATGATTACTGGAAACTGGGGAGGGGCGAACGGAGAAGGGACCCAGACTTCCAGCAATGGACTTTGTCACATGTACTTTTAAAAGTGCACATGCTGCTCTCCATTTTAACTAACTCCTTGAAATCCAGCTATGCAGTAGGATCAGCCCAGGAAGTAGTGTGACATCGTCATTAGAAACGGAAACAAAGACAGCAGAAGACCCCTCCTCCTCAGCCCGAACCTACCCTCCGCCAGCCTACAGGGGTTTGGTAGCATCCTACCCGGGAGGCTCCCTCCCCGACTCCTTGGGTATCTGGGCTGCTCATGGGTCCTGGAGCCCACGCATGGCCACAGGAAGGATCTGTAAAATAAGATGCCTTCATTATATTACTGCTTTTATCAGTTAGTGTTCGTACAGGCAATGGCAGAGGGTGCTAGGGTGTCCCTTCCTTGCCCAGTCCCAGCCCACAGTGATTTCCTCTTATCACCAGCTGCAACGTCCCCTGATGCAGGTTTCCTGATGCAAAATGTGCGGCTTGTGAACGTTGACTTTTACCAAGTGCAGGGAATAGGAAAGGTGTGATTCCTGGGTGCTGGCAAAGGCTGAAGTGGTGCCCTTGCAGACTGAGGGGAAGTCACTGCACCAGGAGCACAGGGAGAGCAACAGAGTCAGGTTCAAGTGCTAAGAAAAGCAGCCTCCTTGATTTGATACATCCAAGTAGAAAGAAGAATGTATTAAATAATGAGTCAATTCAATAGACTATGGAGATTATGGTAAAAAGAAAAAGTCTTGTGAAGAAGAGAAGGTGGGACTGAAAATATTATTTCTCCTGATAGAAATGAATGAATCCATCTAAACTTTAAGTGTATTTAGCAAGGAAAATTGATTTGTTAACCTTACCAATGGTTAAGCCGTATCTAGGAGATACATCTTAACAAATGTCATTCATAACTTTGAGGCAAGGGAAACTTATTGCCTTTCAGTGTATTTTCTGTTACTTTGGCTTGGTTTTTAATAAGGCATGAAATCATCCCAGTTGTTGGTTTGAGGGGGTTTTTCTTGTCTTCAAAGGGATGAATGCACACACAATCTCTGCCTTTTCTCCCTTTCTTTTGCCCCACCAGGTCTCACTGTTACTTTCACCCTGCAAATAGGCCTGTGATTTCACTGAAACTGATGAATAAACATGCCATGATCAAGACCTAAATGCCATCTTCAGCTAATGAAAAGCATTGTCAACATTTTCAAACATCTTCCCGGGTGCTTTATTCTTAGTCAGTAAATAAACTATTGACTTTGCAAAGGCCCAGCTCTGTTTCAGTGGGAGCCCCTGGGGAGCATGTTTGTTAAGTCAGAACTAAGGCATTAAAACAAATCACTAGACTGCCTCCAAAAAATGGACAATAGTTCTGAAAGGGCATATGATTAAGCTTCTTTGCCATAATTTATGAATGAGTTGAGTGTGCACCTGCCAATGCACGTCCACCATTAGTCTTCAGATGTATACACTATACGTTTTAAAAATTGTGACAGATGAAAAACATCACCTCCTAAGCAGAACTCTGCCATGCACCAAAACAAATTCTCCTATCACTGTTTTAGGAAAGGCTCTTGGCAGCCTTGCAGTATGTACCTCTGAGTTAATAACTCATCTGTAGTGTGCTGTTAACTAAGTAGAGGTCAGATCTGTGGAAACTCTTTGGACTTTCAAGCCCCTCTGACCTTGTAGCACTTGATAGGCATAAGCCTTTCACCCTGCATTAGAGCTCAGCTGATGCTGGAGGGGACAGTGACTTCAGTCTGCTTTCAGAAACCCATGGTGCCCAGCACTTTCTGTGGAGGAACACAAGCCAGGCTCTCCCTATACTCAGTGCCCTTCATGAGCCACCATTCACTGATGAAGGTAGTGACTTACTGGATTCAAATGCCTGATAACTGCTGCTTCTTGAGAAGATGGAAACAGCTAGGACACAAGGAATAGCAGTTTCTGAGCCTCACTAGTGGCACTCAGCCCTTTCTTCAAAAGCCTAGATAGTGCATTTTCCTTTTCCTCAGCTGCTGCTTCCAAACCTTGAGCACTGGTCCAGCCCCATACCTATTAGCCATCAGGTAGTGCACTCTTTCCAGAATTCCTACCATGACCAAAGAATTGCAAAGCAAAGACTCCACTCCATCTACCTGACAAACAAAATCAGAGTCAAGTGCTGCCAGAATCAGCAATGACAGAAGGATCACAGGCACCTCACGTAACTTTCAGGAGACTTCCAGCTCATCTTAGTTAAAAGGGAACTTCCTGCGGGAAAGGAGGCAGTGGATGCAGAGTTGCTCATGTCAGAGAAGTTGCTCCTCAAGCATAAAGTTCTGCTCAAATACCATGCGGGAGCAGAGTAGCTCAGATCAGCAGTAACTAACATTATGAACACAATTACAAAAAAACACTTATACAAGACTTAACAGGCATAAGAGATCTCTGCCTGCCACTAAGCACAGGTTACTGAGATATGAGATCAGGATTACTTTTCATCATATTTAGGCTTACAATTGCATTCTAAATAGTGAAGGCAATCAGCTCTCTAGACTGAGGATGTTGGCAGTTGTGCCAGTTTTCTTCCTGTTTTCTCCATTCTAAGTGTGTTGGAAATGTACCCTCTGAAGACAGGTCTCCCAAGCAAAAATCAGGACACCTCTTTCCAGAGCAGTGCTATACCTTTCTTTATATTCAGGATCAATTTGGAGAGCGAGTCCATTTCAGACATTCTGAACAAAAGGACACCAAATCATTTAGAGATGATGTCATGCTAGTCACTTCTTCATAAGTCTTTGCTCTATCCAATGCTTAAACTTGGGAGTTAGACATCCTCTTCTGAATCTGACAGAATTTGGCTCTGGATGAGGAATACTTTAAAACATAAAAGGAATAGGGAGAAGGAGGAAAAAGATGTAGTCAAGGCAATAGCAACAATGAAAAGAGTAAAACTCCTACTCACCAGTTCTGGAACACAGAGGGTGCATTTCCATGGGACTGTCCATGCTGCTTTTGAGCAGTCAGCCAAATTCCTCAGGGGCATCTGACATGCAGGACAGTCCTGCTCACAAGTTCATAGTATCCCCAAGGACAAAAATGGTTTCTTGACATTCCCAGCAGCCATGGTATTTTGTTTTGCAATATTTGTTGGCATCAGGCAAGCATCAGAAAGCATCAAACTTTTTAAGCTGGGAATGCAGTTTTCCTCTAAATGCTTTATTTTCCTGCTGTGGGTGGTTGGGAAATTTGGTGCTAAGTTAATGACTTTATGGTATTCAACACTAATCACTATTTTACTAAATCATAAATATAGCCACTTAAAAATACATAGAAAATATCGACCTGGAGAGAAAAAGAATCCTTATTTTTATAAAATAGATTTATGTAATTGCATATTAATTATATAGTCAGATTTCAGTATATTGGTGCTGTGTTGGGCTGTTTGCATGCTTTATCCCATACGCGTTACATGTATGTAAGTAATTCATGTCTTTCTTTAGCTGTGATAAAAGGGTAGCTGAGAAGAAAATATACCACTGATAGTTCTCCATATCTGAATACTGTGGAAAATGACCGAAGATCACTGCCATCTGATGTATCTCTGCTCAGATACGTCACTGTTTGTGTTCACTGCTGTTTTCATGAAACCTTTTACTTCTTTTTTCTACTACTGTTGTATTTCTATAGCCATTCTTCAAGGTTTATATCCTGTCTTGGACATCTTCTACACCTATCCCATATGCTCATGACTTTCCAACATCGCCAGACAAAGTAAACTTCCCTGAAAAGGCTGCAGCCCAGTATGGAAAGGTGCCCAGCATAGTGCAGTGCTTCTCTGGGAGCTGTTGATTTGCATCTTTCTGTTATTCTTGTGCATTCACATAGAGCTCCTAATTGGACACATCTGCTCTCTGCAAAATACAGTATCATTCGTGATGATTGCTTTGTCATTACACTTCAGAAAATGCATCTGCTGCTGCTAGCTGGGCACTGCCTTGGGGCTCCTCCTGATCTCTTTGCTTTCCCAGTTGCTTTCAGAGAGCACCATGTTATCATACATCCTTCTGCGCTATTTGCACATGCAGTTATAAGATAGACGTGATTGCTTTTACTCAGCTCTTCCCTTTCCTTCCCCTACAGTGGCCTCAGGACGCCGCACTAATGCTTCTGTTTGCATCTTCAATGTTGAAGTTCTGCCTTCATCACCACAAGTATTTCCTCCGTGTCTCATTTATCTGTCCTCTGCTGAAGGTTAAGATTGTATTAATATTCTTCCCTTACTCTTCTTTTTAACCCAGTAATTTAGAACTCTCTTTTCTTCACTTATGTCTAATATAACAGTCTCGAGGAACTAATTTTACCGCTGAGTTATCCAACCAATTTACAATATCATTGTGTATGTTTGTGATTACTTTAGTTTGTCTATTCAAACTTGGCTATTGAAAATTAACTTTATCTATGCTCCAAAGTAACCAACAGTTTGTTATTGTTTTCTGTGTTGAGTACTTTGATTTTAAATGTTCCTTTGGCAACAGAGAATTGAATTTTGGGTGCACTGAAATTCCAAGCCGCTACAGGTGTTCTGGTGTCTACATTTTAAGAAAGATGTTGACATACTCAAGAGACATCGTGCAAGAGCCACAGCAAAGGTGAAGGCTTGGCAATCATCCTGTGGAGTGAATGTTGGGATGGATGTACTGTCTATTCTAGTTTATCAAAGAGACCAAAGAAGCAACTTAAGCTGCACTGACACGGTAAATATAAATTTGGTCATAAAAGGCTCTTCAGTTGAGCTGGCAAAGTTTAATGAGGTCCAACAGTTAGATATATCAGAGTAAGAAATCTGGCCTAACTCCTAATCAGTGAGAATAAGGAGCCATTTTTACCACAACTTGGTGGCAAACTCCCCAACTCTGAATTTTTAATGGGGTATTTAAACAAAAATGTTCTAGTTTAATCATGGATGTTGGCCTCACATCGAGAATTAATTCCAGGGATCCCCATGGCTCATATTGTGTTCGACATGACAATGCTTGATCCAAACAAGTCCGTTTGGCCTTAAAATCTGCACATCTAAATTTGCTGCCCTGGGGGATTTCAGATGCCAGAATGGTTTCTGTCATCAGTTCATGGAAATTATCACGACTCTTGGGCTACTTTGATTTCAGCTGATCATGAAAGAGCCAAAACAATCAGTATCACAAGTATGGTTTTAAACTGCACTACATATAGTTGGAAAGCTCTTCAATGCTATAATTGCATGCACCAGCTCACAGGTAAATGTGAGAGTTGCTGAATTTGGGGTAGATGCAGCTGCGAGGGTAGCAGTGGGGCTGAACAGTGGCATAGGCTCTTTGTTGCATGGCATAGCCCCACAGCCCACACTGTTAATGGCAGGTACCAGCTTTCCTGGGCTCCCCGATAAATCTGTGCTCAGCCGCACATGACACTCTATGTCTCTAGTTCTCGCAGCACCCACCTCCCAGTTTGCAGACATCCTAGGGCAGCGGTGCTAACAAAAAGCTTGATCTCTACCTCTGTCCCCAGTACATTTTCCCCTCTGCTATGCCAGCATGAAGATCACCCAGGCTGTCTTAGGTCTCCTTTTGGTCACTGTCCTTTCTCCCTCCAGCACTGACTTCACAGAAAATGGGGGACTGCTAAGGACATCTTCACACTAGGTTCCCAAGGGCACCTTGTAACAGCTGGGAAAAAGAGCTGAAAAATCAGGAGGCTGAGGAAATGTATATGTGACTGTTGTTTTTTCTTCCCCCTTCTCTTGCTCTCTCTCTCCACCATCAGGCTATGCCTACTATAGAATCAGGCCAGTAGCTGCTCCTAACAGCCTCACTTTGCATTTTTCGCTATTGCCACTGTACCAGCCAATCATGTAAAAAATGATATATTGACTTGGCAGGTGCTTCTGTTTTGAACATGATTAAATAACTTTTTATTGTCATCTTCAAAGCATTTTTATGGTCCTTTACTGAGTGAAAGGGGCTCTGATTTTGTGAGCATCTGCCAGAATATGTTTGATCCTGTCATCATTTCTTCAGAAAATCACGCGCCTGTAGCTGGAGTGCAAGATATGGTAAGTGCATGAATTGTCCATTGCACTCTGCACTTACAACACTGCCTTCATTGTCAATGATAACAGCAGGGGAGAGATCTTGGGAGTTAAGCTACCTGCTGTTTTCTCCTTGATGTTTGAGCTCTTGGATGCTGTATAAATCTCCGAGATGCAAAGAACAGCTTCTCTGTTGATGCCCTATTTTATTGGTTATTTAAACATGGTATGCTGTTTGTAATTAGAGCTGACTGGAAAGGAGGATTTCCATTTCACAGGAGGTGCAGGGTGTTTTGCTGTGCATCAGCATGGCAATATTACAGCACTGATGGAAACCTGGGCCATGCTTTGCTGCTGCCCACGGAGCTGCTCTGCAGACCTCCACTGCGCACCCAGTTTTAAGTTCCCATTGTGTCACCACATATTGAGAAGAATTCACATGTACCCCTCAAACATCTCAATTCCATTGAATCAACACTTCCCAGAGGAAAATCAGTTAGAGCACTCCCCGTCAGCATTATCTATCTATGCAACAGCCTTCATTGACCTTCATCTGGGCTTACAGTCCCTGTGCACATCAAAATAGAAGTACTTCTTGCTAGCTGAGTTAGGCTAGTAATATTGTGTGGATGAAGCAAAGAGAGTTACAAGTAGCACATCTTTGTTTAAATTTAGCAGTAACCAGCTGGCCACATTCTGTAGGAAGCAGGAAGGGAGGATTCATAGGGAGGGAGTGATCTGACAGAAAATCAAGCAGAGGCTATAAAAACATTTATCTAAAATGGCAGCATAATGAAAAAGGGATGCCAAGCAAAGAGTTTACTGATCATCTGTGTGTCACTCTTATAACATATGCCAGCCAGCTCAGCCCTCCATTTGGAGGGGGCATGCAGGTGTTGGGAAAGATCGCTTCCCAGACATGGTGTTTTCTGCAGGATTCTTTTCCACATGGAAAGCTTATTTGCACTTCATTACTGCCCTCTGAGACAGGCTGTTAAAGTGCCAGGTGAAAAAGGCAGAAAGTTGAAGAGTATGAGAGTGTCAGTATTCCTGAGAACAACCAAAATGAGACTTACACCAGAACCTTGGCCCTCAGAGGAAACTTATGGACTAACTGGTTGCATCTTTCCCTTATTTTCATACCACTGTGTCCCTCAGGACTGCTGTTGCTCAACCATTGCTCCACCATCTGTGTTTCCTTCAGTGCTGGCTCTGCCACAACTGCCCTCCTCACTGTTGACAGCTATTACCTTTCCTGTCACAAAATTTTCAATAAAGAAATGAAGTTCATATAAAATCAGTTCTCATGGAATGATTTGAAAGACAGATTTAAAAAGCAAAAGAGGCAGTTAACAATAATGGCTTTTGATATTGCAACAAAACAGCTCCTCACATCATAAAGGCAAAACTGTTTGCTTTCAGGACTTCTTTCTTTTGCTTGGGATGTCAAAGGAAGGAGACTATAGGAGACAGCTAACACTCCCATGAATATCTCCAAGGATATCCAATGATAACTCCAAGGAAGGAGTGTTTCTGGCTATATTAATGTGTTCATGCTTATGAGTCTATGCCACATTTTCAAGACCATACCACACGAGTATCAAAAATCAGCAAGTCAGATCTCAAAGATCATGAGGCCAGTGTAAAGAATAATGAGATTTAAAAAGAGAGGGTTTTTTGCTTCTCAGTTTCTTTTTGAAGAACAACTTTTTTACATTTTAAATGTTTTTAGATCTATTTTCTCTTATTTTTCAAAAGAGCTTGTTGGGCTCAATGAGAACTAAAACAGCATGTGTTTGTGTATGTTATCACTTCATCATTTCACTTCAAGAACTGGGCCACTGAAACAATTACAATGGCAGCCCTGTGAAAATCAGGAGAATTGATGAATTCTGCATTTTCAAGGCAGGCCCATGCAGCTGTACAATAATTTGTCCCTCATGAACTTAGCTGTGGAGGAAAGGTCCCTTCAGCCCTAGTCCTACCTTTAAAAACATCATGAGCCAGCTCTTGAGACAGTTTTTGTCACCGTAGCTCTACAAACATCTGTGTCCAGCTGACAGTCTGACCTAATTAATTTAATTACTTGGCATTGATACATATATATTGTGTGTTGTCTCACCTTCCTGTTCACACAGCTCTAGTCCATAGTCTTTGATTAAACCACTATCTTTACTTCTTATAACAACCACTTGACAATGTTAAATTAGAAACAGAGCTTTTGAAACAGGGACTTCTTATCCATGTATTTTCCTTCCATACCCAATTTAAGGATATTGATCCTCTGGGTTGTTTGGAATAGCCTCCATGAAGTCGCAGGCAACCATGCTATAAATGTGGAAAGATCCACATATCTTCCATTATGCACCTCTCTCAGGCCAAAAGTCACAGTGTTCCCCATACCTTGCAACACCTGGTGCCCTATGACACTTGTACATTATAACAAGTATTAAACTTCTTACCTTAACAGCTGATGCCCTTCTGAAAAAGAAGAGGAGATCAAGGGGAGAGAGAAAGAAAATGAAAGAGATGAAGAAGAGAACTCGCACATGGAAAGGGACAAAGCAAGAATGCATTGTCATGAGTAGTAGCTATATACAGCTCTTGGGAGATCTGGAGTCTCAGATGTGACCACTGCAGGGACAGGTCATGTGCAGGTGAACTGGATGAAGTAACACAAGAAATGCATCCACTGAACTGCCTAATTTTGAGTGTGCTGTACCTGTAAGGCAGTGCCATGGTACTAGCATCCTTCACACATATCCCCTCAACTGAATCCTCTGCTGTGCTGCAGAGACGGGCAGTCTGCACAGCACAGCCACAGACCACCCACTGGGGATGGATCATGAAAGCTGAAGGTGATGGAGAGATTCACTCTGGCCTCCCAGGTTACAGTGCCTCTCGTGCTCGCCAGCTCACAGGACTATCCCAAACAGTTTTCCTTGTATTTTTCTGGTCAGCTTTCTGGGTGCTTTGGCTATTTGATCTGAGTTTGTGAAGCCAGAGAGGCATAAACAGGGCAGGCTGTGTGGAGGAAGAATCTGACTCAGAATATTCTCTGGGACTTCTTTCTTAACTGTTAAATATTGTACAGAGTAAAAGTGTGGGGGTTTTTCCGCCTTGCTAATCAGGAAAGAGGTAGATCTTAGCAATGAGACAATTATGAAAATCAGGAAGCAATTTAATTGTCTGAAAACAGCTTAATTAGAAAGAATATAATTTTCTTAAACGATAGTAATCATTTTCCTGGGGATTAAAGTGTAGCAGATCTTAACTTAAAGGAAAATACCTTTTGCTATCAGAAACAAAATGATTGAAAGAATAACAGAAATAGATAATTCCATCTTCCCCCAGATTCTCTTAAACGTTATTCATATGGGAACCTTTTCCTTTTTTTGTTTACTATATAGATAGACCATCAGTATTTATCTATAACAACACAACACGTAAGCTCCCCAGTAGGAGGAGGGTTCCACATTGTGGTAGGAGCTGTCTAAATATATGGCAATATGCTGTCAGAGCTTCCCTCACAGGCCAAAAAAAGGGGAAAATGTAGTACAGTAAGCAAGTTAAATGCATTGAGCCATGCTTGACTGCTTACAAATACCTGAAAGTATTGGATTTATTTGAACAACAAACATTAGTTTTCAGGGGCAGAGCAGTGGAAGAGTATAGAAGACACCCGCCCAGGGGTGTGCCATGTATTGTAGATAGATTAGTCAAGGGCTAAGTGTTGCTGGACACCTCACACTTCTGAAAACTAGCCCTTGACACCATTAGGAGTGTGCTTGGACACCTAAGTATACAGTCTAAAAACTCCTACATTGACCTGTAGTTTTATAGTGATAGCTAAGGCCTGTCTCATTCAGGGAAACGCTTAAGCACCTGCTTAACTTTAAAGTTCATGGTCTGCCTCATGCTTATTTAGAGGCTGTTTCCTAGGGGACATAAATAATAAGCATTACATATGCAAATATATTTAAATGCACTTTTATTTGCAAAGTCAAACCTTCAAAAGCCAGGACATTCCAGAAATGAGGTAGCCTCTAGGGCTTATTTACTTTGACATAGTCTTTATTCAACAGATCACGCTGAATTTCTCCTGTGAGATCTCTGCCTCATCCAGCGCACAGCACGGCTGGAGTTCCTTTGAAAGGCAATTACTCAATGTTTTGTATTTTCCTTGCTCTTCACATTATTTTTTCCAAGTTAAAGCATGCACAGCTGACAGAAAACCTCTTCTATGTCTTGTCAATAATATGATGGCAAGATGGCTCAGCTAATCTATCAGCTTGTTGCTGCTGGAAGGGCCATTCTATTCCCTTCTCTCTTCACATCCCTGGCACCCCAAGTGTAGGGCAGAATGAAAGATGGGCCCTTAAAAAATGCATTTGAATGCTACCACAGGCAAGTTGTACATCAAGGACTGAAAAATACTGGTCCTACAGAAGGAATAGGGAAAAGATAGCTGTGAAGCCCTGAGTCTGAAAGAGATCTAGTGAACCAGAAGTTCACTGGAAGCTGACAGGACAACTATGGAGTAAAAAAGGCTAGTGTAATCCTTGGGTTTTGAAGAATGAGTTGGGAAGCCAGAGAAAGAAGGAGATTTCTCTCCACCTCTATCTTGGGTGAGATCAGTGCCAGGTCACTATGCCTACTGGCTGTATCCATATTTTCAAAACACATTGCGGGAGAGCATGCAAACAAAAGCCACAAACTAATTGAAGAAAGATTTAAATAAAAGAATAAAATACTTTTAAAAACCATTTCTACCAGGCTTAGCAGAAACAAGATTGAAAGATCATGTCATTATAGCGTAAAGATCTCTTCCCAGAGACACATGGTATTATTATGCTGATTACTATGTGACGAGACATGTGGGATTTTATTGCTGAAGCCTCTGCAGAAAGAGGGCTGATCCACAGCATCAGTTGTGCTCTAGTCTTCCTAAAGGCAAAAACCTCTGCAATCTAATCTAGGGCAGAAAGATAAAACAAAAATGGATGCTGAAAGCCAAACAAATCCAAACTTGGAGCAGGGCACACCACTGAAAGCATGAGGATAGTTAGCCAAGGTAAGGACTCTTAACGAAGACTGGAGGCTACTCTGCAAGGCATGTTTAAATCACACTCAAATCACTCAAGGCTCAAGACAGGTCTTAACAGTGACATGACATGACTGTTGATATATAGGAGGCTGGACAAGATGATTAATTGCTTTCTGATTATTTTCTTGCCTGTGTAAATCAGTGCAGAAGTAATGCTAGTGCTAAATCTGTGGGACACAGTGTGGCTGAGTCCTGTTTTGCAGACTGGATCCTTGGAGTAGGCAAGCAGAAAGGCTATGAGGAGAACTGCAGAAAACAGGATCTAACCCTGCTTTCCAAGGCAAATTCTAACTCAAGCATTGCATCTTAAATCTTAACCTTCCCACTCAACCATTGTGATTGGAGAAGCTGTTGTTTTGGCTTGTATTTCTTGTTGTAAATCAGGTTCTTTTTCAGGCTGAGTAGCACCTTTCACCAGCAGTGCTCAGGCTGAGACTAAACATCCTACTTGTAGGCTAAGTCACTACTTAATGCAAGAATGGCTGTGGCAGAATCTGGCTGCAGCACTGCTCTTGTGTTGAGAAGCACTTTAGTCACCATCCGCCCTTGTTTGTTTTCATCAGAGAATCACTTATGGAGTCAAGAAGTTCTTCATGCAGGCATGCAAGATCTAGGAAAATATATTATGTAAAATGTGTCTTAAATTACGTTGAAAGGAGTCTTTAGCCAAGCAGGTTCTTAACTGATTATGTGAATGCTGCAGTTTAGTGTTTAGCCTCCGTGCCTTCCTCCTGCCTGGGGGCAGCACACCGAGCTCAACGGCATGGAGTATGAAAAGCTCCTCCAACACCCACTCAGCCTCACTGAATTCTAAGACAGCAGTGCAAAAGCATTGCTTTGGTTTTTCAAACTGCAGTCATGGGATTCCCACTTCCCCCCACCCCCCCACCCCCCCCCCCCCAGGGTATTTCTAATTGTTTAACTCCTTTTCTGAAGTAGATCAGGCTTTTTCTCCGTATTTTGGGTTTCCTTACAGAATATAGATCCCCAAGTGCAATCACTCCTTGCAAAGAGGATGCCTGTGTGGAAACTGAGGGAGAAGCACAGTTGCAGGAGGGAAGAGAAGTGTAGTTCAAGTCTGGTTGCCCCTGTCTTGTATGCTAGCTGAGAATGTACCATCTCCAAAAGCAACTGACTAGGGAGCCAGTGCAGCTGCATTCTTACTCAGCACACAGGCTGAAAACCATGGTGGGAACTGCTCTGCTAATGGAACCCATAGTGATGAAAAAGCATGATTAATTGACAGACAAAACCTGCAACCTGAGGGCATCTCTGGGGAAGTTAGACTTCCACAAATAACTTTGCAGAAGCAAACCCTGGCCATTTACACTATGCTGGGACTGACATGGCCAAGGATGGAGGACACAGAGACTTTCTGTGAGAGCACTTATGCTGGCACCTCCAGATCTGGAAGGTCCCAATCCACACTTGGGAAAACAGCTGACAGCCATTTTTGCAGGGGTTGAAGTGTGCAGCTAGATCAGCAGAGAATGTGATTCGCACTGAACGATGGAGTTGGGCAGTCTGTAATCCCAGCAAGAACAGCAAACTGCTGTAAATCTGCAGAGAGGTGAGTGGGAACACAAGATTTCCAGATGGTTCGTATGACATGAGCATAGAAACTGTACAGTGAGATAAGCATGAGTGGTGAAAGCAATGGCTATAGCTCCAGAGCAATACTAGAAATCCCTTCATGTGGTCATGAGTAACCTCTGAGGACACTTACGTCTTCCTTGGCGGAGGCAGGTTAGCACAGAAAGAGTTGTCACACCCACCCCTACTGGAACATGCTCCCAGGTAAATGGAGCATCTGACCCTTGGACAAGGTTCTGGCACATCACCAGGTAGACACTCCATCGAGCCACTGCAGCACCTCAGGACAAGTGCCACTCAATGTTAATATCAGTGGTTACTAGTATTTGTGAGAGAAGGACCTATGAAGGAAGTGCAAGCTAACGTATAAAGATATCATTACTCCTAAATATAAAATTGACTATGAGGCTACACACACTTCCGAGATTTTGATACCATGAGGTGAGAATCAGCAGAGACTCAGCAAAGCCAGTTATCATGGAGCCACTGAGCATAGCATGACAGAGCTGGGCCACACTAAGAGTGGAGGCAAAAACCATCATCATGCCATGGACCACAATTCAGGATGTACAAGCCTGAATAAAGCAAATCATATGATAGGGCTGTCCTGATCAAATTTTAAAATGCTGCAGAGATTGAACCCCCTGTTGCTATGGCCAGGTGAGGAAAAATATAAGAGAGATTTTGCTTAAGAGTGGTCAGCAGTTTAACCTTCCAGGTGTAAGAATAAACTTTATAAAGTAGATACAGACTTTAAATGAGGAGATAGAAGCACGGATGAGTGAAGCCAGAGGATGGGTAGATTAATATCTCATGAACCATTAGCATGGTACAGTATTAAGTATGCTAAGATTGAAATGAGAAGCCTGATCATGTAAAGCCGTCAGCTTTAAAGTCTCATAAAAGCCCAGTGTGATGCTGGGAAGACACCAGAACAGACTGGTTTTTTTTTTTGTAATGGCAGGTGGTCACAGGAGATAGCTACTCTGCCACTGGGAGAATATCAAACAAGAACCTGGAGGTGCATTGCAGTGCTCAGATCACTCACTCTGCAGCAAAATTATAACTAATTGGGGCCAAACAAGAACTTTCCACAGGATCTGCCTTGAAATACGACAAACTGGATGAGGGTAGCATTGGCCAAGACTTTCATAGGCAAGTGAAAACCTAGAGGAAGGACTCATCCCCAAAGCATCCTAGATCAGAGACTTGTGAGCTGCTGGACCAAGATCCTTCTTCCAAAGAAAAGGAAAGTGCTGCTACATGACCCGCCTGCTTCAAGAAAAAAAATGCTTGGCTTTTTTGCCAAGCAGCAGAGCAGATTTGAGTCCCGCTATCAAAGCAAAAAATGCAATGAAGACCTGGTGAGGCATCTTCAGTTCCCAGCCTTGTTTCTTAATTCAGTCTGGCAAGCCAAGATTGTGCTGCTAGTGCCTACTCACTACATTTTGGAATTAAATCTGGATGAAGAGAAGCCAGTGGCAGAATCATCACATTGGAAAGACACACTGAAGGGGCCAAGATTTTGGGTTTTGGAGATAATTAGGCAACCAGACATCTGGCCTTTTAGCCCTTTGCAGAAGGCTACTCTCCTTCCTTAGCAAGTGTTGACACTTCTGAAAAAGGCTGTGGGTCAGCCCACCTAATGGTCAATCTTCCTAACCATACTCTTTCTCTTTTCCAAACTTTCATTTTCCTCATTATTTTGCTCCTTTTTACTTTTATATTCCATCAAAAAGTACTCACAGCTGTTGATATTGTGAGTTTGCTGCTGTTTGCTCCATTTTAAACAGGTGTTTTTTCAAAACACATTGAATGTGAGGTTATGTTTGATGTACAAATATATGTTCTCTATACAGGGTATTTAAGTATATAAGTTTTCTCATAATTCTCATGCAGTACCACCTGAAATCAATGGGAAAGTTCATTTATCAGCTGGACCCTGTACAAACTCCCTAATGTAAAAAGATGAATATCCTGTGTATGTGAAGCCAGACCTGCATCTAGAAAGCAGAGACCCAATGCTAATTATGAAAGATACTTCCCAAGAAAGTGAATGCAAATTACACTTTAAATGCTCAATTACGAGCTCTATACTAAGATTATTATGTTCTACTGCAGCACAAAGGAAACGATGTATTTTTTTGTGAATTAAAAAATGTTCCTATTATGCAAAAATCCCTCGCTATCTGCCTAATCCCCTAGAGGGCAGTATGACCTAAAAATAAATTAAACTGAGCCAGGCAATTAGGATTTTTCAAAGGCTGGTTATGTTAAATAAGATTGCATTTCCTCCTTCCTCTGACAAACTGGCACAAAAGCGCGAGAAATAGGGAGATACTTGTAGTCTCCAAATTATATGAGAAAATTTATATATTAAAACGATCAGTATCACACTATATTCATTTATTTAGCTCACACAATACATATATTTAATTTTGCAAACTGTCAAAGCCAAGTGCATTGTAGTTAAATATCCTCTTAGCTGATTTCCTAAGAGGGGTTTTATGGCTTCAGTTCAGATGGTCTCAGTTCCCTTGGCTAGCCTAAAGATTTTGTCTATCTCTACCACTGCATGGGCTTGATCCAGAGGAATTAAATTATGTCGAGTACCCAAGTGCCAGGTAGGTGGGGAGTATTAGCTCACTAATCAGACACTGCCAGGCTTGCTACTGTAAGGTAGTCCAAATGCTTGTGTATTGCCTGAGCAGGAAGAATACACACAAACACACACAGAGTATGTTTAGCACACACAGCTCTACTATCATTTCATTTGGCAACAGGAGAAAGAAAACTCAAAATGGACATAAGCATGTGAGCAGCCCCCAGCAAACACAGACATCCTTCCAGGAGCTACAGCCTCGCTGTCCACATGGACACCGTGCTGGCTTTTTGTCAGCGTTTCAGCTAAAAATGGGTTGTCAAGGGCTAAAGACTGTCTCCTGGAGAAGATATCTCTGTTTGGCTGCTTATAGAAATTGCAGAAACTGAAGCAGAAGGACTAGTAACAGCCATTAATTTATTGAACAGAAGATCCTGTCCAGTTAACAGGCTCCATAGGAGCAATAGTCGGTCATTGGGAACCCTTTGACTAAAAGTTTTTCCAGCTGGCTGAAAATAAGCTGGAGAAGGACGAATAATGGTTCAGTATGGTTTGATTTCAAATAAAATTGATGAAAAAAAAGGGACAAAGAAGTCTTCTAACAGAAAAGTGCCATGTAGGTGTGTACATCTTTATGCTGGTGTCATTGCAGAAAGTATTCTTGATTTGTACTGGTCCCAGACCTGCTTAAAGGCAATTACACAGATTCTTTGAACAAAGAAGAACAAAATATGTATATCTGTGGGTAACTGAATTAAAAAAAAACAAAACAAAAAAACAACAGAGTTTTGTTGTAATCACCAAGAATAGGATGGATTCAGTCAGTATATTCTGAACTACTTCATTCATTCCTCTAAATTCAACAGTAAAATATGTTTTGAGACTAGTTATACTACATACAAAACCACTTTGACATAATAGCTATTAGATTCCCAGAATACTCTTTTAATGAGAAAAAAAAAGATTTCTGAAGAAGTAGCTGGCAGTTACATACAAAAATTACTTCCATTGCTAAGTGTGACTGCTGGATTTGATGTCACGTTTTAGGTTAACTAGTTTACATTTCTTTTGAAGTTAATTTCCTAGCGACAATGTTTGCACTATTCACCTGCCTCATCAAGGCCTGTTTAGAATACAGTGCTTAATACAGTTTTTAACCCATTATAAAGCCATGCACAGATAATTTAAAATGATCATAACAACTAACAAACATGTAATCAAGGAGCTCTTAAAATGTATTAAAATTCAGGTCTCTCGCTATTAGCAAAACCGCTTCATTAACATATTAAGACAATGTTCATTTGATAATTAGCTTCTGTTTTCTTTGCATCCCGGTAGTTAAATCATCGCTGTGAAGCCAGAGGGGAAAAGTTTATGCTTCTACAAGGTGTCTTTGGTGAGGTCTAGGTTGCCTCCTCATAGTTTTTAATCAACTTCCATATTTTCTTCTTCTCGTACTCTGTTTCTAAAATGTTGCAGATTAAAGCCTACTTCCACAGTGAGTGCGGGAGTTTACAGATCTCAGGGCTCAGAACAAGGAAAGTGATGGGCCTCTTTTCTCCCTTGCACTGATGCTACTTTGGTAACACAGGGCTAAAGGGAAAGAACTTGGGAATTCCTTGTGTATGCCCTCTATGGCATGCTCGTGCCCATGTAGAGCTCAGAGCCTGGCAGAGAAGAAAAACTAATGGGTCAAAGTCCACAGAGTGAGAGCAGGATCATTGTTTTACATCCTGTCCCTAATCACCAGTTATTCATTCCAAACAATATTTTTCTAGTGGGGAAAAAAAAAAAAAAAAAAAAAAAAGACTGTTTTTAAAAATAGACTTTAAAAAATTTCAATCCCAAGAAAGAAGCATTTGATACCAGATTTTGTCTGACTTCAGTTGTTGTCTGCATCTGCTGAGACACCTCTGAGCTGCACCTGCAATGTCCCATATGAGCAGTCGGTTCCCACTGCAGCAACATCCAATGGAAGTAGCTTGTTTGTAGTGAAGGAAGAAGAGAGCATGGATTATTTACCTGAGACTGCTCCACCCACCACTACATCATCAGCCATTTCCAGGGAAAGCTTCTCATCCTCTCTCATGGATTTGCAATAAATAGGAAGCCTGGCGTTACTGCATATACAAAGTTGTTTTAACCACTTGGTGCACAATGGCGAAGTGGTTATAACATTCCCTGACATATATTCAATATGAATATGTTCTTAAAGCTAAATAGTAATTAACTACACGTTCTGCTCTTTGAAATAGCAGATACTGAATGCTTTAAGTAGTAGAGTGGCAGAACTGTATAGAAGGATCTTACAAGATGGAATGGCTAGGTACTAAATAGCAGGTGAAATTTAGCATAGGTGAATATTAAGTGGTGCACATTAAAAAAAATCCTACAATAACTTCACATATAATATTATGGCCTCAGAGATGACTACTCAGGAATGAAAGGTTATTATAGACAGTCCTATGAAAATGTCATCTCAATGCTTAGTGGTGGAAAATGTTGAAAATGCCTAGGAAGGGGAAAGAACAAAAGAGAAAATGTAATACCATTGTATAAATTCATTGTACGTCTGTATCCTAAACACTACGTACAGTTCTGGCTGTCCTTCTCAAAAAGGACGTAGGAGAATTGGAAAGGGCTCAGAGAAGGTTGGCACCGGTATGAAATTGTTTCCCTACAAGGGGAGACATCTTCAGCCTGAAAAGAGATAACTGCAGGAAAACATACTGGATGTGCACAAAGTCCTCAGTGCCAAGGAGAGGACAAATAGAAAGTGATGATTGTCTCTCCCAGTACAAGAGCAAGGGGGCATTTCATGACATTGGCAGATGGCAGATTATAAGCAAACAAAAAGGAGATGTTTCTCCACACAACGTTGTTAAGCAAAAGAATTCTATATCAAAAGACATCATGGGTACTAAAACTGCATGAATGCAGGGAAAGACTGGAAAAGTTCAAGTAGCAGAAGCTCATCAAAGATTAAATAGCTTGTCTGGCTCAGGAGATCTCTGAGCCACAAGCCGCTGGAGATTGGAAAGTTATTTTGGAGAAGCAGCACTATACATTTTTCTCTACCCTCTTGCTCTCTTCCAGACATCTATTGCTGGCTATTATAGGATATTGGCTAGGTGGACCTTTGATCTGACTTATCATTGAAGTTCTTATATTCTCACAATCTTATATCAGATGAGATTCTGTTCTGGGAAAGCAGGAATTTTGTCAGAGATGCCCTCAGACAAATGACTGGATCTGTCCATCTTAACAGAAATGAGGCAGAGCCACCAGAGAGAAGAAAATGCACCACATAAAGTATCATTCATTGTTTTGCATTTTAGTTTGTTCAGATGACTTATTACTGTTTTGGATACTTACTGTAATAACAGAGATAGTATAGTGTCACTGACACCTTCTCACATTTTTTTTTAATTATATTTTTGTTTAATTTTGTTGTTGTTGTTAAATTACATTCACTGGATTGCACGAAACCTACAAATTTACTTTCATCCTACCACATCCACCAGCACAGACACTGACTGAAATGAATACGGAAGAGGTTGTATCTTTTCACATATATGGACACAGAAGCTAGATACCAAGCAGAGGTGTTAAATAATCAGTCTTTGTATCTTCTACATTAGAAAGTACTCAGCTCTGCTTTGATATTAAGGGCAGCTGGATAATATTACCTTTTTCACTCATCCATTTGTTTCCAAGACATGTGGGAACAGCACTCAGAGAAGACAACCAAGAAAGTAGCACAGAAGTACATGAAAAAAAGGAAAATAAAATCTAAGCTGATGACATGTTCCCTTCCTTTTTCCTGTCACATCACTAGGATTCCTAAGAGGTGATTTTCTTCCCTTCTCCACAAGGTTTCTGCAAAACCTTGCTGAAGGACTGCCACACTTCTCAGGGCATAGGAGTAGCCTTCCCTGTTCATCAGGTAGCACCCATTAGCACCAAGGTACTCACAGTGTGTTACTGACATGGCAAGTTTCAGGTAACTTTTGGTAATTTCATCTGGCATTCAGAATGCAGTAGAACAAAGACTTTCCTCCACTTGAAAATGTAAAATACTTGACCTTGGCTCTAACAGAGGTTTGCCAGATGCTGTGATATATTTAACCTTCACTTCCAGAGTTTCAAAGACTAAGTCTTGAGGTGTTGAAAGCCCTAGAAGTTTTTTAATGGAAAGAGAGAAAACAGCAAATCAGCCGCAGAGAAGGCTCTGCCGAAAACTGCAGCTGCATCAGTGTGACTGGGTAAAAAAAAAATGTTTTTAAAACAGAAATTGCTGATACGGCTTTTGGTGAAGCCTCTGCAGCAGCTGTGATGGCTTTTAACTTTGAGTTTTCAGTGGCAAAAAGATATTTCTTGCGTTGTCATTTTTATGAATAACACAGGCGGGTTTCAAAATGTCAGGCCAGGTTGAGGAGCAGATGTAAGGTTAGCTGTGCCTCGGACTGATCCAAATAGCAGGGACCGAGCAGTTCGCTGGGGGTGATAATACAGGGGACACAGAGGCTATCAGTCCTCCAGCTCAAATTAGCTTCAGCACAAGCTGGTGTTGGTGGTGGGTGGCAGCAGTGATACTCAGGAAAATGCCTGAGCTGCTGCCTTCCAGGGATGCCAAGGTACCACACGTGGAGAACAAAGCAAAGTAGTAAACTGTGAGAAGATACCTGGTATCTCAGTGCACAGACAGACTCTTCCTCGCATGGCAGAACTGCTCAGCCTCTCTACACTCCACACAGGAGAGGGTTGCTTTGGGGCAGAGTCTCCCATGAAATCTCTGAAAAAGGAAGATCACATCTTCCAAATCAGACCTGCCTTTTGTGCAAGAAAGAGACAGCGAGGCAGTTGGTTTCAGGCACTGTGGATCTGGATTAAAATCTGCTCCTGGGAGAACAGATGGATTGGAGAGAGAATCAGAAGAGCAAAAGTAAGAAAACTTACGGGTTGAGGTAAAGGCAGTTCAAAAATCAAAACCAAAATCTAAAGAGACACAATAAGGAGGAAACCAAACAAAGCCCAGAAAAAACAAGTGATGCAAAAAATCCCAATTGCTCACAATGAACTGACCGATGCCCAGCCAGCCCCTGGGCAACAGCAGCCCCAGCCAGCCTCCACCTCCTGCAATTCTGTTGCTCAGCTCATCATATGGTATGGGCTATCCCTCTGGTCAGCTGGGGTCAGCTGTCTCAGCTCCTTGTGCACCCCCAAGCCCTTTGCTGGCAGGACAGTGTGAGAAGCAGAAAGAGCCTTGGTGCTAAGTACTGCTCAGCAAAAGCATCCCTGTGTTACCAACAGTGCTTTCACCACAGATCCAAAACATCATCCCACACAAGCTACTAAGAAGAAATTTAACTCTGTCTCAGCCAAAACCAGTACAACTAGTCACACCTTTGCAGTCTGAAAGGCTTGAAGGAACTGCCTAGATCTAGGATAGAATTTCCATTCCTTCCTATGGGGTTAGCAGGAACAGGGTTATATCTGTTCCCTACAGAAGACTCATGAGTTTGGTTTCATTCATATCTGTTTAACAACTAAATTAGGTCATCTGACACCTGCTCAGGACTTCTTCTAGTCAGGTACTTATTCTTGTTCCAAATCTGAAGGGTATCCAGTTTGCCAGGCTCAAAAGTTCACCACTTTTATTTATTTATGGAAAATTGGCATCAAAAGATTTTAAATAGTGCTGGGCTTTTCCTGAGTGTTTGGAGAAAGAAGCAGGAAGAGGGAATGATTTTTCCTGTATAGAGTACAGAAGGAAAAGAGCCATGACCTTGAGGACTGATGCCCTCTGCTTTGCCCCAGGAGACAAGCCATCACCAATTAGGACCTGAATCCACCTGCCGCAAGTCTTGCTGTGATGGAATCAGGGATCAAATTAAAATGGGTAGAGTTGGGGCTGACTGCAAAAAGGATTCATGGAACCTGCTCTGCTACTGCTAAAAAGCACAGAGGGGGAAAAAAATAAATCCCTGATACTGCTTACCATCTGTGTATCTGTTACAACAGTAACATACTTCAACAGAAAATCAGGCAGCCTATGGTTAAGATTTTGCTGTACCACATGCAAGGGTTTCGGTGGATTTTAAGATTTGGAGGGGTTTTCAATGCTCAGTAGATTGACCTGGATTTCCTTAGGTTTTTTCAGGCTATATAACATGACCTAAACAAAGGGAGATTAGGCTCATTGCATTTAAATTCTTTCTTCTCATACTGTCCATTTCAACTGGACACTGAATTGGTTCTCCTTGTTCTTTACTTTTCCCTGATTTTCTCTTTTGTCTGCTGCTTGAAGGCTTCATATTATGACAAATCTTCCTGAACAAGAAAAGTTTGTGTTGCAATCCTGTCAGGGACCAGCAAAATAACTCAAATTTTGGTTAACAGCCCAACTTCCCTTGCATGGGCCAATTTACCTTTCAGAAAAGAACCCCACACATATGTGTGCTGCCAACACCAAATATCCAAAAATTTAGGCTCAGTGCCTCCAAATATGAGCTTGTCTCTTAAAAATATGAACTTGTTAAAAATAGGAAATCCCTAGCCCTTTTTTCTTCCTGTTAGTCTTTGAGCCTTGTATGCTCCATCAAGCTGGCTGTCCTTTGCAGGTACGAGAGCAAGAACCTTGCCATAAGAAGATAAAAGGAGACTAATCTGAGAAAATCATATGTTTAAAGGGACCTTGGGGTATACACAAAAGTCCAAGCATTAGATAGCTCATGCTAGGATGATGCTGAGAGAATCTGAATTCTTTATTCCAGATAATGCAAAAAATGAAATTGGGGAGGAGTGGAGGGGGTAAAATTGATGGGTTTGTCCTCTTCTATGGCAGACTGTACCTGAACCTCACACAAGTGAACAGCTGCCTGCAGCAGGCTGAAATAAAACATAAATGGCCAAATGCAAGAGACAAAGCAGTTCTGCTAGGTTGATTGTATGGGTATGCTGCACATCTAGATGTTTGTATTTGGAAAAAAACATTGCAGAGGCACCAAGGAGATGAACAGCATTTGGCATTTATCTTCCAGTGTGTTAAGATCTGTAGTCAGATCTGTGACGCTTGGGAGAACAGCATCTGCAACTGCAGTGCACTTCTTGCAAGACTGATGGCTCCTTCTCCCAGTGACAGAAGTTCCAACTAACTGGTCAAGATTGGTTGAAATCTAGCTGGGGAATCAGACCAGCAGCACAGAAGCAAAATCCATCTCTGTGCTGCTCGGACCTGTCCCTGCAGAGGGATTTTAACATCAGAACAGAGGCCTTTGATTTGAGTGCAAAGCAGGAGTAGAAGGCAGAGTCCTCTGGGGCAATAGCAACCAGTGTTGTGCTTTTGGGTGCTGAGGAGCAGGTTGTACCAGGACACATGCTGTCCATTCCCTACTGACTTCCTTTCTTTTTCCTTTCTTACCTGATATTTATCTTCTGTCCCCTGACACTGTGCACTCTCTCTGCTGCACGGGCCAGTTCTGCACCCTCCTTCAGGAATGCCTTACCTTTTCTCTCCTGCACCCTCCAACCGCTGCACAGACTGGCTGGCCTACACTTGCCTTCGAACTTTCAATTCCTTGGGAGCACAGGTGAAGGGAAAGGAGAAAAATCCTTCTTTATCCTTCCCTACTGAACAGGGTAGGAATTGCACTGTAAGGTTTGGGGAGCCTTAGCTTCCTATGTATTGTGCTGCATTTTGAACATAAATCTGAATGAAATTCCACTGATGACTATTTTTTTGCAGGACACTTGACAACAATATGAGGCCACTATAATGACATCCACCACAGCTTTGTGGGTGCTACAGCCCCATGAACCTGTTCTGATCCCTCTCCTAGGAAAGGTTTTACTTCAGGGCATAATGTCGCCCTAAATGGAGGAAATTACGCAAAAATCCTTTAAAATTGTTTATGTTGTTTCATGTAAAGCTGACAATTATACAATATGACAAAAAAATATATAGGACAATGTCTTTCTAGTATGGATTATCTTACCTTATTATCTGACCCACCTAGTGGATGAGGGAAAAGCAGTGGATGTTGTCTACTTGGACTTCAGTAAGGCATCTGACACTGTTTCCCACAGCATTCTGCTGGAGAAGCTGGAGGCTCATGGTCTAGACAGGTGGACTCTTTTCTGGGTTAAAATCTGGCTGGATGGCCAAGCCCAGAGAGTTGTGGTGAATGGAGTTAAATCCAGATGGAGACCGGTCACAAGCGGTGTCCCTCAGGGCTCGGTTTTGGGGCCAGTCTTGTTTAATGTTTTTATCAATGACCTGGATGAGGGGATCAAATGCACCCTCAGTAAATTTGCAGATGACACAAAATTAAGTGGGAGTGTCGATCTGCCTGAGGGTAGGGAGGCTCTGCAGTGGGATTTGGACAGGCTGGAGCGATGGGCTGAGGCCAATTGTATGAGGTTCAACAAAGGCAAGTGCCGGGTCATGCACTTCGGCCACAACAACCCCATGCAATGCTACAGGCTTGGGGAAGAGTGGCTGGAAAGCTGCCTGGCAGAAAAGGACCTGGGGGTGTTGGTTGACAGCCGACTGAACATGAGCCAGCAGTGTGCCCAGATGGCCAAGAAGGCCAGCGGCATCCTGGCCTGTATCAGAAACGGTGTGACCAGCAGGAGTAGGGAGGTGATTGTGCCCCTGTACTTGGCACTTGTGAGACTGCACCTTGAGTACTGTGTCCAGTTCTGGGCACCACAGTACAAGAAGGAGATTGAGGTGCTGGAGTGAGTCCAGAGAAGGGCAACAAGGCTGGTGAGAGGTCTGGAAAACAGGCCTTATGAAGACCAGCTGAGGGAGCTGGGGTTGTTGAGTCTGGAGAAGAGGCGACTGAGCGGAGACCTCATTGCTCTCTACAACTACCTAAAAGGAGGTTGTAGTGAGGCTGGTGTTGGTCTCTTCTCCCAAATTACTAATGATAGGACGAGAGGAAATGGCCTCAAGTTGTGTCAGGGGAAGTTTAGACTGGATATTAGGAAGAAGTTCTTTACTGAGAGGGTGGTTAGGCACTGGAACAGGCTGCCCAGGGAGGTGATGGAGTCGCCGTCCCTGGAGGTGTTCAAAAAACGAGTGGATGAAGCACTTGAGGCCATGGTCTAATGGTCTAGTGGTCAGGGAGATGATGGGATAAAGGTTGGACTTGATGATCCTGGAGGTCCTTTCCAAGCATGGTGATTTTATGATTTCTATGACCTTTTCTATGAAATTCTAAACTTAGCAGGAGATAAAGAAATTAGAAGGGTACATGCCCACTGAAGTTCACCAGCATGTATCAAACTTGGAATTTTGCAGTCCAAACCAGAAGCGACAATGCATACACACAGAGCGAATAAAATGGCAGTGGTAACCCCCAAACACCTGCTTTTACAGAATAAGCCCTAAACCAGCATCTAAGTGAGGTCAGAATTTGTTTACTGAAACATAAGGATTTTATAATTAAACAAAAAGCCCCCCCCAGCGCTTCAGATCTCTCTGACAAGAAAGCAATGACCTCTGGATAGTGATGTGTACCAAGAAATAGTATTTAATACTGTAGGAACATTAATGTGCTATCTTCTATCACAAAGGCTGCTTGAATCATTTTGGAAAGCCAATATCATGAACTAAGCATACAGAAAAATAAAGAGTTTTCTTTTCAAGGAAGATAAAATTTCAATTCCTTCATGTTATAACAAAAGATTTGAAAAACAACATGTTCTGGCCTTAAGCATCAGACTTATGTTTTGCCTTTTGTTATCACTTACAATAGCACTGCTGCTTGAATACCCAGTCATATCAAATGTAAGTTATTTGTATATCTCTAGCCTCTTGGGAAATCTTGACCTTGAAATAGAATAAATATGTAACATGTTCATAGCTAACACCACCAGTGCTAAAAACCACAGACACTGAACAAAAACATGCAGAAGATGAGCTTGTGCAATGCTATTTGACTCATTGTTGCAAAATAAGAAATTACAGTTTAAATGTTTTGGTGTCTTTGAATGACTCTCCATTTGTAATTGATTCAGCTCAATAGTCTGCAACTCCAAAACCATTGAGATATGGAACTTACTTGTCCCATGTTTAGAGTATGCTTCAGTCACTCTACCAAAAAAAAAATCAAACTGCACAGGATGGGATCTTCTCTATTTGAGTGCTCTGATAATGTGCCACATTAACATAGCCTGCAATGACTGAAATTCAGGCTGAGATTTTTAGAAGTGCATTAGGAATAAATAAATCATATTTAGCATTTGTTGACCAGATCCATAAAAGTGGATTACACATAAAACAAAACCTATGAATAAGCCCACAACATGAAAAATAAATGGAAATCCCTTGAATGACTATTTGCACCAACTTTGAAAAGTCCCAGTAAGTGGCCATACTTACAGACCAATAAGATAACAATCCTTGAGGTACCTGCACTCATAACCAAGGACATGATCAGCTGCAAACTGGCAAACCTTGAGGAATGCAATTTTTACATGAAGATTTGAACTCCTATGCTCCAGTAAGGTCACATTACACACCTCTGACAGCAGGAGAGTGGGGTAAAAAAAAGTTACAGTAGACGAGTTGTTCCTTTTGCCACTACATCAGCATGAAGCTCGGCTGTAGCCTTAAAGACACCCAAAGACAACAGACATCAACTTTAGATTTATGATAGATGAAGTAAGCATGATTTGGAGTCAAAGGATCATATTGTAATAAGTAAGTTATAAAAGGCTTATTCAAAATCCTGCCTGTGTCACCAACAAAGAAGAATCCAAGAGGTGTAGTAAGGACTCAACAGCTAGTCTTCCCAGCCACACACAATTAATCCTGGGAAGACACGTGTTGTCGTGCTTGTGAATATGTGGGTATGAGAACATGAGCAAGTGAAATCTGTGGGAGAAGGAACATGAGAGATTGGAGTCAGTTTTCTTTAAGAAAAGTATCACTCTTGCTTCCAGAAGGTCTAGAATTGTGTTTCATTACATTAATTTTCTCCAAGAGCACTAACACGAGTTATAAATTAGCTGTTGGACTAAAATAAGCACTGATGTGACAGGCTGGGGAAGGTGCCTAGAGGGTTCTTACAGAGACTGAAATGAGCTTTGATTTTATTAAATATCTTCAGTGTGATTAGAAAAAAAAGAAGATTAGAAACATTTATGGCATTTGCAGATGATTCTTCCCTGGGAAATCTTCCCATCCTTCACTGGGGACACCATGTTATACAGATGTATAATATGAAAGGACTAAAGGAGTCTGGGGAGATAGAAATAAAAACACAAGACTGATCTAGGAAAAACAGAAGGTGCAGAATCTGGAGGAAGGGAGGAAAGCTATTTCAATGGGGATGATGAATCACATTTGTCCTCCTTGATGAGGCATACATTAACACTGGACAGTCTCACTGAAATTTGCTGTCCAACTAATATTTCTTACACTATACAACTAATGAAATACTGTGACTGTCTTACTGATATTGTGAACAGCAGGAGAGCCATCTAAGCTAGAAAACAATGTGCTAATTAAGAACTAAATCTCAGGAAAGGAACCTCATTTATTAGTTTTGCATTTTTATTTCAAAGAATGGGTAGGAGAAGGGCAGGGAGGACAGATGTGAATTTTCACAGCAATATACCACACCAAATAACGTAACTGCAAAAGCTACATTGCTACTGGATGGAAAAAAAAAAAAAAAAAAGAAAAGTAAGGAAGCTTTGAATAAAGGCATGTGAGAAAAGGGAGCGAGTTTCAATCTTGAGCAAAGAGGCAGAAATAAGCAGGGAATAAGGCCCAAGAGGCTAGCAATCATCTCCCTGACCATTTCCACTCCAAGAAAGAGAATTTCAAAACACTGCTGTGCTCCCCAGCAGTCATTGTGCGAGGATGATGACCACCAAAAGAACTAGATTCAGTCCACCTAATTGGATATATCCATATGCAGCTTTCTACCCAGAGACAGCAATATAAACTGCTTTTCATAGGCAATACAGTGAAGCAAGTATTTCTAGGGTGAGTCAACTCCTCACAACATACATGTGTAAAACAGGGTAAAACAGGACATCTGTAGCATAAAAATTGACAGAGACACAGTATTCATGGCTAAGAGTGACAGAATAACAAAATGTGTGAATAAAAGCAGCAGCTAGTGATAGAAGGAAAAAAAAGTAGTTTTAACATTGGAAAAATTGGGGTAAGAACCCTCAGGGAAAGCAGTGAAAAACCCATCCAACACAAGATAAAGCATTAGAGAAGGAAGAATCAATCCTCCACTGCTGGAGCTATACTACCAGGTATAAACACTCAACTGAGCCAGACACTTGGGTGACCAGGACTGTATAGTCTGATGAAGGGTCTGCTGCACCGGGCTCTTGTTTCTCCTGCTTCAGCCAGTGTACCACCTTCAGCAGAGCAACAGACTCAAGAGAGGCCACTGAAGTAGTGAGATGCTGTCTAATAGGCACAACAGAGTGAAGGCACTAGTCTTTGGGGCTAGTAAGCTCATTCAGATTCCCTCAGGAATCTTGGTCCTCTACTCCAATTAAAAAGGAGACAACTCTGTCAAGTTTTCTGCCTAGTCCTGTTATTTTGTGCAGTTCATGCATGGGTAATATGAAAACTGGTACTGCATTTTCCAGCAAATTTGCTGCTCATTAAAATTATATATTTGAGCAAGTGGAAATGGCAGAGTTCAAGTTTGTTTTCTTTTACTCATGATTCATCTATAAGTACACAAATAAATTAGGCAGTCACAGGAGACCGTGAGAGCTACCAGATGCAGTGATTCAGAAGAGTTTAGTTTGGGCTAGTGAGGAAAAGAATTGCAAAACTGGATGATAAGAAGGAGAAATCCAACAAAATATCAAATTTCTCAGCTATTAGGAGGTTGCAAACAGTCAAAGAGTACTTTTTAAAAATGAACATTGTCTGACACATCCTATATTGTACCACAAATCTTTAAGCAGTTGTGACAATAGGCTTTGCTTTGTTAAAAATAACTTGTCCCTGACTTTTCTCTTGAGTACTCCTGGAGTAACTACTGAAGTCAATACAGTTATATTCCAGCCACATACCCTTCATACTCCAGCCCTTTGACTCTGCTATGCACATACATGGAGAGTGAGGAAACCTGCCCTTTTCTGAAGAGAAAAATGAAGTGCATGATGTGAAAAAGAAATGAGATGTAGCAGGAATTAATTTTAAATAAATGATTACAAGAAAGAAACTAAACTTGAAAGAAACATGTGAACATAGATCATATAAAAGTACAAAGCCTCCATGTTCCTCTCTCATACAATCACTTTGAGAGGGACTTTATCATCTAGGTGGATACTGGGGATTAATTTTTTCTGGTGTTGGACTCAAACACTCAGGGAAAGCTTCAGTCACATTGAGTCAAGCCCCTGACCAAAGGAAAAGAAATATTTTCACCAAGTGCTCCACAAAAATCTTGGCTCCACAAACAGACAGCAAAAGGAACATCCTCCCCTAAGTTCCCATGATAACCTCTGTTTGCTACAAGTTTTATTTCATCAGGCTGAGAGTCACCTATACTGTTAATGGTTGGACTCAGTAATGCTAAAGGACTTTTCCAATTGAAACATTTAACAGACCTTTCACAGCAGCACAACCTAGGCAGCTTGTGATATCATCTCCTCACCTTGCCACATGACTCTCAGGCTGTGTGAGAGGGAGAATAAGACCAGAGAATTTATGACCCAGTTTTCCAGGCTGTCTGAGGACAGATGAGTTAGAGTAAAGGTGAATGGACACAAGTAGCAAATATCTCACCTGGAGCAAATCCAAAATCTATACATCAAATGTAACTATACATTTGGGAGAAGTGGATGGCAGAGACACACAGCTTGCAATGCTCCCTCCCCAGCCTGTCTTGGCACACAGATCCCTCCGGGCACAGCACGTCCTTTCCACTGCACAAACGGCTAGAAAGAAATGTCCATACTTTCTGCTTTAAAAAACTGTTTAGAGGCTCTCTGAGCAACTCATGCAGGCATTGAGCAGCCAAAATAAATCTGTCCCTCTATAAAGGCTTTTACTCATACATGCCACTTGCTCTTTGACTCCTTTTCTCTCTCTTTCATCAGTTCTATGGGTTTCTTACAAGGGAACATGTAGCTCAATTAGGAATAGAAACATACTTTGCAACTGCATGTCCTTCATGGTCACAAAACTGTTTTCTCCTGGACTATGACTTAATCTCCTCAGCTCTCTGGCATGAACCAAGGTAGAGGTGGAGTCACCACCCCTACAAGCATTTAAGAGACATGTAGATGTGGTGCTGAGAGACATAGTTGTCTATATTTAGCCTGTACCCAGGGCTAAATTGTAGCAGCTGTTCTACCACCCAATGACCCCTCCCCAGCTGAAAAACAGGGTAAAAAGGGAGAAGTCCTATAGGCTGAAGTAGAAACAGATTTAATGAAATAACAAAACTAACACCAACATACAGTATAGAAGGTTATACTCAGCCTTATCCTTCAGACCAGCAGAAGAAGCAGAAGGACAAGAGAAAGGAACCCCAGGAAGGTGAATTTCCCACCATCCGTAAACACCCTCCTTTTATAGTGAGCATGATTAAGTGGTATGGGACACACCTGTGAGTCAGCTTGGGGCAGCTGCCCTGACTGAAACTCCCAGCTGGCTCGGGGCTGCTTATGGCCTGCTGCCATGGCTGGGCTGGGGGATTGTTCCTGGGAAACCAGGACAAAGGTTTAGAGGTCCATTGGCAGTGCTAGGTTAATGGTTGGACTTGATTTTCCATTCTCACTCTGATAAACTACATAAACAAACACCAGTTATTCATACAGGAGGAAAAAGTTTGCATTATCTCCTCAGCTTGTGCAATGAAGCAGGTTTCTGTCAAACATTTGATGTTCAGATGTACACTTTGAGAGTTTTTTCCCACAGCTTTTTGCTCCCCAGAAGGAAGCAGTCTATTAGGTTTTCTCATGGGCTTTTAGTTACTCAAAACAATTTTAAGAATTCATTTTTGGGGGTGGTTATTTAAATTTGAGATGATTGCAAAATAAAATTTCCCTCTCACAGAAGAATTTGATACTTCTCCTGAACCCAGACCATTTATCAAAACCTCAGGAGTTCTGGTGAAATTTCTGTCTCTGAAAAAAACCTTGACATTTGATACTTGCTTTGTGTCTCTATTGAAAAAGAGAAAAGAAGATTTGTGGAAGAGAAAATTCAACTTCTGATAACATCAGACTGTAATCAACAATACAGCTGGGAGATGGTATCCACCTAAGGAGCTGGAGGACAGAGAAGAATTTGGGCAAGCAAGCAACACCCCTAGGGACTTTCAATTAGATTTGCTCAAGAAAAAAATATGTCAATTCAGAAAAAATACTTTTTCTGCTGAAAATGATACAGTTTACTCCAGCTTTAAACTTGACAGCTTTAATTACAACACAATATCTATCAGTTACACTTTATATAGTTAAAAGTAGATAACTGTAGGAAATATACAATGAAAACATTGAAAGATCAACAAAACTAGATGAAAAAAATAGGACTGGTGATTGAAATTAGCCCCAGCTCTCATGCTTATTTATAGGTTTGACTGTCTGAGCAATAATTCTGATTTTCCAGTAAGTCACTGCATGTCTAAACCCTCTCCTCCAAACCTCTGGGTCATGGATTCCCCTGAGATGTTGGCCCTAATTTGTCTCCAAACCCACTTCCATAGCAGTCTATTCAAGGTCCATGACAGTGAAGTACAGGGCCATTTGTCTCCAGCTTTTCTCACAAAGCCCTACCATGGGCCTCAAGTGGTGTGAAGAGCCAATAGAAGGCTACAGAATAATATTAACTTTAAGGGAATAATCACTCTTGTAAGCTAAAGTGCAGCAAGGCACTGGAGTGTCCCCACATGTCAGAATTTCATGATCAGGGGAAAAAAGAAAAAAAAAAGAAGCCATTTCAGCGCTCAGAAGAATACAAAGTTTCAGATGACACTTCACTGAGGATGACACTTCACTGAGGGAGGAATGGGCACCCGTTGTACTTAGTTTGTCATCCCCCCTTCTCTCCCAAAGGCAGTTGCCAAAATATCATAACCAAGAGCATGTAGGATGTTGAATCATGCTTGATTCAACAAAGAGTACATCTACTGAACTGATTGCATCATTTTAGTATACAGTTTATACATTTACCCATCTACAGAAAATGCTTTGTGCCCCGCAGAAGGAAGGGTTTTTTTTTTTTGCTTTCTCACCACATTTCATGTAGATGTGTCTGAGAGCATTTTCTGTGGTCTTCTTGATAGGGATGTATGGATGTGCATGCTGTGTTCTGCCACATGATTTCCTCCTCCTTTTATAACCATTTTTATATAAATAGTATTGAATGATGATTGAAAAATCATCCACCAAAACATACTTGTTTCAAAACCAGAGGTAAGAGCCACTGTGTTATTAGAAAAGAAATACCTGAAAGCAGAGTATTTCTCATCTGTGTAGAAGAGGGATCAGAACTGAACCTTATTTCCTAAGTAGCCAAGAAAACAAATCACACAAGAATTCAGACCTCTGACCACCTCTGAAGGGGAAAGCTAATGGAAACAGCACCTCACTGGGGACATTACTGCATATCATCACCTAACAGCGACCCTGAGGGAAATGAAACTGAAGAGAAATGGAACTGCGTGCGAGGGAGGTGGAACTGTTTTCATTTCTGAATCTGCAGCAGAAGAGCCTAATTGGATATACAGCACAGCAAAACGAAAAAATACCAGAGGCAAATATTTTCAAGCTTTGTAAAGGAACTACATGGAGATTGAAAGAAAGGCAAAGTCCTGCATTTTGAGTCATTTTTGATAAATTCAGGATACATAATGACTTAGTCAGAAAAGGAAAATTTAGAGAAGTCTGTCGACTTAGGGGGCTGCACACTGGGAAAAGCATTATGCCTTGCAAGGAACTGTCCATGGAATGCTGAGCATCCAAAGTTCATTGAAAAGTTTCTGCAGAAGCCAAAATTTCTCAGAGGTACGAACATCTCAGACATCTTTTTTCTTTTTTTCCGAAGTGGTTGGTTACTGGAATTCACAATTTTCCTAGGCATGAAGAGCCTGCAGCCTGCATAATACTGCTGGCACTCAGACTGCTCTGAGTGTTATGTAGAAAGGTGCTCAGCTGTGAGGCTGGTGCCCGTACACATGCTGTGTCCCACAGCCTTTGCCACCAAAGCCAGCCCTTGCCAGTACACTGCCAGTGCTGGCCAGCTTCTGAAAGTGGGATCGGAGGATGAGGAGGAAAAAAAGTCAGTGTGGCTGGGGAAGATTAGGAAGCTTATGGTTGGCATCCTAGTGCTGGGGGAGGGTTGACAAGAGGCTAGGGAACTGGAGGCAGGATAGGCAGAGGCATAGGGCTGGTACAAGGTCAGTGCTGGCAATCACCATTGCTGTCAGGAGCCCTGGCCACAGCTGACACCAAGACCTCCAGCTGCCACCTCTGCCAGCAGCAAGGGCTGCTGCAGCAAGCAGTACCCAAAGCAAGATCTGTTTGGAAACCCCTGCTTCATGTAATATGTATTTCCATTTGATGTTTCCAGGTTGCATTCAGGACAAATCTTTTTTACTGAAAGAGCACCAAAATGCAATAATGAAAAGCAAGTACTCTTTGATAGGGTTTGCAGTACAAGCTTTAAAGGCTGTAAGTATCAGAGACTCTTCCCACTGAATTTAAATGCAATCCTTATTTCTCTCTCTGGGGGAGTCCTGGGCCACAGGTGGCAAAGTGGCAGGACAGACCCCTGCCTGCAGGTGCTGGCAGAGTGTACGTGCTCCTGAGGCACAGCCTGCAGCCCTGTTTGCAGCTCCACGAGGGGGGACTGTGGAGATGATGGGTCACCCAGGTGTTTTTCCTCTCAACCTTTTTTTGGCTGCTCTGTAACTGGTGCAGGCACTGGGACCACCCAGAGCTTCATTTGTCTGCAGCACTGAGCTGCTCTGACTGTGCATGTGCTTTCCACCAGAAATCCTGTCTCTCAGCTTTAACACAAACTGTGCTAGCTGTGATGCCAGAGAGGTCAGTGCGGCCAGATAGGCAATAGGTGGATTTACCTCTATTAATTAGTCAAAACATGTTTCTAGAAGGGCACACTGGTGACATGGGACCCACTTACTTCCCATATGACCAAAAGACAAATCTTTTCCTCTTATGCCATCTCAAAAAAGGCATAAAATGCTTCCTTCTCTCACCCTAAGACCGTTAATGTTCATGGAGTGTTTTGAGATCCTGCAGAGAAGATGGGATGGAAGTGTCAAGTTTATTCACCTGTCAAGCTTGTATCTCACAACTGGATAAATTTGTTGTGCCCTCCCTGCCTTCTGGCAACTTCCCAGGGCATGTGGAACCTGAAGCTGGCACCTCTGCAGTGTGGCAGAGCCAGTACAGCAAGTCTTGCATGTAGACAGAAAAATGGCTTTCCTCCTTAGTCCTGTGTTAAGTGCTCACTGAGTGAGTTTGACTCCACAGACTCAAGGACAGCCAGCTCAGGTTGCTTCCTCCAATACTAATACGTAAACAAGTTACTCACTTGGGTTTTTTTCAGTTAATGTTATTCAGAGACAGTAAAATGCTGTAGAGTATTCATTCTGGTTCCAGTTGTGGAAACGGAGCATGTATAATTACCAATGTGGGTAGCAATCCATCTCATAGCCTTACTTATGCCAGTGAAGGATATTATCTCATTATATCAGCTTAGCAGTCTTCTTTCCCTGGAATTCGAAATAAGCAAGGCACATAAAGGAATGATGAAACAACTAATTATAAGGGACATTATTTTAAAAACTGCACAGTAGTCAAAATCCATAATGGACTATTTTACATCATTAAACTACTTTCAATAAAGTATCTAGGCTTTTTCAGCATAAACATTTCTACATTGAAAATGTAACTTGAACCTAACCCTATGGTTAGCTATTTTTTGAATGAGTATAATATGTGCTTTCATTTATGACAGGGCAAAGATGAGTGAAATTTTTAACTTCATTATGTCTATCATCCAAAGTAATTTAGAAGATAGTCCTGCTACATGGTCTCTTCTGCACTAGAATGCTAATAATGACTAATGTCTGGGGAAACAGAAAATAGAGCTGCTAGCAAGGACTTGTTTTAGCACATGTTTTAGGATTTTTATTTGAATAGAAAGTGCTGTTCTAGCTCAAAGGTAAAATACTTCTGGACCTTCGGAGACTTCTTGCTTGGGTGCATTTTTTTGGTTACAATACTAATAGGCTTTGTTTTTGTTTTCCAGCTCTCAGTCCTTCAGCCCAAGTGAACCTCAAGCTGAACTTCATTCTTTCCTTCTTATCGATCAACTCCAGAAAGAAAGCTTCTGCAGGGTTGAGCCCATCTTTTGTTGTATCTGTGAAACATTTTGGTCAGCTCTCAGTTGCAAGTGGAACCATGCTACCCATCCCATAGGAATATGGGAGCCAAGGAATCCTGCTCAGTGGGTCAATAACAGGTCCAAAGGGAAGAGAGGTTGTTGCTGGAGGCAACAAAGGAAGATGTGGGCGTCAGCTGATTAAAATAAGAGCAGCTTCTGTTCTTCATATAGCTGCAAGAGTAAGCAAAAAGTCCCTTTTCAACTGGGTCTTTTTTTCTGCTAGGTTAGTGGTTCTTCTTGGCAGAAGGAAAAGATGAAATAGTTTGATGAACCCTTTGCTTCACTTTCCTTGGCAAGAAAAGCATCCTGGCAGATCCCATACTCTGCACTGTGCAGCTCATATAAACAAACATTTGGCAGAGTGAATGTCAGAGAGTGAAAATGCCCATCCTTGAGCAATGATATGGGGTACATACAGTGTCAGAGGGGCACAGACATCCACTGCTCCCAGTAGTAATCAGTATCGCAAACAGTTGTAATTCACTATCCCGTACCTCCATTTCTTGCACAAAACAGAGGGATTCTGCTTCCGTAGATCTGTATGGCAATGTCAATAGACACTGGTGCTGGAGTGAGTCAGCTGCATCTGCTAGTTTTACAGCACTCTTTGAAAGGTACAGTACAACAGGGTAGTCCAGCTGATGGAGCCTGATCTAGCCTCCAGGATGACAGGCCCATCACTTTAGAGATTATGAGATCTGTTGTCAGAGTAGTCAAATTCCTTCTGTGGCACACAGGTCTCATGGCCCAAGCAGAGCTGCCCTACTACATATGCCATGCATACATCCAACTGTACAGTGAACTTTTGAGACGCTATTTACAGCAGGGAACTCTTGAAAGAGTGGTACTTGGAAACTGAACTAGCTGAATCTGGTAACTGAACTGAAGCCTTTCCTGGCAAGAGGAATGCACCTGTTACATCAGTGCCCTGGGCCATATATATGTCAGTAGCTAGTTAACAAAACCCAGGCCTGGAAACAATGCTGCAGAGTGTATAGCTTTGTTAATGGGTTTGGTAGCAGGACCAATAAAGTTCATTGTTGAGTTTCCCTACAAACGGTTTCCTTTGTGCTGCAGCTTTTTACGTCAGCTTTTAACTAGACCTACCAGTTGTACTAGCCAGACTGAGGGCATGATCTTCCCAGAGACTCTGGTTCCCATGAAGTGAAAAGAAGACTTCTGAAACATCCCTAGAATTGCCCTTGGGCTTCTGAAATGGTCTTCCTTGCCTAGGAAACCTCTGTATCCCCTCCCCCAGGAAAGGAATAGAAGAAAATCAAGGCAGAGTGAATTGTGATTATATGTATTTTTTAAGACTCAGGGGAAATGTTGATTTTAAGGCTCATGTGAGAAATAAACAAACCAATCTGCTACTCACAGTGAGCAGTTGAGTCGGTCTGGCCCTACCAGGCCTCTGCTCACTGACATCTTGGCTTTACCTCAGAGAACTTCAACCCCCGATGGCACAGCAGATTTACTCCCCACTCTCAGAGAAGAGCACAGGGTGACCAGGCTGTCCCTGCAGAGGGGAGACTGAGCTCAGCCCTCACAGGATGTACTCATGGGCTGCAGGCTCAGGGAGTATGAAGCAGGTGGGGAAGAGGCAGAGTCACTCCCAGCAGCCAGATTGTGAGTAGGAACCTTTTGTGTATGTGACCATGAACTGTCAAGAGCACAATTTGAAATGTTTTGACTGTGCTGCTCAAAAGTGAACACTTGGAGTGGGTACAAATTCTTAAAGAGCTCCTCTTGATCCAGGAATGGGTGAATCACAGATACTTCCCCTGAGAGGGAGAAGAATCCAGCTCAGATGCTAAGTTATCTCTACAGGAGAGTGCTGAGGAGGAGCTGCGGCAACATTAACAGAAGCTAATTCTTCCCTGTCAATCTGGAGCAATGCACAGTGAAGAGGGCCGAATATTCACGGAATTGCATTGGTCTCCTACGAGGACGACTGAGCAAAATCCCATTCTGTTTCCTCATTTACTTGTTTCTGTCCCAGCCAGGGCCAGGGGAGCTCCAGCCCCGGGGGCCCGGCCCTGCACTTCCCCCGGCGGCCAGCGGAGGCTGCTGTGGGTCTCCTCCGCCCCCAGGGTCAGGCCGCGGAGCGGTCCTCCCCGGGCCCGGCTGGCCGCGGGAGCTGCGGACGCGCGAGTCTCGCGTCTCACCTCGCAGTGATTGCCCTTGCCAACAACGAAAAAAGCCAAGGGCACACGGGGGCAGCTGACAGCTTCCTCTGAGTTAAAGCCCCGGCGGAACCCAGCCAGCCGCAGACTGGGAGGCAGAGCACTGTTTGGGAGCAGTGAGCGGAGCACTCGTTCACTTCGACCGCCGCAGGACACCGCGGGCCGGTGCAGGTCCGCCTGCAGCGCGCAGTTTGCGGGATGCGCCGGCCGTGGACTCGGTGGCCCTGCCCGGGAACGGGGCAGTGAGGAAGGGCCGGGGCTCCTCGCAGCCCTTCTGTAACTTGCCCTCGAGTTTTGCTGTGAAAACAAAAGCAAAGCAAACAATTCCCTTCCCCCCAAGCCCGAAAATAAAGCTCGGGCACCACCCGGGCTGGTCGAAAGGGCTCCATTGTCGTTTTTAAATGAGATATCTTTGCAACCGCTCGCTCCTCCCCGAGCCAGCGGGGAGCCGCCCGTATCCCTGGAAGCGGGAGGTAGCGGGGAACAAAAGGCAAACTCCGAAGTGACATTGAAAATAAAAGGGAGCTTTGGTTACCCCCAGGGAAAGGTCGAGGGGGAAAGGTCGCTTTCCCGCCAGCGCACGTAGTGCCCGGCCCCGGCTCAGGGCACCCTGCAGCATCCCCGGCCCCTCGACGGGACCGCCTGGGGGCGCGGGGGGGCTTCGAGACAGACCCGGGGTGCAGAGGGCAATGCACCTCCTCCCCGCCCGCCGCCGCACTAACACCGGCGGCCGAGAAGGGCCGCGGTGCATCAAACCTCTGGAGCCGGCTGCCAGCCGCCCACCCCCCTCCGCTGTGCACCCACAGGCACACGCGTGTCCCCCGGCTCCAAGTCCAGCCCCATCCGGGAGCCGAGAGCCCCTTTCCCCGGCGCCAGCAGGCCTGGCGGCACCGCTGCCAGGGCAGGAGCCAGCCCGGACCCCGGCGGAGCCCACGGAAGGGCAGGGCGGAGGGGTGACCCACTTAAAACCCGAGTTCCTTTTTTGAAACACTTAGAGACGACAGGAGTGAGGACTATGAATGCATGCGTAAATATATACTCATGCATGCCCACTGCCGGAGGTGTGCACCCCACACACAGGCAAGTCTGGGGGTATATACAAAGCACGTAACCCCCTAAGTTATCTAATGTAATATACTGATAGCTATATCGAAAAACAGATAAATAGATCGATCCCAGCAGGATTCTGTTTGTAAGCGTGTATCGATAAAAAGTATTTACACATGTATTTTTATGTACGCAATCCGTGCCCATATTTTTAACTATTCCTATAGAACAACTTTTTGCAAATTGTCTCAGCAATCACCTTCCAGAAATTCTCCGCAGAAATCACCTCTGCCTTGGGTGTACCAGACACCTCGTTCGGGGCAACGAACAGTCCTGTCTGTGTGCCCTGACAGTGCTGCGGCGGTGGCGGTCTACTGACACGAAGGAAGCCAGATGTGAAGTACTAACAAGGGCATTCTACTAATTGCTAACAATAACGGTGCCAGGATGGGGAGAGGGTCAGACAACAGCTCACACATCGGCGGGAGCGCTGCCGCTGGCTGTCCATGTCTACCACCAGCCCTTTCCGCGGGTCCCCACGCGGGACAGCCGCGGAGGGGCGCGGTGTGGCCGCCGGGCCGAGGCGTGCCCCGGGCCCCCGCCACCCCCCCTGGCACGGCGGCTCCAGGAGCCCTGGCACCCCGTCCCGGGCCCCACCCTGGCCCTCTTGGCCCGGCGGAGGAAAAGACGGGGGGGTCGGAGGATTAGGGCAGGAGGGCTCAGCCGCCCGCCGGGAATTGGGGAAGGAGGGAGAAGAGCTGCGAGGAAGTAGCTCTGCCCTCGCACAGACCCCCGTGAGTGGGGCCCAGGGACGGGTGGCGAAGGGACCCCGAGAAGCCCCAAATGCGAGATGCTTCACGCCCTGAGCAGCTGGAGGAGCAACTGTGCGTGTGCTGCGGAGGGGTGAGGATTTTCGCTTTAGCCTTTGGTGGTTTCACTTGTTTTCTTAAGATTCTCACGCCAGGGAAAGAGATTTTGACGGGTATACCGGAGGGGGGGTGGGGTGTTTCTCCCCTCCTAATAAGATAACCAGGGCAGGGGGGCATTGCCACAGCGAGGAATTGTCCCCATGAGCCACAGAAAGACTTTTCCCCCACCGCCCCGAGCGCTCGGTACCTGGGGAGCGCTCGCAGGGAGCGTGTCTGGGTAGAACTGCTGCCTCACACGCCCGAGCATGTGCTTCCCAGGCAGGGAGCGGCTCCCAGCGCCCTGCCCGCGGCCGGCAGTGGCAGCTACACGGGTCCGCCCTGCTCGGCCACTGCGGAAACCTCCGCTCCCTCCCGGCGTGGGCTCTGGACACGGTGTGCTGGGCACATCTTCCATTGTGGGGGAGCTAGGGGGACAGGGGAGGTGTTACACCGCCATGCACAAGGAATTAGGGATGCGCCCGCTGAGGACGGGCCGAGAGGGGAGGTTGCAGTAAGCTGCCGCGGTGGTGCCCCTTTTCCAGGAGCAGGGCTTTGGAAGGGCAATTTAAATCTCTCTGGTGGATGTGTTAGAGTTGTGCTGGTGACCAGCAGTGAAGAAAGAGTTTTGTCCCAGCTCTGCTCTTAACTCGGACTTCTCCAGGAGTGGCTGGCCCTCCGCAGAGCGCAGGCGGGAGGGCCCTTCGTGTGCCAGTGGCTTGACGCAGCCAGACCCGCACCCTTGAGCCCAGGCGTCACGGAGTGCCCCATGCCTTTGTGCCAAAAAGTTCCGCCTAGAAAGTGTGTCTCCTGTTGAGGAAGGATTTGCCTGCGGGTTGCGTGGGCCCCTTCCCCTCTGCCCCCCGAGCCCTAGGGTTCCAGCCAGCCCAGCTGACCGCTCCCAGCCCTGCGCTGAATCGGGGCCACGCTCCTGCCGGGGCTCCGCTTGCGGGAGAACGGCGCGGAGCCACCAGGGGAGCTGAAAGTGCCTAAAGGAGGGGGAAAGCCGTGTGGGGCGAGGAGTCAAGTTAGGCAGAAATGCCCTCCTCCCCCTCCGCGGCTCCTGCCCGGCGAAATGGGTGGCGAGCTGTAGCCCCTCGGCGGCCGGGGCTGGCCCAGCACGTTTGATTCTCCTTGGGGAGGCACGGCAGCTCGTATAAAAAAGACATTGTTGTCTTTGGAGAGCCCTGTGCGCACTTTCAAAAGCTGATCCTTGAGTTCCCAGCCCCCGCAATCCAGTTGATGAGGAAACGCGCTGCGGTCTTGGTGGCACCGTTTCCATTGGGATTGGCACCTTTTGATTGACAAAGTCTCCCATTCTTCCACCTCTCGAGTGTTATCAAACGGATTGTGTGGGGTCAGAAGCTATTCAAGGGACGTCCGTGTAGCCGCATTCTGCAAACACGGGGTGAAGACCGTGCCTTTCTCATGAAAATGCTTCCACCAGGCAAAACGCATCTCATCTTCCCTGCTCTACTCTTTAGCATTTCCTTTTAACTCGAGCGTTTTACTAAGCAGCATCACCAGGTAAACGAACACATCACTCGAGGCAGCCCAGGCAGGACCCTGTCGGGGCGGCCACCCCCCCGGGGGGCTGCGGGAGCCAGCTCGGGCAGACGGAACTTGGGTGGAGGATCCGAAAGGAAAGGGTGAGCGGACGGGACAGGGCAGCAGTGCTTTCTCGCCCACTTGTCCGCGGTGTGACTCGTCCCGTAGTAGTTCATTTGGGGCGGGAGAGGAGGAGCAGAGCCTGACCTGCTTTCTTTGCACCAGGTCGATCTAGCGGGGCTAAAAAGTGCCTTCGGGACCTTGCGGGGTGTAGCTGTGCCTGTACGCGCGTCGGGGTATTTCTAAATCAGCGGTCAGCTGTGCCAGACCCCGCGCAGAGCCAAGGCTGACTCGTTCGCGTTAACCCAACCGAGTGATGTGTCCGAGGTGATTTAACCCTTCGAGCGGGAGCAGGATCAATACCGAACGAGGCCATTCCGGCGGCGCCCCCGGGAAGGCACGGGGCGGGCGGCTGGTGCCTCGTCCGCTCCCCGCTGCCCGCTCCCCGCCGACTCTGGGGCCTCCCCGCCTGCCCCATCTCGCACTCCCTGCACAGTAAACGGAGTCGCTGCTCCTGCCCCACAAACTGAGCGGCCAGTTCCTGTCCGTCGTCTCTGATTCGAGCCGACCGCAGCATCATTTTGGTGGATCCTGTGGGGTTTTTTTTCCCCCTCCATCCACCACCTCCTTTTTTTTAGGCTAATAAAACAGGCACGGAGCTGATGTGCCTGAGAAGTCCAGGAGAAAATGCAAACAAAAAAAGAACTCCCCAAAAAACCCCCACCAAGGCAAGGTCGAGCGTCTCTGTAGGAACAAAATCAAAGACCGTGCTGAAAAACACGCGCAGAAACTGGGGGGAGGGGGGGGTCGGAGGGGGAAGGGGGGCAGAAATGTTCCAAGGACCTGGAAAGACAAGATCTAAAGATCTGGAAAGAAAAGAGGAAAGTAAAGAGGTAAAAGCAGCTGCCTCTCTAGTCCAAAGCCGCCCTTCCCTGCCTCTGGCGACCCATCAGACTCACAACAAGCCCACTTCGGGGAAGCCAGCCCTGAGGGAGCCGGTGCCGAAAGAGGCGGCTGAGATGATGTAGGGGAGCTGGAGGCCTGATTGAAGGAAAGTTTCCCCGGTTATATTTGTGTGGAAAAGCTCACCTCTTCTCTTGCAGAGCTCTAAAGTGTAATCAAGGCTGAGTCTTACACTTGAAGGATGTTAACTCTCATACGGGAACCTACTTTCTCCTAAATGGTTTCTTGCCTAGTGAATGAGAGCCTCCCAATTGAAGCAAAATGATCCTTATGTACTAATATCAAGCACAGTCACAAAGCGACCGGCTATTTATGCTGCCACTTTAGACAAAGATATTTAGTTATTCCCGGGTAGCAAGTGCACTTTTGCATTTTTAAGCACGAACCAGCCGAGCACAAACATATTTATAAGAGCAATTACCGAATAGTTACTTGACACTTCAAAGTCACTAGGTTAACTGTACCTTCGCTGTAATTTTCTTAATATTCAGGTAATCACTGTATTCAATTGGGTTTGCCACGGCCGTAGGCCGGGGTGTGGAAAGCTCAGGGGAGGTTTCTCTCCTCCACCCGGGAACACCCTGAAATATAAGCTCTGCAGACACTGGACAACTTGGGAGATTTCTCCAAAGATCCGAGTGACATTAGCTCCTGGCTGCATGTACGTGTGTGTGGCTGTGAATTGGCTCGCTTTTGTTTTCACACCGGATCCCAGAACAGATCCAAAAGTGCCAGAAATTGCAGTTTATTTGAAACTAGAGGGAATTCGTTGGCAAGGCGGTGTAGCAGATGACCTGAGAGGTCTTCTCCATCCAGCTCCCGCGCTGTATAAATAACCTTAGAAAGCAGCTTCAGGTTCAGAGGGACCACGAGAGCCTGCGACAGTCTTTGCTTTTGAGAATAACGAGCGACATTTCGCGCTAACCTATTTTTCAGCAGTCTTTCGCCCCAGGCAATCAAATTACGGCTTGTTTTTGCAAACTTGCATCTTTCACCTCTCGTCGACCTTAAAAAAAAAAAAAAAAAAAAAAGCGCCTTAGGGGTGAATCGAACTTATGTGTTTAGGGAGAGAAACGATCCTCGCACTGGGGGTCTCACACTGGGGGTCTTAGCAGAAGGTTCCTGAGATGCTAAATCCCAAGTGCTGTTCAGCCCCCAGCCGGCCGGGGTACCCGCAAGGCGGTGCGGGAGTGCGGAGCGCTGGGAGCTCTGGCCTGGAGCCCCCTCGAGAGCTGCCCTCCCGGCGGCGGGGCTCCTTCCAGACCGAACTTGGGGGGGGGGGGCGGGTGGAGGGGGGCTCAGTCCTTTTGCTCACCGGCATTCTGCCCCGTCTCCCCAGCTCTCACAAAGGCTGGGCTGACAGTCTTGCCACCCGGGTGCTGATTTTAAATCCTTTCACCCAGTCAGATGGGGGTCTTTTCGCCTTGCCTTCCGTTGCCCATCCACGATATTGCCACCCCCGAGAAAAATAAAACGAGTTGTGCTCACGGGGTCTCTCTCTCTCTTTCCCTCTCTCTCCCTCTCCCTCCCTCTCTCTTTTTTTTAAGACACACACACACACAAAAAAAATCCTGACAAGTAAAACTTAAAGGTGTTTACCTTGTCATCAGCATGTAAGCTAATTATCTTGGGCAAGATGTAGGCTTCTATTGTCTTGTTGCTTTAGTGCCTATGCCCCGCCTCTGGTGGCAGCCTAAAACCTGGCGTCTGGCTAAAACAAACGAAAGGCAGCCCTGAGCCTCCACTCAATCCAATTAAGGCGGACTTCGTCCACTCGGTTACGTGTACATCCAACAAGATCGGCGTTAAGGCAACACCAGAATATTTGGCAAAAAAAAAAAAAAAAAAAAAAAAGATTTGCCTCCCCTTCCTTTTTTTTTTTTTTTTTTTTTTTTTCTCCCCAGCCGCCGAATCATGTCGATGAGCCCAAAGCATACGACTCCTTTCTCAGTGTCTGACATCTTGAGTCCTTTGGAGGAAAGCTACAAGAAAGTGGGCATGGAGGGCAGTAACTTGGGGGCTCCCCTGTCAGCCTACAGACAGTCTCAGGTTTCTCAGCCGGCCATGCAGCAGCACCCCATGGGCCACAACGGAACAGTGACTGCCGCCTACCATATGACAGCGGCAGGGGTCCCCCAGCTCTCTCATGCTACGATGGGGGGCTACTGCAATGGGAACCTGGGCAACATGAGCGAGCTCCCGCCTTACCAGGACACCATGCGGAACAGCGCTTCGGCGACAGGATGGTACGGCACCAACCCGGACCCCCGCTTCTCCTCAAGTAAGTCAGCCCGGGGATAGATGGCCGGGGGGAAGAGGGGGGGTGGCCGCGCACCTGCCTCGCCACACGGCGGGCGATGGGCGACGGGGACTCCGCGCCAGGGCAAAAGTCGGTCCAAATCCCAGCTGCCCCCCCACAGCCCCCCCAGTGCCTCCTCCTGCCCGAGGATCGTGCCCGGTCCCTCCTCCCCCGGCTGGCTTCATGTCAGCCTCTCGGGGCTGCTTTTGCGGGGTGAAGCGGGCGGGAAGCCCCGCGGCGGCGGGGAGCGGGAGCCCGGGGCTCACCGTCCAGTGGGGCGGCAGCGGCGCGGCACGGCCCGGGATCCCGGAGGGAGCCGGGGCTGCCCGTCCGCCTGCGCGGCGCCCTGCACCGGGCGGGCGAGGGGGGACCGGAGCCGCGGCAGCCGCGTCGCGGGAGGCGCGGAGGGGAGCGGGCGAGCCCGCCGCGGCCGGTGGAGCCCCTGTCCCCGGCCGCTCCCGCCGCGCTGCCACCGCAGGTACTTGCTGGGTTGTCACCCCCCGGGCAGGGCGAGGGGCGAGCGGTCGCCTTTATTCACCGAGGCTGGGCCGGGCGAGAAGGGGATCCCGTTGCCCGCCGCTCGCCTTGGGGACGTTGCTGGGGAGCGGGGGCGCCCCGAGGCCCCGGCCGGGACTGGGCTGCCGGGGGCGGCGGGGTCCTGCTCGGGCCGGGCCGGGCCGAGTCGAGCCGAGCAGGGCCAAGCCGCCTAAAACGTGCCGCCTTCTCCCTTGCAGTCTCCCGCTTCATGGCGCCGTCCTCGGGCATGAACATGGGCGGCATGGGCAGCCTGGGCTCCCTGGGAGACGTGAGCAAGAGCATGGCCCCGCTCCAGAGCACGCCGCGGAGGAAGCGGAGGGTCCTTTTCTCCCAGGCCCAGGTTTACGAGTTGGAGAGACGTTTCAAGCAGCAGAAATACCTCTCCGCCCCGGAGAGGGAACATTTAGCCAGCATGATACATCTCACCCCGACTCAGGTCAAAATCTGGTTCCAGAACCACCGCTACAAGATGAAACGCCAGGCCAAGGACAAGGCTGCGCAGCAGCAGATGCAACAGGAGAACGGCTCCTGCCAGCAGCAGCAGTCCCCCCGAAGGGTGGCCGTGCCAGTGCTTGTGAAGGATGGCAAGCCCTGCCAAGCAGGCTCCAACACACCCACAGCAGCTATCCAGAGCCATCAGCAGCAGGCAGCTACAACGATCACAGTGGCTACCAATGGCAACAGCCTCGGACAGCATCAGAGCCACCAGACAAACAGTGCGGGGCAGTCTCCAGACATGGGACAGCACTCGGCCAGCCCTTCCTCCCTGCAGAGCCAAGTCTCCAGTTTGTCTCACCTAAACTCTTCTACTTCTGACTATGGCACTGCCATGTCTTGCTCCACCTTGCTATACGGTAGGACCTGGTGAAAGGATTAAACAAAGCAAAAGAAAAAAAAAAAGAAAAAAGAAAAAAAAAAAAAAGCGCAGATTTTCCCAGTCATACAAATCTCTGTCCTGTCCATACTACTGGGTGTTTTTCTTTTCCTTTTTTTTTTCTTTCATTTTAATACCTTCCCCATTCCCCCCCCATTTCCCCTCACACCCCCCCCTCCCCCCGCCTTGTTTTACTGAGTGCTTCTCTGAGGACCTCTAAGAGAGAGAGAGAAAAAAAGACCTTTTTTTTTTTTTTTTTTTTGTTCGGTTTTGGTGTTACTCTTGATGGTTTTGGGTCTTTTTTTGTCTTTTTTTTCCCTCCGCCCCCCCAGAAGGTTGTTGTATGAGGTGCTTAAAAAAAATTTCTGACTAATAACCACGGAGCAGTCTGCAGAAAGAGGATCATCGTTAGGCATGGTCCGAAGGCTTGGATTTCAGATCTACACTTTGCCAGCGTCTAGGACTTGCGTGTAAATATAGAGATTTTGGGGGATGGGGTGGTTTTCCCAAAAAAAAACCCGCATTCGCGTCACCCAGACACGAGCAGCAGTTCCCCCCTCCCCCGGCCTCCTCTCCCAGCCCCCGCGAGGGCCAGCGGATGGAGACGTGGAGTCAGCAAAGGCTTGCCTTTTATTTTCCTCCTTACGTTTGATGTGAACCTGTAGCTGTATAATGCTGTCAAAAGTTGGACTAAACCCATAGTTTTTAGTAGCCTGTATATTTTGTTGTAAAAAGAAAAAAAAAAATACAAACAACCAAACCAACCCCCACCTTTTTTATGGACACTGATCGCCCCGTCGTAAATCCTCTGGCAGTTTGTTATTTGCGCACGCCGCCTTTTCCTGTTGTAACTTATGTAGATATTTGGCTTAAATATAGTTCCTAAGAAGCTTCTAATAAATTATACACATTACGAATATTCTTTTTTTTTTTTTTTTTTTTTTTAAATTTCCCTGTGGTTCCCCCTCCTCACCCTCCCCTGTTTCGGTTTTTGTTTGTTTGTTTTGTTTTGGGTTTTTTTGTTTGTGGGGTTTTTTTGGGTTTTTTTTTTTTATTATTTTTTTTTTTTTTCCTCCTTGATGGAAAAACAACCCGGGATGCTGCCAAACCCTGTGAGGCCCCTGTCCCTCCCAGGGCCCGGACCCTTCTCCCAGAGGGGACCTGCGTCAGGGAGCTAACGGGATACGGGATCTGTCCTCAGCCTGCAGAAGTGACGAGCAAACGCGTGGGATTCACAAACTCGAGCGCGAAGGGATCGAGTCCAAATTCATTAGCCCGATTATTGGGGGGGGCGGGGGACATCTCAGAGACTTCTTGCTAGAGCAAGCAAAGTGTTCCGGGAGTAGAAATTCAAATGCCAAAGGCACGGAGGAGAAAGAAGGTAAAAGTCAAACGCCACTAGGAGCAAATTAAGGAAGAACCTGCTGACATGCGGCCGGTTTAAAGAGCGTCCAGTTTTAATATCTTGTAAAAAAAAATAAATAATTTCTACCAGGTTTTCCTATGTACTTGTATTTTAAGGGAAGTACAGTCACCTTATTTATAATCAAAATAAAAAGATAGTTTATTGTGTACACGTAGTTTGAATTAACTTTCTTTATCAGACTGTATTTATTTTTCTACACATAGTCGGGGGTGCAGACCCACACGCACACACAGAGACACCCACACACATGCACCCCACGCAGTTCCTCCTGCACACATCCACCTCATTGCCCAGGCGAGCGGGTAGCTGGATTTGGGGATTTGGGGTGTTTTGTTTATTCGGTTGTTGGTTTGGGGGGGTTTTTTTGTGTTTGGGGTTTTTTTCTGTAGCGTTTTGGGAAACTCGTAAAGTAGGAGATAAACAGAAAGTGCGTGTGCGCACACGTGTGTGTGTGTGTGTGTGTGCGTGGGTGCGCTCCTGGCTGAGACACCGAGGGGAGTTTGCGGGGAAGGTAAATATTATGGGTAATGTAAGGCAGTTAGATATTAACTTTGCTGTAAATATATAAAGCGTATCAAGTTAAGCAGCTCCTATGGGACAAGCCCGACACACGTGTAATTCGCTGTCTTGGGGGTCCCGAGTATCCCTTTTGTCAGTGCAACAAAATAAGAAGTTCCCCAACCTAAAAGACCCCGTAGCATGTTTTCCTTCGCATCTGCTGCTCGGTTTCGTTTTTGATTTCTTTTTCTCTAGATCCCCTCAGTTAAAACACGGAAGGGAATGGCAGTCATTGAAAGACCTCTGAATTACAGAGGTATTATGAAATGCTTATATTTTTGAAGAGAAAGCCAGCAGCTTGCCCGGGATGGAAACAACCCACCCTCCAGTTTAAGTAGCAGCTTTCGAAAGCTCCAGTCTTTTATTTATACAAGATAGCTGGTGTTACTGGGGCACCGAGTGCTAGTTTGGATGGAGAAAAAGAGAAACAGTAGGGAAAAAAAAAAAATATTATCGGATTCTTTCTGCCCCCCCTCCCCCCTTTATTTCCAACTAGAGAACATCACGTGTGTCAACAGGAATTTCGAGACCTTTCATTCTTTTATGTTATGTCCTGCTTTATACAATGACATTCTCGACTAACCCAAAGAATATTCCTTTTTTTTTTTTTTTCCTTTCTCTACGCAGAATATTCGTTTCAAATCTATAACATCATGTGAAGCATGGTGTGTATGTGTGTGTGCGTATGTGTGTGTGTGTGTGGAGCTTAGTGCTGTTATTTCTGCTAAAAGAAGCACGTCTTGGGAGTCCCCGGTTCGTGGCACAGCGCTGCCGCAAAGGGAGAGCACAGGGTTAACTCCACGGATTTTTAAAATTAGGGTGAGTTTATCCTGGAGTTCATATACAACACCGAGGGGGAATGTGCTGTGGTTAAGTCGGTATTTCCCCTTAGGATGTAATTAATACTTGCATCCTTTCAAACATAGGAACGTTCAAAAGTGGGGAGCACTGACAAGCACTAATGCAGCCGAGAAATATTATTCCCTCCCTTCCCCCACCCCAATATTGGAGTTAGAGATATTGTTCGATAGAGATCCAGCCAGTGACTTTTCATTATAGACTTCGGGAGAAATAAATGAATTTTATTGTGTCTCGACAACCTCATAAACACATATTTGGTGGTGGGTGTAATTACTGTAATGGATTATTATGTACACTGACTTATCTTTCTTAAACTAGATTTAGTTTCGATTAAATAAACTCGTTTCCACTTTGTCTGATGTCGGCTTAGTTTAAAGTCTGTTTACTTGTTCCACAGAAAGGTGAATTCATCTCTTTATTAAGCACTAGAGCCCGAGCAAACACAGTTCAAACTGTATTTACATATCAATCAGGAGAAATGCAAACAAACTGCTCTTTAACAATTTTATAGAGTTTTTATGACATTGTGTTACTGCCTTTTATCATAATTTTTTTTTGCATAAACCAGTTATGCCTTGACTGGGATGAAGATATTTCGAGGGGGGTGAGGTAAATACATTTTAATCTCCAGTCTCCCTTGAAAACACTCACAAGAACTTAGTCACTGTATAGTTTTTCTAAACTAAAATATGTGCCTCCATCTAAACGCCTGCTTCTTCCAATACGCTGATTTTCAGCCTTCCGGTAATCAGTGCAGAACTTGGATAATACGATGGGGAAGGGGGGTCGGGTGGGGGGTGTATCATGATTCAAATCTGAAGTGATGGAAGAAATGCGCATTTCCCTTTAACTGCGCCTTTATGGACATGAGACCGTGGGCACCCCGTATTTTGGGAGATAAAGGGATGGAGTGAAGAATGGTTATTCCCTTCCACTCCCCCGCTCCCTGGCACTGCCTGTAAGTGCAGGAGAATGGCGGAGGGCATTTTTCCTGCTGTAAATAGGAGTTCATGCTTGAGTGCCATGAAGTGTGCGTGCAGTGGCACAGCGGGCTGCGAGGGAAAAACAACCCATCCCAACAAAACAACAAAAAACCGTCACCACCGCCACAACAACAGCAGCGATAGCAAAAAGGCTCCTTCATATTTGCTGTTCCATATGAAAACTGGTCGCAGGGTGGGTGTTTTTTGTTTGTTTGTTTGACAGCAGGCTGTCAGCAGCAGGGATGGTGGGCAGGAGAGGCGCGGGGGTGCCGGGACGACGGGGGCTGTCCCGGGCACGGTGCCCTCCGGCAGCTCACCGGCGGAACGGCGGGGAGCTCCCACCCCACCGGCGGGTGGAAAACAGCCGTGGGTAGCCGGTCTGAAAGTGTATTGCCCGCATCTCGGTTCAAAAGGCAGCGCAGGGCCCACAGACAGTGTTCAAAGTGCAGATCCCAAACGGTGTAATCTGAGACAGCCCTGAGATGACACCAAGAGAAGTTGCCACGGGGTGGGGGGATAGGGGGCGGAAAAAAAAAAGGTATTTTCTGAGTTTAGTGGCGGAGGGCAGGTAGAGGGGCCTCGCTGGGCAGGCAGCCCCGGCCCAACTTGTCGTGACGGCTGCTTTTACAAAGGGGACCTAGAGGTAGAGACTGAGTGACTTCTGAAGAATTTCAGTCCTTTCATGGCCGTGTCGGGAGCAAAGCTGAGAAATATTTTTTTTTCTGTCTGACCCGCTGTTCCTCTCATGATCCCCTTCAGGGGAAAAAAAACCAACCTCCAAACTCTAAGTAAATGGTAATACTGTTTATATGTATCAAATGTGTACAGAAATCTGACCCAGTACGGCTGTTCTATGAGGCAGAGAGATTACCGTCTCTGGCAAAGTGCTGAATAATATCAAATGATTTTTTTTTTTTTTTTTCCCTCCCCCTCCCCCGGCTGCGAGCACATTAGGGAGCAGGTAAGGTCAAAGTTTTCTATATCCTATGTCTTACTCTCGAAGGCTATATAAATAAGACGGTGAATAAGATGTACTGATGTAGAAAGAAACTGAAATTCGTTTTGATGCTTAAAACAACTTAGTACGCAGAAAATTTCTTGGGAAACCTAGAGATGGAAACGTTAACTATGACATTTAATCTTCGATGTAAAGGTTTTTGTTAGAGGGAGGGAGAAGAGGGAAATTGGTATTTTTTTTTACAGTGACACAGGCATTCAGAAGCAGACACGTACAAATGGCCGAATGCATTACCTACGAGACAGCAGGAATCCACTGTCCTGAGCTGGCGTATAGAAATGGAAAAAAGTTTTAAAATGTATATTCTAAAAATATTTCCCAAGTGACTAACGATACTTAGGTCTGTTTTTTACTGGCTGGCTCCATATCTCACGCTAAGAACTAAATCTGAATACGACGGGTGCTGTTCTCTGAGTTATTATTTGTATGCCTTAAACACAGTGGGACTTTCCGAGTAATTTTAAATTAGTTTGTAGGTTGTGCTTCTTTAGCAGATGAATTTACATAGATGGTTTTAGTGAAAGTGTACTACTTACTGCAGTCATTCCATGAGAACTTCCCATACCATTCAGAATAGCGCTTCATCGATACAGGGGCTCTTTAAATGTACAGGAAAAGAATAAAGCGCGTGTACACGAGATTTTTTGGGGGTGTGTGGGAGGGGCAGGCTTTGTTTGTTTGTGTTTGTTGTTGTGATTTTTTATTTATTTATTTATTTATTTTAAAAATAAATATAAGGATAGTTGCGATGCTTAGAAAACTAAACAAGGTATGAGATCTTCACTGCCGCCTGTTCTGGTGGATTTCACTGGAGTCCCTCTTCTCGATCAAGTAAATTTGGGCAAGTAATAACGAGCTAGAAGGCGACAAACTCACACACACCTGGGATCCTGGAGGGAACAAACTTTTTCGCTTCATATCAAAGATGTTACTGAAGTGGCCGAGTTCATTTCAGTGTGTTACTGACCTAATAATGTGACTCTAGGACACGGCTTTTCCCGAGTTTCTCTCGGTGGTTTTGTTCCTTAAACTTTTTGCTGTCGGTGCTGCTGTTTCTCAGAGATCTTAAAAATATATTTTTCTGGAGCACGCTCTTGGTCTGGGCTCTTGCTCTTAACCTGCGCGGTACTTCAGAAACGCACTGTTGCTGCTGCGGAGTGGAGCGCAGGAAGCGCCCCGTCCCCTGCACCCCTCTCTGCATCAGCTCCCCGCAGAGGGGAAAAACAAGTGGATGACCGATGCAGAGCGTTTAGTTTGTATTATACCTACAGATGTGTACATCTGATGGTGTATGTGGGAGCTGATGTGCCCGGCATTAAGTGTGGGGTCTGGGCAGCAGAGGCGGGCAGGAACGGGAAAACTCTTGCTTGGGAAGAAGTATTGCCCGCCGGCCTGTGCTTCCGCTCTCTGGCTTACACGGGGGAACCCTCCCGCAGCTTGCTGCCGCTGCCCACCCGCGGCCGCCCCGGCGGGAGCCGTCGCACAGGGCAGCCGCGCCGGGGTCCCTGCGAGCAGTGCCGAGACCCCACCGGGGCAAAAAATAACCCGACATGGCAGAAGCGCCCGCCGGTGCTCGGGTCGTGGTTCTCCGTCGAGGTTAACGGGCTCCGCGGCCGCCGGGTCGCTGCAAACCGCGGGTACTGCGCTGCCCGCGGGAACCGGCAGCAGCCCAGCGAAGTTGCCCGCCGGTCCCCTCTCTGGTTTTGCAATGCCAGCTAAGGCCGTCCCCGTGTTACAGGTGCCTCCGGGCAGACCCAGCTGTGAGCACCCACCGCCTCTCTCGGCCGTGGCACTGGGGGATGCCCGGGCGGGAGGGCTGCACCCCCGCGCCAGGAACCCCTCTATCTTTTGGTCCAAACGTCCCGACAAGGAGTTGACCGCCTATGGCACCTTGGCATAGATAGGGCGAGTGGCATGGGGCTCGGGGATCCGGTACTGCCCCACACTGTCACTGCCACCCACCCCGCACTTGCCTAGCGGGGTAATGGCAGGGAAGTGCGCGGCACCGCCACGGGAACTCGAGGACGGGATGCGGCGCGATGCGTCTTCGCAAAGGTACCATGCAAGTGCGGGGAGGGACGGAGGACAGGTCCTAGCACCGGCGTCCTCAGCGCTGCCAGAGGTTTCCCCTGCAGCCACTTTGACCCGGCCCCGGCGTTCCCAGCTGGGGAAAAGCATCCCCCGAGGAAGCACCCGAGGAAGTTTGGCCGTGTTCGGCCCGAGCAGCGGCGGGACGGCGGGGGGGGGTGGAGCGGGGCAGCCCCCCGCTCGCTGCCCCCGACTTCTCTCTCCCCCGGGCGCGGGGGGCTGCCCGGTGCGGATCTCCCTTTTCTCTCCTCGCTTTTTAATTACTCTTCTGAATTTGAATGGATGATTCTTTGGAAGATATGACAGGGTTTAAAGCTCTCATTACATATCAATAGACGGAACCTTTGCATGGATGTTGTCCCCATTACTCTGTGTGCGAGCAATAGCTGTGGCTCCCTGGCTCTGGCTTTTCCGTGGGCACACACACACATAAGCAGATTGGTTGCCTTTAAATAGCGGCTTATGAAGCAGCACCCAGACGTGGGAAGCGTGTTGACCCGTGGGGCTCGGGAGGGTGCTGGTGGGCCGTGTATTCTGTGCCTGGTGTCACCCGGGGGCTGCGCGTGGCGATGCCGGGGCGCTGGGACACGCCGTGCTTGGGTGGCAGTGGCAGTGGTGAGGTGCTGACACCGCACTACCGTGGGGAGGGCGGGCGTGTTAGTGTCGTGGAAGCCCGGGCACGACGTGGGCTCGGCGGTGGTGGCTGAAGGTGTATGCGCTGGGGGATGGCGGGGGAGAGAGCGTCTGTGTGTGTGCAGCGGTGTGTATGTGTGTGTGTGTGTTTGTGTGTCAGAGCATCGCCCTTCCACAATGGCAGCGTAATTATCTAGCTGAAACATTCTCAAATGGCAAAAAGTTGCAAAATAGATCGACCTCCCTAAGATGAGAAGGAACCAGTTTCAGAGCTGTGCAACCATCACGCTTTTTTCAATACATTTTAAACAAGAGGATCTAGCGAGTGATTCCGATTCAATACACATAATCAGTTTGGAAGTCCTATTTCCATTTGAAAACAGGCCTATTTGCAATCATGAGGGCCGGACATGCTGGAAGATACAGGACGCATTCAGAGTAGGTGGTAGGTGAGAGAATCTACAGACGAGCATCAAATGTTTTCTTCCAGCTGCAAACCTTTTACAAGATGCTTTAATCATGATGTATTTTTAATCTAATATTCTCTTTGAAAATATGACTTAATTGATTTAGAAAGCAAGGTTTTGACCTACAGCAAGGCTCCCCGTCGGGGTGTATGTGTGTGTGTAAAAAAAAAAACAACCACGACCAAGAAAAGAATGGTGATTGGCAAAGCATGTTGATTGTCCTATCAGTCTCTTAGGGATAACAGTCATTTCATCAAGAATACACCCAGCGTCCCAGCCCCGGCCCCAGCCCTCCGCCCTGCTTTCCGCGTGGATTTTGAAAGCAGACACTTGCTTCTTGCACCGAAATACCGCGGCCCGTCCCAGTTACAACAGCTCCGTTTCCCCGGCTCCCACCCTCCGCCACACTTCTTTATTCCCTGCCACTCCAAAGGGCCAAATCAGCTCTCGGGAAGGGCGGGGGGGGGGGGGGGGGGAGAAGAAGAGTAAATAAATAAATATTTGAATAAATGAATAATGTCGTAGCAAGCTGAATTAGCTCTATAAGAGGTACAAACAGTTATTCCTGACTTGCAAACCTCACGCTGGCTGCAGAGGGTGACAGGTGGGTCTGTGCAGAGCCCGGTCCCCCCCGGCACCGTTTGGGGGCTCTCCCCGCGGGCAGCCCGGAGGCTCCCTCGCTCCCCAGCTCCGCGGGAGGGACGGCAGCTCTGGGCAGAGCCCCTGGTCGCCGCTGACCCCCCCAGCCCCTTCTCCTCACGGTCGGCAGTGTTCCTCCCCCCCGCCCGCCCCGTGCAAATCGCCTTTTCCTCGGCAGCAAAGAAAGAGCAGGGAAAGTTGTCTCCACTGGGATTTCTACCTTGCTCCCCCTGGGCCGCCAAGGAAGGATCCCGCACTTCCCTCTCCATGCTAGCTAGTTAGGTCTGAGCCTTAATTAGGGCTCGGGCCAGACGAGGGGCCGGGTGCCGGAGCCCCGAGAGGCTGCGCTGCCTCGCAGCGTTTCCTCCCCGCAGTGGTATCACAGTGACAAATCTGTTCCGTCTCCTGTGTACCCCTCCGAAAAAAAAGTGGGTACTGATAGGTCACGAGACCCTTCCTGTGTCCTGGTGTCGGTGACAGGGAGCTTCTCCAGGCTGGTATCACAGTCACGAAGTAAATTTGGGGGGAATGTGGGGGCGGCAGGACACTTTCCAGCCCAGCGGCTGGAGCCGATTCTCCCACGAAGATGACGGCGTGGGCATGGAGGGCAAAAAGGGAGGAAGAAAGGGGACCTGTTTCGCTTAGGAAAAGTTATTTCCCAGCCCAGACACCGATGGTTTCATTCACACGAGTTGTCCCACCAAAATCTATGCCGTAAGCACGAAGAAGAAGGAGCAGTTTTTGTCCCCACGTGTTTTTCTCCTCTGCTGAAGCCACGCCGGATCGGTGGTACTTCACCCCTGTGGATCGTGCCTTATTTCTCACCGCTTGGGAAAAATACCCCAGGGCTCCCAGTGGAACGGGGAAAGGATTCAGTTCCTATTGCCTTTTGACATAATTCTTAAAGAACAGCTTATTCATTTGGTGTGGGTCATCGAGATATGGAGGTACATTACCTGCCTGTTGTCGGGGGTCCAATCTTTACCCACATCGGTAAACACAGCCCCGAAACAGAAACAGCGATGTCACCCCCAGCAGCAGCATCTGTTCTCTCAAACAGACTCTGGTTCCCCTTGTCATTTATGAACGACCTCCCCCCCCGCCGCCGCACTTTATCTCCCCCAATGCATATCACAGTCCAGCAAAACTTACAGTCCATCAACAAGTGAGCCGTTTATTTTATTATCATTGAAGTTTCAAGGGAGAAATAATAGGTCCGATCGCACAGCGGTTAGGCAGGCACGATTGCAAGGGTCCCACTTAACCCCGTCGGCGCCTTACAAGTGGGAGATCGCAGGAGTGCCACCTTCTTTACTGGCATAACTGGGCTATGGGCAGAGGGAACAGGGCAACACTGTACGGACAGAGTAACAGTGGTGCTACAAATGTGTGTGTGTGTGTATCCCCGTGTTCACACAGATCTTCGGCAAAAGCATGATGTAGGAATACACGCTAAGGTGTGTGTAGACGTGTGTTTGCATCTGAGTGTGTTCGCGTAGAAAAGTGATGATTTTCGCGTTAATTCGAATTATTCAAATGTACAATAGAGAGCGTTACTAAATCAGGGTGAGATTTGCCAGGAGCTAGAGGTAATTCAGTAAAGAACGAATGAGAGAAAAAGAAAAAAAAAAAAAGAGAAATGACCTCATTAAAAACAAAACTTGGGAGAGTACCCTGGAAAAGGCTGCCTGTTCCTGTGCATCCTTTGCCAATGCGCAGCCGCACTTTTTATTCCTCTTTATTTAGGTATTCGTTTGATTTAAATATTCACTCTGGGACATTGATCAAACTACCGATGGAATGAAGACATTTCAAAGTACTTTGTCAAGACACAGACAGCTGTTCCGAGGTCCCTCCATGCATTTTTAAACGAGAGATCCTGAAAAAAAATAAAGCAAAACAGCACCCGTCCAAATGACTAACATTAAAAAAAAATAAAAATCTGTTGCTAATATTTTAAAGAACAAAGGGATGGATAATTCTTTTGCTCAATGAATACAAACTAAATACCAAAGCATCTTTAGGAATAAAAAAAAAAGAGCAGATGATGGATTTTATTAAATATTTCACACACACACAAAAAAATATACCTTTTATATGTACTTGTCCTTAATCTTTAAAAGAAACTGCTGTAAATACCAGATCCGTACTTTCTCTAATAGATTTTACCAGGAGCTGGTGACAGAGAACTGATTTCTTTTCTATTAGGCTTTAGTACATCTTTGTTGAAGGCCTGCAGAATGACCAGGGATTAGATTTGCATCTCTTAGACTCCCTGTGTGGTCTTTGTAAGAAGCTTGTAACTGTTAAAAATGACTTGTTAGGAAGCGTGTGGGCTCTCATCTCTTTGCTTTTGACAGAATGATTGTGAAATTCAGATTGTTCTTATAGGCTTTAGCCCGCGGATTCCACCTGAACCTTAAGCAATTAGAGCCTAATCTCAGCGCAATCATATTTGAGTTAGGATTTGTTGCACTTTGTTTACTTCAATTAAAAAGCTACGGAATATTTCGGAGCAGTTTTTAAGTGATATTCTGCAGGCATTAGCGAATTTTTTCAAACCCTGAATGTTATCCTCAGCGCCCCATCGCTCGGCGGTTGGGAGTGCAAAGCACCCCCCGGGTTTCGCAGGTGGAACTGAAGAGGAAACAGCAGGAAATTCAAAACACGCTGCAACTGCGATGCGGAGGAGGGAAGATGCCCATTGCACCCCCTTCTTTCGGGAGCCCCGGGACCGGACTCCCTCTGCTTAGGAGCGGGCAAATCTCGGGGGGCATAGGGGGGCGAACCAGCCCCAGGATCGGGCCTCGGGTGTGCCGATATTGACCGATTGAGGCGGTGGCTGTCGGCGTTAGCGGGAGCCTGGGACCGGTTTGTTACCGAGTAAAGCTCCAGGTGCCCATCTCCTCCTCCTTCCCCCCGGCGGTTGGGGCACCTTGCAATGGCACCACCGGGCAGCCTAAACACATCGTTCCTGTAACACCGCTTCCAAAAAAACCCACCCCAAAACAACCCACCTAACCTCGGCACTTGCCTGCAGTTGTCCCATACTTTTAAATTTAGGATATAAAATGGTGAAATGGGAAAAATATATACTCGGAGGGCTCTTTTCTCCCTCGGACGTCGAGTTCCTATTTGTGCTCAGATTTCACATGGCCAGCCTAAGAAGGATGCCTTTTAGTACTGACATTCACATAATTACGGTTTTCAAGTGCCATCCTCTCACATCAGAACTATTTTCTTTAAACTGAAACGCTTCCTTTCTTGTTTTCTTTCTTTTTATTTTTCCTCCAGCCATTAGAAGTTTTCAGCAAGCCTTTACCAAGCCTCTGTGAATCAAACCTGAAAGTTTTCAAAACGCTTTAAAATTTGGGGTCATTCCGTTAAAAATTTGGGGACAATTTCTTCTCCCCATGTGAGACATTTACCATTGATACCCTACGTTAAGAATATCTGGGCCCGATCCTGTTCCCAGAAAAGTTACGACGTGGCACCTCCTCCGGCTCTCAGCAGAATAGGATCAAGCCCTTCCGTGCTAATAGAGGTTTAATAGCATCAACACATGCCCAACGACCACCATTACAACCTTGACCAGGTCAGGTGCAACGATATTGCTCCTCCTAAAGTTATCCCGCATTTCCTTGGTGACAGCAAACAGCTCTTTATCACGTCTCACAACCCATAATAACCCACAAGCACTGATACCAATAACCCTCTGCTCTTTTGTCATCCTTTTCCCTCGGAAGTCTACTCGAATAAGTAATAACAGTAAAAAATAATAATACTATCTGCATCCTTTAGCCCCATCAGCCTATACTGCTCAGAACGTTTTGGCCCAATGGTGACTGCTGAAGTAAAGTCACGTTTTTAAAAGTGAGTTAGTTGCCCTGTGAGCAGTCTCTGTCCTGATGCTGAGTGCGGAACTGAGCACTGGAGTGGAACATCAAGAGCTCCTGTGTGTATCCTGCTCCACAGCTTTGCTGCCAGTCTTGTTCCATTTGACCTGAAAACTTCTTCATGGGGAATGTCGGAGTAGTCTAGCATTATCACTTTAAAAACTTTCTTTCAGGTCTGTAAGAAGGATACAAGCCAGATATTTTTCTTTTCTTTCTTCTTTTTTTTTTTTTAACCTTCCTTAGACCTGCTGTGATTTACAGTTTGTCTTTTCCTTTTGGTTCATAACTATAGACATAATTTCCCCTTACAAAACTTGAGATTGACCATGATACACCTATATTTCTGCAAAATAAAGTGCTCTTCAGACCTTTCCTATAACGTGGAGACACATTTGCCAATTAATCACTGCTCTAAGAAAACAAAATAGTAAAACTCAAGGATAGTCTCTGCAGAATGTAGGATGCACCAAATCAACTGACTTTAAAGTTAAGAAAATTATTCTTATTAAAAGTGTCACACAGGCAAATACGTTCTCTTCCTGCAGTCTGAAAGAATGAGCAATTCTTCTTGCCTTAAAAGGCTGTTTTACAGATGAAAGCAATTCAGTTCACAACTTAATCTGTTTTAAATCAGGCTTGAACAGGGCTGAATGAGTGATGGAATGCACGACTTTTGGGGGTACCAGTTTAAGAGTCACCCAGTATTTCTGCTGCCCCTCCTCTTTCCCCTGCTTGCAGTGCCTGTGATTGTGTGTAATGTGGGATATTCACAGAAAACAGCAGGCAGAAACAGCTGAATTAAAGGCAAAGTTAATACAGCAAAGGTTCTACTTTGACAAAAGAAACTGAAATGTACAGTACTGTTCTTGCTTGTGACAGAAACAAGGACTAGAGAAGCGTGAAAGGAGAGACTAAAGCTAGCACGTAGAGCTGATACTTTTGTCAACATATTGGTACATCCATGCATGTACTGAAAAATGCTCATAGGTAAGGAAAAAACAGAGAGAAGCAAGCATTTTCGTGTAGCATTATCTCCTACAAGATTAGCATAATGAGAGGAGCTGCCCTAAGAATGGAGAGCAAGCCTGAAGAAACAAGATGGAGCAATGCAAAGCTCTCCAAAAACAGCGTGGAAGATTAGAAAGATAATCTTGTTCTCCAAAGACTCCTTATTCAATCCTTACTAGAAACAGAAGGAAGCCGACCAGACTGTATGCCAGCGAGCTCAGTTCACAGTCTATCATTTGGATGCTTTTGGCAGTCCTCTGTCACTGAGAAAGGAGAGGTTTTCCGACACAGTAATGTAGAAAAGTTATGTGCTGAAATTGTGGAGGGAGCTAAGGGCTCATGGGTGATAATGCTCTGAATTATGCTCAGCAGACTGTTTTGATATGAAAAGTGAAATACAATCTGCAACCAACAGCTTCCTAGGTTGCAGAGAAGGTCTTTCCAGCTAGAGAAAGGGTGGACTCAGCGTCATCAAAAACAGATCTGTGGAAAAGTTCGAGATAGGGCTTCAAAACATCTAGAAATGGCCTTGTTTTGCTTATGATGAAATTAAAGGAAAAGCTTTCTTGGCTTCTGAAGAAGCAATTACGTCACTCCTCTAGTGAGTATTTTAGGGAAGCTCAGATGTGAGAAGATATTTGACTGCTGCAACAGCCAGCGAGGGCCACTCACAGAAACCCTCAGCAAAGCTGCACACAGAACAATGCAAGGTGGGGTTTCTTTAATTTTGTATGACTCTGAAGTCCTCTGTGTTTCAGGTATCTTCTGGTGAAGGAGTCAAATTATGAGTTTTACTGCTTTTTTTTTCTAGGGCTATTGCCACTTGGACAGATCTGTTGATCTAGAGCAAAACTTGGTCCGTCTAGTGTTGGCTTATAGATTCAATGCACTGTGGTTTCTTACGCAACAGTGAGTGATTTGCCTCTAGAAAGGAAGACCTCAGTGACAAAAGCATTTCAGTAATTTTTCCTGTTTCTCTTATCTAACAATTTAGTTAAGTCAAGCTCAGATCTCAAGACTGTTTCACAAGACATAGGCCACAGAGCAATCATGTCCTTTAGCAATATAAATAATGGAAACACATTATTTGTAATTCTTGACTTTCCAATAGACAACATTTATTATTGATTGTTTCAAACTAATGTGCCCAGATGGATGAAACAAGTCTGGTTTTCCACATCTTTGAGCAGAAAAAACATGCCTTGGTCACAACCTGAATTTTGGCAAATGGTGTGAATGGGTGCCTCTAAAGAGGACAACAGACTTGAAAAATGTCTTTGCAGTCACATTCCTTTTGGGTGTCTTGTCTCACCCAGGCGAGCCCAGTTCAAAACAGTCAGGAAAAAGAGCACATGATCCAGAGTCTGCTTTGCAAAAAAGAATAATGCACGTGAGTCCCAAAGCTTGGAGAAATAATGATAGGGAGATACCATTTTCTGGAAGATCTCTGCCTTGACTCCTTCACTGCCTGGAAAACTTCTGCCACTCATTTCCCATAATGAGCTGCAGCAACAGAAAACAGGATCTAATGAAGGGGTAAGACCCATGGGATGTATGAGGATATTACAGCTTAGGCAAAAAACCCGACAGTACTGCAGGTACAGGAAAGAAATCACGATGGTGTGAGTATTCAGAAGTTCACAGATACCAGAACATTATTCATAAAGCAATGGTTAAGCTTAGAGAGAAGTTTATATAGAAGAGGCAAAGTCAAATCAGACCAGTAGCTCATATAACTCAGTACCCTTTCCTCTGACAACAGTACTAGCTATTGCCTCTAAAACAAAGTGCTCAAAGTGGGTAAATATACAATAATTGGCTCAGAGGAGAGCTTTCTTAATCATGTCTGGTAGCTTTCTGAACTTCATTATTTCTTGGACTTTCCCAGGGGTATCTTGTGGCAACGAATTACACTACTAATCCATGACATGATTCATATTTGTCAGTTCAAGGTCCCTCCTTTCCTGAGCTCTTAAACAGGCAGTCTCCACAGAGCAACTTTCTTTGTGGTGTTATATTAAAGTTAGGGTTGCCCTTTCTCACAGTACTTTGTACCTTGGAATCACTTCCACCATGATCTTCCCATGCAGCTTCTAATGCAACCTTTTTCCCAGAAGCTGCAGAGAGTGGAGGTATCTGGAGAAGCCACTCTTCTTCCTGTTCACTCAGTAAGCAGTGCTGCAAGATTCAAAGATCTGCTCTTATTTCTAATGTCCTCACTGCTGTTATTATCTCAGTTTAGTGTGTGAGCTACACATCACTATTTTGTCCAGTACAAATGTTACCCTGAATGATTAATATGGCCACTGAAGAAAAGAACCATAAGTTTTCATGAATCTTTTCACAGTGTGAAGAATCAACATCTGCTTGTTCAATTCACATAGCACCTGGAAACAAAAATCTGTGCCATAATCCAAACTCTCTTCTCTACCTACATGATGCTCTTTGGAATGTATTGCTTTTTAATTCATTGCAAATACAATCAGTACCTTCCATTTTGTTCTCTCTTATGCTCTCCATTTCTACCCCAATCCAGAAGTGACATTCTAGTTATATTTATTTAAGGAATATGAGAGGCTTTTCCAGTATACAAAATCAATGAAGTGTGTTTTTCCAGGGCAGTAGCAAAGGGGTTGAGATGACACAGTCACAGCCTACATAAAACCAAGAAAAGATTTCCTATACTAGATGTCTTTTTAATTTAGTAAAAAACAAGCATAATGACACCTTACAGCTGAAAGCTTAGGCTAGGCAAAGTCCAGCTGAAATAAGGTGCAAATCTTTAATAGTGAAGACATAAGAGTGGTATGATAGATCTTCCATCACTTTAGCTCAAAGGTGTATGTCTGTCTGGAGCATGGCCAGAACCCTGATGTAGAAATTACTGTGTGACATCTGGTGGCCTGCTGTGTGCAGGCAGCAAGACAAGAGATACACACTGGCCCTTTCTCATCTTCATTTCTGTGACTCTGAGGAATGCTAGACCAAATCCTCTTTGTCCTTGCAAGGACTCAGTACCCTCCTGCTCAGAAAGGGTATTACTGAAGATCAAGAATATTGACCACTGAATTACAAAGTTAACACTGATAACCCAAGATCTGCATTTATGCTATACCCAACTTGAATTCCATATTCACTCTGAAAGAGTGAATAGGAACAAATGTTTCAGTTGAAGAAAAACACTTCTGTCCCTACGTTAATGCTCAATATACATGGGGACACATCACAGGTGTAGGATCAACAAGCTGGTGAATCAATTCCCAGCCACCTCCATTCCCAGGGACAGGCATTACTTTCTCACCTTGGCGTGTTCTATTGACAAGTCTGTCATTACCAAACACCTGTATTTTACCGCATGTGAAATCCTGGGGGGGCCTTTCCTATCCCAAAAATTGGTTTCTCAACAAAACAATCCAAATCTGCCATGACACAGGCACGCAAAGGTACTGAAACCCCAGTTGCCACTGAAAAGTCCACACTAAACCAAACATAAATCCATAGTGTCTGCTATAATCAGCTGTTACAGGGCTCCAGTGTTCAGTTCTCAGACAAGTTCCCTGATGATCTCAGTCTACCTGGAGAAAGCAGACACATGATGAAAACACAAGGCAACTCGTCTTTCATACTCTCTATCCAAGCTACAGTTAGTCTGGGCTCTTTGGGTACGTGACACAAGAAGGACACGCCTCCAGAGAGCTTTCACCACCTGCCTATTACCAGAATTAATATTTCTCTTGCTCACTGCCATAGGTCCCTGCTTTTCTGCTTCCTATGTATCTCCTGTGTGGTTTCCAATCTAATCATTTCTGCAGAAAAAGAGGGAGGGAGAGGGCAAAGTAGTCTGATTTGCTGGCAGTTCATGCTGGTTTACCAGGAGCTAAATGGAGCTGAAAAGTCTAGTTTGACAGGATGCTGCAATGAGCCCTTAACACCACCAGTACAAGGGGTTCTTCAGACCCAACACAGTCAGGGAAAGGAGAAATCTCAATAAATCTGAAACATGATTTTCACTTTAGCCTTTTACACTAAGACTACCTTTTCTCATTAAGTTCTAGCTTCACATACAGAACAATATTATTAAAATAAGATTTGAAGGCTGCTTTTGAATCTCTTTGCTACACAGCAATACTTCCAGTAAGGGGACTTCTAGAAAAGAGCCGCATGGTACTTTCTAATGGAAAACCTATGACCTGTCTTGAAGATGGAGCATTACTAGACCCATGTTAATGAAAAAACCCCATGGTTCAGAGATCTGAGATATTAGAGACATGGCCTATATAATATATCTTAATGGCCCAGATGATATATTCAGACTGTACAAGAACCAGACACAATTTACAAATGCCTCCAACTCGCAGAGTCACACAAGTATACATTCAAAAAGGAAGCCTTAGTCAGCGCATTCAGAAAACATGAAACTGAGCACACCTTCTCTTCCCATTGCAGGCATCATTTCAATTTTAGCTACTCTGTTGTCAAAACCTTAGTAGATAATGGGAAGGAGGAGACAGGACAAAAAAAAAAAATGCAGGCAGTAGTAATGGAAACTAAAATGGCTGCAGAGAAAGAGGAAGACAGAAAAACAAAGGAAAACCATAAAGACAGAGAAAATAAAAAGGAGGCAGGACAACATGGAAGAAAACTGGAATATAGTGGTTGTCCTGAAGGGGAGAATTCTTCTTTCTGAATATTTAACATCATAGAAAGGGATTTAATGTAAATAGGTGATAGAATACTTATTTCTTACAAGTAGTATCTATTCTCTGCTTAACCCCTGTGGAAACCTCCCACAAGGTGCATTTTCACTGCATATTCTTCTCCAGACTGAAAAAAAAAGACTGAAAAATTGACTGTGATCAGAATTGGCATGGATTTCTGCTTTCTCAACTGCATGGATAACCACTGTCACACATAGGGCCTGTGATGTTTCTTACTTTTGGGTGCAAAGGTGATGATGATGTATTCATAAAGCGGAGCTTAATCATCTCACTGCAGCGCCTAAACCCCAGAAACAGCCCCAGCTTCAATCAGAGAAAAGGAGTGTGAGAAAGAGTTTTACCCTAACAAGGAGACCGAGTTAGAGGGAGATGAAGAAACAGGCTCAAGGCTCTTCTGGAAGTCTGTAGCACAACGGGGGATGAGAAAGCAGCCTGCCAAACTGTGCAGCTAACACCTCAGTCACAAGTCTCTCCTTCCTCTCTTTGCTCTCAAATCCCTAGAAGCAGCAGGAGCAGCGTAATAGAAACAAAAGATGTAGTATGCTCTCACTGACCTCAAGCCTGAAGAGGCCTCTCAGCTCCAATTCCACTTTATAGAAGTGTGATTTCATAGGGGTCCAAGAATATGCCATGGTTGCTGGAGGGGCATAACAGGGGATGGGGAGAAAGGATGGGGGAGCAGTTAGGTTCCACCTCCTGTTAGCATAAAATATAGATAGTATTTCAGCTGGGACTGATTTCTTCCACAGTCCAACTGCTGACAGCCTTCACTCTGGCATCTTCACTCTGGAGTTTGTTTTTATGTGTTTTAGCCAACTGCCTCTCCCTCCTGTCCCTGCAGCCTTCTTAAGCATCAGGAGAATTTGATGTCCCAGACGGGCAGTGAGAGTGGTGAGCACAGACTGATCACAAGATAAGGCCTCAAAAGATGCAGATTCAAAGTGGGATAGAGCTCCCAGTGCAGGCAGTGGACAAGCTCCTATATGATGCAGAGCTGAACGGTTCTTGAATTTAAAATCTTCAGATGACTTGTTTTAGAGCCTCTGGTTTTAGATGAATGTCTTGTTCTGACTCTGCTTCTTAGAGTCAGTATGGGCAGGAATGAAGAAACTGTAGCAAAAATCAAAGAGCGCTTTTGAAAAACAAGGATAAAGGATTTGGAAAGCGTCATGAAGAGGTGATGGGTAAATTCACAACTAGTCAGACAAAAACTAAAGGGATTTTTTTTGTGTGTGTGTAGCCGATGGGAAATATGAGATGTTTTAAATCAAATTATTTATAAGTGGTGGTTTGTTTTAATATCAAATACAATTCACTGCACTGAACTTTCTCTACATATTAAAATTTCAGTGGCTCCAACTAAAGGCAAATAATGAATTCTTATGTATTTCACATATCTTCAATATTAAAATAAACTGATTTGCACAATAACAAAATGCCTGCTTCTGCAGCACTGAAATGGATTTTTAGTATTCCAGCTTCTAACCCCCTGAATGTATGTATCTCCACAAATACACAGAGGCAAATGTAACAGCATTTACTTCTGATTCAAGGTTAGCTTGTATATGAGAGAAGAGGGGGAAATAAATAACTGATTTTCTTTCATTTTTTTCTATGTCTAGGCTTTTTTTTTTTGTATATGTATCTTTAAAAATGTAGTTCTGATTTGGAAATGCAATCACAAAGTAGGATGTTTTGCATGTACACTGTAGTTATAGAAGGGCACAATAGTAGAGCAAGTTTATCAAATTATACTTTACTTTAAAACATAAAAAGCAACATGCCATTGGAAATCTTTCTAGTATATCTACTAAGAACATTTTAAGGAAAAAAAGGGTTAAAATTGTAAGGATATTGAATTCATCTGTTTTTAAGCAAAAATCTGTTGAATAGCAAAATAAAAGGTATTGTGCTGTGTGTTCCTGCTTAAAACTGAGAACAACACTGGAGCATCCCAGTTAATTAGCTCCAGTCATCATGAGATGCTTTACAACATTTCTCACATCGATGTTTCATCTGGGCTTTAGAATAAACATTTCCCACACTCTGCATGAAAAAAATAACTACAAAATATATAGCTTAGTCATTCAAAATAAGGAGGTATTTCAGACAGTCATTCCAGCACCAGAGAAAAGATTTTAAATCATTTCCATAAATTCAGAGATTAAACTACTGAACAGTGTTGTTTGTAATTCTATTTGCTTAGCATTTGGGGGTGGTTAATATCTATTCTTAATCATCAAATCATACATATTGCTTTTTAAAAGATCTTTCAGCCTTTCTGTATTTATTGTAATTTTTGTGTACTTTAGGTATCTGTTATGCAAGAGAACTGTCTGCTCTGTAAACGCATCCTATAAAATTCTCCATTTAATGCATTATAAATAATGAAGTGCTACATTATAATAATTATTTCCATATTAACTGAATGCACAGCTGAGTTACCTGTATTAAACATCTACACTTTGCTTAATGCGTTTAAATAGCATCTGATTCCCTCTTCTTAATGCAACTATTCAACTAATGTTCTGGCCCAGAGAAGGCTGCAGAGTTTACTTGTATAAGAACAGTGAGTTGCCAGGGAGAAGCACCCTATTTAATGCATTTTATTTATTTTATTTAATTTTGATTGTACGATATGCGTATTTAAAAGGTTAAGACTCTTTGCATCATGCATTTCAAACAGACATATAAAATTTACTATTTTTTACAGCCTCAGAAAGGCACTAAACATTTTGCCTAACGGTTGAGAAGAAGTGTCTAAAATGCTTTCTTTTAAAAAAAGTGACTGTAACTTCACTTCTGTGAAAAACGCCAAAGCTTGTCCATGGATTACTATTACTAAATACATCAGAATACAGTATTTACTTTAAAATGTGTTATTTTAACATTTGGGATTTATTATTCACTGTGTACATATTTATAAACATATACTGCTTTTGAGGTCAGAGTCAGTGTTTCCAAGCACAAGTGCTTGTTTTTAAACCTGATTAGGGTTAGAGAATGCAGAAGACAAAAAAAATATATTGTTTAAAAAGCCATGATGGGTGGAACAGCTTTCTTGTGAGCTTTCTGAATCCTGACAACATGTTTTCCTCAGACATTATTTATGATTTGTTCACTCTTTGTTGCCCTTGAGGTTGTAACAACAAATAAGTAGTACTAAGACATTTTCTGGCTGTCAGTTGCAAAGGTACCAGACCCAAGCAGACAGGGGCCACCTTTACTGCAAAAGTGAATGGGGTTTGGGGATGGGATTAATTAGGAGGAGGATATGTAAGGACTCCTACTTTAAGAAGCAACTACCTTGTACCATTATTTTTGCTTGTTTTTGAAAAAAAACAACAAAAACAAACCCACAAAAAATTAAAACAGCTGAAAAATCCTTGCAACAAAAATTGAAAGCAGAATCAAATGCATTTTCAAAGGCTGCTCTTTAGCCTCTCTGAAATTTCATTTGTATTTCATAAACTACTACTACGATAGAGCACATGCCTTCAAATTATTTAATGCTCCTGTTACAGGAGGCATTAAAAACTGACCAGCAGGACAATTGTGCCATTCACGTTCATATTTCAGATAAACATTTGTGAATGTGACACTGCTTGCTTGTAAACACCCCAATGTTCTTAACACTGGGAGCAATTTTATGAAAACTGGTTAATGAAAAATTACATTGCTGACACCATTTTTAGTAAATACAATGTCAATGCTATAATGCCAGCTTTGACTATTAGTCACAGAACTTTCTCCAAACTTGTTTCTTAAAGCAAATATATCTCAGGGAAAGGTCAAATGGTTTAGGTAAAAATATTTTAATCCTTTGGACAAAGTTGTAAAAGGAATGATGAAAAGTTCTGGAAAGCTGAGATTAGGCTCAAGAGAATACATTGTACGAGCAATTTTTTAAACAGAAGTTTCAATTACATCATTTGTCATAATTTTCAACAGGCAAAACTGTCTTCTGCTAATTAGGAGAGAATCTGGTGCAGTGTGTACAAATGAAAAGAAAAACATTTGAAGAAAAAAAATCACAAGCACAGAGCAGCCTATCAAACACTTCTATCTAGAAAATACTGGTACTTAATTCTGGTCTTCTTCATGCTCCTTGGCTGAGGATCAAAATTCTTATTTGGACAAAACTCTCACAGCTGTCTTTCTCTAGATCTTTCCCTAAGCAGAAGTGACAAGAATTCACCATTTTGTACACCAGCCTGGTTTTCTGCTCTCTCGTACAAATTTTAAGCCACTGGCTTCAGCTGAATTATTTTTGGTACACATTATTGAATGTGAAAGAGCTGATCCCTTGGATTATACATTTTATTTACATAATGTAAATGTAACTCAAAGTCTTTTCAAGAAATTACAGCTAATGAAGCCTAAGAAATTTATTGATGGACTGGGGAAATCTTTCTGCCCTAATCTTCTCTTTTGTGTGTTGCTTATTGTAATAGAATCAATAAAAACAACAGAACTGGGAAAGGAAGTAGAAGAAAGAAAACTCAGAACTGCAGGAAAGTCTATTTTTCCATTAATGGCTAAGCATGCAGGCACAAAGGCACAGAAGACAGCAGAGTGGGGACAAAATATTCTATACCGGAGTACTACTAGTCAGAAAGAAATGAATGAGCCATATCAAATCCCGCTTCAACTTTCATAATAGTATAAAGGAAACTGCTTTTTAGACTGTGCTGCATACGATTATCAGAAGAAACTGAAGCAACATAAATTTTAGTTTTACAAATAAACAAACAATAAATGAATGAAGGAATATTACACAATAATCTCTTTTGAAAATCTATCTAATTGGGCCTGATTCTGAAGTCTGTTTTGGGCAAGATTTCCATAAAAATGGTATTTGGCTGCAAGAACTGCAGGACTTGGATCCAACAACAGCCGTGCTTGCAATTCTTTAATTAAAAGACAAATGAATATATTTAGCTTTTAACATTTTCTTAAATAAAACACCTCTTTTGCCATCACAAATTATTTTTCTTTCTGGGAGAAACATCTCTTTTAAGAAATGTCTTTTTAACTTTTAAGGTTTCAAAAAGATTTCTTATGCAACTTCATGAATTGATGCCTAAACAAGATGGGGAACCAAAGAGAGAGCGCTGATAAAATACAGAGCTCACCTATCTTATTTGTATTTATTAACAAGAAACATATGGAAAAGTCCTTCAACACCCCTTTGTCTGGCCACCCAGTTCAATGGAACTACCCGCATTGGTTAGAAGAGCAGAGTTTTAGTTCAATATGGGCCCAGCTGGACCTTTAAAAAGAGCACAGAAGGGGAGAAAACTCTAAAAGAGTGTTTCCCCTGGGGAGTGAGTGGTTTATTGCCAAAGTAGAAAAATTGAAAGCTGAAAATACACAGATCTTATGGAATCAGCTGCAGTCAAAGAAGTTCAGGCACACTGTGAAGACCCACTTTTATTCTGCATTCGGTTGGGGAGGGGTTGATGTGTAGCTTTCTCTCAGACTTCACTGCAGACAAAAACCCTCTGAAGGACCCTTTGTTTGATCTCTGGTGGCTGAGTATCCACCTTGGGCTTTCTCCTTACGCATGGATCTACTGAGACATGCTGCTGCTGAATTCAACAAAATTGAGCCCTCACTGTGATTGGGATACAAGGACACATAATTAGCTGTGTTAGAAAACTGACCTTCAGTCTTTCATTAAAATGGAATTTTACCTTGTAAAATATGAATGAGTAAAAACATTTTAATCAGGAAAATAAAATAACCAAATGATTCTCCTCTGTTGTTATTTTTACACTGCAGTGAGACAATGGTAGGGAAACTCACTTTAGGTGATATCACTTAATTAGGAAAAGCATCCTAATCAGATCCCCCTCCAATTGCAATAACTGTAGGGAGTCAAGTACATTTCTCTATCAAAGTAGCAAGCTGCAGTGAAGTATAGATATTGATATTTTAAATTGTGATACAAAAGGAACAGCAGAGAAGGCACAAACACCAAGAAAGCAAACTCGTATTCTCCATATCCCCAATTTCAGGATTGCTTCTAAAAGATATATGCTATAGCACTTATGACATTTCTGCACCTCCACTTACTAAAATGTCAGGATGAGTACTTCCATAGCCAGGACTCAATGGCTAATGAGGGACAGATTGAGACACAGAATGAGACATAGACTACTCCCATTGGTGACCCAAGACCATCTCAGTTCTTGCATTTTCCTGGTATTTCTGTTCATATCACTTGGTATTACACATTATGTATGGGAAACCTGGAGCAGGATATGGACACAGAGAGTTTCTCTTGCTGGAAGGTCCAAGTCCTCATGTGGTTAGCAGCTATGTTGCCTGGTATGTTTGGAAGCACAGTATCCCCACACCCTCTGATTCAATACAGTCACTTTTTTGGGTGACTGGATTCATGGCACGGTTAAGTCTTCTATATTTATAAGTATGCTTACAGTTTCCTTCTCTACATTTATGTCCATTACTATGAGTGCCTATTAATGACAGCATTCCACACCATTCAATTCTCTGCATAGGAAAAGTAGCTTTGGCTTACAGTGCCTGATACTCTGCCTTCTGCACAGGACTAATGCAAAGCCCAGGCACTTCGGAAATCCCCTTCAATTTCAGAGTAAATCTTAGGGTTTATTTCAGTGAAATGGGTTTTCAGTGGGGCACCTCCTCCCTAACTACAAGTAGCCATGCATAATAAAAGCCATACAGAATGGGAAGGGAAATAAATACTAAAGTACTACCAATTACATGCAATTAGTTGCATTGCCAACACCAATCATTGAAAAGTTACAAAACAGGCTTTAAGATATCAATTTTTAACATATGTGTAGGATCCTGTTTATGCATTTTTTAAATTTGAGTGTTTGGTTTTCCCCCACTAGTTTTGCTAAGCAAACAGCAGTTAGTAACTCCAGGATTACTTTGAAAAAAAAATAAAACAATGCTCATATATTGGCTACACAGTGTATGGCAGACTTAAAAAAAAAAGTTTTTGATAAGATTCTTCACCAAAGACTGAAATGAAGCTGTCCTGGCATAAGAGAGTAGGTTCCCTGCTTAAAGGACAGCAATAAATGTCTAGCTTTTACCATCTTGATGAAAAACACGGAAGTAGATTTACCAGTACATTCTAGTTATCTGTCATAGATGATGAGAGAAAAGGGGGTGTCATTAGAAAAGACTGTTGCTGATATTGAAGCTCTTCAAAACTAAAGCTGATTATGGAGAGTTGTAGAAAGATTTCAAGATATTTAGTAAGTGGCCACTAAAATGGTTGATGAACTTAATGTTGATGTATGCAAAGTAACAGACCTGAAGAAAAACAATCCCCTTACACAGAGTTCTATGTACACAAAGATGGGCTCTAAATTAACCAGCTGTGCAGGAAGGAGCTCTTGCCAGTCTTCTCTGAAAATATCAGCTCAACAGTCAGTAATGGCACATGCAATATGTTAAGAATTACTGGGGGGGATAGAGAAGAAAACAGAAAGTATCTCCATGTCAATGAATGAATCCATACTGCAGCCACATATTAAATAATAGCCCTACAGTGAACCCACCACAAAGGAATATAGCAAGGTTACAATAGACTCAGAAAAAAAAAGAAAAAGAAAAAGAAGTCAGAATTATCAGAAGGATAACATAGTTTCTTACCAAAACTTAGTTTAATGCATTAAGACTCTTCAGCTTGGAAACGAAGACTTGTAAAGAACAGCATGAAGAAGGTGAATGAGGAAGAATGATAAGGCATCCAGTGAAAGAATGAAGTAGCAGGTTTAAAAGTAACAAGAAGAAATGCTGCATAATGTTATTGTGGAATTCATTGATGCAGGATTTTGTGGGGCCAGGAGTACAAAGGAGTTAAAAAAAAAAACAGACAAATTTATGGAAGGAAACTCTTCGTGCGGTTACCAGCCACAACATGACCTCAGTGCAACTTTCCACTCAGGAAATCATTAAACCATTGATTGATTAGATGTGGAAGTGACAACATAGTAGTACCACACTCTACTTCCCCTATCTAGTAGCTTCTGAGAGTTTGCTACGGAACATTGTCAGACACCGTGTCCTGGGTTAGCTAGATCTGATCCAACACAGCCATTCTGTGGTTACATTCACATGAGAATTTTCTGAAAAAAAATGAAATCTGGTATTTTCATGTAGCCACACGCTACCAAACCCCAGAAATTTCAGGTAAACACAAATATTAAGAGTTTCTGGATAAAATCACAAGATGTGGAAATGCCCATGTCACAATCTTGAGAATCTGTACATAATGTATAAATTCTCATTGATTTTATTACACTGCTATGCCATTGCTTTATCTTAAAGGCTGCAAAACTGGCTATTTTTCATCATGGCTCTGCCATGTATCTACCTGATTAGAAACAACCAGAAGTAATTTTGAAGCAATGGAACAGCCACATCCTGGACAAAACCATTTGTTTCCAGCCTTTCTGAAGTATTTGGAAATAGAACAGGAGCTAACAGGATTACTTTTAAACTACACAGTCTGAAAGACTCCAGGGTCACTCAAAGGTAACTTGCACACAGACAAAGGATGCTGGGGCAGAACAGATGGGCATATTTCCAAAGCAGAATGGTTCTGCTTAACTGCAGGATCAGCTGAAGGAAAAAGAAAATGGATATACGGAAGAGAAAAGCTCATGAGCGCAGGATAGGAAAGGCAAAGATTTCTTCAGAGGTACTCTCATCTGAATGTGGAGGACACACAAGACTGATGAGGTGAAGAAACACCTGTAAAGGTTTGTTATTTTTGTCTACAGCTGCATTAGTCCAGGTATAGAGTGACTGATTTTGAAATCTTCATGAACTTCGTGTTGTCTTACTTTCACTGTTACATATGCCCAGGAAGTGATAAACCAGAGCCTGGAAACTTGGAGCTTGGGGTACTCATTTTAATGAGAAGCCTGGTAAACCAAAGCTGCTCTTGCAGGCTTATGGCAGGTGGCCAGCAAGAACCCATTTTTGTAAAGGGATTAAAGATGGAAAGCAGATGCCTTGGATACATGTCAGAGATGTCAAGGAAAGAAGCAGTACTGCAGCTTACTCAGACTAAGGGAAGCTTAAGAGCAAACTGATCCAAAAGGCTAGGACCCAATCACAGAGTATCTGGTGGGATGAGCTTTAGTAGGACTGAATGACAGTGAAATAAAGATTTGAACAGGGGAGAGCAGAAAGCTTTGAGGACTGGAATTTGACTGCCTGTTTGTATACAGACCAACAGGCAGCAGTGCTAATCTCCTCTAGCCTACAGATTGATGGAGAAAATGCAAGCCACTGCTGATTGTTCTCAGAGTCAGTGATCACCTTGGGTGCGCATGGCCAGTGCTGGGAGAGAGCACCCTCTCCTCTGGCTTCCACTGGGCATGGGGTGACTACTGCAGAGTGGCCACCTTGCTCATGCTCCCTGCACATCAAGACTGTCAGGTTAACATAAGAAAAAACTCCCTTTGCAGACCCTCTGCTCTACAATGAATTTCACTTTAGAATGACTGAAGGTTCTTTTTGTCAGCTTTTCTAACCTCACACATCTGACGCATCTTCTGAACAAGCTGATATTCTAAAATATCTTTGAAGCTTCATTTCTAAACTGACCATCATTTCCATATGTTCATTCACAAGGGTGTCTTAGTTTGGTCCTCTGTATATTCTAGGTCAACACAAACATGAGATGTTCATGTTTTATAAGTGGTGGTCTAAGGGTGTACATGAGAGCTGACAGAGCAGGGAAAAGCAGAAAGCTTCCAAGCACAAAGCCTTGAATTGTCTGGTTTTTAATAAATAGTGTTACATTGAAAAACATACTTTTTAAAAGTAGCATTTCCTAGCTAAAAAACGTAGGTATTTTCATGCTCCTTTTCACTGTCAGAAAAAGACGAAACCATAAATAATATTTTAGATCTACACCAATCTCAGTAAATATATTTACTGTATTTTATGAAGTTACTAGAAAGTCTTTATTTGATTTTATCTAATTATCACATAAATGCAGGAACATTAAGTGGGCTGATGTCAGTAATCAGGACTGCTTGTTACACAACATCAGTAACAGGGGCTCAGGTATGAAACAACTGTAATTACAGGTATTTAGCCAAAATGTATGTCAGTTCTAACTGATTAGCTGTTTAAGTCTTTACAAGTATTGAAATATTTTACAAATAAAAATTGCAAACTCAGCAACCAACAATATAGACATAATACAGAAGCTTGATTGATTGTGCAATGATACTTAATTCTCTGTGTTTTTCTTCACTTTTGCTGACTGTTGCGAACTTATTCCTTCTTAGAATGTCCTCACTGGGTATTTTTGTCCTCCTCTTCTTGTGTGTTTACTCTGTTTGGTTTGGGATTAACATAATGGCTAAGGGAAGACAAGTCTACATAATGTCCAGCATACATCTATCTTGCACGCTCATTAAAACTTGACTGTAGCATGGCAGGCACAAAAATCGTGTCTCAAAAATATTTAATTTAATATTTAATTATTCTTCAAGCTCTATGGTACAACTAGCTTGTAATTTTCAATGGACTCACCAGCATGTGCATCTGTCAAGTGTTGTGTTGCTAAGGAGTTTATCCATTCAACACCATGTTGTGGCTATTGCCAAGCAATGTAGCTAGCTTGTTATGGTGCAAAACAACCTTTACCAATATTTAAGTAATTCTTTCTTAGCAATAAATGTTAACTGTTGCTTTTAAACCGGCGATACAAAAGTACAGACAAGGTGCAATAAGATATATGCTGTAACAGAGAGATATTTGTATATTGATGTAGTATCAAACACTTATTTTCCATCAAGACCAGCTACATCTCACCACCTATGTGATTTCATTAACTGATGTACAGAAAAATGTTTTTCTCTGGATGGTATATGAAAAATATGTTTTGATTAATACCAGTTATGTCACATTTTATAAGCACACTGAATCACTGAATGCCACACAGGCCTCCCAACAAGAGTCTTGCAGCAGGTCCCTGCAAGTATGAATTTCGTACCATACATAAAAACCTCAAAATCAAAGCCCAGATTGCTGCACATTTGGTTACTCCTGAATGTGCAGCAGAGCAGGTTTCCACAGTTTCGGCTGCTGAAACATGTAACTGCTGGGTACTTGCAACAGTCTATCTAACACTACTCCGAGAAGAACGATCTAAAACAGCTGCAGCCTGCGGCCATGGTGAATATCCCTAATTTCTAATTAATGTCTAATTAAGCAGAGTATGAAAACCATCATCACACACTGCTCCCCAGCATTATCACCTAATTCCATTTGCCCACAGAGAAAGGACACTCAGCCAGGTTTGGTTCCCTATATTTGTTTATAGCTTGTTCAAAAGATTTAATTCAGGGTTAAGACAGGCAGGGCTATGAATAGGTGCTGGTAAGTTTGCACTCAAATGCCACTGGCACTGCCAAAGTTGAACCACTGGCCATTCATGTGAAAGTATTAAGTTGCCTGACCTGAAGTGAGCTGTCACAAATTTAAGTATGGCGAAAAAGCATGACTCATTGCTATGTGCAGTTCCGAAAAGCCCTTAGTAGAGGAAAACATGTGACTTTGCACTTGCTAAAGCAGGGCCACTCTAGAGTTTACAGCTGCTATCAGCCCTCAAAGCTCTTCCTCTTCACAAACAACAGCGCTTTATGCATGAAGACTGTCTCGAGAGCAAGACAGAGGAGCTCTGATGGAACCATATTCCATTGAAATGTGCTATTTTATCAGTTCACTTAAAAAAAAAAATCTGCTTTATCATTTACAGAATGTCTCTCAAGCACATGAAGCACATGTAACAGGAGCTGGGATCGCAGGGGGATAGTGCTCCCCAGACTGTACACTCATCCAAGAGCTCCCTGCCCCCAGCAGTCCCCTGCCTCCACATCATTTAGCTTTAGTTTCCTGCTGTTACTCATCCTCCTCCCCCATACCATGATCCTAGCACCACTTGTGTTGCCAGGACAGTGCTAAAGATGCGGTGCTAGTGCTTTGAGGAAGAAGAGAAAGGAAGGGAATATGTGGATTGAGAAAAGCTGACAGAAGAGGCATCAGATGTGTTGTAACTCTGTGCTGTCCTCCTTTACGCACGGACTTTGTTGTTCCTCTTGAAGGCATGCATTTTCACAGGCGACAGCCTGAGGTTCCCATTCACCACAGTGAGAATCTTCTCTCCACCAGTTGTGTTGACATTGGACTTCACCCTTCCATTGCTGGCTGCGATGGGGCCAGGAACAAGTTACTGTGACCATGGGATGAAGAGCAGGTGGGAGACATGCTGCATGCCCCAGTCAAAACCATGCTCACCAGGGAGTTTAATCTGTTGCACTCAAGTTCTCTCTTTCCCCTACCTTTAAATTTCATCAGAATTACACATTGGAAATACTCTGGTAAACCTTAGAAATGGTCTGGTTAGGAAAGCATGTAGCAACAGTAACGACATGCCTTTCTCGCAGGCCAAAAGCTGGCGCACTGTAGGGCTGTCCCCGCGGATGCTCTCCCGGCACCTCCAGGTGTGGAGGAGTGGTATGGGGCTGAGCGGAGGGAAGCTCACATGACAGCTCACATCTTCCAGCTGCTCAGATGAAAAGCCAGTCTGTCCTTGGAGCTTGCCTAAAACTGCCTTCAGTCTCCTCCAGCGCTCTCTCTCGGCCCTGGCCTGTGGTACAAGGCCCCGCAGAGGGCTCACCCTGACTGCAAAGAGCATCACCATTAGGCAGGTGATAGGGAAATGCCGGGAGGAGACTCTCCTGGGCAGACACAGAAAGTCTGGGACTCCTGTTGCTTTATCAGCTCAGAGATGGACCCTGTGGTTAGCATCCCTACACATGTCCCTAATCCTGTCCAAGGCTGGGCAATGGTATCCCAAAGGCACTTGCCCTTGCCTAAGGTAGTAAAGTGGCCGCTGTGAGGTGCTGTCCTGCCCGCGTTTAGGCAGCGGCGCCCCGGCGGCCATTGCCCTTGCCTGAGGTAATAAAATGGCCGCTGTGAGGTCGGGCAGGGCAGTGGCACCCGGGAGGCCGTAGACCTGCCCAAGGCAAGGGAACGGCACTCGTGCCAGGCACTACAGTGGTGTCCGTGAGGCGCTGCCCTGCCCCAGGCAGCGGAATGGAGCCCGTCGGGCACCTGCCCAGCTGCCGTTCACGCCCGAGGCAGCAACGCGGTCCCCCGGGGAGCGGCTCCTGGGGCAGGGCGAGGAGGCCCGGCGGGGGCGCGGCCAGGGCAGCGCAAAGGGCTTCTGGGCTTCCCGCCCTCCCCTTCCCTCAGAGTCAAAAATAAAATAAAAAAACGTAAAATAATACCAAATAAAAATAGTTGCGGCCAGTGAAATTCAGGCTGCCCCGGCGGATCGGCGTTTTAACCGGGGCGGTGGGGCCGGGCGGGTGCGGCCAGGAAGCGCGGGCTGAGCGGCGCCGGGCTGCCCCGAGCGGTGCAGGGCTTCCCGCAGCGGGCGGCGGCCCCGACCGGCGGCGGCCCCGCGGAGAGCGGCGGGCGCGGTGCGGCCGGCGGGGAGCGGGCCCGCCTCGGCTTCCCCGAGGCACTCGAAAGATGCTTTAAGGGCGGTGAAGAGACTCTTGGCGGGGCTGATCCATTAATGTCGCTTTATTAGCAGCTTGACACGAGAAATCCCAAATTTTCGGGGCGATAAGTTTACGTTTGTTTGTTTTCCGCTCCCAATGAGCGCACAGAAATTGCCGCTCTCGGGATTGCCAGGCGGGGGGGTGGGAGCGGGAGGCGCGGGAACGCGCCGAGCCGCCGCCGCTAATGGAGGGTTCTGTTTGTTTCCATGATTACAGCTATAAATAATAATAGTTTAAAAAATAATAAAAATCCCGACAACTTCGGGTGTTTCCATTCTCTCTCCGTGTCCCGGGGGTTTCCCGGCAGCGCTCCCCGTGCGCGCCACCTCCTCCGTCGCGGTGTTACGTGAGGCGGACCTGGCGCCCACAGGCCGGCGCGGCCGCCGGTGCCTCCCGTGAGCGGCCGGGGCCGGGGCGAGCGGGGCCGGGGCTCTGCGCCCCCGCACCTGGCGCTGCTCCCGCGGACCGCCGCCCTCGCCGTCCCCCCCCACAGATCCCGCTCTGCGGAGCTGCAGCTCCGTCCCTTTTTAAGCCGTGCCCTACTTTGTATTGGCTGGTGAACAAGCCTGAAAATGGATATTACAGCTTTTTATGATATAATATCCCTCTAATTGGTGCTTCATAGGGCCGTGCCTGAATTCTTTTCAATTAAGCCCTAAACTACAGTAACTGTTTCTCTCGGTACACGCTGGAAAAGCCATTCACGAGAGAGGCGACTGGTACTGCACAATTCCAAAGTACCTTTAATGTGTCAAAAATGTTTTGTGAAGAAAGCAACACTGTAAATGCAATCACCTACATTGGTGTCCCCATTGTTAAGCGGGAGCCAAAGTATTGCTAATTGTCCTGCGTTTTAGCTGGGTTTTTAGAGCATTATGTAGTAAGTACACCGAAGGGTCAATTTGTGAAGTGAAATACTTAGCATGCAAAGCGTAATACAAGATGCTGTGTAATACTTGACCTCTCAGCATAATAAATGTAGCAGTGAAACGCTGTGCATTCAGGATTTGCTGAATAGAGCCTCCGCAGAGGAACAAAACCAGAAAATGTTCTCTTCATTCCTTTTTTTTTTTTTTTTTTCCACTAAGCGAAAATTATTCTTTATAATGGCCATTGCAGCAATTAGCCAGCATTTGGGGAGAATAAATGTGCAGAAATAGCAATTTCTTATTTTAAATGAGATTTTTGTATGGAGCCGGCAAATTACTTGGAGGTATATGAGTAATTGTTGCCTTAGTTTTATGCTACAGAATAGGGTGTGGGTGGGTATAAAGATTTCCTATTTGCAGTTAAATGTTTAGACATTTTATTATTTTAATTTCACTCTCAGTTTGTCTCGATTGACCCTGCTTTCCCCACTGATCATTTCATGTATGCCAGGAAGCAAGTACTCAGATGATGGAAGCTTTCCAATTAGAGCTTTATGGTTTGTGTGTGTGCGTGTTGAGGAGGGGGTGTCTTTCCTTTTTTTTTTTGGTTGCTTTTTTTATGAATGTGACATGTAAGTGCAATCAGGTTTTACTCTGGAAGCTACTACGGTGTTTTGAATTTAGCCTGATAAATCAAAACATTTTAAGAATGTAGCATATTTGATGGGCACTTTGCATTATCCTCTAGAATGGTAAATCTAATTGGTACTTTATTTACACATTTTAAAGGTTTTGTGCTCAGACAAAAAGGGAGATGCAAAATTCTTTGTCTTGGGCCTTCCAGATTCCTGCATTGAGTTTTAAGTGGGTTGAAATTTTTGTGCTTTACTTGCTAAAGTGGGAGAAGTTTTGTGAATATGAAATTAGAACACTTTCAGAGAAAGCATGGGACGTTCTGACAGCTAGAATGTATTAGGAACAGTGTGTTTCAGAAAAATTAATAAGCTTCATCATGCATTTCACTAGAGTAGTGCTGGAAATTTTTACGCTGAATAATGGATCTTCCAGTATAACTCTCTATACATTTGACCAAGAAAAAAATCTTGAATAATTAGAGAATTTAACTCCCTCTTACTTGATCTAAAACTTCTGCTTTGTGAGTTCTCTCCCTGCACTGTTATTCCCTCCTAGCCACCTATTCTCCTTTCTTTAAATTGCACGTTTGCAAGATTGCCTCTGAAAGCGTGATTTCTTGGATAGTGGAACGACACAGGCTGAAGACAAGCACTGTTCTCTTACCTAGTCCATAAAACTGAATGGCCTCAGAAAATAAGGATTCTTTCACAGAACTTCTTCCTGTTCTTATAATAATAGCAAGTATTTTCCACAATTTTATGCTTTAATAGTGCTTGTGGCTTCTATTTATTTATTTATTTATTAAAAATAGATATAGCTCCTTTTTGATTATCTGCAATAATAGGTTAAAATTAATAAAGCAATCCTGGTATCTTCTTTAGGCCTGATCCTGCAGTCATTCTGTGTTTCAAAAGCCCTTCCACTTCATTAAGGTGTCTTTTCTGCAGGGCTTTTTGGTTGCAATCCTGAGCTAAAAGCAGTCAGTTTGTATTTCATATACCTTTAAAAGGAATTACTGTAAAATAAAATTTGCGGGTGACCGTAAGAAATACAGTTGCATCACATTCTGTATTAAGGAGTCATTCTTTTTTTAGTGAGCTTTCTTTTTTCTTATTGTCTAATATCTATTTTTTAGTTGACCTTTTTGATAGAAGATGGACAATTAGCCCACAAAATGAGTAGAAGAAGTGTAGAAATTACCAATGAGCAAAACTGTAGTTTGAGATCTTCAGCAGCTTCTAGAATGAGTATTTGGTAAATCAAAAGTATTGCTATTAATGCTGTATACAGAATTTTTTCTCTTAACTTATTTAATTATATTAGAAACAGATTCCATGAGTTTATTTGCTGTTAGAAGCATAGGCTCCACATCAGTGATGGTAATGATGTGTTACCCTGCAGCATCATATTTACCATGTATTTTTGGCAGCGTGACATGCTTTCTGCCTACCATGATATTTTCTGTGAAAGTTCAGGTCATCTTTGTGCTTTTGAAAGAAACTGAGCTACCACAGAAGCATCCCTTCTGACTCAAACTTTGCATTCATTTGAGTACCAATGTGTCCGCATTTGAGTTGGAGAGGGGTCACTGCTTAGCTTCCCCTAAGTTTGCAGTACTCACATTGCCTGAACAGCTAGAAAAAAAAATCTTTCGCTAAGTCCTCTGCTGAGCTATATTCTCTGAAGCCAGTTACTTTGCACTAGCAAACTGTCTCCCAGAGATTTATATTATTGCAGAATGAAAATTCTAGCTGTCCCAATGGAATCTGTGGGACTAGCCTCTAGCTTTCAACCATCCCAAGGTATTAGATGAAATCAAGTGAGTGAATTGTTACATGAACTGTATGCCGTTCAATTTTTTGAGGTATCTATAGTTAGATTCACAGTATAAAGCTTGTCTTAGCAGAAGACAGAGAAAGCAGCAGACTCAGTAAGATATCCACCCCCCCACCAGATACTTAAAACTTCTACAGTTCAAAATATAACTTTAAAAGATCAAACAATAATTATCACACGCATTGCATAAATTCATGTAGTGTATTTTCTGTATTTTACTTCTGTCTTTGTCAGCTGCTGGTGAGTGTGATGATAATTGTTTGTACTAGAGCACTCATGGGTAGTCTGTTCCATTTAAATAAAAAGTTCAACTCATATTTGATTATCCAATTGTGACCAGTGCCTTCATAGCAAAAAAAAATAATCTGTCTTTTGTGTTAGGTCCATACTAAATGTTCTCAGGTAACATGTTTTCAGTATATACTGCAAAAACTCTAGTATGAAAAGGAAAGTTTGTAATGGACTTTTGTTTCTGTCAGCTTTGGGAAAGCACAACCAGAGGAGCAAGAGAACATGCCACTTCTTCAGTATCTTTGCTCTGTTGTGCCTGTTATTCTTTAATGCGGTATATAAGGAAAAGTAGTCAAGGACTGTTAAAAGCACACATTTTAAATCAATGTGTGTGTATCTAGGAAAACTAAGACTTAACTAAAGCAAGCCCTGGCAGCCAAAAGTGTACTGTTCAACCAAAAACCTGAATTGTAGGTACCATAGTTTCTTTTATGCCATTTTTTTCTGCCTTAGCTACCTTTATGACAATGTTATTTGTACATTTCTGTCCTTCAATGGTTAATTCTCTAAATAGCCCAAAATAATGTAACCACTAGTCAGCCAAAGTCCTTCAACTTGGTAGATGCTTCCAGATATGATGTTGCTAATAATTCCTTGATCCAAAAGCAACCACAAATAAAATTACATATCCTTGCTGCTTCATGGATACCACTGTTAAGCTTCAGAGATACAGAAACCTTAGCAATGATGCAGCGGCAACCAGTAGCATGATAGGATATTTAGTGACATGTATACAACCAAAAGACAGGCACCTAATTCACTGTGTAGACCTGATTTTCAAAGTAAACATGAACATTTCTCACCACTTGAGAAAATTTTAATTTATTGCTGTGTGTATATTGAGGGGTCCAATTTTAGGCAAATAGACAACTATTTCTATATGCTTATCCATTCCTAGAAAGAAGGAATTAAAAGTGCTGTTGAGATCAATTTATTTGCTGGGAAGAAAATCTTCTTCATCTATGGTAAGACACATCTATCTGTCTTGTATATGAAATTCAGATTCTTTCCAAAAATGTGCAAGGATGAATGTGGTCAAGCATTGCCTGATAATATGACATGTACGCTTACAACATGAGTTAGCGAACACAAACAGTTTTCGTCATCTTCCATCTAGTAATTTTTTTACATGTAGAAAAATTATTTGATTCAATGTGGTCTATTCATTAGTAGCTTCCACTTCCTGTAAGACAGAGAGAGTTATGGCTTGTAGGCAAGGTGGTCTTCTTTGGTTCACTAACTTACTGGCACATATTAATGAGTAGTGTTATATTTAGGAAGGGGAAAAGGGAGCTTTGCAATTATTGTCTATAACTGCCTCCCTTCAGTGTTCTTGATGATTTACCCTCATGTGTAACTTTTCCCCACAAGGAGACTTCATGCACATGGTCAATTAAGAGACTGAATCAAGTATTCCATTCACAAAAATAATCCATATGCAGTGACCTCCTAACTCTTTCACTTAAGCAGATCCATAGTGTAAAGAAGTGTCATTGATGGTATACTTAACAGATTCAATTCAAATTTGTCAGAAAAAAAAAAGTCTCGACAGTTGTTGGAAACTAGCATAACACAGTATTAACCCAGCCTTCAGAGGTAACCAAAGGACTTGTATTTTACAAGATGGGATGGAGGGTGGTTAGGAATATATCAGGATGAAACAGGTTAAGGAAGATCCACCTGGCTTGCCTTGTGTCTTCTACTGATTGTTTTCCTTCCCGTAATTTCTTCTTTTATTTTCTTTTTTAGCCACCGAACTGTTCAATTGATTACAAATTACAGAATACTTAATCAATGCAAGTCGTCCCTCCTCTTAGTCTTACTTTCTGATATATTAATACTCTATGTGATATTATCTTCAACATTTCTGTTACTTCCAAACATAGTCCAGATGATAGTTCTATGAGAAATATAATTGCTTATACCAGAGGTCAAGTTCTACTCCAATTTTATGGTGCCAACTCTGTATGAAACCAGTAGGAAATGTACCAGTATGACTGAGAATGGAATTAGCTCCAAGGGTGGATATGTTTGGCCAAAGGACAAAAATCCGCCAGATGTCAATTTATATGAGAAAAAAGGAGACAATGTAGAGAGATATATAAAGAAGCAATACATTAGTTTTAAACTAAGATTGTCAGTAAAATGAAACATTTAGCAACAACTATAGAGCTGTATAGGGAGCAGTTGCAATAGGATAAAAGAAAAAAGTCAAAGGCACTTAAAGATGATGGTATAAAATGGCACAAGAGAAACAGAAACAACTGGAAATGGGGTAGTTTTATTTGCCATGTCACAATAAGCATATAATAAGATGTGTGAAATTTGTCACTTTCAATCTTCTCTTTTCTTTTTGTGGAGCATCATAAAGATGTTTCTCCAGGCTTTTTTTGTGAATTTGCTGATTAATCTTGAAATTACAAAGGAATGAGATCTGGCTTTTGAATGAGATCTGGCTTCAGGTTGAGATCAAGTGAAACCTTTGATTTAGTCTTAATTCAGTATAGACACATAAATAAGGACAGATTCATCCACTGGCATCTGTGTATTTATGAATCTTGGCAAACTATCCAGGACTACTGAGTTGTTCATGAGGTCAAATCTGAGCAAGTTTCCTTTGGCTGCAGCAGTAACTCTGAGTATTTCGTGTAACTCCACATTACTGTTTGGTTCCCCATATGTATATATGGATATTATATGGATAGATAGATGTATGTATGCATATGTACATTTATAAAAAGCTTCTCAAATATATTTCCTCATGCACTGATAATGTTGAATCACTGAAGAGGGCTATATGTTGCATAGTATTCATATATAAATAGAAAAAAAAAAAAGAGAATGGTTATATATGTAACATTACCTTTCAATATATTAATTCATATGATGGAATTCTGAAATAGATTTGAAGAAATACTGAAGTCTGGGATTTTGGTTATGTAATTTTTTCAACATTTAAAACTAACAAATATAATAATCTGCCAGACTGAAGTGGAACTTTGACCTATTGCAGTAGGATTCAAAGCTGTGTTTTGCTTTTATAGCTACTAAAAAAATTGAACTTTAAGGTAAGTGTTTTTACTATGAAACAGTAAGCATTGCATGGGTTAATTAGCTGTAGACTTCATTTTCCTCACATATTTCATTTGGAAAGCAAAAATTAAGGATCAAGAATTAATTAGCTATGTACAAACTATGAAAAATTGTTGAGGCAAGTGCTGTCTTGGTAATTCATGACTATATTTAGACATTGTAATGATTAGATTTTAAAAGAAACTAGCTAATTAGAACATTTTTCCAAAGTCACACAGAGGTCAGGGATGACAGCGACCTTATGTAAAATGGAGACTAAATATATGCTATTCTGCACATTGTATAGAACTGGTACAGTAAGGCTAAAGCCTTTTCCTGTTCAATGAGTTGGAATTAAACATGCTAATTTGAGATCTCCTTCAAGTATTTTATTTAACTACTTTGGCCTTTAATTCCTTTATATTGCATCATTTAATGTAATGTTATTTATATATACGAAGCACATTATGCTTATTAACCAATGTGCAAAAATCTAAAGTACAGATTTTATGTAATGGGCTAATTACAGGACTTTAAAGCCACCTACTGAGTTTTGCTAAGCTTAACAACAGGTTCACTGAACTGGATAAATTTATTCAAACTTGTGGAAATGAACCCCATTCTATGTGCAACCGTACTGGGAAAACACACAAATTATACCTCAATACCAGTTTAATGGGTCAAACAGTGAACCTGAATACCAAACTTATCTACATCTTGCAACAGCAGAGAAGCTGTAGGCCCTGGGTGAGAAGAGGAAGTGCCCATTCACAGTTTCTTCCTCAAGTTTGTAAATAACTAAGACTCAGTATATGGGACGAGCCAGATTTTCAGTGTATGTAGACTTAGTTTAATTTTTCTTGTGGTGGCCTTTGAAGCCGCGGTTTTAAAATGTGATACGTGTATCATATGCAACTGTAGAAGAAATGTAAAAGATACGATCCTTTACTGTATCTTCCTATTACACTTACTATGTGTGTGGTTTATTTATTTATTTGAATATGCTTTTAAAACTGAGTTTACTTCAATCAGTCATTTCATATGCATCCATTAGGTCTGAATTTCATCTAACTTGTGTGTTTGTAAATTGGGTCAAATTTAAGCAAAGTTCAGCAATTGGATCTTTGTCAAAATGGAACAAAATTGGAGTCATGCCAAAAAATCTCATATTACTGTACTTCTAAGGCAATGTTAAAGTTTTGGCTTCATTATCTGAGGAGTTTAGAAGAGGCTTAGGTTTCCTACTTATCGTTAGAAGTTTCACAGAGGTTCACGAGGCTTCTACTTTCCTTGGATATCCAAAGTCACTTCATTGTTTTCCATCAAGTTAGTCTAGATTTATGTCAGTGGAATTCAGCAAATTTCGTCCCCAGTAACCCTTTTTTTTCTGACTTTGAACAGTATTCAAATAAAAGCAAAATGCAAAGGCCAGCTTTCTTATTCTAGCCATAACCCGTCCTTCAAAAATGACAAAACAGTTTGCTATTTTAAGCACCACTGTAGTCTAAGGTTCCTACGTGATTTTTTCATTTGTATTGTTCTTCAAAAGTATCGTGCAGATTATCTAATAAAAATCTTTTCTCAGAAATTGAGTATTCTGTTGCTGGGATTTTATGTATCTATATTCTGTTTTGGATAACTATGCATAATCTATTCAGTAGCTGACATTTGGGTCTTGATAGATACATTCAAGCATGTACTTTCAGGAATAATAATGCCAGTGCGCTGTGTTCTACAATGTGTGCAATGAAAATGTGCCTCATAAAGCCCATAATTGTTGCTTAAGTTACAAAGATGATTTTTTTTCTCAGTAAATGAGGAACAAGCCACATAATCTTGCTAACACTATATGCCCAGGAAAGAAGAGTTTAAATAAGAAATGCATAAATTTAGCAGACTGCTGTAACAAATGAAATGGTGTAGCATTGAAAACATTTGAGGCAATTAATCAATGCTGTGTTTGCACATATCATTAAATATATTATACTAAGTTTAGATTTGATTTCTATGCTTCTTTTATAAAGAGTTAAAAGAAAATACATTTGAATTCATGCTGATACTGAAAACATGCTCCTAGCTCCTAGTTTCTTGGATTTCGAATCATTTCCATTAACAAACAGCTATTTGCCCTCTAATAAAATATGTCATTATGCTTTATTCACATCACACAAAAGAATCACTGAAAAATCGCCCCAATGATGGCCAATAATTACACATTTTGCTCCTGCACGAGCAATGAAGAAATCTGTTCATTGGAGAAAGCAGGTGCTGGGGCATCATGCTAATAGTCAATGTGTGCCACAGTAATTAGCCATTGCAATTGCTAAAATTAACAATTAGCTAACATGCAATTCTCTTTTTGCAGGCTGCAGTTTACTTTGTATAATCCTTGTATGTTCTTAGTAATTATTCTGACAGCTTATTATTTTTATTTTTTCTGGTTTGAACACAGCTTTAACATTTGAATCAGTCTACCCAAATGTTCAACAGGCAGTATGAAACAACTGCTTCACTAGGCAATTTCTAAGGAACAAATTTGTTTTTATTCTCAACTTTGTATTGTTCAAGAAATACATGATTCTTTTGTAGAGTCAGAACTTCTCATCTTATTTGAGAGCTTGGGACCATAGCGAAGGTATTAAGGCTTTTTCACATTGGTAGAACATAGGATCATCCCAACTTTTCAGAAAAATTGCTATGAATTATTCTTTGCAGTTGGGTTCCCAATCATTGGTTCATGGCCACTGGCAGTGGAGCTCTTGGTGGCAGTCTGTGGAAACTTGGCAGGTCACAAAGTTCTAATTCTCTTTGTTACTACTGTTGGCTAAATAACGGGAAAAGAATCATGGAATATACCAACCTCTCACTGCTTTTCATGTGAACATGTGGTGGTGTTGTCCCTGGAGTTGTTTGATTTACAAAGGCCTTCACAGTCCTACTAGGAATCCTTCAGAATCATCACTAGTGTATGGTCCATGTTGTAGAAATGAACAAATCAACAAAACAACCAACCCAAATCCCAGAAAAGAGTACGGACTATCATGCACAAATGAATGGTATGCCCTCATCTTGAATACTGTATGTTGGTCTTGCAAGCCTCCTCAAAAGAAAGTAACAGTAGACACAGAAAATAAATTCAACAAGGATGAACGATGGTGTGGAATGTCATTAGAACTGGGAAAAACTAAACAGATTGATAGGTATGGAAAATATGACTGACTGGGATATAGTAGAGGCTTACACATTTATAGGTAGTGTGGAGAAAGTGAGTGAAGAAAACTAATTGCATCTTCTTAAAAATAGTTGAGGGGCACCCAAAAAAATCACCAAGTTTAAAAGGCTCTAAAGCAATGACTTTTTCTTATGGTGCATAATTAAGCTGTGGAACTCATTGCCACAGGATGGCATGGAGCAAACGGCTAAACAGGCTGAAAGGAGAAATGGTTGGATTCATAGCAGGTGGATCCCCAGCAGTACATGTGATCTACTCATGTGGCCTCAGGCTCGTAAAGTCTCTGAAACTGGCAGGATATGGAACTGTATAGCAGGGAAACCTCAGTCTGCACATAAATGGCTTTTCCTTGAACATCTTACACCTTATTCTAAGTCACTGTTACAGAGAGGCTTCCAGAGCTAGTTGAAACTTTGGTTTGACCTGCTCTTGTCATCTTTTGGGGTTTTTTTAGCAATACGTGCTAAAACTATCTCAGTAATGTGCTACTACAAAGACACCAAAGAGTTGGATTTTTGCCCTGCATATTCAGGTCAAAATTCAGCTGACACATAAATCTGTGCAACTCAGCTGAAATCAATGAAGACTGAAGTATTTACATACACAGATCATACGCTGCATGTTTTCCTTTGTGTGTTTGTTGGTGGGTTTTTTTGTTGTTGTTTGTTTGTTAGGGTTTTTTTGTTGTTGTTTAATTTTGGTTTATTTTTTGTATTAATAGGTAAGTAGAGAGAACTGGATGGACTGAAGACACTGGTAGCTTGCTAACCAGAAAGGCCATATTCTTTTCCATCACAGGCTTACGCTTGTGTAACTCCAATGGAATTCTTCCCAATTTTATAGGTGTGAGACAATAATAAGGCTTGGGAAATTTATGTAATCTTCTGTAATCAGCATGGCATCTGTAGCTGGCACCAAACCAAGAGCAGTTTTTTAAACAGTTCTTTAAATCTCCTCCATGTTTTTAAAATATTTTAAAATGTGATTTGCCTCTCTGCATACTAACCAGCCAAGCCATGTTACACAGAAGTAAGCTGTCTCAGCAACTGTAGGTTTTTGCCTTATTTTTTAATAAAAAAGCTCATCACAGATGGAGTCAGAGCCACAAAAACATTCTCCAGGATCAGTGTGATTTTCCCAAAGAAGACAGAGTGAGGTATGAGAGTAAGACTAAACTATAGAGTCTAAACCTTTAGTTAAGGCAATAATGATAGAAGGATCAGTTACAAGAGTAAGGAACCCAGTCAGGCATGTTTTGTCTGTACCCAGCACACTAGGCTCAGTAGTTCTGTGACTTCCATGCAATACTGCAATTGGTGATGGACAGCAACTAATGAAAATGAGAATGGAAAATGCATTCCGTTTCTGAGGAGCTATCTGATATTTAAGGTAATATTCTTGATGACCATAACCTCTGTGGACTTCAATGAAAATATTTTCACATACATCAGCTGAGAAACTAAAGTCTATAGCCATGGAAAGAGTTAGCTATTCATGGGTGATTTAAGCATCTACATCAATGGGGACAATCAAGATTTCTGCCTTGAAGTCACAGGCACCCAATGCCTATAGAGACTTACATTTTAGCTGGAAAACGTCTGTGCATGTCTAGATTGCTGTTTATGTCATGCTAAGAAGAATCTTTCACTAGTCAGTGATAAGCCACAGTGGTAAGCTGGGCTTCGAGGTAGATATATCCTGCCTGCATCCTCTGTGTGGTGGAGTCCAGTACTCAGGAGAGTGTGATTTTAGCTCTGCTAGTCAGGACGGATGCAAAGCTTACAAACTTATGTCTCAGCTTAGCCCACAAAAGAAGATGGACTTACATTAACATACCAAGTGATGCGTTGGGTGGCTGAGGCATTGATACACACTTATTTTTGTTCCTTTTCATGTTGTAGTAGGAGTCAGAAAATAAGTTGTTTGCCACAAGTGCTATTTTTCTCCCTGGTACAGTTTTTCCCAGTCTGGTTCACTGGGCCATGTGTTGTCAGAGAAAAAAGCTTTGAATAGGCACTGGCCTTTGAACTTGGTTTCCATAGGTAAGTGTCCACTGTTTGTGCATTTTTTACGTGTGCTTCTAAAGATTAAGGAACTTAACTAATTAGAAAAGAGTAGACTCTTAGATCTTCACCGAATTGTACCTGTTGGATAACTACAGAAACACCTTCAGGAGGAGGGAACCCAGGATTTCTTCAACCTGTGCAATTATCCTATGTACTAGGCTCAGCTGTCATTCATCTCACATTTCTTCTTTCTGTCCTAGCAAATTTTCGATTCTTTTCTAAAAGGTGGAACACTGTCCACAGGGACATTGGCATTACTTCTTTTGTCAGGCCTGATGTCTTCCCTGGGTGCATGGAAACCCCATTTCAGGGTGAAATCTGGGCATGTGCAACTGTCTTTTGTACACAGCCCTTTAGGAAGGTTCAGGTCTTGTCATGTTAGGATCCTTGCTTCTATACTGTTCACATTTAGTCTGATCTGGTTTAAAGGTTGTAATTGGAGTATGCTTGGACTCTAATTTTAGTTCTCAATAGCTACTGATATATTTTCCTGTGAGCATTGCTGCCTGAAAATGTTCATTTTCAGGTTTATCTTACTGAATCAATGGCTGGGGGAAGCAAGAGTTACTAATGTCTCAACTCTCTTGCATTGTCTCTGCAAGTTCTTCAAATCACTGGCCTCAAGTCTATGGTCCACCATAACTATTAAACTGTTGCACCATTTGCTCCCATCCCAGACTTCCCCCACCACATATAAAGCTTAAAATACAAACACAGGGGAATTAAAATTTTATAGTTTCTCTTACTTTATAACTATATTAGGTCACCCATATGGTATGAAATATTTTTAATTACCAATTTAATATATACCTAAGTACACGTTTTGTATGGCTTGGGCATGTTGATGTAACAAGATCATAGAATATAGAAAGAAATAGATTGTGATCTACTAAGTTATAAGAATTATTTAGGTATACATCTAGTATTTGGTATATATGTTTGGTATACAATGGTTCATCATTTGTGAGCGGGGTAGCAAAAATTAATTACATAGGGCATCCCAAAACAGCAGTGACAATTTTAGAGCACTATATTCTGTACCTGGTGCATGCCAAATGGTTGGTAAACATGATACCAAAATATTTTTGCTGTTATTTTTGTTCCCATTATTGAGATTATTTCTTATGTTTCTGCCTGTAAGATCAAGGGCTTCATTAATTTCAGTCTAACAGGGCTTTGAAAGTGTGGAATTGATTTAATTAAGACATTTGAGATGACCTGAAATTCAGGATGAATTCAAGATAAGTTACAGCTGCTCTAGAATAATAGAATCCCCACGGTTGGAAAGGACCTCTAGGATCATCAAGTCCAACCTTTATCCCATCATCTCCCTGACCACTAGACCATTAGACCATGGCCTCAAGTGCATCATCCACTCGTTTTTTGAACACCTCGAGGGACGGCGACTCCTCCACCTCCCTGGGCAGCCTGTTCCAGTGCCCAACCACCCTCTCAGTAAAGAACTTCTTCCTAATATCCAACCTAAACTTCCCCTGACACAACTTGAGGCTATTTCCTCTCGTCCTATCATTAGTAATTTGGGAGAAGAGACCAACACCAGCCTCACTACAACCTCCTTTTAGGTAGTTGTAGAGAGCAATGAGGTCGCCTCTTCTCCAGACTCAACAACCCCAGCTCCCTCAGCTGGTCTTCATAAGGCCTGTTTTCCACACCTCTCACCAGCCTTGTTGCCCTTCTCTGGACTCGCTCCAGCTCCTTCTTATTCTGTGGTGCCCAGAACTGGCTGTGATCTCATGAGTGCCGAGTACAGGGGCACGATCACCTCCCTACTCCTGCTGGTCACACCGTTTCTGATACAGGCCAGGATGCCGTTGGCCTTCTTGGCCACCTGGGCACACTGCTAGCTCATGTTCAGTCTATATCACGCTGCAAATACTTAGAAATCAGCAACTTCTAGATCATGAAAGATCATGAGTTACTAAGTTTTAAATTTATCTTTGGACTAAACTGGACATGACCAATGTTGTATATCGGAGATCTATCACAGTCTTTTTAAGAAAAAAATCATAGTGTGCAGGCAATTACTGATAATAATCTTTATAACAGCTCTTTATAACAGCATCAGAAATTTCAAATCCTGGCACATGGAGCAAAGTCTAGATTTTTGAGATTGCTTACTTGGTGCCACTGGTGCTACCTGGAGCTTTAGGGCACTTGGAGCATGGCATGGTGGCTCGCCTGGCAATGAAACTTATGTTACTTGTTGAAATGATGTATGGGTTCTCAAGAGATGAATCAAGAAAGGTGATGGGCTCACCAGCAAAAGCTTCTGAAAAGCAATGAGAGGTTTACTGTTGACTTCAGCAGGCTTTGGGTCAGGCTTATGTAGAGATCTTCAGATACATGAATGTTACGTGGCTGATCCCTCTGAGAGAGGAAGACATATCGTAAGGACACAGAAACACGATTTCTTAGACCCTGTAAGTAATCTAAATGCCTACATTTCATTTCATTTGTACTGGCTCCCAACACAGGGGCACAAAAGACAAAGCTAAATAATCTCCAGAGCCACGATCAATTTTAGAACAATGAAGCCTGTTTTATTTTACCATCATACCTGTTAAAGATGTGCTAAGAATAACATTTTTAGCTAAGAATGTTAGGAAATTAATTACACTTTAATATACATTAACTATATTATAAGAAGTTGTCTTATGAAAGGAACAAAACTGTTAATTAAATGAACTCACTTTTTTGCAAACTAAGATCTAATATGTGCAATGGCATGCTTTCCAGAATATGTATACTATGGAGTAAATCTCTTGCAGAAAAAGGATAAATATGTTGTAAGCTTCCTTATTTAAGATGCTGCTGTATATAAACTGAGGCATATAAAACTATAGCATGTTTCCTTGTATGGAGACATATAATCAAACAAGAACAAATCTACCACCAACCGCTTCATACTGTGTTGTGCTTTGATAGTGAAGGAAAGCCAAGTTTCTAGCCAGGGTCTAGCCTGACTCAGGCCATAACTTGTGAGTCCTGCTATTCTAACCCTTTCTCTTGATCTGCTTTTCAGCATGCCTTAGAGTACACAGCTCAAAGCAGCAGGGGAGTTTCTTAGCAAAGGGCCACCCACTTGCATATTATTCCTTCCTTGCCTGTGACATGACACAAGAACAAAGTAGACATTAACCGCTACATTAAACCCAGAAGGAAAGTAATCAGTAACCTGTTATTCCCTTAATAAAGGGAAACACATGCAGTGTGAAATCCAGAAGACTAATCAATAGCCCCAGACAATGCAATGTGCCAAACAAATTGCAAATCAATTAGAATCCTTGTTTTCTTTGAAATGGTTCACTATACCTAAAGCAATTACTCGTTCATTAGACCTAATTTAACAGCATGACTGCCCTAGCAACAACTGGCAGCGTCTGGCTATCAAATGGAAGAATGGCAGCTTATTTCTGTCTGTCTGTGAGTCTAATGTCAATCAAAAAAAATTAAATTCCTTTATACATGACAACTTTTCATTAATGGGTAAAATATTTTCTGTGGAGGAAGAATCAAGAATCCTATTTGATTTGGTTGAGTTTGGTTTTAACTAAGTAAGGGAACTGATGTAGACTTTGTATGAAGAAATTCTGAAGCTCTTTAAATGTTTCAGTAAGTTGTGATACTAAGATATGCAAAAAGGAGGGGGAGTTTTAGATGTCCTTCAAAAAATCCTTTGGGATTTTGAAAAAAAAAGTAAGCCCTATATATGTTTGCGTCAGCTGCATGTTTACCACAATTGAAATGGCACAATAAGATTAGCATGGTCCGGCACAGGATGACACAGATTCGTCAAATGGTCCATAATCCCTTTGATGGGCTCAGAGGGTGTTCAGCATTTGATACAAACCCTCCCTATTGTCTTCTCTTGGCATTGGATCAGGCCCCTAATACCCTAACTACAGGTTTAAAGTGCCGTTTTTATATAGTTTCCTGCCCTACTCAGTGATGTGGTAATAGCATAGCCATATGGGCCTTACAAGATTTAAAAAAATAAATAAAATTAAAATATATGTTCCTTTCCCTTCCTGTAGATCTCCTACTCATGAAATCAATATTTTTCTCTTTCTCTGTTGTGGTGCGTGGCAATCTTGTGATGAAAGGGATGTACCTGGAATGGGGTCAGCTGGTGGGAAGCCACCTCCAGGAGTGGGGACTAGTTGCCTTGCCATGCTTGCAGCGTAGATATTTCTATGAGAATGAATGTGAATAAATGCAAACAGGAATACCACACACCTTTAGTGGTTGGTGTCAGGGTGTTTCCAGGACCTAAAGCAAGTTCCAGAGCTAGCTGGGACTGTCTCCTTTTTAATATTACTGGGGCAAGGTACTGCACTGTCAGGTACTCCAGGGTTAAGATACTGCACTGGCAATCTATCCAAGATTAAATCCACCACAATTTTGGCCTGTAAACTTTAACCACAGGGGAAAAAAGGAAATGCTTGCCTAGAGGGTTATTTTTAATGGTCATGATTTGAAGCCCTTATATTGTTTATTGACCTTTAAAGACGTGACATTCTTCTGCAAAAATTCTTGTAAACTCTTCAGTGTATATACATGTGCATATATAAAAATATACATAGCCTAAATATATATATAGTCTAAATATATATAGCCTATACACATATAGCCTAAATATATATGTATATATTTATAGACTCAGTTGGAGTATATTTTTGTATTAATTGAAGTAAATTCTAATTTCCAGCAGATAAAAAACCCTTCAAAATGATTTTAGAAAGCCTTTAAACATTTTTTTGGGCTATATTTAGTGTCAAGTTGATTTAATTACTTTTAGAACAGCTGCTGTTACAGGGAGTTGGAGCTGTTAAAAGTGACCGTAAGTATTTATCTAAAGATATTCAACTTCAATGTTCAGTCTTGCCAGGCCTGCTAGATTTTATCTTCTTGGGTCTTGCTGTCCTTTCTGGTGGTGTAGTACTCTCCCCCACTGCAGACAGGAGGTCATATTTTAATTTTGAGAGGAGAATATTTTTCTGTAAGTTTGTCTCTTTTTTTGTGGCAATCAAAGGCTGCTCAGGAGATGGAAATGCAAGAGGTAAGCGCAATAATCATACAAGCATAATAAATGATCACAGTTCCATATTTTACCATATATACTTTGGCTGCATCTGCATGTATATACATATTTGATGTTTTGCTGTAAATTCAGAGATGACTCACCGTTCCTCACATCCAAAGTGGCTGAGCTTTGTCTACTGGAATTTAATCTGGCATTACAGACCCAAGCAGTGCTCAGGGTTGCAACTTGGCTAGCAGACATAGATACTGAGATCCTAGCTGAAAGACTTTGGACCACTGAATACAACTATTCCTGAACCTTCTGGCCCTTCTGCAGGCTAGTCTTTTGCCTGGAGTACAGACTAAGGAGCCATGAAAGGCATCATAAAATCAATAAAACATGTCATTTTTTTTTTTTTTTTTCCCTGATGCTTTAACATAGACCTTACAGTATGCTATACCAAGCAGATCTTTGGCTTTTTAAGAGCGTAGGAAACCTGAAATCACTTTATAACTCAAATGATCTCAAATTGTAGTTCACGATAATTTCCTGCAGTGGCTCTGCCAACATTTAGAGTTCACTAAGAATTAATTTTAACATCTTACCACACATATATCAATAGTTGAACTTTGTTATTAAGTGTGACTGAACAACTGGTTAAAATTAGTTGGAAGCACTTAGCTAGAAATGCTTCCTTCTGACTGTTAGAGCAAGTGCCATGAGGCACCTTGAACTTAATAAGGAACATGAAATTAACTACAAATTACTTACTAACTTCTGCCCTTAACATATTCAGTAAAGTAGGACAGCTGTTCATGCCCTTACTTTGATGGAAAACTTGAGTGTATGTTCATGTCCATTCTTTTTTTTTGAGAGAGCACATACTAAAAGTCATCTTGAGGTAAAGAGTGGGAGTATCTGCCTAGTGTCTCCATGCTATGGCATGCGGGTGAGGGTCCTGCTTGTTGGTAGGACTACTCCTGCGTTCCTTTACCAGCCAGGCCAGGAGCTGGCTGTTGGGAAACTCCATATGAACCAAGGGTGGATCAGAGAAACCCACTGTTTATCTGCTGTGAGGATGCTTCTGCGTGCAGTGCCCTGACACCTAGCGGATCACATATAGATCTTTCAACACGGCTGAGCATATGACACTTTGGAGTCTCTGTACTTCGCATCTAAGGACAGAGGCATATATTGGTGTAGGTGATGAATGTACCCTATGTGGAAAGCACCCCCACACAAGCATTTAGGGTCATTATTGCTGTTTCTTATGCTTTTAATAACATATGATTCCCTTGTCACAAACTTGAGTAGAAATCAATACTTTTTGCTCTGCAGTTACATCTGTGTCATTAAGGGCTGTGACAGACAAGCTGAAACAACTGCAGTATTTTCAGTATTGTTGCTTCAAGCTCTCTGGTTTATGCCTATAGCAGGGTTTAATACTCCAGTTCCCATGTAAGAGGTAACCACTCCTTCAGCAGATGTATCAGAACAGGATATGTGTTTGTGCCTCAGTCCATCTTAGCTTATTGCTCAGCATCTCAGCTTAGGACATCAATGAACTACACATCTGTCGTGGTTTGAGGCTGGGCTGGCCACTAAATGGACAGCAGATGCTCTCTGTTAACCCCCCTCCCTTCCTAGTCAGGGAAGGGAAAGAAGAAAAGGAAGAAAGACAAGTTGGAAATAAAACTAAAACATCTTTAATGAAAATATAGCAATAAAAAGAGAAATATAATAATGAGAAGAAAAATAACAAACTATTTACAAATATATACAAAACCAGTATCGAGCTTCACCCCCGAATCACACACTCCCCCTGATAATGCTCATGTCACCACTGGTGCTGCAGAGCAGCTCTGGTAAGATCCCAGGCTGGGCTCCTGGGTGCAGCAGCAGGCGGGAGCTGGATTCAGGAACACACAGACCATGGAGAGAGTCTTCCCAGGACGCCGGCCATAGGAGACGAGCAAGGGCGGGAAGGAGGGCAGGCCAGAGAAGAGGGGGAAGGGAAGGGAAGGGGCTTGCCCCCCATGATCTCTCGGCTTTATACTGAGCTTGACACTGAGCTTGACATGTATGGGATGGAATACTTTATTGGTCAGTTTGGGTCACCTGTCCTGTCCACTCCTCCCCACAAGTGCAACCCTTTTGCACCCTTACACAAAGCGAGGCCTCAAGGCAGCACCGAAAGAATTCAGCAGTGACCTTGGTTTCTGTAAGATTAAGTATAAGCAAGAGCCTCTCTGCAAAACGTTGTACTGTGAGCTCTGTACTAACTATAAACATCGAGTGTTATCACTTCTAGGAGCAGACAGTGTCTGAAAAACATGTTGTTGACTTCAGAAAGTGCAGTCTTAGAAGAGACCTAACCAAAAAGTAGAATCACTGAAAGGAAAATTAGTTCTATTTCAGCCAAACCAGGAGAACATTATTTCTAAAGACAGGATTTATTCCACGACACTTTAGCGGCCTGAAAGGGAGGCACCTGAGCTGCCAGTCATTTACGGTCCTTTTGCAGCTATTGAAGAGACAAGGAATTCCAGAGGCTGTGACGTAACGGAGCCCAACACTATGCAAACTGTGCATTTAATATTTAGCTTAGTAGCAGATGGTACTCACAGATTATCCATACATTTCCAATATATAACATCGAGTTAAATTCAAACATTTTATATTAGACTACAACTTCCCTTGAAAAACAATGCATCCCTGCTTGTGTTTAGAACAATTTTATTTTTTTTTTGGTAAGAACATGGCTGAAGGGATACCACTGGAATATTTTTTTATCTTTCAAAATGAACATTTTATCTACGTACTTAAGAGTAGTTGAGGACTACTGCATTGTTACACTGCTTTCAAATAACAATGCATTTATATAGTATACTTGTATAGATAAAGACAATTCTGTCTTTGACTGACTTTTACATGTGTAGTTAGACAATTCAGTAGCAACAGCTAAGAATCACTTTTCTCATTCATATTTGGCAATGCAGGAAATCCAAGCACACATAGGTGGCAATTGGATTTCTTTGTTTCCTGTTTATTACAAAGGTATTAGAGCTGCAAGGGATCTCAAGTTATCATCACATTGATCTTCCAGCCCCAAGGCAGAATCGACTGTATCTTGAAGTTGATTAAGGGAGGAAATGTAATCTGTGTTTTCTGTTCTGCTAATTAAGCATTTTACAAAGATGTGGCTGTGGCTAATCTGAAGAATGACTATGCATATACATATGCATGCCGTGATGAGGCATCTCTCTATGCAAGAAAGAACTGGTCCTATTAGAGCTGCACATGTTTCAGTCAATGCATACCTAACAGTTATATTGATAATGTATGAGTCAAAAGGTGATGGGATTCATCCTCTCATAGTGGCACTGGTTCAATAGTGAAAAAAAACTTACTTCAGTGTCTCAATGAACATATGTAAAGAAGAATCCAGAGGGATAGAATAAAGAGCATTCAGAAAGGGACTCTCTTTAACACTTTCCATATAATTCCACTCTTTATAAAAGGCTGTTTCCAGGCTATTGAAAGGGCTTCTTCCAGGCTATTGACAGGGTGATGACAATCACCCAAATTGTCCTGTTGAACTAATTCTCTACACTGAAACTATTTATTATTTCCTAGTATGCAATTGCAGCTTGAATAGCAAAAAGTTCATATTTTTTCAAAGCTTGATTCCTCTTATCTCTGTTGGAGTCTATTTTATAGCCAGTATCATAGTGAGGCCATTCTCTGTCATCTTTAAAAGGTCATGGAGATCAGGGGGAGGTCCACAATGTCTAGAGAAGGGCAAATGCTGCACCCATCTTCAAAAAAGGCCAAAGGGGCAATCTGGGAAAGTATAGGCCTTGTTTCAGTCTTCAGGACAATCACAGAATGAGTCCTCCTTGAATGCCTTTATGGGTGTATGAAGAAGGTGGTGACTGGAAAGCCAGCAGATAAAATCATGCTTTTCCCAACTGCTTTCTATGATGAAATGGCTAGAGCTGCACATGAGGGGAGTGCAGTGGATGTCATTTACCTCGCCTTTAGCAAGGCTTTGGACAGTCCCCAAAATATTCTTGTATCCAAGATGGGATGTTATGGTCTAGATTGTTGGACAGATGGATGAATAAATAACCAGTTGGATGATCAGGCTCAGGAGGTAGTTATTAATGAGTCATGCTCTACCTGGAGACTAGTAACAAATGGGGCACTACAGGAATCTATCATAGACCTATCCTGTTAACCACCTTTATCAATCATCTGAAGCAGATGGCAGAGTGCACTCTCGTCAGGTGTGAGGTGACACCAAACTGGTGGGATCAGCTGATGCACTTGAGAGTAGGGCTGCCACCCAAAAGGACCCAAGATGGGCTGGAGGAACAGGCCAATAGGGAACATTATGAAATTCAACAAGGTCAAATCCAAAGTCCTGCCCGTGAGAAGGAAGAGCTCAGGCTGGGGGCTGCCAGGGTAGCTGGTGGTCTTGGTGGGCAGTGAGCTGAACACGAGCTTGCAGTGTGCTTCTGCACAAGAGCATCCAGGTCAATAGTCACAGGAGCACAGCTAGTAGACCAAGGAAAGTGATCATCCCCCTCTACTCAGGCCGGGGAGAACACATGTAGATACTTTGTCCCGTTTTGGGCACACTAGTACAAGAAAGGTAATGAGCAGCCTAAGGGAGTTCAGCAAAGTGACACCAAGATGTTTAGGGGTTGGAGCACTTGCCCTGTAAGGAGACACTGTGGGTCTGTGGCTTGTTCAACTGGAAAAAGAGGCATCTAACAGCACCCCTCCAGCACCTGTGGAATAGGCATTGCTCCTCTGAACTGACCTACCAGCCTTACCTCAATAGCCTCTGGTTTCAGCTTTGGCAAGGACAGGTGTCAGTCATGATGGTGGCACTGGGAAAGTCATTCAGCTCTGTATAGAGGAGGTGGAATTAGTAGTAGTGCTGCCACACAACCTAAATAATATTCTGTAGCAAAAGCAATCAATTAAACAGATCTGACTAAAAAAAAAAAAAAAAAAAAGACAGTAAAAAGAGAATGAGAAGGTATTGATCAATGATTAGAGTAAAACAGCATTTTAGAATAAAAAAATACGTGTTTTGAATTAACAAGAAATGAAGAAAAATTTGAACTAGTACACAGAGAGAGATGTACTTCCAGAAACATCAAGGTAAATTAACTCGTAACAAATCCAGAGTAGTCACCAATTTAGGACATTGCAGACTCTCACTTGGAAAGGCTTCAAATGCATTTTGAAGTCTCCAGGTTTCTTTATTTTTCATTTTTCCCCATTCGCTGCAATCAATATAAATTAAGGGTACTTAGTAATTCACAGAAGCTCTCCAACAATTCGAAGAATTGGCACAATTGCAGACTCTCTAAGAGACTTTGGGCATCTGGGCAAAGATTCTTATCTGAACATCTCTCAAAGGTGTGGTCTCTTGCCCAGAGCAGGCATAATTCGAATACTCTGGAAATTTATAATTCATATTCCAAGCATACACAATGTGACCATACACCATAAAAAATACTACACTATTTAAAAGGGTAAACATTGCCAAGAAAAAAGCGAGATCATATTTTGTTCTGTGTTTGTGATGTTTCCAAAATATCTGGGCCCTAAATTCCTACTTGGCATCTTCATTGTTATTGCAATAAAAGTTATAAAAATATAAGGCAATTAACTCCAGATACTTGAATGAGAAGTGAACAATACTTTCAAACTAATTAAACCAATTCAGACTTACACAGATTACATCTGAGAACCACAGATAAAAATACTTGGCAAGAGTCTACTCACATAAATAAAAATCACTTTGGAACAGCCATTACATTTTATATGCTTATTAGTAAATAATTTTACTGTTTTCACAAAAATGTGTGTGTCTACACATAGGTGTATGAAAAAATGATCTGTACTAATGAGGCACCTCAATGCAGCTGAAAAGATGGCAACAACTTTCTATTCCTAAAACTGTGCATTTGCATTTCCAAAATCTATGCATGTTTGTTAATAACAAATTATTAAATTTTTTACAAAAATTACCTTTTTTTTTTTTTTTTAAAATATATGTTCAAGGTTTTGAATGCACCTAACATTTTTGAAAAATGGTGCATAGAGAAATTCAGGCAAGCAACTTCTCTGCCACTGTTTTTAAAAATGTTGTTCTATCACTGGTTATTAGTGAGCAACTTTATGACAAATGTTTTAACTTGGTTTTGTGAATTTTCCTGTTCCAGTAACTTTAAATGAAAAACCGAAAATCACTGTGAAAAATTCAGGGTGATTTAAGACAGCTGGCTTGTAGTAGACCCTGACTTTTGAGGATAACTATACATTAAAAGGAAGGAAAAGTTCAGCTTGGTCATTATAGTGAAAATTAAGATGGGAGTCTGTAAGGTAGAAGAAATGTGGGTTTATGTATGTAAATCATTATTTGTTTTCCTCTTAAGGGAATTATTGAAATTGGCCACTAGCTTTCCAACAAGAAGACATAAAACTAGCTATAACACTATTATAATAGCAAATCCTTTCTCATTATAATTCTTCACATATTGTCAAGACCAATCAGTCAATATTTATGACTGAGAGCATTTATGGCACCTATTAAAATGCTTTAAATGGCTTTTTCTAGCAAGAGATTTGCCAAAAATTATTAAGCAGCTTTTCTATATGTGATATATTTCCCTTTACTACCGCACATGCTTCAGAGACCTGATTACTGGTAAAGCACAGATAAAAGCTATAGCAGAATGGTGGTCAAACAAGTGGAGCCTATAAAGTATGCACTCCTCTTTTGTTTGCTGCTATACAAAAAGTGAATAGACAAGCCCTTTTGCAAACTTGCAGAGGACCCACTTTTTCCCTACCCCCCCACTCCTGGGAATAAGCCATTTTAATTATTGAAGTTTTTTTGTTTAATCTTCCACCAACAAGTAATATGAATATTTTATACAACACTGATGAATGCTTAACTAATACAGTTCTTCATACAAATGCAAACTTCCTTTTTACTGGCCTCTGGTGACTATGCATCTAGTGCCAGAGTGGCATCATTCAGCTCTAGTTGCTATAGCATTTTCAAGAACCTCTCTGTTCTTGTCATAAATTATCTTTAAGTGAAAAAAGCTCCAAGGAGGTCTGCAACAAACTGTATCAAATAATGAATTTCTAAGCTGTGGTAGAAAGCACTCATCTTACTTATATTCTTCTACCATCGATTGTTTAGTGACCCTTCTTTGGGATACAGATGAGCATAACCCTGAAAAATGTTTGTGTTGTCTTTCTCTTGCTGGCAGCCTGCAGCCTGCATGATCTAATAAATATTGGCAGGACCAAATGAAATAATATAGAAGAGCTTCTCTTCTTTAAAGTCCATAGACCAAGAGACTCTTGTCACTTGTTAATATCTCCATCAAACAGTGAAGTGTTAACATATGTGATACGACCACGCAATCAAGTAAGGACCGATTTGTTGACTAATTAAACCAACACAACAAGCTCTTTAGCACCTACAAGTGACAAGTTTAGAGCAGGCAAGTGGAAACTCTCAATTGAGTCCCCTTTTATGAGACTATCATGCCAAATTCAATTCTGACTGAGTAGTATTTGAATGTACTTGACTTCCACTATGTGCTGACATGCTTACAATAATTCATCATGTGTGACAATAGCCCAATATTAGAGATTTATGATATATACAAAACAGTTACAAATGAAATGTAGCCCTAACATGTGTCTGCTTTACTTATCGACAGCCTATTGATATTATAATTAATGGTCAATTACTTAGGGATAGAGAATAGAAAATAGTCATTACCAGTTTCAGTCATCATCTGTTTTTGGCAAATTCTGGAAGTAAATGAAACCATTTTCATAGTGTTTGGCGGTTGCTGGAAAGTACACTGTTGCTCACTGCAAGAAGAACGGGTTTGCTATCTGTTCTGCAGTTGAAGAGTTATTTTAGGAATATAATGTTTATTTTTTTATTATCACCATGTAGGTAAGTTTTAAAAAGTGTATCTGGGAAGAAGAAAATATAGTGAACACTGCATATGAATATTTTACAAAGATTGCCAGCACTGGCCAATTTTACTTGCATACACATGCAAAAAACCAACCCCCAAAGCAATTAAAAAAATGTAAATTCAAATCCAAACTCCTTTCACAGGAAAAAAAAAACATGGAATTGAGCACTTTCTGTTAATCTTTCATAGTTTTAGGTCCTGCCTTAATATTGACAAAACAACTTGTTAGTATAATAGTCCAGTTTACTGGGAAAAAGGCATGTGAATCACTTTTAGGTCACTGATTGTTCAAACAATCATGAATACTTTCCTTTTAAATTTGAATAGTTCCACCGAAATCGATGATGCTATTCATATGTTGAAAATTAAGAATATATATATGTGCGTTGCAGTATGTGGGCCCTTGTCTTTAACAAACAGCAACCAAAAGCCCAGACCCTTTCAGGTTCTTGAAGAGCTCATTCCAAGGTTTAACCTACTCCTTGCTAAACTTTCAGCCCTGAGGGGATATGGAGGCTTTCCATGTTCAGAAGAGAGTCAGATACTGAGGAATGTATTTTCAGGGATCAACCACTGGTGGGCACCTCCCTAAGCTCCCAAGGAGCAGAATGTGAAGAAGAGGCACGTTCCTGGGCTCACCTGTTGAATCCAGCTGGTGGACCAGAGAAAAAGCCTCCCTTAGCTCAGGATCTTCAATTATAAGCCTACCCTGGAGTTAGGTCACAAAGATGAAGTACCCTTAGGAATCTGGTCTACAGGAAACCACATCATCTCCAACACAAACTTTTTGATGATCACTCAAGCATGGAAAAGAGGTCACAAAGGAAAAAAAGGAACTCAGAACAAGCAGAGGTAACCTGACTAGTGTCTCCATTTTAAAGACATATTTAACCACTGACCTAGTGTGGAGGGCACATTTTAAACACATGGTTGTAGTAACACCAGAATGATACAGGCAGCCTGTTGGTTTGGGTGTTGGCATGCTTTTGCTTGAAAGAAAAGGGGAAGAATGAGAAATAACCTTGGATTTATATTGAGCAAATTGCTCTAATTGTTAATTTCAGCACTAATGTTTGCACAGTGCTTTGACATCATCAGTTGGAAGAACTGCAGATTTTTTTTTTCTGCCTCAGAAGCTGGCAGTGACAAAAGGAGTTTTTTCCAACAGCGGGGGATAATAATTATACTGATCCCTTTTATATGTTATTGCTAAGTGTCTATTAACAACGAAACTTTTAATATGATTTTTTTAATGTCTTTAAGAGCATAATGTTTTGTCCCTAGATGGAAGTGCATTACTTTTTTAGTATTCCCAATTTAGTTTAAAATTATATCCAAATAAGTAAATATCCCTAATTCACCAAACATATCAGAATCAATTGTCAGAATTTTATATAATAGTGATCTAGATAAGTACATTTTATTTCAGAAGTACAATCATTCATAGTTGGAAAAGAAAAGCTTTAATTCAGTTCTCAGTGATACTGGTGCAAACAGAGAGCAATAATATAACACTGAACTCATGCAATTTAACTCCAGGTTTAACATACAAATTAATTTAGATATTTTATTACCTAAAAGCCTAAAAGCATTAAATAAAAATGCAATTATTTTAGTAACCTTAAAGGACACGAGATCTTACAGACTTGTGTTGATATCTGCATCTCCAGAGGAATCAATGCAATTTCAACAAAAGAATTGTATCACATTGAGCTGTTTCATATAATGCTATTGAAATGAAAGAGGTTCACAAAGGGTTGATTAAATTTAAGTGGAAGAAACACAATGAGCAAAATTCATCGCTGGTGTAATTCTGTTGTCTCCTGCAGTTCCACCATGAATGGATAGGGCCCATGACAGTTTGAGCTTTTTCTGCACTTCGGCAACTGAATTAGCTGAATTAAAATCCTTTAAATTGTAATAAACCCCCAACAACCAAAAATCCAATCCCCACCCCCATATTATACAAACCAAATTGAATTAAAGAAAAATACACTGAAAGAATGTTAAGAATTTAATTTTCTAAGACAAGAGCACATAGAGATGAAGCTCCATCATTAACATGCACTGTGGTCAATATTGATCTTGTAGGCCACATCGTGTTTCAAATGAGTCTGAAGATATCACGTGCATGATAAAACTACTGATATTATTGAGACAAATGTACCTTCTCTTTTTCTTTCTTTTTCTTCTATTTAGGGAAGAAGAGAGCAGAGTTCCATGACAGGATTTTAACCAAATTCTTAAAACTGTCCTTAAAGACTATTTCTAAAAGATATTGAATTCAACAGGAACTACAGATAGTCATTATCTCACAGGGCCAGGCATTTAATTTCTTTTCACAACTTTTCATGTGTAAGACCCATCCGTTGGAGTAGCAATTGAACAGATGGATCAGTAAAGAATATATAACTGCACTCTGTAGGATTTATGTTTACAGATGCACTTATAAGTTTAATAAGTGAAGCTATTTTGAAATGCAGCTAATTCTAGAGTTTATTGCAGTCAGCCTGTATTTACTATGAAAATAAATATACTTTTTCCTCTCCTAGGTACCTCAGAACTGTTCAAAGTTATATTTCTAAAGGGACTTACCCACTATTGAAATTAATCTAACCTATATCATTCTATCTCATACAAAAGAAATAACCTACTTATATTGGAATGGAGTTTGCATACTCCATCAGTGTAGTTTCAGTAATCATATAAATAGCTGCATTAAAATATTTATTAATTTAGACAATATAACTGGGAGGCCAGAAAAGCTTCCAAAAGGAGAGGTAAGATACTAGGAAAAAGACCCTTGAATTTTTTTTAAAACAAAGTCAGTGGATTTCTTCATTTGTAGATATATTATTAGATTTGAATGTAAATGCCTCAGAGAAAGAAGTAGTTCTGTGAATATCAGAATTAGGATACATGGTTCTGTGGTCTCTCCTGTGTTAGCCTTGATGTCTTGTGTCGTATCACAATCTTACTGGCAATGATAACATTTTAATTTTACACTCCTGCCCAGCTGCCTACTTTCATGTATCTCCTACTCAGCTTGAATCTGAAACCTCTCTTTTAAGAATTCCAACCTTTCTGTATAATTTCATTGAAATTAGAGTACATATCAAGAAATTACTAAGGAGAGTGGGGATCAGCAAGAGGATAGGCAGAGCAATTACACAATCCTTTTTCACCTTTAGAAAAAAAAAAAGCTAAAACCCCCCATTATTCTCTGGGCTTCCAAGACCTCAAAAAGTCCATTTCTTTCCCTGATAAGCAATAAAGTTGAATCAATATTGGCATATTTTAGGATTCTTTTCATTCCAATGTTTAAAAAGGACTAAACATAAGAGAAATTATTTAACTCATTTTCAGTATGCCACACAGAGTTGTGTTGTGGAGTGGAAAAGGTGCAAGACTAGAGCATATACAGGATGTCTTCTAGTATTTGTGTCTGGGATTTTTCTGGAATTTTGCATTTAAGCGGGCACTTTGTGTTCTGGGGTTAATCTCAGGACATATCTCGATAAGGAAAGAAGAACTGTATCTACAGGATCATGGCTGAAAGGGTATACCGGGCCATAGTTTTGCAAGTACAATGATCTTTACCTTTTAGAGACAGAGCACTTGAGTATGGTCACATTTGTATCCTGTAAAGTTTAATCAGAGCAAGCTCATGTTAGATCTGGACCAAACTTTGTATTTCTGCTCCCAACTTGACTCTAAAATATTGCAGTCTGTTTTATTTAACTTCTGTACAAAACCAAAAAAATATGTCAAATACTGGATTTTTCACATTGTTTTAAATACACAGTGCCTTCTATTTGTAGAATTACCTTATTTCGTTTACACCAGTTTTGTACTCAATACATCAATTTCAATGAGGTTACACCTGGTTTCTGCTGATAAAGATTAATTTCTGGCTATGCTGGCAAATGCCACCAGGCAAGCCAATGGGTAAAACTAAAGGCATTAGATCAACCTATTCATAATTTCTGCTAACTATGACATGTTGGTCTGAGGACATGAACTTTTCACAGGCTGATTCATTAACATATTGGACAGCTGTGCCTTGGAGTGTTAGCAGTCTAATTTTAATGTGCCACCAACAAATCTGCCAGAGCCCTAAGTATCTTGGATATCTGCCTGCGTTCCCACCTTGCTTTCCCTCTTCCCTTCCTGATATTCTTTTTTTTTCCTTATTATACTCTCACATAGCTGTACCGGACTTTGGTCAATGTGAAGCAGTTTTAAAACTCAGGCCTGCATCTGGGCCAAGTAAAGGAAGAAGTAAGAGATAATGGTAACTCAGAATGATACAGTTCAATGGCTCCAGTAAATTAACTTTATCTTAATAAAGGTTGAATAGTGTTGATATGAACTGACTGAAATAAGTCTATACAAACATGGGCAGGTCCAGCAGTACAGTGTACCTTGGGCATTCAGACCACATATTTGCTGTGCCCTTGGGTAGTCTTATGCACCATGGTGTATATCCATTAATGCCACTGCCATCACATGGGAATGCTGTAGTGTGGAGCCTTGCATGCATTGAAATCAAAAGCAGAAGCATGATTAATTTAAATGGTGTCTACAATCTCGGCTACAGTCTCTCTCATCGACTTTGCTCCACTCAGGGAGATCATAATCCACTGCAAGTCATGGGATTCCGGTTGATTTGAATGGAGATAACTAAGTTGTGGATCTGGTTTAGTCATGTCAGTGGACTACCTGCAATGCATTAAGCTAACTGTGCATCTAATCTTTGAAGGAATAGCACCTGGGAGGAAATGTTCTGCAGAGATTAGAATTGGTCTGGATCTGCTTTAGTCCTTATTAAAACAACTGTGGTTTCATTTAAATAAATAAAGTGATCACAGTAACTGTGGGTTCCAAACACCATGTCTGTGACAATCTCACTTCCTGAGGTGTCATCTCCATTACTATGTTTGCACAGGAAAGTACAAAGATAACATTTCAGAGAGTGAACTAAAGATGTAGGCATGTGATCTTTTCTGCTTCATTATTACAGCATCAGTAACCTTTGTCAGGAAGGCAGGGGAACATCTGTGTGTGGTTACACCTTACAACAGATCAGTAAGATTTGCCAGTGACATCCCCCAGCACCTGCAGAGATGCTTCCTTTGCTAAACTTCAGCTCACTCCTGCATCAGAAAAATAAATAATGCTCATATAAATAACAACCAGAATGATATTTTATGGGCTGTGTTTTTGTGCTTGTTTTGTTTTGATTAATAGGATCTTGAAATTGAATAGCAGAATTTCAGCAGCCAAGTATTTTTTTTTCCAGTAGAACTAAGCTCAAGTTTAAAACCTTTCACCTCTGGAATCTTGAGCTGAAATATTATTTATGTCACAAATGAAAATGAGTACAGTGACAGGAATCTATTAGCATGTAGGCTGAGATTACAAAGCTTTCCTTCTCTTCAGTAGCATTGTTGGTTTCTGCTTAAGCAAAGGCCAAGAACTTGAACAGTAGGGATGTTTGAGCCCAGGACTCAGGTGCATTAGAATAACTGGAGGAGACTCAACAGTTTCCATCTCTAAAAAATGATATTAGAGTTCATGAGACAAAGAAACCAATGTAGGCCTCTGATCTACAAAACAATTTACATTCAGTCTTTAATACTGCAAACACTTAAATATATGCTGCTACTGAGAGAATAACTCTAAGATACTAACGTGGTATCTGGTTCTTGCAGCACTATCTCCCAATTTTGCAAATGGAAAGTGAGACGGGGCTGAGGGATGCACATCTGTACAAGAGAGTAAGCAAGTACAGTAGTTTAAGACATTTGCTTGTTCCATCTGTTCTCCCTTCTCCTTTGCCAGAGGTTGCTGCCACCATTGCAGGAAGAGAGAGGTTTGAATCAAATATGTGCTCATTCCCCAGCGGCTGCACTTCATATTCCAGTTTCAGTGCAAACTTCAGCAGCCTTAAAGTTAATACACAAAGCTGTGAACTAGAACAGCTGAGGTACAGTCACATATTCTTTTGCCGTTTCTGCTACAGGGTTAGTTACATGCAGGAGGGGGATGAGGTGGGGAGCTCACAGTGGTGATGTGTAAAACTGCCCCAGCAATATTCACCAAAACTTACACTTGGAGCTTGAAGATCTAAATCTACAAAGGGACAATTATGACCCTCAAGGCTCAAGATTAAAATCCTCAAAATCCTTATTTGTCCATGAAGGTGCCTAAAATCCACCTTTTTTTTTTTTTTTTTTTTTTTTTTTTTTTTCCCTCTGGGCTTATGAGTGCTGGGATGCCCAGTATATCCATCTTGATAGAGGTAAACTACTCCATTATAGCTAAGACTTACCAGGATCTACAAAGTGTTCCCATCTGTTACACCTGCATCTTGTTCATATAGATCTCATAGAGCACAGTTATTAGAGTAAGGTCTGCACAAACATGGGCAGGAAAGAATACACTGGCTTTCATAGCACAGAGGAGTAGGTAGAGGATTTTGATACACTATGGGAGATTTTTATTCATGTTCTTTCCCAGCTGCAGACTTAGAAAGTCCACCTCAAAGTACCAGAATACTGTAGCTTGTTCTGGGCTTGGAGATCTCTCTCCATCCTGTAGAGCTGTGATGGGTGGCCAACAGATGAAAGCAGCACATGAAAAGACAGGATGCAATTCTTCAGCTCAGTTGACAGGGCAACATGAATGGGAATGGGAGGCAAGTAGTAGGGTTTTAATACCTCCTCTGTTGACTATGTATTTTATACTAGGAATTTACTGAACAAAACAAGTGCATTTTGTGAATAGAGTTCTAGCGAATTTCCCAAACTCACGAGGGAAATCTATGGTGAACTTCAATAGGAAGCTTCCCAGCTCAGCTAATGCCCCAACAGGATTATGTTGTCTTTCTGAGCAAGTTTTTTTTACATCAAGACTATTCAGTAACTTCAGTAGTTCCCCAGAGCATGGCCAGCATCTTCCAAGATAAAGCTCTTAATTCCTGAAGTGTAGCTAGAAAAGAAGAAAAAACCCAGTACATTGTTTGTCGTTATCAAATCAGTATCAGGTCTGGCAGAAGACACAAACTGTCACCTCAGCTCTGCAAAGTTATCTGTCCCTCTGCAGGACTGGTTATTAAATTCCCAGTTGTTGAGAATCAGTCTGTCCAAAGTGAAGATAAAAAAAAGTAGGATTTCTTACTTTTAAGCAGAAAATTATAGAGCAAGCTGAAATGAAGGGGTGCAATTTTGAGGGAGGCAAGGGGAACAAACCCATACAGTTTGTTTCATTCCAGAAAGTAATACCAAGACTATTTTTGGTATTTTGAGACCCTGCCTAAACTCATGTGGGAAGACTGCTCTGTGCCTATGCATATGCATATTCCATTTGGCAATACACTCACTACGGCATGCAGCCACCTACTAAATAATAGAACTTAAAAATGGAAAATCAAATGACAGAAAAAGCTATTTCCAGGTATTTAATCAAAGGGAGGATCAGAGTACAAAGCTCAAGACAGGCCCAGCACACAACTCTGTCTGAACTGTCACTCTACAGCGGGTTTCAAACATCTGCATTACTTTGACTGAAATACCATGAATAATTTATAATAGAATAAAGAATTTAAGAAAAATAGATTTAAAAAAAATTAATACCACACAGTAATCACCTGGCTTCATCTTTATTAGTGAGGTGCTCTGGGTCAGAAAACATCATTGATTTTATGAACCTTTGGAGAGGTTTCTTTTTAAAAATTAACATTTCAGCTTGATATTATTTTAGTATTTACCACTCGGTATTGTCTTAGATGTCATCTTGGCAAAGGGCTCCTAAACAACTGCCACTTTTAGCACTGCTGCCAAAAGGCCCCCTTTCACAATAAAGCATGCTGTGCTTTGGCAGGAAATCAATAAAGTGAAAATCTGTTCTCATCATCCATACATTTACCATCACAATCAACAATCAAAGGCAAGACCTGGGTTCTTTATCCACAGGCTCCAGCCTCCCAATTTTCTGCTATGAAAGGCAGCATAAATTAGAACCCTTGGTTCCTGTTAGCTGGGCTTAATGGGTATGATTTATGAACCATTAAATGAGGTTATGTAAATTGATCCTTAGCAGAATGCTAGCACACAGGTGACAGGTGCAGTACATTTGAATGATGAGTCCACAAGGGTTCTGTACAAATCAGATTTCAGTGACATTCAGTTTTAGGAAGGAGAAATATGTTGTCAACAAGGAAGTGATTTAAATAGTGCCCTGGGTTTGTCAGCAATTATGCTTTTCTTCTTAATTGCTGCAAACTATATAAATTCTAATAGGAAATAAATTACTGATTTACCAGTTAATGACAAGGGGTTATAGACAAGAATGGTTTAAACATTAAGAAAAAAATTGCCTTGTGAGGCCATATTCAGTGATGATTTCATTTATGCTGTTAAAGTTAACAGATGCTTTAAAGTCACACGACAAACTTTGACATGAGCTAAGTAAAATAGCTTTTATTGCTAAGCTAAAGGAAACTGTTTATGTGCTACAGCAGTGGATGTTCTTTAAAGGATGAAATAATGTATTTATGTAGAAATAAGGATAAATTTTGCCTGTTATTTTTTGCTTGTTTGTTGTCTTAATAACCTTTTAAAAAATCAGATCAAATTACATTAACTAGATTTAAATATTCTGGCTTTACCCAGGCAGGATTTTTATACTAGTGAAAATGATCACACCCAATGATCTGATGTTTGACTCATTTCCTTCTCACTGCAACCCAAAGTGACTATAAGGATTGACTGACTGCCTTATAATAAGGTTTTGATAAGAAAAAATGGGCTTGCTGTTGTAATACATTTAAATCCGTGCCGTCAGTGTTCAGGCTGCTTTGGTCTGGGCAGGAGGGCTCCTGGAGAACTAGGTGTATTTATTGGATATTTAAATTCTGCTTTTCTGTATTTTGGTTAATAGCATGTTTCAACTAGTGGCCAGAAACACCTCTGCTTAATGAATGCTTGCATCTTTCTTTGGAATGAAATGAAATAGTGGTAGGAATGAAAAAGCATTAATAAGTCTGTGTGTAACTCAAGGCTTCGAGGGCAGCAGTTCTGGAGGAAAGTTTGTATAGGAGGGTACTCAAAATATATAGGACAGTAGGACGGGATGAAAATACCTTCAGAGGCTTAGCCATGTTAGAGATTTTTCATCTATAGAAGAAAATATAGAAGATGAGAGTGAACCAGAAAAAAAACCCATCACTAAGCTGGGATGCCTACTGAGATCTAAAGCAAACTGAACAAACTCAACATATTAGCATGTGTCTGTCTATTTTTGCCAACATGTTCATTGGCTGTGTATTTCCTGCCTTTTTTTTTTTTTCAAAATTCAGTGAAGTTTGTTCAAGCAACAAGCATCAGTTGCTAATTGAATTAGCCTCTCCTATTGTGTTTTACTTCAATGGAGATTCCCTTCAAGGTTTAGCTGCTTACTCATTGCATTGTTCTCCTCAATGCTTATATGTTGTTTGCTGCAATACTTTCCCTTTCATAGAAGCTGTCACTTTTATTTCTGTGAAGAGGATCAACAGGAGTGAGTCCAGAGTGTGTAGTGCTTTTGGGGGTGTGGAATGAAAATTAAAAGGATTGCAAGGTTGCAATGTGGGTAATGCTGAAAAAGCGTGATGCAGTTTCATCAGTGAGGAGATGAAGTACTGAGCTTTACTCCAGGTATTAAGGAAGAATCCCGTAGACTTCCTATCAATGTTATATGGCAAAGCTGCATTGAAACAATGCAAAAGACAAGCCCTCAAAAGCTAAGAAAAACCTCACTGCACTTGTCTATGCAAAGCTCATTCAGTATCTTCTCTGACTTCATTACAAAACATCCTTCATTATACAGGATCCGCTGGTGCTTTGGAAGGTCCTGCTTCTGTTTCACACCTACAAAAGGGACTGTGTACCCAAAGACAAGTCAGTTATTTTTAAAAGTATTAGCCTGATCTAATCAAAGTTGTCCTCTCCCACCACACAGCTTGCCTTAGATTGCTATCTTTAAATCATCGTTGCAACCACAAGCATCTAACTCCAGTCGCAAATAAAATTCTCAGATTTTTCCTCATGTGGCCTTGCCTTATTCAGTGTATGAGATGGTTGATCTTCATGCAATGGGCTACTTCTGAATGTTTCTCTGTGTCCACTCTGCCTGCTGCATATCCCGTGCTTTAGTCCTTTGCTCTCTGACAGCGGCAAAACGCAGGTGCTGCAGAAAGAGTACAAGAAGAGGGGAAAAGATGTATATTTTTATCAAACACTGGAACAGGCTGCCCAGGGAAGTCATTGAGTCCCCATCCCTGGAGGTATTTAAAAGATGTGTACATGTGGTGCTGAGTGACATGGTTTAGTGGTGGCCTTGGGAGTGTCAGGTTTATAGTTGGACTTGATGACTTTAAAGGTCTTTTCCAACCTAAATGATTCTATGATTCTATAGTATTTCTAAGCCTTCTTCCAGCCTCCAGTCGTTGTCCACGTAGGGAATTCCTGAGCTGGATGTGATTTCTCTGTGTTTATTAACTTCCAATGGATTTGTCTTCCATGGACTAGAATTAGAATTAGGATTAGAATTAGGAATAGAATAGAATAATAGAATATTTCAGTTGGAAGGGACCTACGGTGATCATCTAGTCCAACTGCCTGACTACTTCAGGCAGAACTTAAAGCATGGTCATTGTCCAAATGCCTCTTAAACACTGACAGACTTGGGGCACTGACCGCCTCTCTAGGAAGCCTGTTCCAGTCTTTGACCACCCTCTCAGTAAAGAAATGCTTCCTAATGTCAAGTGTAAACTTCTCCTGGCACAGTTTTGAACCCTTCCCAACACATCCTATCACTGGATGCTATCAAGGAGATCAGCACCTCCTTCTCCATTTCCCCTTCAGGAAGCTGCAGAAAGCAATGAGGTTGTCCTTCAGCCTCCATTTCTCTAAACTAAACAAGCCCAAAGTCCTTAGCTGTCCTCACAGGACATTCCTTTCAGCCCTTTCACCAGTTTTGTTGCCTTCCTCTGGACACGTTCAAGTACCTCCACATCCTTCTTAAGTTGTGGGGCCCAGAACTGCACACAGAACTCAAGGTGAGGCCGCACCAATTAAATACAGTGGGATAATCACAGTTGTCTCATCTTCTCTTGAACCCACATAAACTTTAGCAAGAAGATCCAAATGTCAGGTCCTCTCCTTTTTTTTTGGTTTGAACCTGAACTTCTGTTCAGAAAAGCAAATTTTAGGAAGGAGCATGACTGGACTAGAATGAGGATTTTAGTTTCTGGCACCTCATATTTTACTTTTTAGTACAACACAGCTTCTGTATAAGATCATCTGAAGTTCTGATTGCCTGAGGTCCTGTCTCACACAGACAGCTTCTGTACCTATTACTCTTTCTCATGTCCCCACATTCTTCCTCTTCTGCTGTCCTCACTGTCTCATACTCACTGTTCGACAACCACCACTACTCTCATTCTCCCATGTCTGGCTTCTGCCATGCTCCTAGCTTCTTCCTGTTCTCCAGTTCCTCTCCCTTTATCTGCCCTGCTTTATTCTTCATGTTGTCACATCATACTAGCTCTGCAACTCTGGAAATCCCTGGGGTTTCCTGCCATCAGCTGAAGTGCTAAGCATTGCAGTAGGCACGTCTCCCAGCCACCTCCAGCTCTGCCCTAGGTTTACTGCAGAGAACATCTAGATCAGGACAGCTTAGAAAGGCCCCCGAAGTCACAGAGTACTTTTGCTATGAGACAGAGAGCAGAGAAGTCCTAAGGCCTCGTCTTCAACTCAGTCTTTCAAAGTATAGAAGATTATTATTGCAGAGTTGGTATCCTAGGTCCTGGGCATTTCTGCTGGAGCCAGGAATCCTAGATCTCCTCACCAGGCAAGCCCTGTTTTGTTGGTAGAGTCACTGCAGAAGGGTTCCTTCTCCTGCAGAGAGCCAGGAAAACTGACCGTTTGTCAAAATTGCTATATGAATACAACAAAGAAAAAAATCCTTATCTCAACAAATCTAATTGCTTAAAATGCCTTCAGCTTTGTCTTCTGGATTATTTCCATTTACTCTGCCCTGGACACAACATCATCCTCCATGGTGAGGCCCCCAGACTATGTCCACACAAAGGATGAAGGACAGGCTGAAGCAGAAACTGGGCTGCTATGAGACTGTTACAGTGGGAGCATTTCCGTGTGGCTACGGGACAGCAGGAGATCAGGCCGTTGTCTCAAGTATCATTAACTGGCTTTTCTCCAGGACTGATTGTAGTCTGGAGTGAGTATCCATTTAGCTTGTCTCTGACTTTTGCCTCCCCATATCTGTTTCTGTTCTTACTCCAAATGATTCATGGAGGAATCTATCTGGAGTGAAGAGGTTCAGGCAAGAAGGGAAAAACCCCTTCAAAAATCACTTTCTAAACTGCTTGCCCCCATCTTGGCTTTTTCAATAGATTTTGCTCTCTTCTGCTCTATGAAGTAGTAGGGGAAGAGGAATTATATTCATACTGGTTATTAGCATGTATTTAACCACTGCTAGTCTTCACTGAAAGGATTTCAGACCCCCTGAATCTGTGACTTGTAGAATTATATTATCTTGACATATTATTGTTATGAATTTTTTACCACCATGGTTCATACAGGATAAACCCTTATATAAGAAAATAGTGGGAGATCTTAGAGTGATTTGCTGAACTTTCATTTTTCATCCTGCTAAAAATAATTATAAGATCACAAGAATTTCCTTTACGTATTTATTTTTTTTTTTAATTTATAATACCAAGTTTTACTAGTTTCCTGATTTTTATTGCTATGTATATTTTTGTATCTAATACTCAAATATTACATAAAGCAACATAATTATTTTGTTTCTTTTATTTTTAAATAAAAGGCCTAAAAAGGCAAAGTTGCTTTTTTCTCAAATGCTAAATGTTCCTAGTAACTAATTCTTTGATATGGGCTTACTCAATTTGAAAAAACTCCCCCGCCCCCTCCCAAAAAAAACCAAACAAAAAAACTCCAACACTTTGCCATGAAAAGTCATGATTTTCAGGTATCTTAGGCAGCCTGTCAGCACTAATCACGTGGTGTTCCCAGCAGTGCACATTATACCCAAGGTATGATTTTTATATTTGCGTTGTTAACAATCAGTTGTTTTCCTTTTCTTTGGAGACCACACAAAGTTGGTGGTAGATCTGCTCTGGTTCTTCGTGCTCCCTCATCACATGCTTCAGCAAAAATTATTTCAGAATTGGTCAAATTTTCCTTTTGACACGAAATGCAAGTTGAGCCAGTTACTAGTGCTGTGCATCCCATCCCTCTTCTTCAATAAAGACTCTACTGGGAGAAGAAAGCAATAGCTGCAATGCAGACTGCGAGTGTGGCCTTCTGCTATTCATATCCTCTTTGGAAAGGGACTAAACAACCATAATCCATCATCATTAGTGAAATTAGGACTACTAGAAAGCAAAGGGCAAATCCAGGAAAGACCAGTCTTCAGCTTCTCCATGGTGAGGACTGCAGAAGTCTGTGTTCCTTAGAAGACCTTCAGTAACCAATTTGAAGTCGCACTCATTCAATTTTGCTGCAAATGCAGCTGAAGAGTTTAAGCTGAGATGCAAATTTCAGTGCTATTTGGGTTTTGTACTGACAAGTTCAGAAAAGACTGGAAAGTGAAACTTAGAATAATTTATTGGAAAACCTGTGCTGTAAGATTAATTTTATAAAATAAAAAGAGTGATCTCAAAAAGTATACTGTAGCTGGAAGCATTTTTGATGAAAGAGCTTTTTCCTCTGTAATTCCTGCAGTATTAACCAGACTTCTTTTTTATTTCTGCTCAGATTTAATACCATACCTTGCTTAATTTCTTTCTCCATTTCTTTCAGCCATTTTTTACCTGTATTTGGCCTGATCCTTTCTACTTTGGCAAGTGTTTTATCAATTTAATTGCACTAAAATTAATAGAATAATTCCTGCCTAGCACTTGTCCCAGTAGACAGGTTCTACCTTTATATTCCAGGACTTTTGTAAATGACAAATTTTTATGCTAAGTTTTTGCTTCAAACTTGGGCATGTATAATATAGAAGGAAAATGCCTTCCTTATGGCCTTATATTAGAAAGCAATGGCTTCTGTGAATGGAATAAAGTTGCTCAGTAGGAAAATAACTTCCACCTAGTGGCTTTCCAGAAAACTGCCATAATAGTGAATTTCTTGTGAAACTCTAATTTTATTTTTTACATAATTTAGGGGTCATCCTGCCACCACATCCCATATTCAGTTTTCAGAGAACTAAAATGCATTACCTACACATAGATAGGTACTTTAGCATCACCACACTTGTGGATTTATCGTAACATCAACATCATTCTGCAAAACTTTAGACTAAAACTTCTTATGATTTCTAATGGCAAACTGATTTTATTCCAGCTTTTCTATTTCACATTGAAAACATATTTAAACACCAACTATACTAATATCTCCATACCCACTTCAGAAAAAGCTCTCTGTATTATCTCTGTACTTAAACTACCAGCTCATCAAAATTGTATATATAACTATTTGGGTAGTGTGGCTTAGTGGAATATAAATGACTCATAAATCTGGTAAGGTATGAATCCACTGTTTAATTTAAAAAGGAATTATTCAAGAGTTTAGTATTATATATCTGGCTGAGATGAATAAAGAAAAACTCCTGGAAATGAAAACTCAATACATGATTTCTCATACCGTTGAAACAATAACTATTTTGGATCAGTGATTTTAATATTAATTTACACAAGCTGAGAATCTGGCCACTTTGAACATTTTCTTTTTTTCTGGAACACAAGTATTAAGAAATTATTTTTAAATTCAGGCAGACAGAGACGAATTTCTCTACTGTGCAATTAGTGTTACATAGCATTCATGTTGAGTATCAAGGATATATGTATTGATTGAAAAAGGACTCTGATGAATGACATTGCCTGATAAATAATTTTGATGGGACTCACTAAACTACAAGCTATGGGCTAAATTCTGAAATATAATCCAGACTTCTTCTTTTGAAATGGTGAATTTTTCCAAACAAAATAATCAGTAGAAATGTTTAATATAGCAAAGGTATTTGTTAGATTCTAAGATGTAAAAAGAGAAGCTCATAATAAGCTGCAGTCACATTCAATTTATAATTTTCAAATGTCTAAGCTAAGATAAATGCAAAAAAGTAAACAAGCAGAAAAAAATCATAACAATTACAGCAAATTTTGGATATTTTGCCTTTTCAGTAATCTAAAGTATTCAATAATATAAACAAACAAATGAACCATATTTGTGGAGGTTTTGTCCTTTATATAGCCACATACCTTTTTGCAAAAATATTAGAAGGTGAAGGTGGATAATTCTTTGCATACACGTGGAAAATAATGCAAGATGCAGAACAGACAAGAAGATTGTGCTTCTTAGGTTAACAACAATTCTCTAACCTATTAGCACACATATTTAATTAATTGACTATACTTCTTCTGGCAAGTAAATGCAAAAATGTTAATCAGTATTATCGGTAGATGTGCAATTGTACTTGTAACGTTATCTTAAGCTAGCTGGTCACCCTTTACATATCTACTGTAAACTCTGATTACATACACTGAACCTGGGGTTTTGCCAAGGAGAAAAGGGAGCAGAGTCAGAGCAGTAGAATTCAGTTAAAACATTATGGACTACTATTCTAAAATATCCCACTGTATTCTCTACTCACAATGCTCATCCCAGATAGAAAACTTAAGTTTATATTTAGTTTTGTGTAAAATGGATTAAAACTGAGTTCAGAATCACCCAGATGTGTGCAAACTTTGATGAATTAATTCAGTCTGGTGCTTGGGAGTCAGGTGGATGGAAATATTTTTTGCATGTTTGTGAGTGCTTGAAATTAAGCTAAATGAACATTATGTTGAATTAGGTGATTACTATACAGTAATTTTCATTAGTATGGGTCTCATCAATAGAGTTTTTAGTAATTTTTCTTTACATCATCCCTCATGATATGTAATATTTAAGCCATTATCTGTAGAGTTGTGCATTATGTGGACTAAGTCAATTCTATTACATGAAGTATAACAGTATGATGTAATGAGAATGAGGCTTTCAGCATGTGATGCAAGATCCACAAAGCCAGGCAGCCTTCCTGAACCCTGACTGTGGCCTCTTTGAAGCTCAATGACCTCTAAATGTGGTCAGAATCCTCTTTAGAGTATTTTAAAGAGCAGTGAGATCCTATTCCTCTCCTTCAAACCAGCAAGAAACAGCAGGTTGCCCCAGTGGATCCAGAAGTGATGGGAGAGGAGACGCAGCCTTTAAATCAGCACCTGCCTGTCATCTCCTTCTTGCCCTCTGAGGCTGTAAGCCTATACAATAATATTTTCAAAATCTTCCATTTTTATTCTGATGCTGTGTAGTGAGGTGTCAGGAATAGTCTGAGGATTACAGTGCACTCATTTCTATCTGTCTTAAGTTTTCTTTACAGCTCAGAAGCAGAATGTCGGTATTTGCTTATTTACTATAACAGATATATATATATTCAGGCTAGTGAATTGTAATTAATCTTGTTTATGGAAGACAATTTTAAACAATTAAGCAATCAAACATACTGTACAAATTTGTCAGGAAACATTACAAGAAAAAATATTAATCAAAAGGCATATGACTCCTTGACTTTGTTCCCAAGATTTTAAATTCTATTTTGGAATAAGGGAAATCCAAACAAAGCAGAACACATAAAAGTTTTTTGACAAATAATTTTATAATTGTGGAAGATTTTTAACATCATAGGATGGAATTAAACCTCCTTTATTACAAGCAATTCTCAGTATGGTGAACTGATAGATTTCATTTCACAGTTCTGGAGGACTTCCGAGAAAATAAAACCTGCACCTTCCCACATCCTCCAAATTAGGAAAATAAAACACTCCATAATCTGTGAATGCTCTATTAAAGCTGTCAGAAAATGCATCTGGAAACATCCGGCTATAAAGCTGGAAAATGAGGGATGTTGAATACAAACAATATCAGCAGTGAGAGAAATACAGAACTGTGACAGAGTCTGACAACCAGTTCGGTCCTGCTGCCAAGCACTAATACGTAGGCAAATCCTACATCTTGTCCAGGAAGATAGGTAACATGTAAAGAGTTAGGGGAAGAATATTTTAAAATATTTCTATGATGGTTATTTGCCCAATAGATACGGAAGGAAGATGTTTGTTGGTTTTTTTTTTTTCCCATGGGAAAAGTGCTGGAACTTAAGAGGTATTTCTTACTCTAAAAATGAATACATGTTTGTAATTTTTTGCATTTTATCAAAATCCAGACACATCCATCACCTTTCTTTCCTATTTTTTTTCAATAATAAAAGACTAATGTTTGTTGAGTTTGGATAAAAAGAAATAATTCTGTTAGTAACTGCCTAAAAAAAATGTTATATTTTTTATTTCTCCAAAAGAATTGCTGCTACTGGTGTTTTCCAAAAAGGCTATATTTTGACAACAAACAAACTGCAAAACCATTTCAACTGAGAAAAGTTGATATGAGGTCTAAATATGCTTATTTATTACTTTTCACATCATGTAAATAAATACCAACATCTCCACCCACCCAAAGCATGCTGCAGGTTCTGAATGTTTACTGGTGGAAGGGGCATGAAAAGAAGGTGATCACCTCAATGGAGGGAGGGTATGTGTGTGCGCATGTGCATGTGCATACGTCTTGGGAGGGGACTGATCCATATATTTACCAGTGAATATAAATGTTTTATGGTATATTTTACAAAGGAGAGACACGGATGGTTTATAATTTATTACCAAAAATGTCTAACAGCCACTCCAGCACTGTGCTACATTGCACCACCAGCCAGACTGTAGGATGTATTCATAAATCCACCACAGAAAGTGCACTGGCAGAGACAGATGGCCTTCAAGAACCATAAAATAGGAAAGCCAGCCATAATGCTGGCTCTTTTCTTCAAAACTCAGTTCCTCCTGTTGTCACCAGTCAGGCTGAAGTACTTTGTATTTACAGCTTAAAACTCTAAAACGGATTAGTTTATCACAGTGTAATATCATGACATGAGGATATGAAGGCTAGAAGATTTATTCGCTTTGATGCAAGTAAGGAAAGCTTTTATTTTTAAATTTCTACCACTCAGTGCAGTGCGTCAAACAATCAGTTTTAATATCTTTAGGGTTAAGTGCACTCTTGTAATTTAGAATTAAATGATTTTTATTAAGCACTTTTACTGAATATCTACAAGCTTTACAACTCCGCTGATTAAGGATCTGATAGTGACTGGTAATGCAGCCACCTCTATGAATCAAGGAAGCATTAGTGAATGCATTCTGTCTATAGTCCTTAGTGCTTAGGGAGTATTTCAAAATAAATGCAATTTTTGTAAAATGTAGCCATAAAACTGCAAGTGAATCAATGTATGTGAAACCAAGTGCCTGTGTTGCACAGTGACATCTTTAAACAGGTTAAAGGGATTTTTCTAGGGTGAGGAGAGATCAGATAAAATCCCCCTGGGCTGAAACTTCAAGTGTAGAGTTTCTGAAATATTCCTCTATGACACTGAAACATTTAAATGAAAAGCTAGCTGGGAATATCCAAGGTGTAATGGCCAGCTTGCCACTGACAACCCAGATCTCAGGGAGGCCTGGCCAAATGACTTGAGCACAGCTCTGGGACCAAGGAATGTCCACAGTATGCTGATAGTAACCTCCTCTGCGAGCCTGCACAAGCTCCTTTATTTTCAGAGATGTTGCCTCCTCTGTGCTCTCATTAACTTCAATAGGAGCCAAGAATGCACAGCACCTTTGAAAATCAAGCGGCTAAACTCACAGCTTCAGTTTCCCCATCTATAAAATGAGGCTAAACCTTTCTTATCAGCCTCATAGAGCTGCTGTGAAGATTAATTAGATAATGACTGCAAAGCCCTTTCAACACGAAAAGTGCTAAGAATTGTTGTTACCAAATGATGGCAAAGATTGGGCTATTCTTCATCGCTGTCAAATAATAATAAAGAGATGTGCTAGTCTAAGGAAAGGAGAGGTGGGAAATAAAGGGCAATAATGGCTGCTGTTGTTTGCGCATATGGTACTGAATAATCTTTGCAAGAAGAAACCAATCTTGTGAAAAGCTATCTACTGTAATGGTGCTAGGGTTATTGACAGGTCTGGCTATAAGTGCAGGTTCCATTAGATACATCAGCCACAATGTATTCGCGGCAAATCTCACTGATGATTGCCCTCCTGCAGAGGGAGAGATAAGACAAACTATGATTGAAGTAAAAATGTAAACAGTTAAAAAAAGAAATAGAAGTCAACCACTGCTCTCCCACAGGGGCAAGGACCAAGGATTGTTGCACCTGCGAAGCAGTAATAACATCAAATGTTAATGCGATATGTGATTGTAACACAGATACTGCTTTGAGCTCTTGCTGAAGAATTTATCTTGTTTAGTATTTTTATATGTATATTAAGTGAAGTGCACTTTCCTAGTCTGGGGCAGTGTAGGGCACAATACTGGCAAACTGAAGGGGTTTCACATGAGTCAAGTTAAGAAGAGCATTCTTCGTCAGTACAAGTTATAGCTTGTGCTTTTTACTGGTCTCCAGCAAAAGCCTCTGAACTAATACTGACCCCCTTAATCTCAAGGTTGTGTTATGAATTATATGTGCTACATTTTTTTCTTTTGTATTTGAAATTTATATTAGACTCGTTATTGTAAAAACATATTATTAATTCATATCAATGCCTGATATAAAATCTTCTCTTTGGCAACTGGAAAGAAACTGAGTGATACCTCAGTGATAAAAAAGTACCTCCTGTTTTCCCAGTGACAGGTAATGTTTACAGTAAACACTGACATTAAATCATTTTCAGAGTTTTAAAGCAATTGGCCAAAGCAGCATTCTAAGGTTGATTTATGTGTATGGCTTAACAAATAATGCAGTTTGTGTGGCTGCCCCCTCAGTTGGCCATTAGTTCTCCTTTCCTTCCCCACCCTTTTCCCCCACTCCCAAATAATTTTCACCCTTCGGGTTAGTTGCAGTCACATTTAGCAGAGGCATAGAAATAGCAAAGAGAGTCAATTTTCTCCACATTTAATTGGAAAAAAATTACTGTCTGGGTAGAAGAGAAAGACAATTCATGCCACAGTGGAAAATTCATTGTCCATTACACTTAGCAGCAGCCACCTTATTCAGTGATCACACATGTGCTAGCCAGCTAGCCAGTATGTCTGTGCCAGATGTGCTGGCTCTTCCCCAGCTGGCAGGGCAAAATACAGAGGTAGAGAACATGGAAAGAAGATTACAGATAGCATGGAGACCATGGAGCTTTTGTTGTACCAGACGTACAGGAGATGGAAGGGAGCGGGGGACAGGGACAATGATATCAGAGATCAAAGACACTGGAAGGAGTGCACAGAAATGGTGTGATGAGCGAAGTGATGTGATGGAGGAGAGCTAGAGACATGGAGGGGATGACATGGCAGAACTGTGTTGTGAAAGATTTAGAAGACATGGAGAAAGCTGGGATGACAGTGGTGAGGGGGTGGAAGATCTAACTCCAAAGAAAATAAAGTTTAATTCCTTCTAATGCTCATGAAACAATCTTTTAAAAATATTGTAATGCTGTCAAAGTTTCAGTGGCCTGGAAAACATCTAACACATTGGGTTTTTTTTTTTGTGGTTTGTTTTTTTTTTTTAAATGCCTAAACAACATTATCAAAGTAAGTGAAAATCTAGTAACCTTATATTCATTCCAGACAAAATACTGGGACATAGAATAGAGTGGGATCTAATCAGTAAGCTTATAAAGACAGTAGCATAATCCATTTCAGTGAATGAGTTTTCATGGAAAATTAGTGATAGAACTGATTACATCTTTTGATGAAATGAAAAGGTTCTGTTGCTATAGGAAGCTTCTTAATATAAATGAGCTGAGATATTTTACCTTGTACTCTGACCTTCTGGTTAAAAGTGACACAACGTAAAATCTGTATAGCATATTTTAACTGGTGTGAAAAGGCTGATACAGCTAAAAAGTAATTGCACAGAGGGCATCATTATATAACGGGGTTCCACATAGATCTATTCTTAGTTCAGTTCTATTCAATATCTTTATCAATGAGATGGAAGAAAATAGAAACTTGTTGTTGGTAAAGGCTGCAGATGCCATATTCATATATAAGAAGTTAGTACGTGACCTGATTTTTAGAGGCGCTAAGCATATTTCGGCAATAAAAAAGGAGGATTTTGGCTGAGAAGCTAAAGCCACAGATATGTAGTTATTGCAGTGCCAAGCTTTTAAGCACCTTTTGGGCTAAGCTCATCTCAAAATGGGCTTCATAATAGATGGTAAGAGAGAGATGCCCAAACTAGCCAGTACAGAATGACCCTGTTCTTCAGTGCTGAGGCACCCGTTTCTGATCTGTCAGGTCAGAAGAAAACTGTTTAATCTCAAACCCCTCACACTGAATTAAGCACTTAATTGCTATTTCATACAACCAAGCTGTCTAGCAGTGATAATCCTCACTGAGCCCTGTGGGTTACTAGGGCTGAACATCCCCCATCGGTGTGAGCAAGCTGGTAGGTTCACCCCTTGTGTTCTAGGAAGGTGTCTTTGCCTACAAGTTAATTTGGATGGAGAAACTTTTCATCCCTCCTGTTTAAAGTGGGACACTAAATAGAAGTGCTAGAAAAACACCATATATGCTCAGAGAAGCATTAGATGATGTAATAGGTACTGCCTCTGCTGACCACAGTTTAAAATAAAATTATTCCATGCCATCACACTTGGTTTTGAGGCAAAATCTGGCACAAGAGAAAAAAATGTGAGTAGACAAGCAGATGCTGGTAGGTTCTCTCTTTCTATGAGTGTATATGTATAAAAAAAAACCTTAAAGCATCAGGATCCTGCTCCTTTGTGGTCTACATAGGAACCTGACCAGAGCATGCTACCAGCACTGTTGCTCTTCACATTAAGCTTCGTTTTCCATGGAAACCAACACAGAGCAGAGAGGACAGAAAAAGATGGCATGACGCCACCTGAGAGGTATGCATCTACTTACATCCCATACCTGGATCAGAGGATGGAGAAGTATTCCCAGATCTTGCAGTTTAAACATAGCCTCAGAGAATGGAAGTTTCTCCTTAGTCTTCTCTGCCCCTCACTATCTTACATATTCTAATCTGTCCCCTTTTATTAATTTTCACTCTCAGGTAATGCATCCCAGACTTTTCTATCTCTCTTCAGAAAACTTTCTCTAGGCCTGGTAGTAAAGCAAAAGCCTAGCATAGTCGTTGCTCCAGACAGCAGATATAAATGTACTGTAAAGAGAAAGTAAAAAAAAATAACCCTAAAGCATCCTTATTAATTCTGATAATTAAGTTGGTGATACCAGAAAAGTATACCAATGCCTTAATTTGTTGAAACTACAGGTACAGGGACAGAGGCTGTGCAGACCTTCCTGAATCACGGATTTATTATAGTGACGCTGGGCAGCTCACTCTCCAGACTTGCTCCTTTCTTTGTCTCACTGCTGGAAGTACTAACAAGAGTGCCACATGCGGATGTATTTTCTATAAAGTAGACCATTACCAGCAAAAAGTAAAGAGAAACTATCAATTCACTTAATGTTGAGTACCCATGAGCATTCAGGTGCTGCACTTCTGGGCACTGATGGCTGCATATGAATATCTGTAGATGCTCGTGACCTGTGTTCCAGGTTGTGACTACCTGATGAGCTGGCCATGAAAGAGCTGGTTGAGCTCCTTTGTGGGGGCTGCTGCTGTGCAGGTCACGGTTGCTCTGTGCTCTCAGAGTGAGCCAGCAAGATCTGTAGCTTGTCTTGTCTCAAGGTGGCTTGTGTAGAAGTTTTGGTGTATCTAAAGTGATTTCAGCTATTGTTTTCAGGACCATTTTACAGCCCTGTTGTACTGCAAGAGCAAAAAGTCCATGTCCATATTCAGAGTATGTTTCTTTATTTACACTTGTTCTTATTTTTTCTAACTTCTAAAGCAAATTGCCTTAAAGTCCTTCTGCAACAAAAATATCCCACAACAGCTGTTTAGTTAAAGTGTGCCTTCTTTGTGTAGGGACTGATCTATGCCATGTCTGGGCTGCAGTGCAGGACGAGATATCTGAACTGGCCTTAAATGACTTAGATGCAGTCTAGCCATTCCAGCACAGCTGTCAGCTTGGATCAATTTTCCCTTCCAAAAAAATGCTGCCATCAGTAGGAACGTTTTGTGGCTGAGCTATCTTGATCCCCCACTACAGTTGCAGCAGGGATCTGGCCTATTTATATTCTTCAGCAAACAGCAAGGAAAGAGTGCTCCTGAACTGGCAATCAGTGTGCACCCCATTCCTGTTGCACCTCTAATGCCACAGGGAGCTGGGCTGTTCTCTGAAAAAGTTCCTTGTCTGGCGTGCAAGGATGCACTGTGGCAAACAACTACAGTCTGGTGACCTGTACGACTCCAACAAAAGCCAGGGTTTTTTATTATAAACTGTGGAGTTTATTTCAGTTTTATCTAACATGAATTTCTGCCACTTTATGTATTTAAATAATTCTTCAAGACAGAATGGAGTTCTCCCCAGCAAAGGTAATTAGTAGCTATCAGTGTGCAGTACGGAAATGTTTTTCTCATTTTGCTCCTACAAAGAGAGCACACTGTGTATTGCATTAACACTGTCTGATAGCAACAGATGACAGCTATAAAAAATCCAACAAGAAAATTAACAATAATGCTTCAAAAATCATCACTAAGGACCTGATCATGCTAATTGATGTTTAGGATGAGTCATCCAATTAGTTCTTTGAAATAGGACTGGCTGCTGTTCTTACATTATTGAGATTGCTATGTTGTAGACCTTTGACAGTATCAAGCAGTCAATGAATGCAAATTAATGACCATTGACCCACAGATGCAGAAACAATTACACCTATGTTATCTTGCATTAGCATCCCAGGGAGTGTCCTCACTCACTGTCTACACTGCCTAGCCACTAACTGTCCCTCAGGGTGCACTTTGAGCTCTTCAACTGAGAGCAAGTGGGGAACCTTAGAGCACCCAACCTGCAGAGCATTATGGATATCTGAGTAGTCTACGGAAGACCAAGTTCACCTTGTCCTACAAAACCATAAGCTTGGCCCAAACTGCACTTCACATTCTAACTCAGATGTCCTGTGCCAGTCTGCAAAACAACACAGCACAAATGTTTACTCTTAATGGTGTCAAGCAGCCGAGACAGGAAAAACACAACTTCTCATCTTAGTAGGAGGCTCGTATGCTTCTTTCCAAATGGAAATTGGATCGAAGAGACTACACATTTGAAAACAGCTACATCTATGCAGGGATCATCGTCTGTTCTGGCAAGCTAGTGTGCAGGTGAGCCAGGAAAAGTGTTAACAGATCCTTTAAGCAAGGCTGAAAATGGACAGTTTGTAATCACATACAAGAAGAAGGTATAGTCTTGCCCACTGAAGAAAGAGGAGAGCATCAAAGACTCTGAACACAGACATACTCTCAGAAGGGCTGCAAATGAAATATTCAACATATTCATCCAGTGCAGGCCTCATTACAAATGGACTCACAGAAACCTCCATTGTCAAGGGTCACCACACAGCTACACTGAGACATCTCATCCCAGGGACAGAGCATAAGACCACTGCCAGTAAGGGCTAACTATCCAGCTCTACACTTCTGCATATGCAGCCACATGCCAGGAGCCTCTCTGTGCCTGAAAAAGGATGGAAGAAGAATGCTGAGTGGAGCCATGAGACCAGGCTCAGGGGAGAAAATTGGAGTAGACAGGAAACTAAGTAGAAAATGTCATCCAGAGAGATGCTGGAAACTGGCAGGCAGAGGGCAGGCAGTTACATGCTTCCTTATACATTTTCTTTGTGCTCATGCAAAGTGAATGACTGTTGCTTTAAATCCTATTTGCTGTCTGTCTTCAAAAAAAGAATTGAGAAGAAATGTGTATAATTATACACAGAATATTAATCTTCTTCCTGGTGATCTACAACTCTAGCATATTCATCACACTGGAACTGTGCTCAAAAGTATTTTCATCTGATTAAAACCGCTGATTCATCGATGCATGTAATCCTTTGCTAATAGTATGTATATAAATGGCTCTTAACAATTTGCACATCAGTTATTCCTCATTTTTCATTGTTATTTGATTTTTCTTAAACACTGAGTGCAGCACTGAACTTTTATGGTTTGATCTAGCTTTTTGGAGAGGTAAGGTGCAGTGATCTGGGCTACAGATGGAGGAAGCTAGAAATCCTAACATCTGATTTTAGCTCTGGCCCCAGCTTCCCTTTGTAGCTTTGGATAATTCACTTCAGTTGTGCCTACACTGAGGTCAATATTACAGTCATCTTCAAACCTGGACCCAGAAATCTTTAGGAACTGTGAATACTTAAACATGATCACCAGCCATCTACCTCAGTACTGGAAACTGCCATGCTTCAGGGTATGAAGCTCACTCTGACATTACTTGCTATGCCGTGTCTTTCTACACTTTCTCAGAAATCCATATTAGCAGATACTTGTATTCTCTCACCAGGAATGTGGCAATTTGCTATTCTTTACTTCTGACTCTTTCTGTACCTCCTTCCTTTCTTTATTATTTATAAATGGAAGTTTGTCTAGAAGAGACAAGACTGCCAAATGATTCACAGTAGTGTTCCACAAGGAAACTTGGGATAAATCTTACTTCTATCCTAGTGAAATACAAAAGCAATGCGAACAGCCTTGGTTTACACCAAATAGCCTGATGATGCAAACAGGAAATTTTGGCTCATGGGGCTCAAAATGTTTGAGAATAACTTCAAGGTAAACCCTTGAATGTCTAGACATACCCTTCGGGCATATATTTGTAACAGACTCAACACCACATTTGCCAAAATCTTCAAAGCTGCAACTTAGTCCCATAGGCCAGGGATACTACCAGTTAAAATTCTCACTACTTAAACATCTCTTTCCATACATGTTCACAAATGCTCAGCAGCACAACACCCACCTCATATCCACTTCCCCTTGTTCACATTGAGAAATTGGGTGCATCCCACCTATGCCTTTTGAGAAGCCTGAAACAGTAGCGGTGCTCAGAGCATATGACGTGTGTATCGAGAAGATTGATTTTGTGTGAAACTGGGTGTTAGCAATTGTTTTTATTAAAAATAAAGGCATGTTCTGACCTGCTTTTTCTACCATACTCTGGTGATCAGAGCATTTCCCGTAGGTTCAGTTTTCTCCTCAGGCTGAGAGAAAAAGCAAGGTCAAATCTACAGCTCCCAACAGCCTCATTGTTTGGCTGAAATCTCCTCCAAGGACACACAATTTTCATTGGTTGTTGGAGCTGTTAACTAACAGTCCTAAAATTTCTCCAGTCTTGTGAGTGCTCGAGGCAATAGATTCTATGACCATACTCATAGTCCCCAGTTCACCAATCTCCTTTTCTCTAAAAATGACTTAAGCAGTTCATGCCAGGAAAGGATGCAGAGTTCTTCAGCCCACATGGAGGGAAGTCTGTAAAGGGTTATTTATGCAGCTGGAATCTGAGAATCAGTCTTTCCTTTGTGTTAGCTTAGGCAGCTTCATGCTCACCTGCTGTAAACATTATTCTGAGTTAATATACTCTTCCCATGTCTTGATCCTGGGTAGTTAAAAACTTGTAATGCTCAGTATTACGGTATCCAAGATTCTTTATAAATTCAACTACTAGGACAAAAGTTTCCATTCTGAATATGCAAATGTCTTCTTCAGTGCCTCTGAAAATTAGATCATGTATCTATCTAGTCAGTGCCTAATTTTACAGTTGATATTCAGAAATGTTTGCCCAACCTCTGTATTTTCTGGTTTTTGTTTGTAAAAATGGAACATTAATACTTAATTGCTTCTCAAAACTTTGTGGGAATTAATGCTTCTAAAGCATTTCAAGAATGAAAAGGACCACATAAACTGACAACTACTGTAATTAAGTATGAATTATTTAAAATGAAAAATTTGTATTGCAAATGAAGTGCTGGAGCAATACATTGAACAAACCAAAAAAACCTCACAAAAATTACTAACCAAAACACAAGGCTTAGATATCTTGCAGTACCATCTCTTAGCAAAGTAATGAGCATTAACTGAGCTGTACTAATTGACCATATATGCACGTGGCCTTATTTTCATGGAAAGCAGTTTCACGTAATGCCTTGCATTTGGTGCAGACAGGAGTATGCATATGGTCAGTCAAACATCGACTTAATGAGGATAAATGTGTGCTGTGAAGACTGCATTTCAGTTTATGACACAATGTATTAAGCTCTTTTCTGATTTGTAGAACAACACATTGTTTTAAGGACATTTACAATAAATAACTATATGCAGCCAGGTACAGAATTCAAAAATGCATTTATAGTGAATGCCTCAAGTGAGTATTTTCTAGATGAAACATAGACAATGGATTTGGTTTTGGGAAAGGGAAACTAATAATTCATCTATAATAAGGTATAATAATATATTGACTTTTTATCACAGCATTCCACTAATAAATAGTTACTAATATTCAATATTACTTTTAAAAAGTAGGGGTGTTATTATTGCAAGTTTTGCAGACATTTTACAAAGTCATTCTATTCAGAAAAAGACCTGATGCCTGGAAATTGGCCAACATAATGTCATTATTGAAGACAGACTCTGGGAACACTTCAGGAAATTACAGACCATTTAGTTTGGATGTCTTTTGGGAGGAGGGAATCTTAAAAAGCATTTTTGGACGTTAAATGGGTACCATTTAGACAAGTACAGCTTGATGAAGGATAGCCAGTATTGCCTCAGGAATGAAAGGTCATGCTTCGCTACCTTCTGAATTTCTTTCAGGTTATACATAATCAAGGGAACAAATAGATAGCATGCATTTGGTTTTCATTTTCAGAGAGTATTCAGGAAAATTTTAAATCAAGGACTAATATATAGTGTACTGTAATTTTGGTAAAGGAATAAAGTAAACAATTTTTCTAAGAGGAAAACTTTATTATTCTGAAACAAATAGGAGTAGAGCAACACAGGTATTAATGATAGGGCTTTGTACTTTCATTTTATATATATTTAGTGTCAATAGTAATAACAAGATCAGGCTATCCAAAACCACATTATTTAAGTCCCAACAGTGTACTTAAGTATGTATATAACTCTAAACAGATCCTGAAACAGTATTTTTAAAGTACGTGGAATTACTCAGGTGCTTAAATGATTTATATAGAATGGCATGCTCAGCCTCTTCTAACATAAGCTCATAGAATCCAGATTTAAAAAATCATTCATATGAAAAACAGAAGCAATTTCTGCAACATGTTCACCAGGAAGCCAATCCGATAATTACGGGAAACAGTTTTTTAACCTCTGCCCTCTCAACATTTCCAAAATACTGACATTTCACTTATTAGTTTCTGATCCATCCAACTTCATGATCCCATCCTCTGTAACTCATTATGCCTTGGCTTTAAAAATTTTATGTGCTTTAAAAAATGAAAATGTAGTATGATCAAGATTTTTCAAAACCAACTGAAAATTTTGAGTGTCTCAAAATTCTTGAAATTCTTAACTAAGATAAACTGTAATTAAAGTATCTAAGATTAATTGTGCAGCACACTGAATAGAAATATATTTTTATGATATGGAATTATCAAATTTTGATAGAGATATATAGATATCAACAAAATTTAGACTACTATAAAATCTGTTCAGTAAATTTCATTATTGTGTTAATTTACATTGAACATATCACTACCACAAGACACAAGTACATAATTACATAATACATGATATAAACCAGAACAGATTTAGCTGAAAAATTCTCTATTTTTTCCTCCAATCCTTTTTTATTTCTTCTCCAGTATCAGTAGCAGTTTGAGATTTCAGCTTGAACATCAAGCTTCATGCTGAAAATTGTTATTACAGAAAAAATCCTTCGAACTAATTTATAGCTGACTGCGATTCTGGAAATATTATGACAAAACAGTGAATTAGTTTGCACAGCAGCATTTTGCTCTTCATTTCTTCCAAGACCTATGCAGACATCTGTTTGAGACACAAATGCTATAGTTAATATATTATAAATGTGTTGACATCACATTACCCTTCAACCTCTTACTTTTTTTGTCTGATAAGAGAAATCCTAACCAGGAGAAACATGGGGGAGACTAACAGGATGAAAAGAATTACAATCCATAGGAAGATTTTTAACAATTACCCTTGATATAGCCTTAATCTGGGAATTCAAACATTCTCCAAGTCATTTGCTAAAGACAGTGTTCCAAAAACAAAGCACAATAAAAACACAAGATTTTAAATTTATCACAAAACTAGGAAGTTAAAGGAAATATATTCTGTGAGTACTAGTGCAACACAGTGCTGACAAGATGGTAATTAGCTTGATGCAATACTACACTTTATCACAGAATACTACAAGCCTACTCTAAGACCATAGAAAACATACCAAAAAAAGTGATTTATTAGATAAAAGATGCAAGGTGGATGAAGTATCAGTTTATCTCATGGGTGGATGCACAGTTTGAGTGGCATCTGGTGTGGAGGAGGAACCAGTCTTTTAGCAGCTACCAACTACAGGAGTCAGAGGAAGCACTTGCAGGACAGAGTGGAAGAGGAAACAAATGAGCCCTTACACAGTACAAAAAATAGAGATGGTGAGAACAGACTTAATCAAGACATTGAAGAGCACGAAGAGAAGAAATTATGGGATTGCCAAGGCACCACTGCTAGAAGCCCAGCTGATAAAAAGGGGATAGCAGGGGGCGGGTGGGGAATAGGTCAATTGGAACAGGTCAATTGGAACAGGTCAATTATGAGCCTAAAATCAATCTCATTGGTATTACTGAGACCTGAAAGGAAACTCACATGACTGGGATGTTAAAATCAATGACTATCGCTTATTTAAAGACTGAAGGGGGAGAAGTGGTACTCTGGCATAAGGCCAGGACTGGCCAACTTCTGTTCCCCCTCAGAGGGCTCCCCTAAAAATAGCTCTCATGTTTCTCATATTTCCAATATCAAAACATCAGTGGATTGCCTAGATATCCTAGACGATGTCTGTATTCAGACTGTTGCCTCTACCGTGTAGGTTTCCTTCTTGGACCTCATGGCGAGGAGGTAAAGGGGAATTATTTGCAGAACTAAGCATTAGTGGTTGCCTAGGCACAAGGGATCGTGAGGAAATTCAATGGCTGAACAGAATAAAATCCAGTCTGGAAATGAATCAATCAAATCAAATGTGAGAAGAACATGAATGAATAAATGTTACCAGTAATTGTGAGCTGCTTAAGAACATTTTAATAGATATCTCCCAAAACATTAGCATAACAAGGAAAGAAGGGCAGACTAATTATGAAATAAACCTAGCCTACAGCCAAGTGAAAGCAGCTGTAAAAATAATTGATAAGTGAATTCACACTTCATATAAAACAAATGGAGGAACAGAAAAGTTGAGGGTAATGGACACAGATCAGAAAAGAGAAATTAAAACAAACTAACAAGAATTAAAACTACATAGCGTTAAATTTAAAAAATATATTTAAAAAAATTGGGAACAAAAGAAATCCAAAGAGACATATTGGGACTTTTTTAGATTGTAATGGGAGAACTAGTTATAATAAAACAGAAGGTCTATATCAATATTTAAATTCTATATTTGGAAAATAAATTTATATTATCATCTGATGGTGATATAAATTCCAAGTGTAATTACAAAAATTTTGGCTTAGGTCTCCTCACTCAAAGGTCCTGCCTCCCAAACAAGCAGCATAACTACAAGCGCCCAATATGACCAGATGTCATCACAAGGCCTTGACTTTTCTGACTGGGAGATCTCTTCCATTTCCTGTTAAAACAGCAAGGAATATAAAAGTCATAGGCTCAGGCAGAGACAAAGCACTAAGTCTGACTTCAGCTAACATGATCAGAGGACCCATATGGGACGATGAGCTCAGGTTTCTTGGCCCTGCTCCCCCATCCATATGTGTGCACACATTTGCACCTCTGACCCATGCTCCTTGCACACCAGTATGTGTTTTAACTGACCCTGCTTCTACAGAAGGGGATGTCATTTCTTCTCAGAACTGCCCTACAGCTGCGGGGATAGTCCTGTAGCTGGGCCACCCTAAAGGTTTCTCAGGCAGAAGTGCCTGAGGAGGAACCAGGTACCAAGTCATCTGCATTGTTTGGTGATGGGGTTCAAGCAAACAGCACATGGTTTTATATGGGCTGGTTTCATCACAGGAACAAGGAAACTGACAGGAATTCTCCCAGTGGGAGGCCCTGAATCAGAAATCTGTGATTTTGTTTATAACTTAGAGAAACTGGTAGAAATTCAGATGAGATTTCTCCCTGCAACACTGTGCTGAAGCTCAGCCTGTACTATTAACAGCAATTTGGGCTCTCAATTTCAGGTCTTTTCTAAGAAGAATGCCTTGAATTTGGATCAGGCAGTTACATCAATCTATTAACATATTTGATATTTGTAGCTAAATGCTTCAAAATCATGGTCATGTATTTTCTACTTTAAGAATGCCTTTGTCAGGAAATGCGTGTCTAGCTCAGCAGGGACTCAATGACACCCCACCTACAACTGGTCCATTTCAGTGATGCTTTGGATGGGTTTCTGAAATACCATGATAATGCTGGTAACACCAGCTCTCCAAATCAATATTTTAAAAAATTGACGTGTTGGATCTTTCTAGATCTGCTTCTTTGTGTGTGTGGGTTCCTTATCATCTCTGTCTGCTATTTAGCAGCAGAATACTGTGTTTCAATGTGGGACTAGGAGCTGCGCTCATCATCGTGCAATTCCATGCAGTCACGTGCCTGTCAGTACCATCCAAATCCATATCCAGGCTACTAATACTGTGTAACATGTCCCATAAGATAAAGTAATAGCAAGATCCCATTTACATTCTGCTGTACCCATATCTTTTTAACCCTTTTCCAGCCTCCAAATGTGAAGGTGAGGCTCCCATTGATGTCTTGCTATAAATAATGAACTTCTTGTTGGAAAAGATTTTGGCATGAACTGTTCTCCTTCCATGACATCTTTTTAATCTCCTCTAATTCATATAAAGCCAATACATGAGCTTTAGGAACAAACCTAACTACAGCCATAGCCTATGTGCAATGCAGACTATAACTCAAATGATACAGCTCTGCTCCCTGACCAGATCAGATGGAAGGATAAACATACTGAATACTTATGAGAATATAAGGTTTAGCCTGGCCTGATGCATATATGCCAACAATAACTGTGGCCTCATGTGATCTGTGTGCACAAGTACAAGAGTATTGAGTAAAGGAAGAGAGTATATATCACTTTTTTTCCATGCTGCTGGTTCAACCTTTTTTAGAGGCAGTTTGTGTCTTTTCAAAGTAAAATAAGAAAAATCTCATGTATATTACATTAAAATTGTCTTTAAGGTAAGGTAGTTTGTGTCTTAGAATTCATCAGATGAATGTGCCTGGCAAACTAGATCTGACTAGCTCAAGCACTGTGAATTCATATGCTTTCTGCACACTAATTTCTGTCTGTAGACAAGCCCAGTAAGAAAGAGTGATTTGTCCAGGTTCTGTAAGGTTTTTGTTAAAAAAAGATGAAGTTTGACCAATGCCTTCAGTCTGGGCAAATCAATGTGTCACAAGACTCAGTGGCTGAAATTAAAGGCTACATAAATTTAGACTAAAGGTCCCATTTTTTTCATTGTTATGATAACCATTGAAACATCACACTCGGAGTTGTGGTAGATTTTTTATCTCTGGAAATTTTATAACGAAGAACAGCATGTTTTCTCAAACATACGCTCTAATTCCAGAGGAAATAATTCCAGGAAATTCTTAGATCTATGTTACGTGGGAGGTCCAGCTAGAGAATTGCAATGGTTTCTACTGGCTTTATACTATACAAACAACCTAAGAACTTGCGACTGAATAGTTGTTGCTGCACCACTCCTGTTTGGGGAACATGCATTATGGCCACAATGCTCTTTCAGTGGCAAAGCTCATTTTAACTACAGGCTAAAGTATCAGACCTTAGAAAGAGACTTCTAATTTGGCAGTATCACCCATTCTGGCTCTTTGTATGTCTTTAATAATTTCACATTTCTTTTTAGCTTTACTAAATCACTGTCACTGAATCAAATCACAAAGAATTATCAATACTTTAGTAAATTCACTCATTTATTTATGATAGAACATACTGATCTGTGATCTATAAATCGATCATTAATGTCTAGTAATTCAGAGATTAATGCATGACTTCTGTGTATATGTCTGTCCAGGTAATGCAACTGTAAAATAAGCACTCAATAATATATCTTCTTGCCCAGTATTATAGATTTAAATAGAACTGATTGTAGCCCATACATGTGAAGACGATTGTTTATCACCTAAGACACGTGTCTTAGGTGTCTTTTGATCCAAAGAAATCAGATTTAAAGCAAAGTTTCACTAATTAAAAACTGAAAATAAGGCCATTACAACATTTTCTGGTTGTATAAGAAAGTATAAGAAAGAGTGCTCAAGCACATAACTATGTAGTTTAAATATCTGTTTCTTTCAACTTTTTATAACAAAACTGGTATAATTTCACTTTGGAGACAGCTTTTGGATAGGGTTTATGCACGAAATTAGCTTTTCTACTTTTCAAAAGCATAAATGTGTCAAGATCTGTCACCCTTTTATCTTTGTGAAGAATACTAGGCTAAACTGAATCTTATTCTTGGGCAAATGTAAAAACTGATGAGGATGCAAGGGATCCCAACCTTTGTAAACACTGGCATAATCTGCAGAGGGACAAAGAGAGGGAGAAAGAGAATGTGAGACATTGGTGAAAGAATTCACAGTGCTTAGGAGCCCCAATTATGGGCCAAGATCCTATTTACATTGTTTAATAACAAAAGATGGTTCTTGCGCCAAAGCACTTAAAATAAATGTGGATTTGAAATTCATTTTCAAGGAATGCTAGGGTACTTGTGTGTGCACTGTGTTTAATATATAGCCAATACACTTTTGGAAATGGCATGTTTTAGTGGAATAAAGCCAGCCTGAGCCTGTGTATTGTTAAACTCTGTACACAAGATAAAAATTATTGTGTGATATTGGGCAAAGACATAATTTCTTCATTAACAAATTCCAATCTTTAAATGCCTTTCTACATTAGCTATAGAATTTATGCACCTGACAGTATCTGAATGAGAAAAATAAAAGATTTTGCATTCTGTCACTGAATGACCTTGATAACCATAATAGAGATTAGAGAATATGTTCTATATTTGTTATGGCAAATGTATTCTCCAAAGTATTACAGTAATTATTTTTAAGATCATAGTAATTTAACAGTCCCTCACTTCTTCAAGTACTCTGGCCTTGGATGATTGCTTGAACCTTCACATACACATTACCTGCAAAATCTTTGTACATGTTTTTAATACTCCAAACTCTTTACTTTCCTTGAAATATGTTTAAAGATAGCGTGGTCTGTTGAAAGGCCATATGAAGATATTTCATGGTCTTTCATGACTACAGGAAAGCTGGAGAGGGACTTTTTACAAGGGCATGTAGTGATAGGACAAGGGGTAATGGCTTTAAACTGGAAGAGGATACATTTAGATTAGATATTAGGAAGGAATTCTTTACCATGAGGGTGGTGAGACACTGGAACAGGTTGCCCAGGAAAGCTGTGGCTGCCCCCTCCCTGGAAGTGTTCCAGGCCAGGTTGGATGGGGCTTTGAGCAACCTGGTCTAGTGGGAGGTGTCCCTGCCATGGTAGAGGGGTTGGAACTAGATGATCTTTTAAGGTCCCTTCCAACACAAACTAATTTATGATTCTATGACTCCTCCTTGGCTCTAAAGATTCATCTTCCTCTCTCTACTGGAGTCAGTCAGCAAACCTGAGCAGACCTCCCACAAACTTTCTTTGAGTACAGGTGATTATTTACATACTGCTTATATTTATAGTTGATATATTTATATAGGGCCTACAGTTTCCCGGTATTTTATATCAAGTCCATCCTTTGCATCCACAGTAGCAAATGAGGGAAGTATTTCTGTCTTCTGAGCATTTACAACGAATTCAGAGCAAGACTTCCTCTGACTCCTACCTGCCAAAGTACTGTATACTTGAGTATAGTCTAAAATTTGCCAGAGGTACTTCCAAAAGTTATGCAAGGCTATGATTCAGAGAAATGGTGCTGATCGTCTATGTCAGACAGTGAGCTGTGCTCAGCTGCATACACTGACTCAGCTGTTATGCAGACACCTGGCAGATACAGACCTTCAGCTGCCATCTGTGCTGCCTGTATTGTGCAATCACATCCCTGTGATCTTAGAGTAAAAATGGAGGGGAAGAAGTAGCAATAACTGTGGAGAAACGAGAGTGCAGTAAGTTACATATAACCTCTAATATCAAGAAGTGTAGGTCACAGAGTGGCTGATTTTGCTTGCCACCAAAGCAATTTTCACAGTAGGTGATATACAAAATTATCCTAGACTCATTCAGTTTTTTAGAATAATTGAGGAGAATTACACGGACATAAAACTCATGTTATATATAGGGTAGTAACAGTCATTACCACAGGAACTGCCTGTCAGATGCCTGCTTCCAAAGAATCCTTCAGAGACATCACAAGGAGAAGTCATTAAGTATTTGTAATCTGCAGAGGGTAATAAATTCTGAGTGATGCTATTGGTAGTCACCTTTTACAACAACATCTCTACTTGCTGGTAACTACCTCGTACCTTCTCCTCCTGGAATGAAAAAAGTGAGGATGTCTACTGGCAGGAAGAGGTCTTATTATTTAATACTCAGCTCTATCACATGCACAGAAGCACATCCCAGCACCAGGAATTTAAGACAGAGAAAAACAATACCGCAAAAGCAATGCACTACAGTGGTGGTCTCCTCATGCCTGCTGGGCTAAAAGGGAGATAACCAAAGGACAACAAGGCTGACAGTTCCTGTAGTTAACTCTACCTCTTGCTTACCTTCCAACCTTTCACAGAACTCCTCAGAGCTTTCCAAGTTAAGCTGGGCTACTCTCCATATTAATAGGTTTCAGAAAAAGGGCAATGTGGAATAAATGGGGTAAATTAGTAAACTCATTAGTACCATGGCAATCATGTCTTCTAGCTTTTATAACTGGGCTTTTGTTCTCAGGCTGTTTCATGTCTTTTCCTTGGAGGTAACCTCATGTGTGAGAGCTAAAGCAGCTCTCTTGTAGATAGCCCTCTGTTCCCCAGATGCCAGACAGAGATTAGCCAAGGAATTATTTTGTTCCCTTCATTTTCTTTTCTGTACCTTCTGTATCTGGTTTTGGCCAGGTTTGGAGGCTATACAGATTGTACATGTTCGTTTTCTTATTATATTTAGAAACTTTTTTTAACAATGTGTGTATATTAGCCCAGAAATACATGTATTCTTAATATGAATATATTTCTCTAATTTACTTTCATTTGTTTTTTTTATAAATTACTTATTGCATCTAGTCTTCAGGACAAAAGCAGACTCATCCTGAGTGTTAGTGTATTCAATATGCAATGCAGTAAGATTATAATTTAAACTGTTCTGCAAAACTACAAAATATTAAATTATATTTCATAACCCATGATTGTTTTTTCTTACAGAGTTGCTAAGGTAACGTGCTGGAACTTGTGGTTCAGTTTTGTTCAGTTGACTGTTTATTACATTTTTTAAATAAAAAATGTATTATATTAAGTTGAATTTATTATTTCTATAGCCTCTGCACTTCTCCATGGGCTTCTGTGCCAGAGACAAAAGCAGTCTGGTGTTTGGGAGTACATTTTCTCAGGGGAGATGATGTGGGGGAGAGGTATGCAACACCAGATTGTAGATCATTTAGTGGCTTGTTGCTCTTATAGATGAATCAGATGTTTGGGGAGATTTTAATCATCTGTCCAATGTCCTTTGTTTTGCTTGTACATGGTAGATGCTTGTTCCTCCTCCATGATTAGCATAACACTTGTCATTATTCTTTGTTGAAGCCCTTGCTTGGACCAGGCATGTCCTGTCACCTTCAGGAGAAGCAGCAAGCCTCCTATGACTTAGTCCTGCTGTTCTGTACTGAGGCTTCTCCTATCTTACTGCTTCTTGGGGTATCTGGCAAGCTTGGGAAGTGCCTCAGTTGCATGCTAGGCCAAGCACAATCAGCTGGGCAGGCTTTGCTGCCTGCGCTTTTCACCCTGCCCATTGTGCCTACAATTCCACTTCAATGTCATCACAATTCCTTGTATTCAAGGGCTCTGTGCAAGCTACCCACTTCAGTATTTATTTTAGTGATTCATTAATATTTTAAAACACATTCCTCTTGGAATCATAGAATCTCACCTTTTGATTAAAAAGCCAGGTGACCATTAAATGCCTACAGATGGTAATTTCATCACATGCAGGCTGAAGATTCAATCTTTAGGGAATCTCAATTTCAAGGCTTAGGAAAGACCTTTCTTGCCCATCACTTCAGTAACTCAAACTTGTTGCTTCCATTGAATTGGAAAAATGGTATAAGCATGAACTGCTTGTTAAGTTTAATGTTTTTGTTCACCTAGTTTACTGCCTTCCCATCTGTCCTTTGCTTGCAGAGGACTTAAAATAAGATACAACCTGAAGGAAATGCCGTTATCCTGCTGTTGTCTATTTAGCTTTCATTAAGTAAGTTGGTGCACGGCTTATACTCATTCTCAAAACCAGCCCATCATCTAAAAGTATTCACATAAGACTCTTTGCATTATATACCAACCTCTGCAATGCTAGTATTAACTACTGACATCTGCCAAGGCTGACTAGTAAGTGCTTTACAGTATCAATTCATCCTAAGCAAAAAGCATGTTTGAGTGTTGCAGTGCTCTTGTTAACGCCAATAAGAAGTATCAGAGCTCATATGACACCTAGCAGAAATTAGTACCCACATTCAAAGAAAAGCTTTTGTTATTTTCCGGAGTATTATGTGGACTTTATTGAGATGACTGCATCTGACACCTGCTGTAATATAAAATGCAGCTATAATTAGCCAACTGATGCTCTCCGCAGTTTAGGTCGAATCCCTTCTGTGGGAATTATGCTTTAAAATATTCAGAACTCCAAGTGGCTCTCATTACATTTAATTTTTACTTAGAATTAGGTGGTCTAGAAAAAAAATTTAGGATTGTAATAGCCCCCCGCTGAATGCCACACAGCAACGTGAAAACCCATAGATTTTTTTCCAAATAAAAAAATGAGAACAGCAGACTACACTACAGCCTTCAATTGAAGTCTGGCTTTGCTTAATTGTACTTTTTGCACTCATCAGTCTCTCCTCTTCAGAGCAAGCTACAAAAATTGCCTGAATAGCCAAAGAAAAGTTTCCCACAGTCACTGGCCACAGAAAAACACCATTGTCCTTCCTCACAGTTTGATGGACAACATTTCTATAAATGGGTAGCCAGTCTGTCAATGGTACCCTTGCTGAAAAGGCAAAAGAAGAGAACAGATTCTGCCAATATCTGACAAAGCATGTTAACACATAATCAGGCATTCACTAGTCAGGCAGCTGCCCCTGGGACCTTCATAACACAGGTGCCTTTAAGCCATTTCCTATTCACAGATAAAGGAAACAAGCAGGAGATACCTGGGAAAGGAGCAGTCTATTGTGGCCTGTCAAATGTCCATCTTCTAGCCTGCCTGCATAAAAACAGAAAGAACATAAAGGAAACTTCAGCCTGAACTGCTAAATTATAAAACAGCAAAATACTCTCCAACTCCATAACTTAAATCTTTGTTTAAATAATAAGAATAATTAAAAAGAGTGGCGAAGGAGCAGTGTGCCTTATAAGAGGTACCGCCTTCATTCTTTTTCCCGCATCAAATCGAGCAAAAGATCTGTCATGTCCCCAAGGCCAACAACTAGAACAAAGCCAGCAGTGGTGGTCCCAGGACTATCACCTTCACCCACTGTATCTTTGGTATGTTTTTTTCCATGCCTAATCTGCTCACTTCTTCACCCATCTGAGATTATTTAATTTATCTTTTAACTGAGGAAACTGGAATATTCTGATGGACCAGCCTAGTATGACTAGAAGTTGATGAAGCTGCAGGACAAAGACTCCTTCCCTCTTTTTTACCAACTTTATCTCAGTGAGCCTAACAAACAAGTGACTCGTCATAGTCAATGTTACTTACCTAAAGGCCACTAAGTAGAGCTATCATTTTAGCAGTGAATAGATCGTGATAAGGAAATAGTTACCTTCATACAAAAGAAAATATTTCTCTTTTGTGATGATGCATAAACATCAACATATTAAATGCCAAAATCTATAACCTCAAGCAGGAACTCAGTTTGCATTTAACTAATCTCATTGATTTTTCCATGGTGATTTTAGTAGCACTGCCTGCATGTTTAATGTTAAACACCTGAAAAAAACCAATTTTATCAGCTTATATGGAAGTTCCTGATGGAAGTAACTCATAGAAGCAATATTGTGAAAAGGTTTCAGGAGATGTATCACAACTGTTGGAATTGCCCTGGTATTGTTGGGAGGCTCCTGCAGGTGATGCACTGTCTCTGAGAACATAAACTGCTGCAGTGCAGCACAAAGCACTTGCAGCAGAAGCCAGAAGATAGCATGCTATGAACAAGTATGGAAAGCGCTTCTGTGCACTTTGTTATGAAACAGTGCTGATGTCTTGCCTTCTCCTCAAGCAAAAATGTTCCAAAGAGCACAGTTACGATTTCTCAAAATTATCATTCTCTAACCAGAACTACTCATTCATACAGGAGAGAGATATACATATATATATATATATATATATATATACATACACATATATATATACACATATTATATGAATTTAAAACAGGAAAGTTTCTGAGCTGCTGTGATAAAGTTATTTAAATGGCATTCATAGCCATAATGAAACTAAGCTGAAGCCAAGAGTTTAAAAGATTAAGGTTAAGTGCAGTACTATAAAATGTAAATGAAAAAATATCTATGATACCCATTGTCATTTTTTCTTGGTCAGTTTTGAGAGCTCCATGTAGTATGAGGTTTCTTAGCACTGCCCATACCTGTGCAGCTGAGCTGGAGTTACACTTCTCAACATTTAAAAAGGACTGCTTGTTCTCTGTTGAATTAGCCTCAGGTCATTATCAAACTTACAACCTAGGCCCAGTCTTGCAAAGGCTTTTACAGACAGGCTTAGCTTTATGCACATGAATAGTCCTTTAGAATTCATTAGAATGATTTGTGCACAAAGTAAGCAGGTGCATGACTAGCTTCACTGAAGGATTGGGACCCAAAATGTCAAAGACTCCATATTCCCTATTAACAAATGCCTCTTCTGCATTAGAAAAATACTGACGGTGTAAAGATGAGTGTGATCTTTTATTTTTTCCGTCTACTATAATATAATGGGAATCATTCAATAACTTGATAGTTACTTTATATCCAAAAAGGTCATTATGTATTTACTCATACAGATGTAGAAGTTGAAGAAAACTGCAGGTGGTATGAACAGAGTGATATAACCAGAGGATCTTAAAGGATTTAGGTACCTATCTCACATTGGAATATGGATCTATTAACCCCTTAAAGCTCTTTTGAGAGGCTCAACTCAGCTACATAATATAGATCCCTAATTTCAACTATCAGTCCATGATTCTCATAGCTAAGGCAGATCTGGATCTGGTTCCTGAAGTCAATGGAGGAGTCTGCTAGGATACTGAACGATTGATCAGGCCAATAGTGACAGATGTGGTCTATCAGATCATAACTGTCCAGCTACCGGGGTATATAAATTTCGAAGCTAAACTCCTGAAGCAGGAGGTAAATTTAAATTTGAGCAACTTAACAGTTCCACAGAGAAGGCTAGGAAGACTGAATGTTTAGAAAAGGACTTGGCTAAGCTGTGTGAAAAGCTTGTACATAGTACAGGTGAAGAATCCTATTTTAAATATTCCTAAGCATCCATCACTATTATTTCTTTTAAAATAATAGTCAAATTATACTAATAAAGATGCAAGCTACAGCTTTTAAAATCAAGCACTCAGCAATCAAGGAATCCCAAAAGTTAAAGTTTCTCTGAAGTAAATGTGCTATATTCCTGTTTCCCTGTTAAATATAGATTTTCAAGTATGCCATTAAACCTGAGTTAAATATATAATATGTGCAGCAGGTACATATTAATGCAGTGGAAAATTATTAATTTTTAGACTATCTTCAGGTATGAGTGCCTAATTTCACAATGCTTGTGTCAATTTACTGACAGTTTACAGATGAGGGAAACACTGTGAGCACAGACACCTACTCTGCAAGACACCTTCGACATTTTCATGTGATAGCCTCAAAAGGAAATCATAGAAAGGAGGTCTACAATCAAACCTTTTAAAGTAACTATAGAAATAGAAAATGAAGTCTAAAATTTTTGAACACAGAATAATTATAATAATAGTTCACTGACTTCTAAGGAGAGCTATTGAGCTGGGCCTTGCAAAGGTCAGTTCTTGATCCCAAATTATGAACTGAAGAATTTTGTGCAGAGGATGCTAATCTTATTTGCAGACAGTAGAAAGAAAGAGGAGGCAGGCAGGTAGATAAAACTTAAATATGGTGTAAAATCACTAAACAAAGACATGAAAAATAATGACCAAAGTAAGGCAAAGCATGGAATAGTATTACAAAATCTCAAGGGTAAAAAAATTCAGACAGGAATGGCTTTATGTGCATGTCAGGATAAGGACACTAAACAGAAAGTTGGCAGCAGCCTCATGAAGATTCTGCATTTTGTTAGAAATGATAAAATTACTGCAAGTCATAAATATAAGATATTGATAGTTGTTTTTTTTTCTCTGAATACAAATACGTGACAGCTGTATTTCCCACAGGATATTTCACACAAACCCCATTTCAATCCGGTCTGAACAGGGCTTTTAAAATTTTGATAGAGCGAGAGAAACACCAAAAGGTCAGCAAAGACATTTGCTTTGAAGGAATGCAGCTCCTACTGGAGAATTAGATTTGCAATTCAGAGCCTTTATTTGAAGAAGTTATTAAGCACATGGCTGTGTTTTAGGGAAGCAGGCCGATTTTTTTCAGCTCAGCTAGTGCTTAAAATTAGGCACCAGCTCAAGCACCTTGTTGAACCAGGACCCATAACCCTGGTTGAAATGATGCCTTTCCCTGGGTACCCAGGTAGCAACAGAAGTGAAGTGCTCTTCTTCTGAAATTAATGCTTGGAAAAATAAATAAAAACTTTTATTCTGGAGGGGACTTCGTTATGTCCTATTCTATTTTAATCCAACGGGTAGGATACTATCAATTTTCTGTTTATAACCTGAGATAATTTAGAGCAATAATGATAATGTGAATATTAAGGAAAACAACATTTACAGTCGTCAGTGTCAAACTCCACCACTTGCCTGGGGCTCTGGGCAGAATTCAGGGTATCGTTTTAATCTGCGAAGCTCCAAATGATTTCAGTTTAGATTTCTTCTGAAGTGTTGTCTCTTTTGCCCTTCCATGTGCTACAGCTGACATAAGCAGAAGCATACAGCATGAGCTTTTCAATTCAGGGGAAAAATCTGCTTATATGTTTCACAGGCTCCTTAGCTTAGCACTTCACTCTTTGGTACAACAAACTTCAACCACTGATACATTCTGCAAAGCACCCACCTTTCTTTAGCTGTGTAAGGGACAAAATTAAAGTGTGAGTTCAGAAATTATATTAATTTAATATTCAGCAGAAGAAATAGTGCCAGTAATAATGACAGTGATGACCAGCAAACACAAGTTGTGACAATTTACTAAAGTTTATTGTGATTTTAAAGTGCTTAAAGACATCTAGAGTTGGAAAGAGGTGCCTATCTTTATCAGTTTACAAACCAAATAAAAAGGAGCACTAGTCCAAACCCAAAAGATAATTATTTTCATTTAATTTTCATCCAAACAATGTAGTGGTTTTGTGTTTATACTTTTCAAAGTGGTTTTGGTGAGAAAGACTTTTTTATGACTCAGAGATCCATTTCAGGAATAAAAACTGTAGAGGATTTAATCTTATTAACCTTATTGCCTTCTATGAGGAAACAACTAGGTGGATAGATGATGGTAGAGCGGTAGATGTGGTTTATCTTGATTTCAGTAAAGCATTTGACACTGTCTCCCACAGCATCCTTGTAGATAAGCTGATAAAGTATGGGTTTGGTGATCAGGTAGTGAGGTGGATTGTGAACTGGCTGAAGGAAAGAAGCCAGAGAGTTGTGGTCAATGGGATGGAGTCTAGTTGGAGGCCTGTGACTAGTGGAGTCCCTCAGGGGTCGGTACTGGGACCGGTGTTGTTCAATATCTTCATCAACGACCTGGATGAGGGTACAGAATGTATCCTCAGCAAGTTCGCTGATGACACCAAACTGGGAGGAGTGGCTGACACACCAGAGGGTTGTGCTGCCATTCAACGAGACCTGGATAGGCTGGAGAGTTGGGCGGGGAGAAACAATGAAATTCAACAAGGGCAAGTGTAGAGTTTTGCATCTGGGGAAGAACAACCCCATGTACCAATACAGGTTGGGGGCTGACCTGCTGGAGAGCAGTGTAGGGGAAAAGGACCTGGGGGTCCTGGTGGACAGGAGGATGACCATGAGCCAGCAATATGCCCTTGTGGGCAAGAAGGCCAATGGCATCCTGGGGTATATTAGAAAGGGGGTGGTTAGTAGGTCAAGAGAGGTTCTCCTTCCCCTCTATTCTGCCTTGGTGAGGCCACATCTGGAGTATTGTGTCCAGTTCTGGGCCCCCCAGTTCAAGAAGGACAGGGAACTACTTGAGAGAGTCCAGCGCAGAGCCACAAAGATGATGAAGGGAGTGGAACATCTCCCTTATGAGGAAAGGCTGAGGGAGCTGCGTCTCTTTAGCTTGGAGAAGAGGAGACTGAGGGATGACCTTATTAATGTTTATAAATATGTAAAAGGTGAATGTCATGAGGATGGAGCCAGGCTCTTCTCAGTGACATCCAATGATAGGACAAGGGGCAATGGGTGCAAGCTGGAACGTAGGAGGTTCCACATAAATGTGAGGAAGAACTTCTTCACAGTGAGGGTAACAGAACACTGGAACAGGCTGCCCAGAGAGGTTGTGGAGTCTCCTTCTCTGGAGACATTCAAAACCCGCCTGGACATGTTCCTGTGTGACCTGACCTAGGTGTTCCTGCTCTGGCAGGGGGATTGGACTAGATGATCTTTTGAGGTCCCTTCCAATCCCTAACGTTCTGTGATTCTGTGTAATCTTACCATGATAACTCTATCCCTGAATGTTGAAAGCAGTTCCAGATTATTCCCTCCTTTGGTTGTCACATCATTAAAATATCTGAAAATGGCCATTACTGCCAAGTTACACATATTTAAATCTTCTGATCCCTCTTTCTAAACTAGTGTCTCTATCTCTGGCAATCCACTTCTTGCCAGTTTTCTACAAATTCCGTGCAAATTACCAGTATCTTTCCAGCACTGACGGCTTCCAATATTTTATTGTTTCACCAGCTTTAGTTAGCATGCCATGTAATTTCCTCTGTCTTTATGGGAGGCCTGGATTTATGGTGGCCAGCTTTACTGCCAGAGGGGACTGCAAATATACTCATTTGTACTGTGCACTACATGCAGTGAGCATATAATCATCTTTTGGAACCACTCCGCTCTGGTCTGTCTCTTCCATTAGATATGAATATTTAACATAGTTTTTCTTAGCTGTATTTGCACATCTTTTTTTTCCTATTCTCATTTTTTTTCACATGCTCTCCTTTTTCTAATCTCCTAAATCACTTTGGATTATTTCTGGTCTGTTCATGCTCGCATAATGCATTACATAATTTAATCTATGAAATTTCAGATGGTACCAAATTTATTCAGATAGCAGCTGCAATGCAGATCAAGGCCTTCTGAGATACTGAAAAATGGGAAGAAAATCTGTGCCCTCTTTATCCATAGGAATCATTACTGTTTCTCTGACAGAAGACATTTGCCATTATCAGTAAGAAGGCCAAGATCCTGACCCTTCTTAGGAGGGGGAGGGGAAAGCAAGAAGAGGAATGAAAGGATCAAACTTAGGGTGTCACAGGAAAGATTACATAGAAAATCTTTGTCAGCATTCCTACTCTCCTAGGAAAGAAATGACGTAGACTGTCTTAAAGGAAATACAGCCTTGCAAGCCCCGTAATCGGAGTACTCTGATGAACCTGCTTCTTGCGGTCTGATGAGAAAACACCCTTGCTGTAACCAGAAGAGTTAAGGCTTTGAAAAGAATCATAGAATGGTTTGGGTTGGAAGGGACCTCAAAGATCATCCAGTTCCAACCCTCCTGCCATGGGCAGGGACACCTCCCACTAGACCAGGTTGCTCAAAGCCCCATCCAACCTGGCCTGGAACACTTCCAGGGAGGGGGCAGCCACAGCTTTCCTGGGCAACCTGTGCCAGTGTCTTATCACCCTCACAGTAAAGAATTCCTTCCTAATATCTAATCTAAATTTATCCTCTTCCAGTTTAAAGCCATTACTCCTTGTCCTATCACTACATGTCCTTGTAAAAAGTCCCTCTCCAGCTTTCTTGCAGGCCCCTTCACGTACTGGAAGGCCGCTATAAGGTCTCCCCAGAAGCACATATGAATGTAAAAAAGTGAAGGTATAACCAAAAAATCATAGCTGAAACTAGTCCCAATATTAGTACAAGTTTGCCTTCCTTCCATGAATGAGCACTTGATGGAGACACTCATGTAAGCAAGCCTGCCATGTGCCCACCTCAACAGCTCCCTGGAGGCTGCTGAAGGAGAGGAAGGGGCCAGGAGCCACGGAGGAGGGTGAAGGGGTGAAGTCACCTCATGGGGAGAGGTCACCCCACAGGAGCTGCTGCAACCCAGTGTTCAAAGCCTGGTGGTACCAAAGGTGCAAAAGCAGCTCGCAGAGGCGGGCCTGCGCCCCTGGGCCAACACATTGTGTCTCTGTGACCACTGAGGTGGGCTTTTACCCAACAACTGCAATGGGCCTGAGCTGGGAAAAGCTTCAGGGTCCCAGAGAGGTCTGAGAAAGGGGCAAAAGCTAAGATGTTTCCTCGGGCTTGGGAAACGTGGCTGCTCGTCACACTGGAGAGCTGGGTACTGGTGAGGGTCCTCCACAGCACAGCATGGCATGGCATGGCAACTCAGAGGGCCAGAGGAGGGCGGGCAGAGCCAGGCCAGGTCAGGTCAGGTCAGCCAGGCCTGAGGCTGCCTCCCCAGCCCGGGCCCTGCTGCCACAGCCGCCGCTCCTACGCATTGGGGCAGCGCAGTCCCCAGCAATGAGCAGGGCAGCCAGGCTCAGGAGCCCAGGAGGAACCCCCTGGTCCCCAGCGGTACCGGTAACGGGTACCCCCTGCTCGGCAATATGACCCGGCGCCCACGGAGCGAGCCGCTCTTCCCGCGCAGCACCGACCTTTGAGAGCGCAGTCCGCGATTGGCTGTCGCGCCTGTCCATCAGCTAGTAGGGGCGGGGTCCTCGGGCACGGCCACCCCGAGTGGGTTCGTCATCGCAGAGCGACGGCGGAGACGTCGCTGGCAGCCGCTGCTCGGCCCGGTGTCATGGCGGCCGCGGCGCCCAGGCCGCTGCAGCCCTGCGACCACGCTCCGGAGATCGGTGCCGACCCTGCCGCCTCGGAGGTGGCGAGCAGTGCCCTGCGCTCCCTGGCCGGGCTGGCGGGGCAGGTGAGTGCGGGGCAGGCGGCAGGGGAGGCCCGGCGCAGGGATGGCCTTGGGGGCCCAGGTAGGGCGTGCTCCTGCTTCTCCCCATCCTGCGGGGCCCATCTGCGCTCCGGGGATAAAGTAGGGCGCCGGAGAGAAAAGAAGCCTGCCGCAAGGAAGGGAGCGGTGGAACTCCTGTCAGGCCTGGGGCTGGCGGTGCCGGCTGCATTCCTCCGGCGGGCAGCTCCGGGTGCGTGGCCGGCTGCTGCGTCGCGTAGTCGTGGCCCTGCCTTTGCCTGTTGGTGATGGGACGTCTCGTGTCACTTTGTAGTTTGACGGATGATCTCTCCCATGGAAAGCTACAGTCTGCCTAATTGCTGTATCTTAACAATTAAAGTTTCCCAATTGAAAAGCTGCCAAAAGCTTCCTGTGCGTTAAAATAAATGAGCAGGAGGTTGAGGTTAGCCTTGCCTCGGTAAGAACATACTATGAAACACAGTGCATCTCAGTGGTCAGAATTTTTAAAGCAGCTTTGCTCTGTCGTGCTTAAGTTGAAACACCTACTTTAGGTTTAGTAATGACTATGAATTGTTTAACAGATGTTAGGGTAGTGGTGGGAGGCCCTTGTCAGGAGAAGGTTTTATTAACAATTTAATTATTACCATAAATAATTTACAGATGAGTTCCTTTTCCAGTGTGGAAGCATATGTGTAGTTCTGTGAAGGCAGTAGAAGCACACTCTTGCTTCTGAAATTGGACAGCAGTTGGAAGGGTTGGGGCCAGATGATGAGTGATATCTGCAGGAGATAATATAACTTAATATATGTTTATGTTACAAAAATACTCAGAAATGGACTCCGTTAGATACGGAGGCAGTTTAGTAGTAGCTGCTGACTGATCTGAAATTGTTTTTTAGAGCATGTAATCTCTCATCTGCATAGAATTGTGTATTATATTTGCTTCTCACCTCAAAGTCTGCTAGTAATTGTCTCAGTTTTCAAACAAAAGTAATCCAGAATTAAGGGCCTGAAAATTCAGGCACTGACTAGTAAAAGTCTTAGTTTTCCTATCACTAAAGTACCTTAGCTTTTGAACAGGAGTGCTAAACAGCATGATGATCATACACTACTGAGACAGGAAAACTGTCTATGTATTGAGGATGAAATATCACATAATTCTTCCTTGTGAAAATTCTAAATGTAATCAATGAAGAGCTAGTGACTGTCACTTTATCCAGATGCAATACTGGCATTCATACTACTGTTCTTACAATGTTAACATGAGTGGAAAGTTTTGAACTCTTATATTTCTGAAAAACACAAGAATAAAGGAAAAGTTTCTGAAGCTCTTAACTAGAGTACTCATCACAAGTTTAATTAATCGTTTTCAAAACTACATTAAACACTCCAGTTTCTGTCTCTTCTTTGGTAGCTTACTTGTTCTCCAAAGTTTGTTCTATGTCTGACATGTCGCCAGAAAGAGCTTAATGATTTTAACAATATTTGGGTGTGCACGGACAATTGCAAGAGACCAGTTTAGAGTTACTGCATGCCCTCAGTAGAGTTATAGTAGTTATGGTGCAGAGTAAAATTGTCTTCATTGGTGTTTGGAGTGTATTCTTTCCATCACAACAAACTAGTTTTACTGTGCACTGCACTGAACTATGAGTAGGGGTCTGGTTGCTCCATCTGAGCTGAGAAGGCCCCTTCAGTTGCTCAGTCATGGTTGTTTCCTGTTGTTGAGTTATACTCTTGTCTACCATCACATGAGTTCTGGTAGATTTAACTGTGATTACCGACTCTAGCAATCCATCTTGCATTTTTGACCGAAACTACTGATTTCCCATTTCCCTTTGATAGAGAAGAGTGAGCATGTGCTAGGTTGTTATCTATCACAGTTTGTGATCCATCATAGTAGTTGAAGTTGGATTTATGCTAGCAGGTTGAATTGTAGACAGAATATTTCTGGCACGGGAATTTTTTTACTAGACTAGTCACTTGCAGCACAGTGGCTAGGAGGACATCTGGGGATAACAACTCTTAAACCTGAAGTGACAGTCAGCAATTTCAAAGGGCTGAAATGACTTACGATCCTGTAAATTGCTACATAATAGGCTGTGGACTTGTAAATATACAAAGGCTTTGAAGTTACCAAATCACAGAATTTATAAACTTGCATGTCACAGCTCTTATAGGTAGAAGGATGTGAAACACTGAGAAAACTAATTGTGTTGTGCTAGAAACATGTCTGGATGCAGGAGGGATTTATTCTTTACTTATATTTAAAAACAGTGTTTATGAGTTTAAATTCTCACTGGCCTCTAAATTAGCCTAGGTCAGAGGCCTCTCTTTTATAGCACATTGAAGCACCGGGACAGGAGTCCCACACTATGATACGAAGGCAAACATCAGCTGATTGTTTTTGAAAAAGGAGGCTTATTAGGAAATTGCAGTAGGACTCTTACTTTGTTTCATTTTGATGACCTACATCTACAGCTTTTTTACCCTGTCAGTGGACTGTAATGTAGTGTATAGTAGATGTTACTCTAGAAACTATGGGAAGAAATACATGCTTCAGATGGTCACATAGGCACAGTGGCTTAATTCTTAAAATAAAGTTTTCTTCTTACTGAATTCTAAATACACTTTTGATTTTGTAAGGTGTTCAAAACTAGTATTTCCTAAAACATTACTTTTCCTACATTCTTTGTAGTTTAAGTACTAAACAAGAATAATCATTTGTGTGAAAATTATCTAAGATACATTATATATCTACTCAGACCATCTTATTTGCTACGTAATTTGGAATCTGGATTTAACATGACTATTCTTTGACTAAAGAAGGCTCAGGCTTATAGTTCTTTACATACAAAATTCTGATAATCCTGGGATTTAAAACTAACGTAGAACAGCTTAGTATCCGCTGCTTTGCCTTCAGAGTATTGGAAGCACTCGTGTGTTTAGTCCTCTTTGTTTCCTCATACACTGTGCGGTGGATTCAGGAAACAAGTGCATATGCATTCTGTGTTCTTGTCCATCATATTCAATGCCATTAGAAGTTTTTTGGCTGTATGTTAAAGGTCAATTTTGTCATCTGCCTGAGGTCTCTTTTTATTTTTTCCTTTTTTTTTTTTAATTACAAAAATGGAAAGAGTGAGTTGTAGATGTACAAAAATGTATATGACTCAGGAATTTTGTGTCTCAAACAGAGTACCTGTAGGTCACCTTGATTTTAAACAAGAGTTTTGTCTGCATTTAGAATTTGGGGGATCACTTATGGGTTGTTTGGTTGGTGAACAATGTACTCCAGTGTTGTAGGAGTGCTCATTACTTCAAGATCTTGAGAAGAGCTTTAGTGTAACAAAAATGGCAAAGGTGGGTGTGAAAGCGTGTAGTTCATTAGTGATTATTAACAATCAGCTTTGTATTAGAAAGTGAAAGTTATTTTTAGCTTATAGAAGATACATAGTTCCTTTAAATGAAACTTCAGATTCACTATCTATGTTTCTCTTTATTACTTTGAGAGTCGAATATTGCAGTTCCTTGGCAAAGAAGGCAATTGTTATTTGCATATACATGAATGCATATAAAGGCAAATAGTGTGATTTAGAAATGGGTTTGATAGTGGTGCTGTGTAGGCTAGAGTTTGTTTAACCTTGAGGTTTTATAAAGATTTGGTTTTTTAAACACTTAGTTGGAATATAAAACCTCTTTTGGATTAGCAGCAAGTAAAAATTTCAAGAATGTGGCATGGTGCAGTATCAAGACCTTGGCCATACAGGCATAGATAGCCTTGCAAATTTCAGAATAAAATGCATGAACTTACAGGAGACTGCTGTCCTGGGTGCATGATTCTTCCTGTTGGTGGTTCTGCCATCTGTTAAAAGAAAAGATTTGAGCAATTAACATGAACAGTATGTTTTTGTACGATAGTTAATTGAATTGAGAATTGACTAAAGTTATAATCAAATTAATACAATGAAAGTGTGATGAGGTAGTAAGGAATTAGAAGTTTTTGAATATACACATACTAGCTACTTTGAAAATGACACTGCTTGAATTATAATTAATGTTAAACCTCTCCAGTGTTCTCATATAAAAATGGGGTCTGTATGAGACTGAGCGTAATTGTCCTGTGGAAGTCTTGTATACTTCTGTGACGTTAATACAACATAACAACATAATTTTTCTTGTGTTTGTTTTGCCCTCTCAAAGCTTAACCTTGGAGACGATATTGTGAAAGTTGTAATAAATTGGAGCAAGCTTCAAAGCACATCAGCACTTCAGCCAACATTGCTCTTCAGTGCACTTCAGCAGCATATTTTATGTTTGCAGGTAAATATTTAATCGGACACATTCAATGTGACAAAAGTGATCAACAACTGAATGTAGTTGTATTATCTAAACTGTAAAATTTCTGTCGTTTTGATCTTATATTGCTATGCCTAACAAAAAAGAATGTAAAAGTATTATACGATTGGCATTCCACTGTGCTTCATAGGTACTCACGCTTATGGATTTTTCAGGTTAGTGGTGGGAATAGCCACTGTAGGTGAGCAGGCTGAATAAATGCAGCCTCATTGATTTCTAGACTTGCATTGTAAATGTGATGCATTTCCATCTATGGTGGGTTATAATTAAGCAATAAGACACGGCAGGTGTGTGTCATGCTATGATAATGATTCCATGCGTTGGGTGAGTTTTGAGGCTCATGGAGTGCTTTCAGTGGTTCAAGAAGTGGCATTATCTCAGCATGACACATCCTGGAGTGTCTTACTGCAATTAAATATATTTTCAGCATAGTTTTTTTTTTTTTTTTTAAAAGAGTAATTTCTTTGACATTAATGTCTCATCTTGCCAAGTAGCCAGTCACCATTACTGTCATTTCTTTTAACTATTTGAAACTTTCCAACCCTGCCAAAAGAACGTGTAATTTAGTTGCGTGGCAGAGAGGGTAAGCAGTCTGTCAAATGGTAACTGAACAGTGTTTTGACTTTTATAGTTCATCTGTAAAAGGTAGGGATTTGAATACCAGTTTTTGCTTCAGCTAGTCAATGCATTATTTCAAGTGGGTAACACTGAGAGGGTGAAAAAGGAAGTTCCTGTATTTACTTGTCTGTAGGTAAAAGAAAGACCCTTTGTTTTCCAGATATCTACCAAATCTTTGGTGTGATAAGCAAAAAGAGAAAATATGCAAGGTAAAAGCAAGTAAAAATCACATCCAACTGTAAGAACATTGCAAATAGCAGTTTGATTCCTTTTTAAGTAACATGACTGGTAAAAATCTTGTTGCCTTTAAAAAAAAAATAAATTTCTAGAGGGGAAAATAAGCAGTGAAATTTAGATGAAACTGGTAAAAATTAAAAAAGAGGATGTGGCATACATGTCTACTGAGGTTTTGTTAATACATCTGTGTAAGAGTTATTGCAGTAGAATAATAAGCATTTATTTTTGCTGCTACAAATGTCAGTGCATTTTCTCATTTAATTTCATGACCTAAGTAGATAATCAACCATGTCAAGAAAAGCATGTGCTCAGGATAACGACTATATATTTCATGTCTGTGTTCTCTCATTCACTTGGGCAACTGCAGTTTCAAGTGGAGAATGTAGTGCTGTGTGATACAGTGTGAAAGCATTGGCTTTCATGTTAAGGAGGAAAAATACTAAGCCTTACTGTTCTGAGTAGGCATTTGAATGACATGTTAATTAAGTGACATTGGTGCCAACGACTGAAGCTTTGATTTAGCTAGTAACAGACCAGTAGCAGGCAGATTTTCGCAGAAATTTGGGAGTTTTCCTATACAAACCTCTAAAAGGCAGAGGTCAAAAAGGCCAGAATCATGGTGTGCACAGTATTTGCAACTATAGCTTTTTTTTTTTCTTTTGTTTTTTAATTTTATTACTGTGTTCCTTCAGAGACAGATGTTCATCCCTAAAATTATTTCGGTTGTTCTGTTTTAGATATTGTAATAGTACTTGGCTTTTTGCTTTTTGTTTTGGGTATTTTTTGGGTTTTTTGGTTTTTTGGGTTTTTGGTGTTATTTTTTTTAAACCTAACATACTGTTGTCTTTGTTCAGCCTCTTTTAGAAAAACTCCAGTCATTGATTAAAGAGGAAAAGATAGGCCATGTTGAACCTGCAGGTAAAACAGAAGGCCAAACTTGTGAAACAAGTTTAGATGTTTATGATGGTAATTGTCAGACTGAAGAAAAGTATGCAAATTATGACTTGGGAGATCCAAAGGATGCTCATATTAATTTTGATCCAGAGGTGGTCCAAATAAAAGCTGGAAAAGCAGAAGTAAGTGATTTACCTACATTTAAAAAAATAAAAAAATAAAAAAGACCTTTTTAAATTTAAAATTTAAAGAGTGAAACAGATATATGCCATCGTGTTTATTACCTGCAGATTGACAGGCGGATATCAGCCTTCATCGAGAGGAAACAAGCTGAGATCAATGAAAATAATGTCAGGGAATTTTGCAATGTTATTGATTGTAATCAAGGTAACTGGCTAGCCAGACTTTAATCTTCATAGCAATTTAAGTTGTTTTTTTAAATTTTATTTTGTTTTTCAAATGCACTATTCTGTATTTAAAACAAAACTTTATTTTAAGAGTAACTTTGTTTTAAAGATAAAAACTTGCATGTGCACTGCAGGTGTTGCCAGATAGACAAAAAAAGAAAGTAGTCACTGGATGACAATGTTTAATGTGTCCTGTACAGAAAGATTATAGCTATTACTGTGTTCATTTTAAGAACTGCAATCTTAAATCAGACGATTTTGTAGCTGTTGTTCCCAATGTTTTAGTTAAATGTTCCTTCCAAAGTCAGCAGAATTGCAGTTCAGAGGTGTCTTGTGAATTGGGTGTTCAAATTGAAGTTAATTTAGTGCTAGTTAAATTACAAAGAATATTTTTTGCAATCAACTTGAATTACTAGCTTCTTAGAATAACTTTTTCCTTTCAACTTTACTCACGCTATTGGTGTTTTTAATGCACCAACTGGCACAATAGGCTGTATCTATAACCAAACAATCTTAAATCCATCTGGTAGGCTGGATCCCATTAGCATGATCAGTAAGTGTAAGCAAATGCGTCTTAAAAGTGAAGACACCTTTATATACATAAGTAGTACAGAGACATTTTCTAAGTACCTGTGAACCCAGATGTGCATTGTCTCTGTGATGCTTTTAGAGATCAAAGCTTATTGTTCCGTAAGCTTTATAGGAAGAGAGTTTAACTCTCTCAATATTAGTTGGAATGAAAATGACATGTGAAGTCTAGTAGAATATGCTAGATAGTAAAATACTGACTCCTAAAATTGTTAATTACATAAAGCAGAAGTGATGGTAAGACCTCCCTTTGTAAGTTTAGGAATAATAAAATATGTGGAAAGGTTTGGTGTATATGAGCAGAGATTAAAATATAAACATTAGATAAATTAACATGATCTTTACGGTAGGTTTTTATCATTAAACAAATTAAAGAAGTCACAGGCATCAGAATAAGTGCAGGAAGGTGAGAAAAGAATGCTGATGAGTAAACTAGACCAGTCTGAAAATAGGAGAACAGTTTCAAAAAAGGACGTAAAAACAGAATGACAGTGGTAAGTAGGGAAAAGACTTCTGTACAGGAAGAGAGAAATAAGTTGTAGACAAATGGAGTAAAATGTAAGAACCAAATAAAACGTAAATCCAGCGAAATTTGGTCCTGATACAATAAACTTTTATATATACATGTGCATACATTTATATAAGTGACCAATTAAAATTAATAGGTCCATGCAAGTGTGTGAAACTATTAATGAACAAGTGTTTATAGAATGAATGAAGTATTTCTGATGTTTGTATTGTATGAAAAATTTTAATTAGGTTTGTTAAAAGCCTCAAAGCTGATGATGGTTAGAATATTTTAAATTGTAAATATATAATTATGACCTCACTTTTTGTATTATCATTATTTATTTAGAAAATAGCTGTGCCAGAACAGATGCAATTTTCACACCCTATCCTGGATTTAAAAGTCATATAAAGGGTAAGCAACTATTTTAATACCCGTTTATTAGGAGTGCCCAGATAGAACACCACTGATTAATTTTTGACTTAAAAATTTTTTATAGAATGTTCAAAAAATACAAACTTAATATATCGACTTTTGACTCTAGTAAATACTTTTACATCTTCGCTTACTTCTTCAAGGTTTTCTATCCCATAACTGCTTCATTAAGCTGATGGTTTTGCACTAAAGACCAAAACAAAGTAGCCTTTTTTCATTGTTTGAAAGGAAAGATGCAAAAGATAAAGCAGGACAGAGAAGCTGAACAATACTTAGCTTTTCTTCTAAGGTGAAGCTAGCAGTCTAGTTAATTGAGATTAAATAAAATTATCTATTTTTTTGTTAGTATATTGAGTTAGAAAATAGTTTGGAGACACAGTGGAAGTTCTGAGACATAGATTTATGGGAAGTGACAAGCTGGGGAACAAGTTTACCACTGCACTACCTTTTGGAAAGGAGTAAAGTAGAAATGATTGTCCAACAGAATTAATGTATAAAAGATTGCTTGTCCATCCACCACTCTCTAGATGTGCACAAGTTACTCCGTGTTTAAAAACAAACAAATGAAGTCTCCAAAATGAGTAACCTTCTCTTCCATTTTTGAAAGCAGCAATACTCAGATATCTACTTGAATTCATTCCTTCAGGAAACTGAAAAACTCAGAATAATACTGTGAGACACGATGATAGGTATAAGCATGAAAAGCTCTGGTGAGCTAAGATGGAGATGGGAAAGTGAGTTTGAGTTTAGAATCTTTCACTAAGAACCCCTTTCAGTAGTTACTTTTTTAAACTGAGTGCTAGTTTGTAACTTGAATGGAGGGTATTACAGGAAAAAAAGAAAAGTTTGCACTTCAAGTAACTACAACCTGAGCAGTCCAAAACTGAAATTCAAATAACCCTTAGAAAGGAATTGAAAGCAAAACCCACATAAACTGAAGCAAGAGTGGCCTTCATGGAGTCCTGAGTAAGAAGGTGTGTGCTTCAGTGTCTGGATTTGCCAACATAAGCTTTAAGTCCACAGTACACTACGGTAGTCCTATCAGGAAGGACTGGAGAAATGACTGTGATTCAAAGAGAAGTGACCAAAATCTGCTGATGAAGACATGGTTCAGTAGGGAGAAAAGAGACCCAGAAGCAGCTGAAGAGTCATTAAAGCTGTTACCTGAATAACAAAAATTGGAAGAGGGCTTCCTTGCCGAGATTCCTAGTGGTTCTTCTAGTTGTATATCTCCCCTCATCTTCATGTGTTTATGATGCTTCCTGTCATATTTCGTCTGGCCTCTTCTTTGCATTCACAACAGCTCACATGTGGAACTGCTGACATAGATATTGGATTTTCTGCTATTTATCAGCAGCTGATGACAGATTCTTGATACTGCCATTCTACATGAATATGAGTAATTCTTTTACTTTGCATATGTAAAGTCCTGGGGTTTTGTTTTGTTTAGTTACTCATGCAAAAATAGGAAAATACTTTTACTTGAACCTTTGATTTTAATGTGTGTGGGACCCTTCACCTGGGAGACTAGTGTGAAATTGATTTAACACAGGTTTTCAAATTTTAATATTTCGATTTAGTTAGATGTACTTTGCGTTTCATGTGCATGTATGTTAAATTTGTGTTCTCTTTACCTAGTTTCTAGGGTAGTAAATACATATGGACCTCAGACTAGGTCTGAAGGAGCACATGGGTCCAGTCACAAAGCCAATGTACCCATTCATGATTGTGGAAACCAAGCTGTTGAGGAGAGACTGCAAAACATTGAAGCACACTTACGGTTACAAACAGGTTTGTATCATGTTTTAATTTTGACATCTGTGTGCCAGTTTGTACTACAGTTATCATTAGTGTAGTAAAACTGGGCAAGCTTAAAAAAGCTGTGACTGTAAAAACAGTGGATAGATCCACTGAAGGGTTTAGTGAGCCCAAGTACTACAATCTAATGTTTAGGTTCTTGTGCCCAAAATGGAACCCAGACTTGCGTGCATATTAGGATGCTGAGTTAGTAAATCTACACTTGATGTTGTGGCAAATGAGAGAGAGGCGCTTCAGAATGGGTTTTAAAACAGAGTATTTGGAGGTAGGGGTTCTCCATAGCCAGTGGAGTCCCGCCTTGACCCACTGAACAGGAAAAGCTGAGGTTAGGACTCAGTCCTGCTTCATGGACACCTTGTGGGATGGACATAGGATGAACCCAAAAGACCCCTTTTTGTGAAGGTGGATGATTCTTGACATACAGTTAGGTGGGAAGCTTATTTCCCAGAATATGGGAAGCTTGTTGTCAATACTTCCCTTTAGCCATGCAAACACACATCCACACCCAAATATCGGATAGATGCTAATCTGTTCTCTGATAATATGGTGAACGTTGACTAGATCCCTGTGAATGCATACTGGATCAAAGTCTTCTGGTGGTAAGGATTGTAGAATACTCCTAGATACTGTTGAGGCAGCAGTCAGAGCTTGATGTTTAGCTGTATAGCTGTCTCAAAAATAAGGTGTTTTTTGTGCATGGAAATATAATTTGCAAGTGGCTGGCCAGCGTTAAGGCTACAATGTGTGGTAGCTTTGGAGGTTATGCATATCAGGGATAATGATTGGGGGAGCTAAGGAGGGGCCCTTGCTTCGAGGTTGTGCTTATAATAGGTGACATAATTTTGTTTAAAGGAACAGGTCAGCTAAATTGCAGTATAGTAGAAAGGGATGAAGGCATGCATTTCCAGCTCAACTCTTGTCCAAATCAGCATGCCTTGGGAAGACCTCAAGATCATTTGTTGCTTACCCCAGCAGCTGTGCAAAAAGTATTCATCTGAGCAGGTAACCTGCCTTAGCTGCCTGCTTGCCTGTTTTTATTTCTGATGACTGAAAGAGTTGTTCATGACTTGCTGTTCTTCAGAACAGCTTCTTCTAGTGCTAGTGCTGCTTTTTCCCCTTTACGTTAAGAGACAGATATATTAAGAAGAGCGAGAGGTTAGCTGGTTTAATTAGTAGCTGCTGAGTGATGAGTAGAGAGCCAAACTGAAGGAAGAAACCTACCAGGGACCTTCTCAGACATATTTTAACCACCTGCGTAAAGTTGCCCATTGCCTTCACCGAATGCACTGACTTATCAATCGGGTTTTACCCTGAATCATATTAATTACCCTTCCTTTTTATTATCTCATCCACTCGTTTTGTTCCTGCTGCTGGTTGGTACCTGGACTCAAAGAATCCCCCTGTAAAACTTGCAGTCTAGTTTAAAATGCTATTCAAATGCTTTTCCTGATTTCTTTGTATTTGTACTGATGTATTTAGGTGGGCCTGTACCAAGAGACATTTATCAGAGAATTAAGAAGCTTGAAGATAAAATCCTTGAGTTGGAAGGACTGTCTCCTGAATATTTTCAATCTGTAGTAAGTAATTATCTCAGCTTCTTTTAGCATGCGTAAATGCATTCAGGACTTCTTAAATCTTTCATGTACAGACAAAAACCTAAGGAGTCAGAGGGCAGTCATTTCTGGTATACAGCTCTGGCTTGGTGTAATGGTTATATTTCATGTGGACCATCTATGTAAGTTCATATTTCTACTTAATTTCTCATTTGAAAGAAAATAGTACTTGTTGGGGGGAGAAAAATTGCAGCCACCTTAACTAATTTGTAAGAAATGTATTATAGAGGTTGGATTACTCACTCCCCTGCATTAAAATCTGAAGTGTTTCTAATGACAAGAAAATTGGCCAAAGTTTTGATTTTGATATAAATCATTAATTGCTTAAGTCAGCTGAAATCCTTTGGGCTTCTGTACATGATCTGATTACTAAAGATCAGCTATGTGAAATAACTTCCAATTGGATGAGACAGTAAACCCTTTAAAAGTTTTGTGTGATTCCGTGACTGTGGTTTCTTTGTTGCAAGTCTTCAAGCAGAGTCCTGTCTTTCTGAATAGTAGACCTTATTCTTCATTCACCAAAGGAGATTAGGACAAAGAGAACGTTGGTTGTTACCACATCAGGCTCTGCTCGTCTGTAGAAATGTCTGTTATTTCGCTCTTCTTTCCCCACATAACAGTAGGGATGTCTCTTTGATCATATTTTAATTTATATGTTCTCCCTTAAGACCAGCCAAAGATTGAGCAATTAAAAATCAATAGCAATATTATCATTTTTTGTTCCATTTTCTTGTTTGTGTTGGAGATCAGTAAAGTCCTTTATTTGTGAGGCTATTCCTTCACGTTTTTGGAAACTAAAAGTTAAAACATACGCTTTCGTAAGCTGACATTTCCATCGAAAGTGGTTTAGGATCTCTAGAATGGAGATCTGGAAAAAATTTGTGATGGTGGCAATAGTAGTGTTGTGTAGTAATTAGCTTTTTTTTGGTCCAAAGTTTTGCATAAATATTGGTGTGGATACAGGAAAGTTTTAGGGAGAAAAATACTAACAGTTTCAAAAGCTGGGTATTGATCTTTTTCTCTGAAGGAAGCTGCCGTTGATAGTTGTTGTCTGCCAAGTGTGGCAAAGCTTCAGCAGCTTCTAACTGCTCTCCAGTAGTCTTTCTTGTGATCCAAAGTACACTTTAATTATAAAAAAGGTTTATTTAATCCATGGAATGGCAGTCAGTGTTCTTTCTGTACTTTAAAGACTCTTGTCAATGTTACAGAATTACTTATGGTCCTCTGTCAGTGCAACATTAAATCTGTTTTGATTATGTCTTTTCTTTAGAGCTGTTCTGGCAAGAGGAGAAAAGTTCAACCTCCCCACGTAAGTGCTGTTAACTTTTGTTTACCTTAAGTTTAGGTTGCTCTGAGTGAAAAGTAATCAGAAGTTCTACCGAGCAAATATCTAACTTCTCAGAAGTAGTTGCATCAGTGTGGGATAGCTTGCTGGCAAAGAAATAGAGGGAAGGAGAAAGAAAGTTAATGGATGTCACAATGAAATGAGTCTTCTAAGAGTCTGTACTTGGGTAGGTTAGTATTTTTACCAGTTAGGATGACAGAATAAAATAAATCTGTGAAGATGTTAGTTAAGCTGGGGGTAACAAGCAATTTCTGAATTCTGATCAGCCTCCTAGTAATGTCTTCTTGTTTTGTTTTCTTTTGTGGCTTGGTGGGTTTTGTTGATTTTTTAAATTATTATTTTTTTTTACTTCACTTTATTGGTTTATGAAGAGACAATAAAAGTAGAAATGGCTGGCTTGGCAAAGGTGTTGCAGAAAAACATGACATTATAGCAGATATTAACCTAAGTCAGTAAGACTTGCCATTTTTACAACACCGTCATATAAGGGAATGCATTAACGATGTACCTTAGGCCACAAAAGAGAATTTCTCCTCGGCGCAAGTGAAGCTGTAGCTGGAACACTGTCTGGTACTAGTCATCACACCTGGAGACAGAGGGACAGGGGAGAATGCTTAGAATGGGGTGTGGGTCATCTGAGGCTTGAGGAAGTAGGCTCTTTTATACAAGAAAAAAACCTCCATAGGGTAAAATATTTTTATAAAAAGGATGATGACCAGTTCTTTGTGTAAGAAGAGATGAAAAAAAAATTGTCAGGTTAAGTGGGCACAGAGGAGACTGATGTTGGGCAACAGGAAATAAACCCTTCAATTGTAATGTGAGGTTCTGCAAGATCTCTAGTCGGTCTCATCCAGTGTTTTAACATCAAGGGATTTTTGTTGTGTTTTTTTTTCTCTAATGAACAAGTTAAACCAGCATCTAATGAAAATAGCATGGATATATTGACCCATGATTAGGACTGTAGGTTTCATCTAAGTTTACATTCTTTTTCTTTCAAGGTTCAGACAATTCTGCGGAATTATTTCTGTCATTTAGTGCAGCATGCAGTGACCTGAAATATTGAGTGCTAGGCCACTTCTCTAGCAATTACAAGATGTAAATGATTGTGGTTTTTATTTTGTTCTTTTAGCAGAGTTATTCATTGGCTGAACTTGATGAAAAGATCAATGCTATAAAACAGGCGTTACTGAGGAAAACAAAAGAAAGCAAGTCCAAGGAGGCTGACCAGCTTCTTCGATAAAAAAAGTCTTTTCAGATTCCTCATCACGCTTTATACATATCTAAAACCATAGACTTGAGTATTATTCATTGGGGATGACTTTAGCAATGAAAACAAAGCATGCATATAAGCTCCTTTTGGATGATCTTGAAAGCTTGCTTTCAGAAGAACTCATTTAAAAACAGTCTTATTAATGAAATAGTTACTTTAACATGAAGTATGTTTTAGCAATAGCATTCTAATAATCCATTCCCTTCTGTTATAAAGGAGGATTGCAGCATTGTTCGTATGTGGAAAGTCTTAACCTGTATACAAAAGCTACATTTAACTTGTAATTCTTGCTGATTGAGTATTCAAAAAGGCTATCATTTGAACACTTTTCATGTAAGTAGTTTGCATAGACTTGTGAAATAAAATTAAATACTTCCTTGTAAGTAAATTGCCTTAGGAAAAAAAAATTACAAAGAAACTTGCAGTATGCATGCTTACCTGCGTTTTTTTCCGTATCAGTCACTGTTTTCACAGCTGGTAGAAATGCAGCAAATGGCATTTCTGTTTGAAAGATGGAAATCCTGTACGTGTAAATAGAAGTACCTGTTCTTCACTTCCTCAGTGTCTTGTAGGAATTCAAACTTCATACCCTGCTAACATACTTAATATATTCTGAAGACCACTCCATTGGACGTTTTGAAGAGCATGCCAGCAGCCACCAGCTTCCCTTCCTTCCATATGCATGCTTACATGACTTCTGAAGCATGAATGCTGGTTACACAGTTTAAATGGAAGTCAGACCTTTGGCCCCACTGAAGTGTGATTTTGTTCATAGGTTTGTTTTTCTTTTTAATAAACCATTTTCTATTTATACCAGTTCTTTAGTTTATTTGCTGTCTCTGTCTTTATTCCAGTTTAGAAGAAAAGTAGCTGTTATGGAAGGAGTCTTTTATGTTAACTGCTCTGCTTACAGCAGTTGTACTATGGATGTCCCTGCATCAGTCTCTGTGATGGATGTTCTGAACAGTACTGACTGGACACAGCCTTACACTTTGAAGAATAGCGGGCATTTTCTGTGACTCCATGTTCTTACCTAGACCAACACTTGTAGCAACTCCAGGAAAGACAACAGTATGATAGTTACCTGTTCAGATCCTTAGTGTCCACCCAGGAAGAGACTAACCCAAGCAGTCATAAATGCCTCATACAACATTGGATAGAAGAGGTATTTCTGCAGTTGAAGACTGGGACCTGCCTGTATATAGGGCTCAGAGTGTATGCTATGTATCAGTACAGTATCCTACAGAGACAACTTTTGTTATGCTAAGTTTTGCCATTGTTGAAAATCGTAACAGCTCAGATTATGAGAGGTATTTTGATGAAGCAGCATAGTGAGCTGCAACTTTTACCTCAAGTAGTTAAGCTTTGCTTGCTGCCTAAAACTTTTTTTTTTGCCGTCCTGTGTTCCTAGAGCCATAGCTCAAAAAGAGTACAATGTAGATATAATTCAGCCTAGCACCACACACATCACAGTAGTACTTGAAAGAGTGGTGGGAGGTGGCTGCTGCTGCAACTGGGGGCACGAAGGATGACCACAGGGATTTGGCAATTACATCATAATTCAAGTACTGGTGGGACATGCTGGCTAAGTCATTTGCACTGTGCAGTTTTCTCTGGAAAATTCTGGAGTGAATCCCTAGAAAAGATTAACCTGTAGCAGAGATCTAGGGCTGAAAGATTTGTCTAATAGTAAATTATTTGTTGCTAGTTTACATTAAAACAAGCATGTGTGTGTATATATAGAGAGAGAGGAAAAAAAAAAATACTTCAGCCCTCATCTGGGGTCAGTTCTTGGAATAAGGTGCAAACACTGCTGATTTGCTAGAGGGAGACCAGTGACAAAAAGGCTGCATTAATAGTTTCAAAGTGGCTTTTCCTGTAGTGAATTTCCTGCTACTTGAAAGATCTCTTGCCATGGGATTCTATCTCAAGATGGCAGCAACATAGCAGTTAAGGGTTGAAAGCATAATGAAGATGCATTGTAGCAAGACAATAGCTAAGGAGACAACAGCAGAAGTACTCTGGATGGTAATTTATTAGCTCTATATACTTTATCAAATAAGTGCTACAGATACACTTGAAAAATGTCAAGGTATTCATCTTGCATCATTATTAGACCTTTGCTATTCTTTGTTTTCAAGCTGTTAATTTCTTGTATGCTTAATGCCAACGTGCCTGTCCTATAAAAATTTGTTAGAAAGACTCTCTGCTGTGAGTTGCACGTTGAAAATAGTTGCCGATTTCAGAGGGCTGCCAAGCTGTTGGAAGTTTCCCTTCCTCTGCTGTATGACTTATGCACAGAGGGATGGAGGAACAGGACATTGTTCCAGTGTTCAATGCTACTGGTCTTACCAATTTATCCTATCTTACCTTTTGTCTCTTTGGGCTTTACCTTCCACAACTAACTTCCACTGCAAGGACTATTTCTGCAGAAAGAGATAAGCTACCCAATCCAACACCCCCCCATAATAAAGGGGATGCAGGATAGACCTCTTAGACTATCCATTTATCAGAAGTACCAATTATGCTGTTTCTCCTCTGCACCTGAAACACTGCAGTGCTTGCTGGTAGGTGGGCTGTAGTAGCTGAAGTCTGAAAGGTAACTACAAATGAAGCAAAAGCAGAGGAAGTGTTTACTCTTGTTGGCATGTCTCAACACCACGACCAAGACCTTTTTACTGATATTGGGCTGATCTACACTCCCTTTCTTCCAAAAGGACACACCAAGTGTTCTTAAGAAGAGAACTATATATCTTTGGTAAACATCTTTTCCTTCTCCACTTCCAGCTAGAGCAAGTAGTACAATGTAACCCTGAGGATGCCTTCTCTCATACAGTGTTTTCCTCTCAGAAGCCTGTGTAACCAGAAGCACTGCTGTGGCTGCTGCTTGCTACAGCATTTCTCACTTGGCAAAATGCCAGTTTAGAATCTGAACTGGAGACAGGAGTGGTTTCGATGTTCAGGTTCACTCCAGAGAAGAATTTACTAAATAGATTAAACTACACATAAGCATTTTTTTTGTGCGCTTACGTGATCCAGTTCACCATCCTCCCACATATGTAATCCCAATGTTAAAGATTTGCCTGTGAGAGGACATTAGCACTTTTGTGGAAACACCTCTGGTGCCTGTAGCTTGTCTGCAGCATGGCAAGAACAACTGCTGTATGGTAACAAGCATTCTGCCTGGCTGTCAGTCCAGAACTCCTTAATTTGCAAGGAATTGGAGAAAATTTGCTTCTGCTTTTCTTGTTAGATAGTATCTCAGTCCATGAACAAACACACTGCCATAAAAATGATATACGTAGAGCAGATTCTTCATTAGTTTAGGCTCACAAGCAAGTATGCTGTTCTCTCTCACCTTCCACATGTGGACATTTGAGAGGAGGTCCCTGCACCACTACCCACCCCTCCTCCCCCAGTCAGTAGTGGAGATCCTTTTGACATCAGTCATGCACAAATGTCCTAGATGGAGTCTGGGATTTGTTACTGGAGTCACACAAGAGTAAGCAAAACAGTTCTACGACAATGTGAGTTCCTAACTTGGTAGCAGATGAAACCCACCTGGATTTGGGTTACACAGTGGTAACTTTTCATAGAAGGTTTCCCTGTTGAGAAACTCTTGCACTGAACTTAACAGCAACCTGTCGCGGTATGATCTGTCACAAGGCTCAGATGAAATTCTGTGAACCTTTCCCACATGTGTCCAATCTATATGTATTTTAAAATTCCAGGTAATTAGGAATGACATAGCTTAATTAACTTACCCAGGGCAGATTTCCCATTGTTCTAGTGTACAGCTATTCCACATTACCAACACCACCAAGCTTATTCTGTTGTAAACTGGCAGGAAGAGAGAGAGAGAGAACGACCATGGTATGTCCTGCTGGAGAGAGATTGCAAAGCATTACAGGGATGTGTTCAAGGTGCATGCTTTGAAGGAAATGCCTAAAATCTCTGTAGCCAACCAAAAACTGAAAGGATAGCTTGGTTTCCACTGCAAGAAGTCAAGACAGACTTGTATCCCAGCTGCAATATGTAAAATTTCACAGATAAAATGAAACATGCTGTCTTATGCTTACCTGTAAGCTGATCTAGAGATCTTTCCAGATTTTGCCAGAGTCCCATAGCCCATGTTTCAAACTTCACCTCATTTGTTAAGGGCTTTCAGCTACAACGTAAAAAAAAAGTAATTGTACAGCACTGTAAATTTGGCATTAATTGAGGAAGATGTCTAAGAGCATCACTTTCAAACCAAGAACATCTGTCTCTCTTAGGAATGCTTCACATTGCTGTTCAGTACCTTGCATGAGAGACGTAGTAAAACATTGGAGCTTGTGTTACTGTGCAGTTCTGCACTGTGTGCATGATTGGTTTCTTTGCTTCAATCTCCCCTGAGTAGGGAGCGATTCATCTCTAGGAGGCTAATTTCTTACAGTTGAGTGCAGGATTTTAATAAATAAACCCAAAAGTGAAGTGCCCTTTTGAACAGCCCTCATATCAGCAGGTAATATCAGTAATTTAGGAAACTCAAACCATTCACCATTCCATCCAATGTATTGTGATCAGTGCTGGATTTTTTATTTATTTTTTTAAATACATTGTAAGTTATCTCTTTTGTTTTAGTTAAAAACATACACCACCACTGAAAAATTTTAACCCCAGAATCCCAAAGATACATGATCTGAAGGACAAGTAGTCAAAATACTGAATAAAAATATATTTTTGATTGATGGGTTTACCAATCATTTGCATCAGTGAGAACAAACATTTTCTACAGTAACCGATGCTGAACCATCCTCTCCTGAATGAAAACATGGAGGGGACTTTGAAGAGGAAACAAAAGTCTTCAGAAAGATTCCCTTTCAGATACCTTTTCCCTTCCCACATAAAAGCAAGTGTTTCTCCTAACCCTTCTTGCTGAAGACTCACTGAGTACAGTACAGGTTTCTGTAGCTGTAGGAATTGCTTTACCCTGAATTCAGCTGTGCTATACCATGAACCTGTATCATCGTCTCACAATTGCTTGCTACCTCAAAGCATGGCAGAAAGTGAGTGAAAACTCTCCACAGCCCTGTGGGTTGCTGAAGATCCAGTCAACCTGTCCAGAAAAGTTGGGCTACACATTGCCTTTGCTGCCAGCATTGCTTTAGCCCAGACAGCATGCTCCCATGGCTAGGAATAGGATTTGCTCTCCTGTAGGATAACCTATTTCACCCAAGAGCAGTGAGACCCAACACAAGTGGTTTCCAGGAGATGAGTTTTCTTGTCATTGCTTCCTGGATATATGGATTTGATTTCTTCTGAATTCAAGCGCTACCTGATGGGGGAGGAGTAAGCACTGTATAAAGTCTAATGATCGAGAAATAAGAAAAAAGAAAAAGCAGATTTAAACAACTACCTCTGTAGATCTTCTAATGAAACTGCCTTGTCATGGACAAAACACTTAGAAGTAACAATGAAAAGAATAGACATTGTTTGAAGCTATTATTTAGAAATCATCTAGATTTTTAAAGGTTAATTAGTGTAATTTACCCATCTTGGTTATTAAAAATGGTTATACATGAACAATAAACGTAAGAGTTCAATCCATTTTATTTCCACAGTTGATTCATCCACATCTGTTTAGCTTTTTATGATCATCTAATTGATTTGTAGAATTCTGTCCAGTACAGATGGGCTACTGTTCATGACTGCTTTCATACCATTTGTATTATTGGTGCTCTGATTTTTATTCAAGGCCAAATAGAGGGGAATATAAGAGTGTGATGTTCACCTAAACATAACAATGACATTAAATTTCTATTTGGCTCTGAGACAAGAATAGATTTGTGGAGACAGTCCACTGTGAATACAAATCAGTTGTTTATACATAAATATAATAAAATTTCTTAATTATGACCTATTTTACCAATTCTACAATATGCTCTGTTATTATGAAGTTTCGTAGCAACATCCAGGCTAATCAATTGTCACCAACTCATTTGGCTCAAAACTAGAATTTTACCCCTGCTAACACTTGTGAGAGAATAAAAGCTATGCCTCTGTGGCCTGTAAGTCTTTATGTAGCCTCTCCTACAGCTGTACATGCATATGCTACATTATTTTATACATGATTTATACATACATCACTTTGCATTTGGTGGAGACTCTCCCATTGCCCTTTGAGTTGTCCAAACGAACAGAAACTGATTAGGTGTTTTCCACCAAAGAGTTTACTCTCTTGCTGCAAAAACACATGGTACGAGCAAGTCTTCACCAAGTGCTGCCCTGTAAACCTAGCTCTTGCTCTGGTTTCTGACACATTGCAATAGCTTATGACAAAAACATTTCTTACATCGTGGTGATGAGATTCTCCTTTAAAGTAAACATGCATAATTTTTCATTATTACATGTCCCAAAGCACAATGGAGGAAAGACACTGCAAAATTGAGATGTTCTGGAGTATTTAAAAATCAGCTAAATGTTAAAAATTGCTGATCATAATTGCTTCTTACCCATTGAGAAACTACTGATACACCTTCCAGCACAGGTTGAGGGAAGCATTGGTTCAAAACCCACACTTGAAGGGAGTGTTTCCTCTCTGTTTTCACAATAAAACATACCAAACAACAAGCTGTTCTGGCCATGAATTCCACTTTCATATAGTACAACAGCATTTGTGTATCTGGACTTGCCTTTTAGCTATGCCAAAGTGTTTCACTGAGTGCCTTTAATATAATTACAAAGCAAGCAAGCAGTGGAGAATGAGAAAAAAAGCTTTTCACCTTTGCTATACCTATTTCAAATGCAATTTGAAACAAGACAGAGTCAACAAGAGACAAAATAAAGTTGCTCCAGGTGGTGGAGCTGCAGATGAGAAGACACTTACCCAGCGCAGATAGCTGTGAAGGTAGAGAAGAGACCAGAGTGGTACAAGATGGGCCAAAGGAGAGCGACAGAGACTGACCTTGCAGGATGCTACACAGAAGGGTTGTTATTAAGGAGGAGATGAAAACAAAGAAAAAGCAGCTTGACAGGAGAGGAAAGAACCAGTTCTGGTTACGTGACTCTGACAGGCTGCTGCTGAAGGTTACACAGACACCAACAAGTCTAAAGGGTATCAGGTCATTAACTGCATAGAGAGCTGTTTCTGTGCAGAAGAAAACCAGACTATTAGTCCCCCTGAACACCTCAGCGCAAAAGGTGTTTCTGACTCCTGGTGACACAGAGCCTCCACAGTGCTGCCTGCAATGGCTACAGGCTTCAGGAACTGGTTTTCTCTCAATTAATAAGAATATTGTGCCTTATAACCAGGGTTCAGGACTCTAAGGAAAGAACTGGCTTCATATTTTTTTGAGATCGTTATGGTCATTTTGTAGCTCCACAGACTTGATTAATTACAAAATATTTGTTGCATCCTTTCAATTTGTCAGTTACCCAGAATTTGCTGCATGACGACTGTGAATTTTGACTGCTTGCTTCCTTCTAAGGGAATAGATTTACTACAGCAAGAGTTAGAAAACAGGTTTACCAGGTAGTAATCACCAAGAACACAGCATACCTTCACAGGAAGAAACTCTGCCATCCTTCTACCATCTGACACCCCTCACCACATCCCAAGATGTTCCCTGTAACTGCAGCTGCTTTGTATTTATTTTAGTTGCTCCCATTCTTGATAATTTAGTTATGCAATTACTGCTACCTTTCCCACCTGCTCTCCCTTGCTCAGATTACTGCCCTCATCCTCCCTTCTGCCATGCTTTTGGTAATTTCTCATTGTTCACTGCTCTGAAAATGTGGAAAAGCCCACTCGGATAAGGGAAGTCAGAAAGCAGACTTTCTAATAGGATCTTATTCTAATAACACTACAGAGCAAAGATACCTGAATTATACTGTATTCTGCTGCTGCAAGACTCTCAGTAAACTGGTCTGCAGCTGAATCTAAACAAATGCAGTTTTAAGGCTGCTGAAGCCTTAAAAGTTCAGGCAGAGGTACACTGCAGGCAGTTTCACTGTGAAATGTGGTCACAAGCTCTTTGAACCATCAGCATGCTTTTGCCAGGCTCTGCTTTCCCTGGGGGTCCCTGCCTGGTGCAGGTTCCTTGTCTGCCTCAGCCCTGCTCCCAGGCCAGCCCTGTTGCTTGGCATCACCACCTGCTCACTAACCTTTGTCCAGGTGGGTCCAAAAGCAGGGGCAAGACTTCAAATGGAAAACCCTTCCAAGCAGCACAGCAAAACTTTTGTTCTGATTTGAAACTTTCTATGTGTGGCTGCTTAAGTATTTATAGCTATTTTGTTCCCCTCCTTTTTTTCCCCAGAAGACTCAGTAAAAAAATTTTTCAGAAACCTCATTCCCTTAGGAAGACATCATTTCTGAAAGCATTTCTTTCATGGAAAATGAATTATTACTCAGTCAAAAACCACTAGTTATACTGTGCTCTCATCTTAATACTTAGATGTTTCAAAGCAAAAAAAAAAACCCAAAACATAAAAAAACATATATATGCTGTTTCTATCTGTGTTTATTTCACTGAAATGATGTTTTCAAATTGAAAGGAATGAAGGGGTGCAGAAAATATTGAAAAGTCATGAATCAATTTCAATCAATTTTAATTCCAGCATAAGAGGAAGTAATGCCACTTGTCGAAAACAAAGCAATCATTTCTGACAGCTAAATTTGCAAGAGATTTATTGCTGTCTGGAGACAGGTAAAGCTGGATGCTTCCCTGCTTCTACCTTCACATTAATTGACTTTCAGTGCTGTTATATTTATTCTAGTGAAGTTTCTCTGTGTCCTGCAACTCCTACTTTTCTTCCCTTAAACTAGCACTGCTATGCAAGCGCATTTTTTTATCCCAGTTTTAACGTGAAGCTTGGACTTGAGTTTACAGAAATATATGTGGATGTTTTGTACAAGTAAGTTTCTTTAGGAAAGATATCTTTATTTAAAACTGTTGTTAGGGAATTTTGGAATTATAACTAAGGCTAGAATAAAACTAAAAATAAGGATAAGATTATAAAGAGTCCCTTTTTTTTTTTTACAAACTGACTTTTTTGCCTGTACTTTGTGGTTAAAATAAACCAAAGTCCTCTTACAACACATATTCATTGTTAAGCACCCAAAAAACATTTTGGTGGTTGCTAAACATTTTGCTAACTGAATTCCCCCTGAAATCTATGAAGGTTATGGATTTTAAATTAATATATTAAAAAGTTGAACAATTTTACTTTTGCTACTACAAAGAAAAGCAGGAGTTCCCAGAACCCTCTGTGAAGCTTTGTTTGCAAGGGAAACACCCCAGCGGGTTTAGGAGCATGGAAGGGGAGACCTGAAGTGAAGAAGTTTGCTCAAAGATCTTCAGGGTCTCAACAGCAGGTCTTGGCTTTCACCTTCTCGTTCATTTATAAACTGGTTCCTCCACATGCAATAGGCTTGGGTAAACTATGAAATGAACATCAGGATGGCAAACACCAAATGTCAGCTTAATTCAATAACCTATTCAACACTGAGTTTTCTTTACTGATTTCAAATTTTTGAACTAAAGAGGGAAAATTCACTGCTCAGCATAGCCGCCACCTTACCTAGCTGCTGCCTTACTAACATGCAATAAATACTGTGTCTGTATCTAAAGGTGGTTTTCTTCTAGGGTCGTTGTTACCTTTGGCAGCAGTAGGACCTGAGGTACATGCATTTCCTTGAATGTGTGCTCGAATTGTTACCAGCAGTGATCAAATATATTTTTCATTGTTACAAGCAATTCTGAACATAGATATTTTAAAATTAAAATGCATTAATCTTTTATTCATATCTGCAACGTATCTTTTCATAAGACAGTTTGAAGCAAGTCCTGTTTTCCACCAAAAATTGAATGCTGAAAGTAAGAGGTTAAGAGGGTTCAATTTCAATCTAACAGGTTAACAAAGGTCTAGTTTCAAACCCTCATACCACACACCAGGTCTCATCCGTACCCCGGCAGGTGTCAGAAGCCCTGGACTCGCATGGGCATTGGAAAATCCCCAGGGTAACAGCAGTGAGAAAGCCTGGAAGTTTTGAATTTGTCTGGAGATGTCAAAAAAAGGAGAAAAATAAAAAAAAGAAACCCTATGTACTACATTTAAAATACACAGTAGCAGAATAGGATTTGACTTGGTAAATTAAAAATGTTGAAGATAAATTCACTTACTATACTTGAACACTTAGGTGTCATTACAGCTCCGCCTTTTCTACAAAACATGTATTTTACACGTTTATTCATACACATGAGGGAAAAAGGCTTGATCTGTGCCTCTGCACCCATCACCTGTGTAATTCCTCGCAGCTCAGGGAAGGCGGCTGCAAAGGCTCCTTGCATCATTAAAGACTCATAGGACTGGGCCCATCTTTTGTTACGTATGTTGAGACTGAGATCACTGTAACGAGGAACTTTCACAACTTTTAAAATACTGAGAAACAAGTGTTTCATCTTAGATTTTGGCCCTGAAGTCCATCATTACCGGTTAACTAACGGTTCCCTCCAAAGAGAGCCCACAATGCAGAAGTATATTTTCAGACATTTAAGAGCCTGTCAACGTGACACCCAGTCTTCCAGGCAAATTCATTAGGCCAGAATTAAATACTTACTGTGGAGGAAAATATAGGAAGAGAAACTTCAGCCTTTGTCACCCATACTTTTGTTAACCTAGACTTTGCCAGATTTGCAGCGTGTCACAACCGGTGCTTGCCGGGGCCATTGAGGCACCAGGAATGCATTCGCTTTGTGAAGAAGTAGTTTCCGCTTGCATGTGACAAAGCAGCTAGCTGGCTAGTCAGCCTCAGTCAGTGTCTATTTATGGCAAAATGTCAAAAAAGAATGTCCTGCATTTGTGGCTCAACAATAATGAACATGGCTAAATCTGAAAATGAACAAAGGGAAGTGAACAGCTTTTTAAATCCTGAAGAACATTCGATTCTTGGTGTCCTTTTTGTTCTGATTGTTTGGGCTGAAGGCTGTGAAAGGACCACCTGTTGGGCTGCCATTTTGGGATTGTGTTAAATGCAGTGATTGCATGAAAGAACACTTTCCAAAATAACCTGGTATTATTATTCACTTATTTTATAGTAAATCTGCATTCAAAACCTGCAGGAAAGTAGAAGGCTTTTTTTTCCAAGTGAAATTTAAAGCTGTAAGTTCTCTATAGACGCCCTTACTGGGATGCATGATTTTATAGTGACAATCATGATACTTTAAAAGGGGCTCAATTAAATCTTCAATGCAGCAATAAGTTCCTTTGTAATAGTAAACTAACCTTTTGAAGTAATAAATATACAATTACGAAGAGATTAATTTATCCAGGACTGAGTGTCACTGAGGATTAAATTAACAAGGACTGCTTGCACACAATATAACTTAAATATTTATTTTGGTCCTGGCATGAACTTGAATTTTTTAGTGACGCCAGTTGTTTTTAAGGTCTGTAAGAATGTCCTTGGGTGTAATTTGCTTTTGCTCAAAAGACTGCATTGAATTGTGCTACAGTCTTACTGGATTTTGAGAAAGTTTGCCATAAACCAGTATGAACATTTCATTTCAAAATATGAAAGATATATTCCTTTTTTTTTAAGTTGCTTGGGTTTTACTTGTGTGAAAAATACTATATGCAGTCAAGTGATAATGATTATTTACATAATAAACCCGAGAAATGTTGCCCAAGTTAAAAAAGAAAACTTGTGTTTTGTAAACATCATTTGTGTTTTGTAAACAACAAATCATCCAACCATTAGTTTTTAAGTTGAGACAAATGAATCCATTCACACAGTCTAATATCTTTTCATATGTTTTCATAAAAACTTCCACCTGATTCCCATAAAGATGCCCATTAATGTGCTAACAAAGCAAATACTTTCCAGGAGTGTTAAATAACCTTTGTTTAGGGACAATGTTAACCATGCTTTAAATTAATGCTGGAAATCTGTTTTCCAAAGTATGTTTTTTCTTTATACACACATTACTAGTTATGAAGTTATTTCTATAATATTCCCTATATTACCTTAATTTTTCTTAAATATAGATGCCTGTGTAAGCTTATTGGCACAGGTATATTATTTACCAGGATGAGCAGTGAGCCTTCCCTGTGTGTATCTGAACATACACTCTCATCTCATGCTACACAGCACACATTTCCAAAAAGTATATGAATTTTAGCTGGGAAAGGACTTCATGATTGGAGTAGGGTTACACAATTAATTGGAGCAACAGCAAAAAGGGAAGTCTACATGAATAGCTGAGTTTATTTCCAGCAGCTTTCACCAGTTTCAATCAAAAAAGTTATAGCTGAAGCTCAGGGTAGTTGTAACTCTTGGAGTTTGCATATTTTTCACCCTCGGAAAAATAAAGGCAGTTGTACCTCTGAAAATGAGCCATAAATATATTGGTATACATAAGGGAGAGCTTATTTCCTGGAAACCTCCTGTATATTTTATACTAGCAGAAATGTAGCTTAAGGTATCACTACCACTACTTTTTAAAGTTAAAATGTGATATATTTAAATATATCACAATGGGTATAAGTGACTCTTAGAAAATAATAGTTTTGGTGGTCAAACAAAATTGCCAACCAAGCAGATTTTTACATATGGATTGAACTATATTTCCTGCATTAGAGAAGAATGAGTTTTTATGTAACTATCAGTTCGGAGGGGGAAAAAGGTGAAGTGGAACACCGTACAATGCATAAGTATAAATTAATGCCTGGGTTTATTGTTCATTGTACCATAAAGAGTACGTACTACACACAGTGTTCTATTAGGGAATTATGGAAACTGAGGCTAGTGAGCAAAAATTACGTATGTCTGAATAAAAATATGTATCTTTGGGAGAGATACAATATGTTTGGAACCCTGAGGGTTAATGAGAGGTGAGCTGGTGAAGGGGGGAGAGGAGATAAGGGAAATGACAGAAGCTGAATAGATGAAAGAAGTGATTCAGTGGGAAGCATTGTTGATCACAGCTAGGTGTCAGAAACAAACTAGAAAAATGGGACCTGCTGTAACATTGGAAGGAAAATAATATATATATATAAAGAACTTATACCACATACTAAAAAGAAAAATAAGAAATAATAAAAGGCTTTCAAGCTTTCTTTGGGACACGTCAATGAAAAATAATGCAAGCAAGCAGGAAAGAAATTGCTGAAATGGAATCCTCTCTGAAGGTATCTTGGGGAGAGAGGCTCGTTGTCCCATCCTTTTCACATCAATAATTTAATTTTGCATTCTCTTTGTCTGTCTTGAGATATATTTGCAGTTATTCTACAGTGGTTACTTTTTCTTTCTTTTCATCTACTTAGGTAGTCTACACTGGCAGAGAGACAGCCAGAATGGGAGAAATCCAGCCATGAATTAAATCATCTGACTGCCCCTTGCCCATGTGATTTTTGCCTAAAGTTAGAACTGTACTCAAAAGCATTGTGGGATCCTTATTCCTGAATATTAGAGGGAGTTGCAGTGCTTCTATTTCCCTTTTTTCCATTCCTAATTTTAATGTCTGTTTCTAAAGACAAATTATATCTGGAGCACCCAGATTTCCTTGTGTGGATGCTACATGGGATGCAGATATACTTTGTAGAACTTCATTATCTATTTACCCGTCTTTCACTTTAGGGAACTTGAAAAAAGATGCCAGCTATTTTCCCTCTGGAAGGAGCTACCATAAAATATTATTAGCAGAACATTAAAAACCCCCAAATGCCATTTGCTTTTTAGTGCCAGGGACATTCCGGTTCCTGAGTACGTATTCTGTTTACACCCATCCCCCATGAATTCCTAAGACAGTTTCTCTTATATTAAGCTTCCTTCTGGTGCCCATAGCAACACCATCTAGTACTCAAATGTTCCTGCAGGATTTGCAGGAGTCCTTTCAAAACAAGATGCTGACTCTGAGTTATTGCACACCCAGCTACTTATATCAGATTCATAGCCTGAGCCCTTGGTTTTGCGTGGAAGGCAATTCGGCTGACCGCTCACTGTCCTCATCATCCTTAAGGACAAAATGTGTTAGGTATGTTCTGGTTTGTTTGGGGTTTCTTCCCACAATAACAACCAACTTGTTTATTTTTCGTAGTTTACTTAACTGTGCAAAAAAATCTCAGAAGGTGGCGGGGTCTGGATTTTAAGACGATTCTGCTGTTTTTTATGTTTCCCCATCTTCAAATTCACTGACATGAAAACTGGCCTCTGCCCTCTGCTAGGTGACTTGGGAGCCACTTTCTGATCTTGAGGGCAATGGTGCAAAGGGGGGAAAAGTACATTTGGTTAAAAAACAAACTGGTAGAAGTTCATGGGAAATCTCAATGGCTGGTTCCTACAGCCCAGGAGGTTTTATCAGAGCTTGTGTACTGGGATCCCAGGTCTCTTGGGACACCTGGTAGGGGTCAGAGCCTGCCTGTGTTGAGCTGGACCTTGGCAGGTGCCACAGGTGCACACAGCGGGTCGAAAGGGAAGGGCCCATGCCAGTGCCACTGCCCCTGTCTCCCCATGCACATTGGGACTGGGGAGAGCTGGTCTGCATCTGTGCCTCTCCCCTGCACGCTGGAGACACCAGCGGATCTCCAGGGGAGTGGAGAAGGCTGAGAAGCTACCCCATGGTGCGCTCAGAGCCTCTTAGCTCCCCATTCCAGATCTTCAGGCTGAAGAGGAAAACTGCTGCTCCCAAGCACCAGAACCATGTCGACTGTCAGTATCAGTCATTTATATGATTTTGGTTAAAAATACAAAGGAAGAAGGTTGTGATTGACACTATGCATGTTGTTAATTCATTTTGAACGTGGCATTTCATTTAAATTCTGTGTTGTGCCACGCTGCATGCTAGGAAATGTACCCTAGGATATTTTTAAAGCTATAAAAGTTCAGTAAATGGAGACTTCCCTGCAGGACTCAGCTATTAAATGTTTGCTGGAAAGTAGGAGCCACGTCCATTAAAAAAATGATATTCTGGTGAGACTAATCACATCTTTGTACTAGTAAAGTATGCCTGAATTCAGATGTTAATCGCATAAATATTTGGCAGTTATACGTTGTGTAGAACAAATGCCATGATTTGGCAGAGTTAAAGAACCCCTTATCTCTGAAGTTATCTTGAGAACATGGAAATATTTGGGACATGCATTCAGAGTGAATGCAGAACATTTGCTGTGGTGAGGCAAGAAGTATCCCTTCCCTCACCATCATTTAGCAAGAGAAAAATCCACCCGGAGTGCAGCTGCACCTACTCTCTGCTGTGCACCACGACACAGGCTGAGCTCGGCACCCTGCTTGGAGCCAAACACAGTTCCTCCTGCCCAGGGGCACCCCAGCAACGCTCTGAGAAGGAGCTGGATGTTGCTGACAGATATAATACAGATGTGAGATTTGGGCCTTTGTACAGAAAACGCACAAGGGATGGAAAGAGCCCACCCAGCCCTCTGATGCTCTGAGAGATGCCTTGTATCGTGGCAGGGAGTTACATTCAGATGTGCAGAAGGCTTATGCTCTGAACAGAAAAACAAGATCTGGAGAAAGGGAGAGCTTGAAACTCCTTTGGAGAAGGGTCACAAATCATCCTCCTGTGCACTGGCTTTAGCAGAGTCATTCCAGAGCAGGAGTAAAGCTGTGCAAACAGTGTCCTGAGGTGAAGCATTGGCCCATTTCTTTCTTGCAACCAGCACACATGCTGTGCAAAAGCTGTAATTCTGAATAACTAAGATTTTAATTCTAAGTTTAATTCTAAATTTACCCCTTTTTTAAAGAAATAAAAATATCTTTACAAGTCAAATACCCTTTTCAACTTGCCAGGAGATGTGGATGACTTCTAACATTACTATTGGAGAATTGTATTTTAATCTGATGTCATTCTTCCTACCCAGCCTTAAATCCTCCATTACTGACAATTAACTCCTTGTTTGGTCATTGCTATTCTTGCTCAAGCAAAATTAAGATCTCAGAAAATTTCTTTTGTTTCAGGGATGGCAACCTGGTGAACATATCTCGCCCATGGGACAGTTTCTTCTACCCTCCTGGGAATACTGTTCGGACAGAGGAAAGCAAAATTGGGGGTAATATCATGTGTGTTGTAGGAATGGTGGGTTGCAGGGGGGGAGGGAAAGAGGGATTTGCAGCCCAGCTTGGATCTGGCAGGATTTGTTTGATCATTTGATCAAGAAATGCTGCATTAACATTTCTATACTGAATGGCCTCAGAGCACCAGGTTGGAATTAGAAGTGGCATCCAAACATACCGAATTGGGTGATCTCAGCTGGCACAGACAGGACTAGATAGGAGTTTTAAACTATAGACCAAAAAATCTGTGCCCGTGCATTTCCTTATGAACACAAGGGCTAGAAAAACCATTTTTACAATTCATTTATGCTGAATCTTAGGCTTTCATACTGTTTTGTTTTTTGGGTTTGACTTTTTTTTCCTTAAAAATGTATATTATGCTTTATATTTTATTATTAGGGACTATTTATTTTATGCAAAGGAATTCTGATGCTACATAAACCTTCAAGGAAAAAAAATATCTTGTCATGGGTTTTAAGTAGACACTGCAACCTGAAATAATTGTTTATCCTCCATTTCTTAAGAAAACTTTTCTTGTGAAAACACAGTAATCCTTCAAAGTTAACAAATCAGCCAGTTCATACCAGACTGCACCTTCCTTGTATTCAAGATTCTGTGGTTTGCTATTTAGGTCTCAGAATGGTCCAAGATGCGGGGCCTGATTCATCACTGCATTAATTTTGGTTTATGTTTGTGTAAAGCTGTTGCTTTTCAGTTAATTTAAAATAGTATAAAAACTTTTCAAGACACACTGCCTCTTTTGGAGTGTCCAGAAAGTCCCTGGCAAAACTGAGAATGAAAATTTTCACAAAATAATTTTTAACAGTAATAATAAATCACATTCAAAGTGTTTGTGTGTGTGTGAATGCAATGCATACTTTACTTAAAAAAAAAAAATAAAAAAAAATACCAAGTGCAAGAATGATTTCATTCAAGAGCAAAACTGCATAACTTGGTGCTGCTGGGTTGCTCTCAATGCTAAATTTTGTCCCAGTTCTTAATCTAGACTTGTAGTCTGTGTTTCTTGCAATGGAGATTCTAGCACCTGTTGTGTAAAACTGTTTTACTACCTGTAGATGCTACTGAAAAAAAAATCTGGGCTTTTGCCCAGCTATCGTTCCCTTTAAAAAATTCTCTCTGCTGATAGTCAGAATCAATATTTACCAAGTCAAGAAATGCCATTCCTTGTTTGAACACTCTGTATGCTTGCACTCAGCTATAACCCAGCTATAACCCATCCCTTTGTTATCACTTTGCTCTGCTCAACAAATGTAGGTACTTTTCTTAAAATGAAAAATCAGAATTTTTTATAGTTTAAGTTATTTTTTAGTAAGCAAGGCAATAATCAGCTATCAGATATACAAATTTTGAGAATGAAGCATTGTTAATTTAATACAAACGATGAGTTTTATCCACTGAAACTATAAACGCTAGGCAGATTAGTTTCTTTTAATCCCATTTAACTAAAGCTCCCTATTTCATTCCCCAATCTTCCCTCATAAACAAATCCTTCCAACTTCTCAGTCATGTTTTCTATCCTCCTTGGAATTCCTATTTGTCTACATATTTTGAGCATAAAGAGAGGCCCAGGGTGAATACAGGATTCTAGGAGGGACTCCATCAGCATTGTGCTAAATCCGTAATTAAAAAGGGTTAAAGTTAATATATTTAAGCTACAACAGCGAATCCACTTGATCACACATGACAACAGAAGTATTTATAATTATAATGATTGTCTTACCTCTCAAATGGTCAGACTTAGAGTGTTTAATCTGTACAGATTTGTTTTCTATAATGAAGATATTAAGGACATTTCCAAGGCAGTGCAAATTTCGCTTGAATTGGGGAAAGAAAATTATTTTTAAAGTATTTAAAAAATCTTATGCCCTGGCAATTTTGGTCTGCAAATAACAATCTCCCTCTTCTCCGCCTTCACTTTAACACTGATCTTTCTGCCTCGGTGTAGCAGGACCCATTCTTTACAGCGGTAGCCTCCGTGCACAGGCACAGATCACACAGGACAATGCACACCAGCAACAGCAGCTGCGAACAACATTTTCGAAACATTTTTGTGCACTTTTGCTGAAATGCTTGAATAACACAGCGGAGATGAAGAAAACCCATGTGTTCATCCCACCAAGTCTTAACTGAATGCAAACAGAGTTTGCTTTTTGCTTGTGTAAATTTTATTATTTAAATGTTCCCCAAACTATGCAAAGAAAACAGCTACGTACAGAAACCCCAAAGCTGTTGAGAGCAAGGGTGTAGTACTAGACTCTGAGACACCACAGATTACAATTATACAACTGACCTACAACCAAAGATTAATATAATTTTAAAGTCAAGAGTACCATCCGTGCCACTTGTTCATTAAAAAGGAACATAGTCCATGTTCTGGTTAAATTCTATTTTTTGACAAGCCATCAACAAACCTGTTCTTTCTGTTGCCACTGATAGGCATGAACACGACACCTCGGAATACTTCTCTTACATTGGGATCCCAACAGGGTAACAACAGTTCCCACCTTACAAAAAGTCTCTGATCTGAAGAGCCTCCCCTAGGCACAAGTTCCCTCTGCTTTGTATTGTCAGGCCCATAAGCACAGGGTTCTGAAACTTGGGTTTGTTTTTTTTTTTCCACAGCCAGTGATGCTATGGAGTTAATCCAAATGGGCTAACTTGTGAAAATAAATTGTGTTCTCTCCAAAGACTAATTTCGCAGTACCAAGCACATATGCATGTGTACCTTACCCCCCCACACACACCTGCACAAGTACACACATACACAAATTTACATGAGTAGATTAACTGCATCTAAAAATCAATTACTTATCTGTATGCACACGTGTTATTAAGATTTCTGAAGATTATGCATGGATTTAACTACAGGTTCCTCTTACGTTCCTAAAAATTTGAATCAAAGTATGGTCCTGATTCTCTTCATCCCTCTACTATTTACCTACACACCATGAGCATGTGATGTTCATTTGTATATGGTATATACAGGTGTCAGGGGAAAGATGCATATAGATACATCCATCTATGTATCTGTATATGACCATCATGCATTATTTATAAAATGAGTTTATTACATATATAAACAATAATTATTCTAAATATGCAATTACATATCCATATTTGTGTGTCTATATAGATTTTTTTTTATCCTTAATGGAAAACTTGAACTGCAAGCAGCCATGTCAGAACTCAGATGGTTAACATTCACTTCTTGCTGTTTTATTGCATATTACTGTGCGCTCCTGAGCAGCAGGAGCAGATTCAGGCAATTACAATCAAGTCAGGGCACACGCCGTGGCTGAGCAACACGATCATGATGAGGATACTGATGAGGCACTTATCGAAAACCCCACATCATCCACACTCATCAGCCACAACATGTCACCCCAAATGAGGCATCAGCTGCCTTCAAATGGCTCATTGCACACTGTTTACAGCTTTCTTTGGACCCACTTTTGATTTTGCGGTCAGGACTTAGTTCAAACAGCAGCTGACTGGCAACGGCAAGCCTCAGGAGACAGCAGAGCCGACTTCCTGGGAGTCAGGAGTGTTGTGACACGGGGCCTGACCATCAGAGAGGAAAGGTCCCGGCCCAGTTTCCCCCAAACATCGTTCCCTCCGAGTGGGGGGTCACGGTGGGGGAAGGTGAGTTATTTCAGAAACATGTGAAACCAGGCAAAGATGGGCAGGGGGAGAGAGGGGAAAAGCAAACAAACGAATTGTCCCACAGCACTTTCTGGTATTTTTTATTTCCTGCCTCTTCCTTAATGACTGGTCAGGAACAGGAATTCAGGCAGAAAAATTTTGGACCAGATCCTTGTCATTTCTGGGATCGCATGAGCCACTTTTTTTGTGTAAAAAGGTCTTTAAAGTGGGGGTACAAGTCATGAGTTCTCTATTCAAAATTGTCTTTGCATGGAAATTGCACTAAGCTGGGCAGAAAACTTTTCCTGGGCTGCAAACACTTCCCCATTACTTACTGGGATTCAGGAAGACCTTTCTTTCTTATTTAGTTATTTCTGCAGAAAGCAAGCAAAGAAGAGAGAATCAGTGAGGAAGGGGAAGAATACGTGGATGGTTCCTGGGGATCAGCCCTCTGCTTGAGTAGGGGTCAGGGATGACCCAAAAAGGAACAACTCTAAAATAGAGAGGCTGAGAGAGACTCTCTCCAGCCCAGATGATGGGCACTCAAAAGAGCAGTTTAGAGACTCACTGGAGCAGGAAAGACCACACCAGACCCTTACCTAAATCAAGTGGAGTAAGAGCTCTAGTTGGAGATTGGTTACTCCCGCTGAGCATTCCCTTGGGCTGAACAAGAGCTGAGACACTTTGTCCTGCCACCACTGCCTAGAAACAGGTATTTCTGCAGCACGGATTAAAACTAATTTGTTTTGGCAAATAGAGATTTTTCTGATGAGAAAGTACTACGTCATGGAATCCCTGACACTCTGCTGAAGAGAGGTGAAAGGACCTTAAGGTGAATGGAAATCCAGTCCTTGAACTTCAGATGTTAGCTGATGAAAACATATACTAAGCAATTATTGTCAGTTCCTATCAGTTTATATGAGAGGCTGGAAAAAATGAAATTCTTTTCTTTACCACTCTTCCTCTTCTGACAATGACAAATGTCAAAATTCCCAGATAATTGGCTTCTATACCAATTAAAAATCTTATTTTACAAACAGACAAGCTTATGAAGTGAAAGCTGAAGCTATTCACCCAATCTTACAAGGCCAGCTCAGGTCCATAAAGTAAATAATTAGACAACACTCCCTCTTCTGATTGTTCAATTAGGATGACGGAATATATATATATATATAGAGAGAGAGAGAGAGAGAGTTATCTTTATGGTTACTGCCTGCAGTCTGTGCTGTCTGCCTCAATAGTTCTCAAAGTCTAGAACGCAGCATGCTCCCTCCGGATGCCAAATTGTAACAGCATATTGCATCATGAAAACATTTGAAGCAAAAATAGAGGATCCATGCAGGTTTTCCTTCATTTGTACATACATCTGAGGGTTTTCTTCCTTGCTGCTTTTATTTCTAACCTGTGTTGCATGATACTTTTTCTCTTAGGGATACTTCTTCCTGCTACTTACTAAGATTTTATTTAATATTGAATAAAGGAAAAATATTTTCCAAATAGGCAAAATAGATTGTCCTAGGAGAGACAGAAATTAATTTGTACAATCTGTTTATTGGTCTTATTTACTAATTTATTTTTTTTTCCTTTCCCAGGGGTAGCAAATGCTCTACACAAATCCCAAACCCATTAATTTTTTCAGAATAGTTTAAACTTATCGTTAGGACTCCTATCATGCTATCTTCTCTGTGGTGCTCCGCAATATAAGCAGGGGAGGAGGTAAGGACTGTGCATGTATTAGGATGGCACATCATAAAATCCCTGAAAACTGCTTGGCCGAAATAAAATTGAGCCACTTGTGCTCAGTACTGCAAAGACATGGAACTCTGTGTGAATGATGCTAGACAAGAACTGAAGCACCAGTGGTAAAGCATCCTAATTACAAACCTGCGGTGCAAGCAGAATAATGGACAGAGTGGCAGCTCTGGTAGCTGTGTAAAAAGGAGTGGAAGTGTGCATTTTTGTGGCTGTATCTTGAATTGAAGTGTGTGTGTGTATGTGTGTGTGAGAGAGAGCGAGAGAGTGAGAGAGAGAGAGAGTGTGTGTGTGTGTGTGTGTGTGTGTGTATGTAAGAACTGTTTTTGGGTCATCATCTTACGCTCTTTGTGATGCACATTCTAATTTAGGCAAAAGGGATGCATCTTTCAAATGCAGATCATGTTTGCATTAGAAGAGCAATGAGAACACTTGTCACTTTCAGAACATTTATGTGCTAGAAGTACTGTTAGCAGAAGAGCAGTTTAGATAAATTCAAGACTTTTTTTTGCTGATCACAAACATTAAGCTTCACACCTGAAACCCTCAACCCCCTGCTGTGCTCTAATCCTAGCACCATTCACCCTTAGAGACTCAAAGTGCTGTGCCACTGCTCTCAAACATTTGATTGCCCTTACTTTGAATGCCACCACCTGCAAAAATGCCTTTTTATTCCCTTTGAGCCTCTTGAGAAGGAAGTAAAAATGATAATTCATGACAAACATTAATTAATTGTTTACAAGATGATCTTTTCTTTTTCTAACTTCTGTTCAGCAGACATGTTGAGCTGCAAGACTCCACGCTTGATGCCAGAGCTTGTCAAGAGGTCTGCATTGTTGTTTATCACTCAGGCATAGGATAGACTGCAGGTCATTGTTTCTGCAGTTCAAGTAGGACTGTCTAGCTCTTGTTTGAAGAATGGAAGTGCCATGCATGAGTTCCCCAGTATAAAAGAACTACCGGTTCTAAGAAGGAACAGGGATTTAGCTTCTGATGCAGAGTAAATAAACATTTTTCACCATCTCTTGCTCCATGTGATTTTGGAAAGGTCAAGAGGTGCCATTACAGTATTTTAAAAGCTTCAAATTATGTTTAAATAACGTATCGCTAAACTCGGAGAAATCTTATCAGAATTTAAGAACCTATTGTCGTTGTTTTAGTTCTTGAATTCATCATCAGAGAAAGACGTATTTTGAAAGGAATGTGTTGTTGTTAGGAAGGCTGAGATTCACTCAAGGCTTGAACTCAGCTTCTCTCCCAACTTAAAGCATAACCCCTTGCCCCCGACAATGCAGACTTGATTTAACTGAGTCCTTAAATTCAAGAATTAATTCTACCAGGGTTGTTACACCCTGCTAATAACTGATCCGAGTATCCCAATGACAGGCTACATGAGAAAAACAGGTAAAATTTAAAACAACACTGCCAAAACATTGAAACCTGGGCAGCAAAATTTACCTCCCCAAATGATACTTATGCAGCTAAAGGTGAGCAAACAGGTTTGCAGAGAAACTGAGCTGCCACAACTCGGCTGAAATAATCGGAAACTGTGGCGAACAGCACCTTGGCAAATCAGACTTTTAGTTTACTTATATATTTTTAAAATATATATAAACATGTATTTATTTACACACATGTAAGCAGATGTGTTTTAGACAGGTTGATCTGCTCCTCTTGCAACAAAACAGTTCCAAGAACTTTAAACTGCATCAAAAGTCTGGCAAAAAGGTAGAGAGTGAAAGGTCTTACTTGTAGGAAGTGTACAATAATACAGCTTCTCACAGAACTCTGGTTTCCACATTCCAAATTAGGAGCCCTCAGATCACGGCTGCAAGGCTAAAAATCAATGCTGTATTTTCTGAGTTAATATTAAGGGTTGCACTTAACAGACATGGAGACTAATAAGGTATGCAGAAGGAGTAAAAGCAGTGCACAAAAAAATTCAGGCCTTCGTCTTGGCGACAATCCAGCACAATGATGTTTCAACCAGATTTGAAAAAAAAAAATAAAAAAAATCAATAACATCTGTGGTATAATGGTTAATTAAAGAAGCTCTTCAGCAGAGCTCAAGATGAGAGGCTCGGCCTGAAATTCAGACAGCTGAAGCTTGATTATCAGGAAAGAATGCTTTTTTAGCTATGAGTGGATAGGCCAAAAGCTGCAATGTGTGGAAATGGGGAAAAAATTGCTTTTATTTTAACTTTCTTTAAGTAATCAATACATGGTTTTCACCTGCATTAGGAGCTGTTTAGAGCAAAAGCCTCTTTCCATACATCTAAACAAATATAATCTACTCCCTTTGGAACTTATAGATTTAAAAACAACAGCAAAGATAAGCAGGTTGGCTGCCTGCTCTTAATTCACAAATTCTCCACCTTCACTCCTCACCTCCAGCCCCTCTGGCTGTGCTTTATGTACAAACCCCATCCCATGGCAGATCCCTCCAGCTACATTCTATTCTTATTTAGTTTGATTTTTAAGACCTGAACCTTTCAAGACTGTCATAAATGAGCCCCAAAGAAATTAATCAAAGACTGAATATTAAAGCATAATATCTGCAGCAACCAGACAATTCTACCATCAACCTCTGCACCTTTCTATCCTGTTCTTTCTACTCTTTTACTTGTTACCTCTATCTAAAATATATGTGCACAGATTTACAGCCAGCAGGTCAAGGGAGGTTCTCCTCCCCCTCTACTCTGCCCTGGTGAGGCCTCATCTGGAGTGCTGTGTCCAGTTCTGGGCTCCTCAGTTCAAGAGGGACATGGAGCTGCTGGAAGGAGTCCAGCGCAGGGCCACTAAGATGATTAAGGGACTGGAGCATCTCCCATATGAGGACACTCTGAGGGAACTGGGTCTCTTTAGCTTGGAGGAGGCTGAGGGGGGATCTCATCAATGCTTATAAATATCTAAAGGGCGGGTGTCAGGAAGATGGGGCCAAACTCTTCTCGGTGGTGTCCAGCGACAGGACAAGGGGCAACGGGCACAAACTGGAACACAGAAGGTTCAGTCTTAACATAAGAAAATGCTTCTTTACCATGAGGTTGACAGAGCACTGGAACAGGCTGCTCAGAGAGGTTGTGGAGCCTCCATCTCTGGAGACATTTAAAACCTGTCTGGACATGTTCCTGTGTGATCTACTCTAGGATCCTGCTCTAGCAGGGGGGTTGGACTAGATGATCTTTGGAGGTCCTTTCCAAACCCTACCATTCTGTGATTCTGTGACTATCTTAATCCCTTGCATAACACGGGATAGAATTTCCCAGTCGGTAGTTCCTGTACGTAGTCTATATTCCAGGGATGAGTTGGAAGAGACATAGTTAAAAAAAAAAAAAAAAGATCCTGATTTAAAGTTTTCAAATGAGAGAAAATCCACTCCATCTCTTAGCAAGTTATCCTGAAAGTTAATTAACATCACCCTAAACTATTTTTAGTCTGATTTTTTTTTTCCCCCTTACCTACATGTGTCTTGGTCTTCAAAGTTCAAGAGCTCTGGGCTATCAGAAATCATCTCTCTGCAGAAATTACAGACCATGGCCAAGCCTGCTCTTCATCATCTTCTGGATAAACTGGAAAAGATGGTACCTCTTTCCTTTCTTACCATAGACAGACCTACTGTAGACAGATTCCCCAGATTTTTTCTTGTAACTCTTTTCTGAAACTGTTTTACTATGTCAGGGTCCTTTTCAAGGACAGATAGACAAATACAATCTCTTCTTCCAGTAGCAATCTCACTAATGCTTAATATTAGGGCTCTGGCTACTGCTTGGTTTTTCCCCATTGATCTAATTCAAAAACTTAGCTGGCAACTCCCATACTAAAAGCTCAATTATTTTTAGCCTCAAATATTTCAACCCTTTTTTCCAAAATGCATGTCCTTCCTTAAAAATAAGAGTATTGTTCCTTCTTCCAGAAGCTGAAAATACCTTGTATTTTACCATGTTACAACAAATATTGTTAGAAAGAGTACAGCTCTGCAAATCTAACAATCCTTCAATTCTGCAATGCTAAGCAAAACATCTCCCACATACTACAACTGTCAAGAACTGCATTTTCTATTTTCCAGGAAATTCCAAAATGGAATTCAAACAAATGGCAAGTATTTTTTGAGTTAGACAGCAAACAAAGTTTCAGGTAGGAAAATTTAGCTGGGTAAAAATGACTGATTTAAATAATTCAAACATTTCATTTATGGCCTCAAGTTGCGTCAGGGGAAGTTTAGGTTGGATATTAGGAAGAAGTTCTTTACTGAGAGGGTGGTTAGGCACTGGAACAGGCTGCCCAGGGAGGTGGTGGGGTCGCCGTTCCTAGGGGTGTTCAAAAAATGGGTTAATGAGGCACTTGAGGCCATGGTCTAATGGTTTAATGGTTAGGAATATGATGGGATAAAGGTTGGACTTGGTGACCCTGGAGGTCCCTTGCAACCATAATTATTCTATGATTCTATGATTCTATGATTCAAATTTTTATTTAAAAATTAATATTACCTCTATTTACATATTGCTTCTTAAAACACACATAAAAATTAACTATCAGAACCTGTTCCAAAATGTTAAAAAAAAGAGCTTCAACACTAGCACAGTGTTTTCCTAGATACAACCTCTTGAAAGCATTACTTTTTCCAAACTTTACAAATCTAAGGCGAAAACCATTGCTCATTAAACAAAATTATAATAAATGAGTTTAAGTTGCACTAATGAAAATCTAAGTCAGCAGGTCTTTGTTTTTAAATTGTAAGGCACAAAGTAGCAGCAGAAATGAAATAAAAAGTTTCGTAAACTCAGAATTTTCAGGGCTGGGCTTCCAAAAGCAATCAGGAACAATTTACTTATGCTTCCATTTAAATCAATATTAGCTTTATGGCTGTCTTCAAAGGGAGCAGACTTAAGTCAAGAGAGAGCGCAAAGTAAAATCCTGCCCCCTCAAACTTTCTACCAGAATTCTTCAGATTGCTCTGGAGTTCAAGTGGAATTTTCCTCAGCAAACAGCATATCCAGTGCAAAGATCTTTTATGTCATCAGTGCTAAAGAAATGAAAACAGCAGCAAGTACATATTTGGAAAAATAACTGCATTCCCAGTCAAAACCAAAGGAGACAGATACCGTTAAGAAAGAGATGCACCTGACTTACTCCATCTCAGATTATGTTCATCAGTGCATTTTGTTGTGTGTGCCAAACATATATTAGCATGCTTTTTTTCCTGAATTAAGTTTTATTTGATATACATATATGACACCAAGAAACACATAATCATCTTTTCTTTTTGGACCAGAAAGGTTCCCCATCCCTTAGAGCTGTACTGCAAAGCATTATGTTAACTGTTCTCTGCCACGATTATAAATTCCTGCAGGCACTGAACCATTTCCAGCTGCCTTGTCTCACACAAGGTGAGAAGAGCACTGAAGAAGCCTCTTTGCTCTCTCACAGCATCCAAAAGAGTCAAACACTCCATTAATAAAATATTTTTGCCTGTAGACCTCCTCACATGAATTGACACAGTAGCCCCTAGTGAGATGCCTTGCGAGGGTGCTCTGAACAGGCAGTCTGCCAAGAGATGACACACTGAAACAGTGTCATTTTTAAGCCCATTAATAATGATCTGGCAGGTCCATCAGCCCTGCCTCCCCCAATCCCATTTAGGTAATCAAGTAGTTCATTATTGTTTGGCATGTGTCATGCATACTCATTGCTCCAGGGAGAATTCATCCCAAAGAGAACCAGGGCCTTCAGTCAGATGAATAGTGGCTGTAAGGGCAGGCAGTGCAGTTAGCACTGGACTAAGGATTTGAGGCAGTCACATTGGCATTGATCATGCCAGTAATGCTCTCAGGATTGTCTAGAATGCCCAGGAGGTAGCCTGCAGGTAGAGTTTACTCTCCTCTACTTGTCTTGGTCTGAGCAAAGACAGGTTTGTGTTTTCTCTTCCTTCTTGAGGCTGAATAAAGAAGCCAGGATAGATGTTTGCATCAAAAGAGGAAACAACTGGCATGGAATGATCATGACATTCCAATGTGTTATTGGTTTTGATATTTTTCCTCTGCATGCTTAGGGCAGGTACGCCAAAGGAACCCTTCTGATCTGAATTAATGAGAGGTAAATTTCAGAATTACACTCTGCACTTCAGCCTCTGAACTCTAACCAGCAAAACAAGATTCAGCGTGAGATCCTCCCACGCTGCTTCTAATGCTCACACATGGATACGCACACACTTCTGCAAAATCTGAAGCAACATAGCCCACAAAATCAAGAATTAACAGCCAAACTGCATTCCAAAAGAGTTCTTGCTCAACAGCCTCTCCTTAAAAGTACTAAGAGCCACTTGCCTCCCTGACAAAAGATACCTCATTTCTGCCTGTTCTTTCTCTACCTCTGTTTTGAATTCTGCAAGTTTTCATGCTTCAGTGTTTTGGAGAACATTTTATGAACTGAGGTGAAGAAACAACAGGTAAAAGCTGATAGAGTTTAAATAGGATCTACCTGGGTCAGTGGAGCAGTGAGGTAATGGATTTCTTTATACAAATGAATCAAAAAAAGCAGAGGTTTCAGTTTAGAGAATGAGCTGCTTTTAATTTTGCCTGAACTGATTCATCTGCGCCCTGATTCATCTATCCAGATTGATGATGTCACCCCCACCACCGCAGAAGAAACACAGAGCAGGAGGCAGACCTCCACTATCTTTGCAGAAATCCGGAGCAAGTCCATTGACTTCCGGGAGTTACTCTGGGTTTACAATGAAATAAATGAGAGCAGAATCTAGCCCACAAATCCATAAACTCAGCTGTTATCGAGCGGAGTCTTAGAATTCACTATTAATATCTGCACTGAGAGCTATTCTGATTACAATTGCAAAATAATATTTTATATCCACTTTTACTATCTTATTCAAATACAGGATATGAGTCAATCTTCAGGGAACAGAAAGACCAGTCAAAAGAATCAGAGAGTTGTATAATTCAACATCCAACTTTGAATTGAAGGGAAGGAAAACTGATTCCTGCAAACAGTCTGCAAGTGGGACTGTTAACGTATTGCTAAAGGTCATACCCATAGACTCTCTTGATACGGTGATTTCAGTTATACTCTTCAAAGAACACACAATCATGTGGATGCCCCACTTCACTAAATGCAGAATGAGTGCAAACTGCTGAATAAAAAATGGCCACCAAAATCTTCCTAGAATAATTTACTGTGAAGTAACTTGGGATTCTCTGGATGAAGAAAAGTGAGGATGGTACCGGCAATTCTCATCAGTTAAGAGTTTCCATCCAATGTCAATTATAGCTCTCTTAAATTTGGGAGGTTTGAGCACTAGTATGTTTTGTATAGTTCCCACTTAAAGATGCATTTTCTGTAAAATACAGCCAGACCCAACTCACTTGCTTTTCACTATAAACAAAATGTTAAAAATAGAAACCAAACCACTTGGCCTTCCCTGGTGCGAAGGCTCGAGCCGGCTCTGCTCTGGAAGCTCAGACTCTCTTTTTCTTTAATGGAGTATTACAGACATGGCTCAAAAAAAGAGGCAGCAGCTAGTTGTACTTTTGTCCCTTATTTTTCATTGAAAGCCCATGCTTTCTAATGCTTTTAAGAAATCCAGTTCTTCATATTTACATCATATGTCACCTTTCACTGATGTGGTTTTTGCTGTGGGAGTGAAGCCACAGAAATAAAAAAAGGCTTGAGGACAGGTTGTACAAGTCTTTGGGTATGAACTCAGGTACTCGTTCACTACGTGCTGGTAGTGCCATCCAAGGCAGAGTTTAAACTACCTGAGATACTTCTATAGGACAGCTGCAGCATTAAAAGGAAAGGATACAGGAGCCAGGAAGTGACAAAGAAAATCTAAGAAATCATCAGGAAACAGCCTTAATGAGGTCCTAGCTGAGGAGCCAGGAGGTTTTTTTCTGGGTCTACATTTAGAAATTACCACGGCAAGGGAAAAAAACAAGTTGTCTTAGCTCAGAACTTGCCATTTTATTTACCTCTAATTACTGCCCCGGAGATTGCCTGAGAAGTCAAGTATCATGCTTGTGCTCTTGCTCATTGGACTGAGGACAGCCTTGCTGCAATGTCCTCCCTGGTCAGGAGTACGAGGGCTGCTCCCAAGAAGAGTGGTGCAGCAGAGCCTGGGGCTCTGGAGCAAGGGCAGGCACAAAGCTGTGAGCTTCTCCTTGGAATGAGCAGACAAATCTTAAAAGGTAGTCTCTATGAGAGAGCATTTTAAATTAAAGGTCTTCCACAACTGAGAGGGACATTATTTCTAACATACAATTCCATATCTTTTAATATACTGCCATAGGATGCTCTAACAGGAGACACTTCAGAAATCCTTTGAAGAAGAAAAATTGTAAATTATGTACTTGGCTGATTCCTCCTAAACAGCAACAGTGCAGCTACTGTGGTATGGGTGTCTGGGTCACTTCTCCTGTAGCTCTCTTAAACATTCTACATTTAACAGGAGGAAAACTTTAAAATGACTGACAAATCAAATGAGCAGAAATGATCATCAATGTGCATTGAGTACCCCCAGTAGGTAAACTATAAAAGCATATAGTATGTTGTTTTCAAATGACATCAAACTCCACTTGAAGTTACTGAAGCCTGTCTTCTCAGTGAACCCAGTTACCAACAGAGCTGGTTATGTTAACTGCAGAGCTCTTCTGGTGCCTGAAGTTGTATGGTGGATGAGATGCAGGTGTCTCCCTTCCTTGTTTTTTGTCTTTACATTTTCTTGTCCAGGCTGTTTTGCCTACTTTTAACCTTATGCACAATAAGAGCAGACTGTGCTTTCCTGCTCCACGGGCAGAGAGAAGCCCATACAGGCTTGAGACAGTTGCCATCCTCCAGCAGAATTAGGATCATGATCCACCAGCAGGGTGGAAAAAGGGAGACAGGGCACAGACCATGCTGGCGAGCACACAGGTCCTCCACGCCCTCTGGTACCACAGGGCACACCATGGCGGTGGGGAACCTATGCTTTACCCTTTCAAAGGAGTGACACTGCAGAAAGGCTGAGACTCAAATGGCTTTGCCTGGAGGCTGGGTGAGAGCTGAGGACTACTCCCAGCAGGTCACAGCTCCATCTTCAGAAGCCTGAGGGTTAGTCTACATGGAGGCACTCAGGAAAGTTAACTTGAATTAACTAAGCAGTACATTTTAAAGAAAATGCATTAAGCTACATTAAACCCCTCTCTGCTCTCATCTGTTTCAGTCATAAAAAAATATTGTCTGTTCTTTTTCCGTTTAAATTAGACTGTCCAATAAAAGATACTGCTTCATCCTAAAAACCTTCCCTGCCTTATTCACTTCAGCCCCAAGACTCCTTTGTTTGTTAATGAATTAGCTCTTGTGTACCCATATCAAGGCAATAGTACAAAAATTCACTTTATAAGCATGTAGGAATATACCATTACCCTAAGAAATTAGTATTTTGAACTGTATGCCTGTTTGGCTAAATTAATCTTTACTTTGTAATAGAATTTAATAACACACTGATTGTATAAAGCTGAAGCCACAACTATCCAACCAAACTATTTTTTCCAACCAAAATGATTCTATGATTCTACCCATGTTGCAACTGAATTAAGACAAATACCCCCACAAATGTGACCTGATTGTCACAGGGTGTTGTTAGTGTTGATGCTATCTGGTCCTGGGGGAGGAGGTTACGTTCACACAGCAGCTCATCCCTCTGTGTGTGTGTGTGTGTGTGTGTGTGTGATCCTCAGTGCAGCATGTGTTCACCCATGCAGCTGGAGGGGTTCAGCCCGTTTGCAGCAAACAACGTGATGTGCTGTGCACATGTGCTCTCAGGACAGTGCAGCTCCTCGAGTTTCCTGCCTTTCTTCTGTTTACACCACAGTCCTATTGTCAAAGAATTTTTGTTTGTTTGTTTCTTGTAAGGGTGGGTGGGAAGGTGGAGGAAATGGAACTCTGGTTTACTAAAATTTTTGAGTCTTTGTTTAAGTATAGTTATGCCTTCCCTTTGAATGTGAATGATATCTTTTCCAAGTTTAATTAACAGTTCACAAGTAGATAAGCTAAATAGCCATTTAGAACTATGGAAATGTAATTGCTCCACCATCTGGTCAGCTGGAATATTTTATGATGACTATATGAAGAAACAATGTTGGTTTTGGTTTTTTTTTTAACACCACTATAAACCACCATGATGCTTTCAGAGTGCAGTTGTGTAGAGCTGGATTCTACCCCAAGACCATCCTTGGACCTGAAGTCCAGCTTCCTGTGCATCATGGCTGATGGCCAGGTAAAGTATCATTTATATTTCCCTTCATTTATTTTGAAGTTAATGCTTACAGATGCTTTGACTTATTTTTGACCTTTGTTAAGCTGGCAGGAACACTGAATGAGCTATGTAGTGTTTTAATTTTTTCTTACATAGTTCTTATTACTGCGCAGTATGCAGAGTTGAGGCAAAGGAGATATCATTCCAAGATCAATGTGATATTCTTTGTATTTACACTGCTACTTCAAAGGGAAGGAAAAAAAAGTCATTACCATAACAATGTGCAGTTCATGTATCACAACTATAATAGAACTCTAGTAACTTGCTGGCTACTGAGTCTTGGAAATTTAAATGTAATAACACAGTTTTGCTGCAAATGTGTGGTGGCAGAGGCCATTTCTTAGGTGCTATTGTAGAAAGGATCTAACTGCATAGGAAATGTATTTATTCTTTCTAAAAGGAAGGACAATGGTGCAAAAACCAGGAAAATGATCTGCAGAAACGGGCTTCTTTCTTTTAAGTTGATGACTGAAAAAGTTGTAGATCTTATTATTAAGAGTGCAAACTCTCAGATACAGCTTTATGAGATTTAAAACTTTGATGAAAAAGAAAAAAATAGTGAAGATGTCATATACCGAATTCGCTACGGACAAAATTCTGTGAAAGTCAGTAGGAATTTTACCACTGATTTGAAAGGAATCCAGACTTCATCCTATACTGGAAAGACCTTAATAAGATTCAACAACTTGAACCTCACTTGTTATGGGGAAAGTATAGTGAGGGGCAAAGAATGGGCAGCTCATCCCTACAAACTGGAATTAAAACTGAATCTATCAAGAAAAGACAGATTAATTAAAACAATAGTGACTGTTACTTTGCAGCTAGAGTAGACAAGAGCAGTAAAACCAGGTTAGGAATTTTTAAATTTTCTTAAAGATTCCTTTAGTATTTGCTTTCTATTCCTACCAGTTCTGCTGGGGGAGGGTACAGTGGCTATGGCTGTGTGATGAATGAGGATGGGGATACTGCTGTAAGGCTGGTGCTAGTACAGCTTTTGCAGAAGCTCTGCCTGCTTGGGGAGGATAGCAGGGACTTGGTTCCTCCCTCTGCCTTTGACCATCATCGGGCTATTCCATGAGCAGTCAAACAAGTGAAGCTGGTTACTGATATAGCTGCGTTCTCACCCTCACACATTCACACTGCCATAACACCAGAGCCTCCCATCTGCTGTGTAACTTCACTCCTGTCTGCTATATCTCCAATTTTCTACTTACACAAACAAACCACTTCCATGGCCCCAATACCTCCTACATTCTCCCAGCTGCACTGTGGGGAGTTTCAAGCCATGTGGCTGCTAACTGGGCAGCCCCTAGGCTGAGCAAAACAGGCCTTGGTGGGCTCAAGCTGGAGCCTCAGCTCAGCCTTGGAGAAGCTCAATATTGGGCCTCCCTGTCCTTCTCCCAGCCACCAGCTTTTACAGTACTTGTGGGAAACTCTAACAAATGTGGTTGAAACTGTGTTCAAAAGTGAGATGGAAACATGAGGGATTGAGGAGAGAATGAACCATGGGAAAATTTAGAAAACACTGAATTAAAGTATTTACATTATTTTATTCCTACTTCACCTATAGCAACTTATCACAACAATCAAGGAACTGAAATACTGCCAACAATCAGTCCCTTATAGGCCATGAGATAACTGTCACGTAACACCAAGTAAAGCAAAGAGAAGGCTGATAACCATGCATAACTTGCACTAACTAGAACACCAGACACAGTACCAGGACCAACAGAGGACTCAAATTTGTGAACAAACAACTAGTGAGACCTGTATGAGAACTACACAAGTCACCAAATAATTTCTTCACATAAGGAGACAAGATATTGCAATTTGCAAAGACTTGTGTAGATATTCCCTTCCTTTACTGGCCAATCCTTGCATCTTACATAGTGAGAAGTAACTCAAAGTGAATATCCAACTTGGAAGCTGGAGCTATGAACTTAATTGCAGACTACTTTACTTCAATGTTCGCTGGCTAGCATGGAGGGGATTTTGCTTGTGATGTGGAGGCGAAATACAGAGCTCATTCTCTTGCACAGATGAGCAAAGAATTAGCACCTTCAGAATGTTTCATTTTTTGTCATCACTAACAGAAATATCAGATTTTGCAAAGAGGTTATGGAACACCACCCTGAGCCTCCTGTGAAACATGACTGCACAAACAACTGGAAGCGATGCAGAACAACAGGCTCACGGTTATCTAGGCTCCTAATGGCCACATTTGTCTTAGCATTTGGTTTGGAGGAGTACTGAGGTTTTGAAGCAAATCCCCCTCCCCAGTCATCTCCACTTACCATGTGTTGGTTCAGTCCACAGGATGGTTCTGTTGTGCACTGACTGGATTCCCTCCCTTATCGCATCCATGATTACTTGGAGCCTTCTGATGCCACTGGGGTTTGGATTTAGCTCCCTCCGTTTCAGACTTCTTTTCAGGATCCTTTTCCCTTGAGCTGTGCAGTGCTATGGCACAGCTGGGATCAGTTCCAAGGCTGTGCACTAGAGGGCAATTACACTTGTACATGCGCGCCAGTTCATTACAATAATATTCTTGCAGTAGTGCAGAATACGTCGATGCAGATATCCTCAATTACCTGCAGGATCCTGATGACTACGAATCATTCACTGCAGGCTAGCAAATGGTACTTTTTTGCTGTCCCTATTGTATAAGATAGCTTTGCATTTTGAAAATTACCTGAATATCTTATTTTTATCCACCTAGGAAATGAGTCTCCTTAAATAATCCTATTTTCCACTGATATCCGTTTAGATATTATTTCTTTGTCCATCTTTTTAAATTTCAATTTAAGAATGCAAAACCAGTGATTGTATGTCTCTATAGTCAGATATTGGAAAACAATTCAGAGTTCAAATTGATGTTTTGTTGCATTAGATTTTATTTAAGGTTGTATGTCTTTTGGAGAGAAATATTCCCAGTTTTGTACTGAATAAAAATATATCTTCCATAAGAGTCTGATTTAAAACCACTGAGCTCAGTGCATTTTGTTATCTAGTTCAATAAAAACAGAGAAAACTCCACATTTTGTTTGTTCTTGTCAAGACATTGATTAATCGTTGCCCTCTGCAAAAAGATGTTTGTTGGGTTTTTTTTGTTTAAGAAAATTACTGTCTACTGCTTAGAAGGAGTTTGTGTGTCACCTGGTTTCTGGTGACATCGTGCCTCGCTCTCTCCTTGTAATTGTTAGCCACAGCATCTTGCAGGTAGGTGCAATGGGAGTACCCTTAATGTCTGTCACCAATAGAAACTTATGTGAAGAAAGAAGCAAAGGGGGCTGACACAAAGCAAGAACAATTTTTCATGTGAATTACTGGAGACCTAGAAGGTAAATGACAGCTGCTGGAGCTGAAGGAGGAGACAATTGCTAATGGCAGAAAAAGGGCAGTAATGCAGTCTTCCAAGATTTGGCCAAGCAGATGTCACGTGAGCTTTTAGTGAGGTAGTGAGGACTGAAAGTAGATTAGAAGGATCTTGGATGAAATAACAGGAAAGGAAGCAATTTTTGCTCTGTTATTATTCAAGTAACGTACAACAGTGTCTAAACCAACCATGATCTGTTCCAGAATCACTGGATCCGTGATTCTCTCCAAAAAAGAAGGCAGACCTACAACTGTGGGTCACCGAATGTACACACTCCATAGGAACCAGATCTAGAACAAAAAAATAACATCTCCTGGCCAAAGTCCTCATCTGACATACCTATTTTTACCAGAAGAGGTGAGCTAGACTGTCCCTTATTCAAGGCCCAGCATACTTGCTGAGCTTCTCCTACCAGAAACTGACAAAGTCTGGAGACCCACATTGGAGTCCCTGGGGACCACAGCATCACTCCTAGGACTGGAGCTGAGCCTTTCTATGGTGCAAGATTTACTTGGCACTGCTGAGGAAAGTCTCGGGACTGCACTCTTTAGCTTCCAACTTCACCACAGCCCAGAGCTCACCTCTGCAGGTCCAGCAAGAACCCTCTTAGGAGCCCACTCCTCTGGTCAGAGTAGGTTTCAGAGGAACCCACTCTTGCTGCTGACTGTTCAAAGAAAAGTGTGCAACTTGCTGCCTCTTATCCCTGGAGAAGCAGCACCTGTGACTGTTGATGATATTCTGTCATCTGAACATCATCCATCTTTCCACTTTTTACTTAAAAATAAATATGAAAAAGGTAAAGGCTGTATCAAATTCCCAGCCTGCTATTCCCGCTGTTGCATTTCAACCACTTCTCAGAGTCAGGAGTGGTGTGCTTGCCAGCATTCCTTACACTATTTAATACTATTGCCTTCTCTTTCCTCCAGAAAGCTTATTCAATGAACCTATAGGGCATTTCTTCTGGATACTGTGACCCAAAACTTTGAAAACTGAGATAGGCACCTTATTTGCAGGTGCAGTTGTTCATTCCTCTTTAGCATTCTTGTTATTGCACACTTAGAAATACAAACCACTTTTCTGCTACACTTTGATACCAGAGATCTCTCAGCTGTTTACAAACAACAAACTCCTTAGGTAAGTCCAGGTTCGATTTTACTCCAGCTAGACTGTCTGGGTCAGGCTGCAAGGGGCATAATAGTTTATTTATGGGTACATTAATTACAAGAGACTCAATGGAAAGAAAAGCGAGGGGCCTTGGACAAGGAAGAGAAGAATGGGACAGGACAGGAGGAAGCTGTAAGAGGGGCAGAAAGAAAGAAAAAAAAACAACCAACCCTGAAAATTCAATGAGATATTCCACCATCAATGGATGGACAGAGACTAATACTGTGCTCTAGAAGCCTGTAAATACCCCTGTCTGCTGCAGGTTGGTGAGTTCTCCTTACAGTTTGTCCTAGGGATGGAAAAGGAGTGGGACAGTGAAAGAGAGGAAAAAACCCTCCATGGGTCATTATGCTGTCAGTGGGGGATGGGGAATGGAGGGGAGCAGAGCAGAAGAAAGGACTTTGTTGCATTCCAAGTAGCTCTGACTTGCTAAAAGTGCACTAGTCCATAAAAATAGCCCCAAACAACCTGGCGTGAAGGTTAGCACTTTAAGTCATTCCTAAGATTATTAAAGTAATATTAACTATGGCTGGGAAATTCAAACATCAGATGCCCAAAAATGTAACTCAGATTCAGAATATGGCTACTATATGAAAAGGATAAACATAAAAAGCAGAAAGGAAAAATTCAAGTGAAAGAGTAAATATACTGTGTAAATATTACCATTTGGTTCCACTAACATACTAAGCAATCTTCTATTTCTAACTTAAACTCCATGTTTCTTCTTGAGTTCAAGGGTTTTTTAACAGTTATGATTTTTAAATACCAGGGGAAGAAAAATTAAAAAGAAACTATATGTTTCAACCCCACAAGTCCCATAGCAATTTAAAGATTATACTATGCTAAGAAAGACATTCCTTTCTTTAAAAAAAAGATTGTCATGGCATGCAAGGGGAAAATATTTCTATATTTTAATAGAAAAAATATTATTTGTAAAAACTTGGCTACACAACTTTTCCATTAATTGAAACAATGCCATCTGGAGTTTTGTTTTCATATTCTTTAAGGTCAGCATCTAATCTAGCATGTATATATACTGCAAACTATAATGTACATTATATACAATACAATTATATACAATTGTACATTATACAAAAATATACAATTGTATATTACGTACAGTATACAACATTGGCACCAATGTTTTCCTCTGTCTTTTGTATTCATCAGATTTTTTTCTCTTTGATATAAAACCCAATGGATATCAATGAAAAAAATGCTGGTATTTTAGTAAAAGGCTGCAGCAATAATACTCTAATTTCTATTACTAAGACATCTGCTAAGCATAAAGAAAGACTTGACTATTTTATGGATCCTTTACACACAGAGAGCTTTATGCACAGTAAAATAAAGAATGTTTAGATGTATGAAGGATAAAAAGATTTGAAAATGCAATATTGGATTTGCTTTATCAAAAATAGGTCATGCCTTTTTTATTTTATTAAGAATGTTCTTCTGTATAAAATAGATGTGGTAGACCTAAGGTTTTACAGAAGTCTTCAATGTGGCAGAGTATAAGAATTTGTTAGTTTACTAGGATAAATTGAGGAATAGGCCAAGAACTGAAAGATGGATAAAGAACTAAATAACAGAAAAATGAAACTGGGTTATTCAAAGAGCTTTTGGGCTGGTTGTGAGTTGTTGACAGAATCCCTCCAGAATTAACCTTTCAAATGATTGTATTTAATCTTTCCTTTAAAGATGTGACAAGTTCAAAGTATCAGTAGTGTCCTGCAGAGCTAATAAATATATTTCTTGGTGTAAGTGGCATGCCAAACTAGGGCAGCATACCTGCACAGCCCACTGTCTCCCCACTCCCTTCTTCACCAGGACAGCCAGGGAAGGAGGAGACACCAGTGTGGGGGGGCTGGCTCCAGCTGGAGAGTAGGCTGTGCATCCTGTGACCCCACACACACTCACATACACATCACAAGAGCAGCAGCATGGTTGGAGCCACCTCTGTCAGCTCCTGATTGATCCTTTGCTTTCTCAGGGATTTGCAAGGACACTTTAATCCCATTTCCTTGTAATTTGCTCCTTGCCATGCCTCCAGTTCTGGCATGTTCAAGATTTCTCCTATTCTTTTGATTTATTGTACCAGCACATGTTGTCTTTTTCTCTTGAGATGTGGTAACAAAACTCAACACACCTGTGGTGTTCTTGTCCAGAGTCTCACCATCTCCTGAGCAGGCACCTGCCTCTACCTTTACAATTTTTTTTACAGAGAAAGATTTTTTAAAGAAAATAGCCCACCCCAAGGGTATACCAGCCTGTTCAAGTTACCTCACAAGACACTCACAGACAGGTGGAGGCTTTGCTGCCCCAATTCCAGCAGAAAGAAGGCTCACTTTCCTATGATGTATTGTGTCTCTGTGCTTCCCTTCATGGATGCCCAGGGGTATTTAATGGGGTGGAGAGTCAGAAGTAGAGCAAAGGGGCACGGTCTTCTGTGGAAAACAAAAAATAAAGAAGATGAGAGGGAGAAAAAACAACTCTTCTAATGTTAAACACTTGTTAGGGCAAGCAGACAGCGGGGACAGATCCAGGGGCAGCAGGGGTGTCAGGGAAAGCATGGTAGCTTGCTGTAGAACCATGATTACGATCCCAGCCTTGTTCTAGCCTCCTCTGGATTAATCTGTTCTCTAAACCCACTCTCCAGCTCAGGCGTGGCTGACCTGAACTTGTCTTCAACCCAGTCCCTATTCTCTTAATCTCTCTGGTTTCCCCCCTTTCTGTCTTATTCTTAAGGTTTCTGTTGAGCTTTACCATTATCACCTAGATCGATTCTATCTAATCTTTCCAACACCTTATCTAATTTAACCTAAATGGTAACTGGCAAACAACCTAAGCTCACCTCCTAATTTGCCTATGTCCTTCCTCATAGCATCAAAATCCCCAGCTCCATGATGAGTGTGATGAAAGTTAGCACTTTTATGTTGAGAGATGAGCTCTTTGATGGTCTGGGAACTTTAATTCCAAAAAGCCTGAGCTCAACTAGGCTTAAGGCATTTTTGATGCAGTTGGTGGGTTTTAGATGGCTGGACAAAAGAGGTGATGATCATTAGTGTCTGAGGGAAATGCAGGCATCTCAGAGAGCAAGAGGGAAAGAGTTTTGTATATGTACAAAGCAAGTAGCATACGGGGTTAAGGATCTCTATGGAGCTCTCTCTAGTTGACTCCTGAATTCACATGTGAAGATGGTGCTAGGAATCTGACAGGCAAGTGGGAGAGCAGAATTCAGCAGGAGAGTGGCAGAGTAGAAGTGAGCAGCCTAAAATATTTTATACTGATAACTTAGGTTAATTTATGGAGATGATGCCAGTGTGTGATGACCTCAGTATGTGAAGTACTGCCTGGCTTTGCTGCTACCTTGTTTCCACCCTCTGTTTGTTGAATTGCACATGGCCCATCTCTGCTGCCCAGCAGGGATCCTCGTCCTATGTGGTGGAGCCCCAACAATAAGTGCCAGTGGTTGTGCCCCGAAAGATTTCCTCCTGGTAGGAGAATCCCCTGGCTTTCTCTTTGCAATGGCTGAAGGCTCCTTTAAACAACCAGTCAAGTTCAAAGTGCTTCAAGCAAGGGCAAGGGTTTGCCTGAGCATTTTTCCAGATAGCAGTTTTAATTATGCATTTAAGTAATTAATAATTCCACATGATATGTTATCTAAAGCTGGCTGCAAGACTTACCCAAAAGCCAGCAAGGGCATGGAAGCGGGCAGTAAGGGCTTAGGGGCAGTTTTGGCTAAGGCAGGGGGTAATATGGGAAGGACTGGTCATATGATTCTAGCTTGCCATTGTTAGATAGACACAAAGAAATGGCCAGGGCTTTGTGCCCACTGCTGTTTTAAAATTGCTACACCACCTCCTGGCTATCCCCAAATTCCTCACCATTTAAAACCAGCAGCTTCCCTCCTCCATCCCCTTCCCTAAAATGTATAAATTATTCTCAACAGTAGAAATCACAGTCACATTTTTTTCAGTAATAGCAGTGAAAATTCCCTTCTCCCCTTTCCTTTAAAGAAAATACCAGAACTTCTAACATACAATTGGGAGCTTATAATAGGAGGCTATTAGTGCAATGCTAAATTTGGGATATTTCAAAGAAGTATATTGTTATGTCTGTTGTTTGGTTCATGGCACATGTACAGTTGCAGTTCAAGTTTCCCTGGAGCTGGAAGAGAGGTTTGCACAAAATGCCGTGATAAATTTTACAGCAGATATGAATATGCAGAAGGGGTTGGTTTATAAACAACAAGCCATCACTTCTTATCAATGCTTGACACATGTCCAGTTTTCTGAAATTAAAGTGAAAGGCAAGGTCAGTTATTCATTGCACAATCCAGTCATATTTATTTGCATCTGCGCATTTGAAAATCTGAGTTTACATTTTTAAAGCTAAATAAAGTTGCCTTGTGACACTCATATTGTATCTATTACATATTTCACTTCAAAACCTCATCTCTCCTAAAGCCTCTTCAGTGTGCTTGAAGTAGCACAGCAAAAGAAAAGGAATTTTCAATTTAACTAGAGCACTGACATTCTGTTACACAATTCGATCTTGTCTATTTACCTGCTCTTAAAAAACAGAAGACACTAAACAAAAAAAAAAAAAAAACAAAAAAAAAAAAAGAGAGAAGAAAAAAAAGAAAAATGCTGAATGCATCCAGCCGGCAGTGCCATAGGTGTCTGAATGCATCTGTAGCTTCCCTCTCACTCATCAGTGTAATTGTTGTCATGTTATTCCATTTTTTGATTAGGCTGGTCTGCCAAGCTCCCAGCTTTTTCTGGCCAAACGTTCTTCTGCTGGTTGTCATGGTGACTGCATTGTTAGCGGGGAGAAAGGCTCTGTTGTCTGGCATTGTTCTGTTGTGCTTTAGGTAATGCACGAGGCATCACAAGTGAAGTGGATGGACCTTTTTTGCTCAGCATCATTGCCGAGTATTGAAAATCTCACATAAAAAAAGGAGCAAATAGGCCCTGACCAAAGAAATAACCAAGTTCCCTTTTTTTTTTTTTTTTAAAAAAAAAGAAAGCACACATTATTATAAAGAGGTAAAACAGCACTGGTGATTAACTGAATAATCTAAGGAAATGCTATAGAAATTATATTTATTACAAGAACAATCGCCATGATTTGAATGTTACTATACAATGCTAACCATTTGGCAATTTAGCTTGAATATAGTTTTTAACTATTCATTGATTTCTCTCCAGCTTGCAATGTCATTTAACCCCGGATTCTATTTAGCTTGAAGCACTACACTTTAGGAGGTGACTGCAATAATTTGTTTTTTAAAATTTAATCTATGAATGTCTGCCTTTTTAAGTAAGCTACCATAGTTAGTTTATTACTTTTTATATCACAGTCAAGAGTATCTAATAACTGATTATCTTCTTGTTTTCCTCCAAGAAATGAGGTTTTACTCCAATATTAATTATGCTATCTGAAAATATATTAAAACATCAGGTACTATTCACAGGTTTGTCTTTGACCTTCAGATGATTTCTTTAAGAGACATCTCAGGAAAATTAGGGGAGAAGCCCTGAGAAAGTTCTTCAAAGATCCTTAGCTTATTTAAATGGATTGTCAGACAAGATATTTGCTTTAAATTGTGATTAATTGAGACCTATTCAACAGCAATTTACCCATTAAAGATTGAAGGTAAACATAATGTAAATCCAATTGCCTTAAAACAATCAATAATTTATGGTTTGAGAGTCTCTGATCTTCAGTCTGTGTTCAAATTCATCTGCTGATCCCATTAGCGGAAACCAGCAGGGTACCAGCATTTCTTTCCTGTCATTCCAGGGGGAAAAGCAACTTTTCAGCAGAACCTGTCACTGGATGTAACCAAAATTCCATTAATTTTTAGGCAAACCAGCATTAATTTATCAATAAAACTCAAGAGTCTTAAAGATAGCAAGCAAAAATGAGTATTGCGGGTAACCCAGCTTACCTGTAAAGCCAGTAGGGCCAGAACCTGCACTCAAACAGCTGTGGATGCGCTCACCGTCTTTAGTGGAGCCGCTGAGGTTCACGTGCTGTGGCTTCAGCTGCCCAATATCCCACACACATGGAGTGAGGCGAGATTTTGACTGCTGGCAAAGGAGTTGAAAAACTGCAGAGTGGCTTAAACTGGGTTATAATGTCTGTGGACATAAATTTCTCCCCTTCACATCTGTAAAATGAGAATGACATTTTCCCTTTTCCTCTTTATTTAGTGAGATTTTTTTTGTCTAGACAGTTTATTGAGCCCTGCAGGGCTGGGACCATCCCATAGCCTGTGTGCCTCCTGCACAGAGGACTGCTGGTGGCACACACTTAGCACCTGAAAGAAGTTTTTACCTCTCATGCTCAGCTCCTGCATGTGTGAGACTGGGAATCTAAAAAGAAATAGTAGGAGATGCAGATTTCCTTGCAGGGGAAGCAATACAAACACTTATTCCAAAGAGCAGCTCTTTGATTAATGCCAAAGTAACCTAGGTGAAGATGGAAAAAGAATTGCCATAGATACAAAACTTTTTGATAACTGTTATGGTGTGACAGAAAAATGGTTTGTTCTTTGGTGAAAAAAAGATTGTCCTACCATGGAATCCATGTGCTTTTAAAGCTTAAGAGTGGGGATTTCAAAATAATGAAATTGCTTGGGTATCTGTGCCACAATGACTTCCTGTGGGTACTGCATTCCCAAATCCCTTATCATTTCTAGTTTTCTCAGAAATTTCTAATTTTCTCAGAAATTACTCTTAAAAGCTAGAGAAATTGGTAGTCTTCATACAGTTTTCCAAGGAATATTGAAGTACAGTGACTCTCTTACTTAGAGTTCACCTTGGACTCCAACTGGCCCCACATTCCGCAAGCATTCGCCAAAGCAGGGTCTGGCTGCAGCAGCAGCAATCCTGCCTTCCTGCACTCCTCCGCTGTGAGGTGCACCTCTGGCAGAGAACGTGCACACAAACGCCTCTGAGATCGGGTAGTAATCAGAATTTATCACGCTTCCATACATGCACATAGATTATTTACTCACACGGCAGAGGCAGGTCTGCACACAACGTCCCATCAGCTAATGCCAGCCTCATCTATCGCAGAGGTATAATTCCTCCTAAATTCCTAATTCTCTTTTAATTCTATGAAATTACTGTATAGCCCTGTTCATTTTACACTTATTAAATTCAGGAGAGCTTTTCCATAAGGGATAGCTTCAGAAACATTAAAATAGGACAATTGCTGTATTTTGGAGAGCTCTATTGCAAGTGTATTGCCTTCTCAGCTGGAAAGGATGATTACTGATGTCTGAAAAAGGTACTTACATCTTAGTATACAGTAAACATGTATTCTGTTTTTCTTTTACTCTGTTAAACAATATAATACATAGCAAAAATCTACAGAAATAGCAATCAAAACAGACACACTTTAAGAAGAATCCCAATGCTTCTTAATTTGTACTTCATTCCTCCCGTCAGCGTTTCCACCCGCATTCATCACTGAATATTCATTCCTGCTGCTGCCTTTGGATTGAGTGTAGCAGCAGCCCAGCAGAGTCACACAGGTATTTCGGTGAAGGGGATGACAAGAAATCCCTCCCCCATTCCTGCTGCAGCCAGGAAGGTTCCCAGCCCCTCTCTGGTTTGGGAGAGCAGAGCTCCCCACCAGCCCCCTTTCCCCTGCCTGATGCGCTGAGAGCTCCCCCTCCTGTTACAGTCAACCTTAACTGCAGTTCACAGATTAATATTATTACCTCATTTTAATTAATTCCTCTCCTCAATTCAAAAAAGCACATCTGGTGCTTTTCAGAGCCAGACAAAGCTTCTTTCCTCCCATCCTCTCCTGAACATCAATTAATAACTTGGCAACAAAAAGAAAATATGAGTTTATTCTGCATACCTAACAGTCACAAGTGACTGTTCGCTCGAAAAAGGGCTTGCTCCAGACAGGGATCAAGGAAAATGACAGAAGTGCCAAATCTTCTGTGTTTCTGCACCTCAGGAGGGCTTATAGGTTCAAGCCACAGTGACACAGATACTGTGGCTATGCAGTTCCCAGGCCGGGATTGTCTCACATCTCTTTAACTTGAAGTGCATGAAAAGTTATGTGTGACTCTTCACACCCATCCAGGTAGGTGGTGAATAGTTGGCTCCTGTCCAGCTGTTCAATCCCAGAAGGTGATTTCAGACCTTACTGCCAACATTTCAACTCTCAAATGCACAGTTCAACTTCTAAATAAGAGTGACTCCCCTTCCAGAATTTCTAAAATCTCTCCTAATATGAGCAGGACACACACAGCATCCTGGGCCCATAGTCCTACATAGCTCCATGCCCTGCAAACATAACATAGTGACTAGTGAGACTGAAGACGATGAGGATGAAGACCAGTTGCCAGTTCTTCAGAGCAGGTGGAGATCTCTTTGACTAAAAAGATAAAAATAAGGTTCAAAGGAGACTTTATTATAAAAAAAACATGAGGATGGAGTTTGGCATACAAAAGGACAAGAGTTTGTTACAACCATTTGTGCAATGTTAAGAGAGATGCAGGACTGAACTCTGGCTCTCTGGGTAGGTCCCCCACTGGCCCAGAGTGAGTCTCCTATAAGACCAGATCTGCAGGCCAAGGGGACAGCAAGCCAATAGGAACAGGTGCAGTTGAGCCCAGGATGTGCCCAGCTGGCTGGCAGGACAGGTTGGCCAGCACGGGCCATGCACTGAGTGGGGAAACACTGGTGCTCTGCAAGAATAATAATAAAGGAATAATTTATTAGTTTTCAAAAAGGGAACTTGTGCCATATTGTTCTGTTGTTGTTTTCAACTCCATGACCTCAGTTCCTCAGTTGCCATTGGAGAGAGTCTTTGCAGTAACTGTCCAAGCTGGCTTTCTTCTTTTAAACTTGACATTATTGCAAACTCAGTAATTCAGATTAGTGACTTGCTCGGGAGCTTGGTTTTCCCTTAAAATTTCTCTCTGATGATGCCTTTGTCCCAGCTTTGTAGCAGCTACTTTCTTCCTTTCTGTCTCCATTTCATCTCTTTTTTTTTTTTTTTTTTGTTTCCCCCAAAGAAATTCAGGGCGTGAATCACTCTCATGTGATTTCAGTTACAATTCAAAACTGAAGTTCTTCTTGGGAACTCATTTTTTTAGTGCCCAAATACCTTGTGGCTATTCTTGATGGTGCTAGGTACATGAACAACTATATATTTTAAAAAACAAAATAGACATGAGACTAGGATGAAAAACATCTATGCACATTTTATATCAAACACAAACATGTATTTTATGTCAGAAGGGAAAATGTCTTCTCAGAGGATGGAATTTTACTAGACACAGGGTGAATTTCATTACATCTAAACCAGATCCAGAAAAACATGGGGGAAAAAATAGCTAGCTGCTAGTAAACACAGATTTAAAAAATGCAAAAATTAATTTAACTGCACTAAAACATGAGAATCAGCAAATTAGAAGTATACCCAGCCTTAAAACTTGCTTAAAAATTGCTGTTTTATTTTTATTATAGAACTGACTGTCACACAGAACAATATATGGAAGGGAGCTGTGTTAGCTAATCTGCTGTAATCCTTTCAGCTCTTTGAAAGAACAACAAGCGGTTGATAAGCAAGGTCAGGCTGGGTCAGGATTTGGATAGGAGACATCTAAGGAATGCCTAGGTGCTTCAGGAAGGGGATGTGGGTGATTTAGCAAGCTGCCTAAATCAGCAAGCTTGCTCTCCCCTCCATTTCGGTAAAGAGCAAACAGAGCAGACCATGTGCTGCAGAAGGGGTACACTTTTGGGGGAGATACAGAAATCCCGATCGAGGTATTATTTTACCCTTTTATCAGGCATTGGCTTTAACTAACACCAGCTCAGGTAAGTACATTTTGCCTTGCTGACTGATGGATAAACTCTTTCCCACATCCAGTCTTAAAATTTGAAGGGTGTTGCTAGGTGCTGTTTAAGCCACACCATAAACCATGTTGTCAACCCATTGTCTTGAGTCACTTCTCTCTTACACACTTTGGCCCTTTTAAAAATATATTTCTGCAAAGTGCTTATAAATTGCAGGAATACCAGCTGCACCCATTACAGCTATTGCCCGTATCAATTCTAGTGTTGGTTTTAAAAGCTGATTATATATATAATCACCAAAAAATGGATGATATTCAATATCAGTAAATATTTTTAATTCATCCACCACGAAGTTCTCATCTGAACCAAAAAATAAATGAGATAAAACTATTTTAGAAGTACGTACCTTGCACTTCTGAAATATTATACAGGCTGTGCTGGCAAAAACAACTACCCTCCAAGAAAACATTTCATTGAAAAGTCAGTATCTGTGGGTTACTCAAAGAAATGTAGCAGTTTCAATGAAAAGAGTAAAAGCCTCTCTCTTGGACCTCATTTCATGCCTTTTTGTTTCCACTGAGCATATTTTAAGAACTAATCAGCCTTATAAAGGGTACCACTCTTAATCTACTGTTTGTCTTCGTCTTCACTGCAGCTGCTTAGTAGATAGAGAGCAAACAAAACCAGAATTAAGGTCATTCCATTTAAATCCTTCAGAGTGGAAGACAAGGACTAAATTATTGCTGAGAATTACATGAAGGAAAAGCCCAGGATAAGATAACTATTGTTTATTATTTGCCAGACCCATAGTGGCACTGCATTTACATATTTGTGAAGGGATTACATTAACATTTTATAAGATTAATTGGTAGCATGGGGAGATTCTCTGATATACTGTCCACACAAAAGTATGCTCCTGTGCTTTCACAGACCATATGCAGTACATACGGCTAGTGAGAAATAACCCGAACCTACCAGCAACCGACCAGTTGTTATGCATGAAATGTAATGACATTTTTTCACATAAATACAATATAAAGGCCATTATTACATTTCATCATACAGCACAGGTCTGGCTCGCACAGGATCACAGTAAAGACCTTAATGGATGATTTTGCTTTTCTTCAAGAAACACCTTAAACCTGTATTTTCACGTCTTTAAGGCAGAAGGAGCAATAGCACAAAAGATCTCTTTTATGCTAATAACCGGAAATCATTTCACAGTAGTCAAATATGAGTAGAAAATGAATGGTCAAATAAGTAGAAAATCTTTTGGCCATCAAAAATCCACAAGCTTTTCCTTCAAATTAGGAAATATTCCCTGGGAGCTACTCTATAAATAATACATGGTGGGTTTTAGTGTAATCTTTAGTACGAGAACATGCTTTCTTTAGAGCCAACAGTAATACCACTTCAAGAAGGAAATGCTGTGTGAAGAGAGAATCTTGCAGCTCTCTCCCACTTTAAAATCAAGTACACTGGCTCCACAGTATCTCCAGCCCCCAGGAGCCTGATGGCTACAAGGTATGAGTCAGCTCCACCACTCCGACCTCTCGAGTGGCGGAGAGGTATGTCCCGGTTTAGTACCCTGTGCTGGCTCAGGCTTCCTGCACTCAGCCTCTGTCAGGCTCACTCAGCACCAAGGCTAGTCAGAAATTAAATATTGGCACTAGGTATCCACAAAGAAAACAAAAGGAAGGGGGTCATTTCAGTTGGTTCTGTTTCACGTCGTCTCCCAAACCTCCTTCACCCAGCCTGATTTCACTCACCCAAGCTGAGTTAGGAGAAAAGGGCATTTAACCACAGCCGTCTTACGCTGTGCTCTGTGAGAGGTGACAGCAGGCTGGTGTAGAGGGGACCCTAAACAGAGATGTGACCCCCTGCCAGGGACCCAGGCTATAACAAAGCCATTGGGACTCACTGTGTTTGCAGGCCATGTGAGTCACCCCTTCAGCTTGCTAGGAACCAGCAAAGCTTTGCAAGGGAGGTTTGCATCAGCCCCTCAGATAGCTTAGGAACACACCAAGTGAAATTGGACCATAGTCTTTGTGTCATGTCCCTTCTTCTAACAATTCACCTGCATATGTTTAATTTTATATGGCTCTCCTGGGCTGCAACATCAGTAAATGGATGAATTGCAGCAGAAGATTAAAAGTAGGCGGGTCATAAATCTTTCAAGTGTCAAACTATTCTAGGAATATCCACAAATAGAAGATTCAGGGTGGAACAAGAATAAAACTATTTTTTTCTCCCTTTAAGGAGTACAAAATGGACGATACTGCTTTATGTTGTACACTTCTCTGTGGAATATGCCTGTCTGCATGGGAAAACCTAACCCATATCTGCATTCCCCATACAAAACACTCTCTGTTATCCGTTTAGGACATACGCAGCTTTAGTGTCATACAGCTAAGGAGTTTCACTAAGGAAATAATGGCTAGATACAATCAACTATTGGGTATAATAATGCTGAAGATAACAGTTTTTACTAGAGCCACTAAAGAAACACATAAAAATTCTAAAACTGTCAGAGGTGATGTGCAAATAATGTCACTTGCATTCCTACATCTCTGAAACACATTTTGAAACGCTTACACAAAAACGCCACCAACAATTCACCACAGAAATGTTACAAGGATAATAAGACTATACAAAAATCAGCTAGAAATAGATAATAGCAGGAAAATATTTTTCTTTATATATATACAAATGGGAAAAAAAAAATTAAACATCTGAGCCACATGCTGAAAGCAGTCTGAATGTATCATAATGCAAAAAACCCCTCAGACCCCCAAATCTCCACTATTTTTTAGAATATTGGAAACCAAACTTCAGCTCAGGATTTAACATACTCTGTATCTGAAAATACATGAACACACGTGCCTGTATTTTGCTTGTGTACGTAAGGCCAGAAATCCTTTCTCTCTCATTCCCTGTTCTTTCTGAGAGATGCTGCTACTGTCTTGTTTATTGTTATAATCATCTGCAATCATGACATTTGCGTGCCATTTCAAGTACTACAGTAATAAGAAGACACGGAGGTCTGAGCCTGAACTTTTCCACTGTCTGCAGCTGACTTGGCTGGCCAGAACGGAGTCAGGCTGGAGATCAACAAAAAGTCGTAACAGAGAGAGAGAGGCACAAATGGAGAAAGGCACTGTTGCTTCTAGCCCTAATTTGTTGAAAAGCATTAATTGAGAAACAAATAATCAACAGATGTATGTCATCTAATGCGTTACATGCATTTCTGTCAGCAAGACACATGCTGGCGACTCTAGCAACTGTCAGGTCCTATAGGCTTGAACTTTAATTCTCAGATGAAGGTGTACTAAGTCTATAGCATGCAGCATTAACAGCAAACTTAGAAAATCTATGTAAAACAACACAAAAGCTAGTTCCCAGTTTCATGACATTTTCAAAACAAGACATTATATGGCAACAAATCATAAATAGCTTTATGTAAAATGCTCCTTAATATTTTATCAAAGCTGAACAAGTAGTTGGGATAAAAAAGAAAAGGAAGAAAAAGACCGTATTCAGGCTATGATTATGATTAAAGAACTTGAAAGTTTTTTATTTATAAGTGTTAGTCTCTTGATAAGAAGTTTCACAGAGGCTGAATTAAATAATTTCTCCAATATAAAGAAGGCATTATACTTGCAACATGTAAATATTGACTGACTTAGCTAATGAGTGGCTGTGTATAAACAGCCTCCTTTTTTATTTCAACTGGAGTCTAGAGCAGACAGCTTTGTATATTTTAGAGTCTCTTGTACCTGAGCCAACAATTGATAGTGCAGGAGATCAAAGCCTTGATACAGAGATGCCAAGCAATTTGTATATAAATGTGCTCCTTAAAAAGCGATAAGAACACAAAAGAAGTTTTAAGATACTCTCACCATGATTTAAATGGTAAATAGCTAATTACTCTGATGAGCTGTGTTAAAGTTGTATTCGATGTTAAAAATGTACCAACAGGATAGAAGTTCAAAAAATGTTTTCTATTTTTTTCCCCACAAGTTTTGTAAATGAGAAGATATTTTACATTTTAAGCAGCCATGACTACTGTTCTCAACAGGAATATTTCATTTAACAACTTAGTTATTTCTTCAGGTTTTATGCAATGGGCTAAGATGTAATTTCATCTGCATAATTTAACTGAGATATTTAAGGAGACGAGCAAGAAAAAATGCCTTCAATAGCCGTAAGGTGCTCACTAGTAATGTCTGCTCAATTAAAGTCATTATTGACTCATAGACTGATAAGATTCAGTCCAAGACTCAAGGCTTTTCATGGTTCCTATTATAGTTATACTGCCTAATTTACGAGCAGGACGAGTATGCTATGTGTCTGTAAATTGCTGTGTAAAGAAAAGTCAGTTAAAAGTATAAAAGCACTAAGATATATTTCACAACCAGCTTGCTGGGACTGTAGAACTGTAGGAACTGTTGCACTACAATGCCTTCAATAGTTTGAAAAACTATGGATTATGCCTTGATTCCTATATATTGCTTGAAGGGTTAAATTGTGGGCACGAGTATTTTCTACTCATATAACAAAGCACTTGGCTTCTTCACTTTTCATTAATCAATAAAAGACAAAAAGCCAGAAGTACAAATGTAACACTCACTATGGCTCTTAGAAACAAACATTATAACCCTCTCTCTTGACTTATTTTCTCACACTGTATCAACAAAATTGGCTAGAACAAAAGGGAAAGGTGAATAACATCTGAACAACAGACACTTTACTGCTGTGTAGTACCAGGAGGCACATGGCTGGAGAGAAACTGAAAGGCACCTCTCCATGCAGATGTATATTTTTTAAAAAAAATAGGAAAAATAGCATCTTGCACTACTTCTGCTCAGTTACAAACAATGCAAGGCAACAGTCTACCAAATCCACAACTGAGTTCAGAATCACAGAATGTTAGGGATTGGAAGGGACCTCAAAAGATCATCTAGTCCAATCCCCCTGCCAGAGCAGGAACACCTAAATCAGGTCACACAGGAACATGTCCAGGCGGGTTTTGAATGTCTCCAGAGAAGGAGACTCCACAACCTCTCTGGGCAGCCTGTTCCAGTGTTCTGTTACCCTCACTGTGAAGAAATTCTTCCTCACATTTATGTGGAACCTCCTATGTTCCAGCTTACACCCATTGCCCCTTGTCCTATCATTGGATGTCACTGAGAAGAGCCTGGCTCCATCCTCATGACACTCACCCTTGACATATTTATAAACATTAATGAGGTCACCCCTCAGTCTTCTCTTCTCCAAGCTAAAGAGACCCAGCTCCCTCAGCCTTTCCTCATAAGGGAGATTTTTTTTCCTCAGGGGAGACTTTTGTGTGAATGAGTTGTGTGATGATATTTAATATGGGTGTGCTCTTTAACAATACACTCCATATTATGTAGCTAACCATTCTTGCCTCTTAAGGTCAGCCTGTGCACAAGAGGCAGCCAGGATATGACACTCAGCCTGTATGTGCAATGCTGTTAGCAAAATCAAAGAGCACTGGCTGCAGCAACAAAGGAGAAAACCTGGCAGGGGTGAGTGATTCCAAGCTCTGCCTGTGTATGTGTGCACACGTGTGTGTGTGCCTGCAGAGCAGTGTGAAGGGAGTGTTGTAGTGTCTGGAAATATACCCAGTCCAGCTTTAATCCTAGCTCCGGCAATGAAAGCAGTGCAAGTATGCAATCCAGCAACCCGAGTACATCCCAGACCCCTGCGACCTGAGCAGCAATCCCTGCAGAACTCTATGTTCAATCTCCTGCTGCCATTGCACCTTCAACTCCAGCACAGACTTATCTTCCACGGCAGCATTTTCCCAAGTGTGTGCAGACATCTACTACACAGCACCCGCTGCCTCTCACTTGGCTCACACTTCTTCACTTTCTCTGCGCTTTGGGAGAAATCTGAACATGACTTTTGTCCCCAGCCATGGATATTTTACCTAGATGTAATTACACAGGCCTAAAAAGCTCATTTTAGTAATTTTTCCCCATTTACTCTAATTCAAAATTTTGCAGTAATTAGAAATAAATACTGAGTGGGTACAAATCCCCTTACTGCAATATCTATAAATAGCTATGCTCGTACTTACTGTACTGCAAAACAATCTCAGGCCAGCAGTAGATGAGAAATTAAATAAACATCATCAACCATAAAACTAACAGTAAGGCAGAACTGGGGTTTTGCTGTCAGTTAAATCTAGGTTTGACCTGGGAGGGTGATCCTGAGATTTCCAGGCAGAAAGCACTCTAACAGAGCCAGACATGACCCTGTACTGTTGCTGCTACAGGACTAGTTTCTCGATCTTGCCAAGGGAAGACGAAGCCCTAATGCAAAAGGGGGAATGGGATGGGGACCTAATATGATAGCATGGGTACCACAATGGGATGGGCTTTCCACAGACAGGAGTTGTATCCTCACTGAGAGGACAGGTTTCATAAGCAGCCTGAGCTCAAAGCAGCATGCAGTGCAGCCTCTGGCTCCGACATAGCAAAAACAAACCTGACACTGAGCACAGATGCAAGGCAGTGGTTTTGTTCTTCCCTGACACATCTTCAGAGAGAGACTTTACCCCTCCTCTGCCACTGCCTCCCTTCCCTTATTCCTCTGCCTCTGCACAGCTCTGGGAACAGAAGCGGTACTGGCACTGCCGTAGGAGCGATGCACACAATTCACGAGGGCACAACACCCCCCACAAACACACTGAGTCTCTCCCACTACTGCAAGATCTTTCCTGGTTATTTATGGTTCAGGGCTGACATTTGCTACACACAGATTCATGCTTTCACAGATATTAAACCAGCTCACGAAGTGCTGTTACCTCTGTAACCCACTGAATGTCCTATTGTCCTATGGAAATACATGGAAATGCCAAGCACTGCAAGTCACCCACTTTCCTGTATTTAGGACTTGCCAATCTAGAAAAATAAGTCATCTTGTAGCAGATCACCCAGAGGTGGATTTATCACCAACTATGATTTAGCAATAAAATAATTTATTGTTTTAACACAGAATGGCAAAATCACCAATAAATTTGCAAAAACTAAACAAACTATATTTTCAGAAAATTCCCATAACATAATCATTTTTCTTACCTGCTGTAGCATCTTAGAAGCTCCTGATACTGGCTAATTATCCTCCAAAATTTGCAGGCAAGCCTTGGAACTTTCTTAAAGTTGTATATTTCCTGCTTCTTACTGTTGAAGAAGATTATCACAGCTATTCCAAGGAGGTTCCCCAAAAAAATGCTCCTTCAATCCTCTGTCTTCCTGTTCATCAATATCTCATTTTCTGTGGTTGGTCCTGGCAAATCATATGGCCACGCAGAGGCTTACGTAATTTTAAATAATTTCTCTGCCTTCAAGGTACCTGGCCTCACATTTTTTAGCTGCATAGATCTCTATTAGTAGATTCCTAGCTTTCAGATGTAAAACATCTTTTTTTAGCTTGTTCCACAGCCTTAAAGACAGAGTGGGTAAACTTGGAACTATGGCACCATTACTAATCACATATATGTCCAACACTACAGACCACAATAAATATTTCAAACATCTGTAGATGATGAAGGCAAATGAGGTACTTGGTTTGAGGTCTTTCCCTCTCCTCTCCTGTGCGTTGAAGGGACATGAACACTGAGTCTGTACTATGAGTGTGACACACTTACTGTGTCCCTCCTGTGCTCCATGCTTACTTCTTTTATTACAGCATTCTGCTATTTCTTGCCAGAGTGCCCTAATAAATTTCTATGTCCTTCACAGTCTTAATAATTTTACTTTAAATATCTATGTTGTTCCCACAGAAATGATGAAGTGTCATATTATGCCACTTTAGATGCCACACTATTCTGTAACACCAGATCCACCACTCCTCATACTTTAATTAATTTAATATTTACACATTACTGCAAGAAATCTCCCCAAATGCCAAAGAAATAGTAAGAGCAAAGCTCTATTCAGTGGTAGACAAATAGATCAGATGTTGAGGTCAGGTGTTGCAGGCACACTATTGTAAGAACTTTCCAACTAGGGAGACAGAAACTGCCCAGGTGACACGAAGGGAGAGTGAAATGAAATCAATAGTCAGCTCCTATACCCTGTCATAACCAACTAGTTGGTTATAAATCACCAGCTAACTAAACACTCCAAAGAGTTACTTTAAAAAGAGCTTGAAGATTTTTTTTCATACCATTACTCTCACCACCTATAAATTAGGTATTTGAAGTGTACATGCTCTTCTAGCATATCCAGGCATTAGTTACCCTTTCAATTATACTTCACCCAAAGGAGAGAAGTAAAATCTCTCTTTCATCATCCCACCTGAGACTGCAGATATCAAGAGTCAGAAGTAAAAAAGAACAGGTGGCTCATACTATAACACCTTCAGTTATTACATCTAATCTATTATTACTCCAGCATCAAACAGGGGACATGAAAATGAGATTTAAAAGTACTCTTTAAAATTTAAGAACACTAAATTTACCCTGAAGGTTTGCAAAAGGTGAATTTCCATATTATTATGGCACTCTACAAGTTGTCAGAAGTCCTAGCACTTGGAATACTTACATAATTGCCTGGGAAATAAATGTGTCTTTTCTATTTTTCCAGCAAAATCAAAGGAAGAAATAATCAAAGATCATTAGAAAATTCAAATTAAACACTGATATTAATTTTAAAATTTCTAACCACAGTAAAAGATGCTCTGCTTTTATTGTGTAAAGTGTAGAAGCAACATACAATGGTTGACATTTTAAAATAAATATTTTCAAAGAAAAATGCTAAAAATATCTCTTTTCTATATTTACGTGTACAATTCAACCCTAGAAAACCACTAAACCATAAATTCCGATTGCAATCCAGTTACAATGCAAACCAAGCACAAAAGCCTTCTAATGATCTTTGATTAGTTCTTTATTAAATTCATCAAGGGAGCAAAGAAAATTTAATAATCTTCACCATTTGTCATCTTTCTGATTACAGTTTTGATTAGAACTTTCAGCTTTTATTTTCTTCTTTTCTAGTCATTGCTATTACTGTGATAATGCTTCTTTCCTCTAGTTTGAGAAGAACTAGATAGAGCAAATGAAACAAATTTGTAATTCCAGATATGTATTTAAATAGGTGTGCTCATGCCCTGAAAAAAGATAGGTAAGAATATGAGATCTTAAAAATGCAAAATAGTCCCTAATGGAACACCTCCACATTCATATAATAAACATTTTTAGAGTCCTAGGTAAATGATACTTTGCTTAACTAATTAGATACCTTAAAAATATCCTACACACAGATTTCTGTAGAAGAAAAAAACAAAATACCCAGCATTTGAAGAGGAATTTTCAGTTTTTAGAAACATTCATAAATTTATTCTACTATTTTATTATTCAGGGATTCATTTATTTAATTAAAAAAGCAATTAAAAAGATGCTCTACTGTGTATTACTGATAACCTTATACAAAACTGGAAGGAAACAAATTTAAATAATCTAAATAAATGAAACAATTTTCACAATACTGTACACTTTGTCAGTCAAAAAATGTGTGCATTTCAGTCTCTCTTACAAATGTCTAATTTTTGACATTCCTGATGCAAAGCCTGCCCTGTCACCACGCTGTCTACGACAGACCCCGATTCACTGGGAGCAGCTAAGGGAGCTGCAGCTTTATTATTTGCAAGGATTACTATGAAAACCTGCAACAGCAAGTGCTGTTTTCATCAGCATGCAAAGAAAACATTAAACTGTCACAGAGTAAAATCCTGAAACAGTCCTGAAGAAAGGGATGAAAGTGGGAAGCCTATCTTTAGCAGGTGAACATCCCAAGCACTGGGTGAAGAGCTATCCTTTCTCTCCATTCTTCCCTCTCAAGCCCAGGGAACATTCAGACCTTCCTACAGAACTGAATGTCTCAGACGAAACAGAAATTTTGTGCTGTCCCCCACCCCTTGTACGGACTGGTAACTCTGCACTATCAGAAACCCATGTTTGAATTCCCTTAAGCAGAGGACATGCCTGAGTCCAGGCTGTGGCTTGTGATGTCTGTTTTTCTGATAATTATGAGAAATGAGGAAGAAAAAAGGACACAGGCCTTGTTCCGAGGTTATTGCACACAGAGCCTGTGTTATTGCACAGACAATAAAGCATGGCATAGATTCAGAATTTCACACCAGGGGATGTTGGAGCACTAGCTTCTTGAGTGCATGATAGAGAAAAAAATCTTTGTTGGTACTGCAAAATCTTTGTTCCTACTGCAAAAAAGACATTCAGCCACATCTCTCTTACCCAGACTAAGGCAAAGCTGAAACCATTACAAATGAACATCCTGAATCCCTGAGGTTCACAAATGCACATTATGGCCTCTCTCAGACAGGACAACTTCTCCTGGCTCTTCATGGTCACCAAAAGATTGTTCCTTCACAGCCACCCCTCTAGTACTACTGCTGACTGGTAGATTAGGGAAGGTGTCTTTCATTAACTTGTACATTGCTTGGAGCAACATGCTTCAGAGTTGTCTCAGGACTGCAATCTTAAGGCTCACCAAGACAAGAAATGGGGCACCAGTCACCTTGAAACCACTGTTAATACAAGCAAATAAAGTTATTTATAAACTCCAAAATAGACAACACAAAGATTTGTAAAATTTTGAGAGATAGCAAGGAAGATAGAAATGCACTTATTCTACTTTTTCCATCCCTTTTACCCTACCAGAAAGATACTTCTCTCTCTTGCTGGCTGATGAATGGTGTGGACTTACTTAACCGCTCTGGTCCTAGGACACATTTCGTATCATTACACTGCACACATGAGGAAAGGCCCGTCTCTGCAAGAGGGACATCTTTTATAGCTACACCTTTGAATTGTGCTTGGGGGCTCTTCAAATTTCAGACCTCCCCTTTCTCCACTCGTTCCCCCACATACTCAACGGGCAGCTGCAATATTGTTATCCATATCACTCTCCAATCGGCCACTGTCCCTTTGGAAGGCAAGGTAAAAATGCCTTCTGTGCTTGGGGAAAATGTTAGAAAAAAAAGAAACAACACACTAAGGGATGAAACTCTCATGCCTACCAGGAGAATGGCTCTGCACAAGTAACTGAAGCCTTTGCACATATGGAGCCTCAGTACAGCTTCTCAGTACAAAATAGCTTTGTTCTAAAAAACAATTTGTATTTAAACATATGTGAAATCCTGGACACAGGTTCGTCTTTTTGTCTGGGTTGGGGGATTTTTGTCCTTTTTTTTTTTCCTGGGTTTCAGGATGTTTTTTAATGGTTTGTCATCATAAGAACTGCTCTATGAAAACAAAATGCTTATTGTGTTTTTGTAATTTGCCTTATTGCAATTCCACTGAATGTTAAGCTCTGTATTTTTCAAATCTTTGCATTTCTGAGTACATAAATGAGCACTTTCCCTAGCTAATTGGAGCCCTTTTTCTTCTTCACATGCTGTCTACAATCTCTTAAATGGTCCAAACAATTATGTGATGTTGCTAATGCAAGACATTATATTGGAGCTTTCCCTTATGTGTAGTGTTGTATTTTTCATGTGGCCCTAGAAGCAGCAGTCATTTGTTTGTATCATGTTTGGCTTAATAGTAGTAGCAAGGGGAAAAATGAGGAGAAGGAATAGAAATAAGACAGACATTTAACATTGATGCTTACAGTAAAATCTGTACATGTCTTCATTGCAGAAGGTTCGTGATGAGATGTTGCCACTAGGATAATAAAGGTTGCATTTTTAAAATAAAACTTTTCAGTCAGCGTGAAAAAAAAAATCATCTTCAGCACAGAGAGCCAGCAGAGACCCAGAAATGGTAAAATCTGCAGAGGAGCTGATAGCATCGTTGAGAAGAAGTCAAAGTTTTACACCTCCTAACTGCTCTTCATTAGAAAATGATTTATTCAATACAAAATAGGTTTTCAAAATGATGATGGGATTAATCAACTTGTTAGCAGAGAAAGTATTGAAATAACTTCACGGTTGGCATAGCTAGTTGTCGGATCAGCTCTCCCTTTCATAGGCACTTGTTATAACAGGCAGGGGGTTAACCCTCTCAGACATGGAGCTAATCAGTCCTTGAAAGTCACTTCATCCAGTGGAGTGGAATAATGTACTCTAGCGTCGTTTGTCCACCTCTACCATTTGGAGCGATGTTATTTAGATTGTCCATTTTTGCCTCATCAGCTTCCATTTCAAAGAATTATAATTTTTGTGACAGTGTTTTTTATCAGAATGTCAGGTTAAATGTATTTTCTCATACTATCCACTTCATAGCTAGCACTGTTAAGACCAGTCTGTGAACATATAGTAAGATAAAGAAAAAGCAGCTGCATAGTTGGAAAGGCTATTCTTTAAGCTCGATCAATTTCTCACAAAAAAAGAAGTCTAGACAAGAAATAAGATCACGATTAATGACCAAGAACAATATTTCCAGCAAAGAGTTAACTTAATCAACCTGCTGAACTGCGGGGTCCATTTACAATTGCCGTGCAGATGCCGGTAGCTTTCTGGGTGCACATGCCTGCCCACCCTGCACAAACAGATGTTCTTTGTCTCATTCTGCAATATTTGTTGCTGCCCTCCCCACCACGACGAGCCGCTTTCCCCGCCTGTAAGAATCAGTTCTTTTCCTGAGTCTGGGCTGAGCCTAACTGAACATGAATAGATTGCCTGGCCACAAACGAGATCACTGAACTTGGAGAAGACAACAGCTGACAGCAAGGACAATATAATAAACTTTTCTTCACTACTGGTTTTTCCTCGCTTTCACTCAGCGATATCAGCAAATAAAATGAGCACAAGGAAAGGTGTTTTATAAAAGAGGTACTTCTTTCTTCTAGTCCTTGGATATTCCTTCTTGGGAAACTCCCCAGGTTTCTATTTCTTGTACAGACCCAATCTTATTTGTGCTCTAGGGCTTTCTACTAGGTGTTACTGAGCCCTTTAAAGTAGCTTCACAATTTAAGCATCACTCAATCAAAAATACCAGTTTTCTTCTAAGGGTCTTTCAGACTTTTTACTGATATGTTGAATCTAGTGAACTGTGTATTAACAAGAACAAGCAGAAATTATCTCCAGCAAATTGTTCTTCTAGCTGAACTTTCCTGAATGTTTCATTACTCAATTAACCATGATTTAAATTAATCAGAAAACCCAGGAAGTGAATAAAAGTAGGACTAGACTAAACAATGTTGACAATTTGATTGTTATACACAGAATTCATCTATTCACTAAAATCCTCTTAGTGTGATAACTCCACTCTTCTGATTACAATTATTTCATTTATGTGGTGAATGTGTTTTACACTTGTTCTAATACCAGCTGCTATTTTAAGGGTTTTTTTTCTCTTGTCTGGAGGAGGCTGATATCAACAAGGGAACGGACGTATGCTGAAATTTGTTCATCTAAATGCATTAATAAAACAAGCACCCAGATGTATTCCTCTTCGTAATGCAGTAACAACATGCCAGTGGCTACTTTTATACATTTTCTCCTAGCCACAGGCACATCCTTTGTGTCCGGGCAGCTATGATGTGTCTACTCGATGGCCACCATAGGGATTCCAGCGTCTCTAGCTCCCTGTCTCTTTCAGTGATTGCCATTATCTACAAAATACCATGAAAATCAACTTTAGTTTGCATAAATGATTGTCATTTAAATATCAATCTGACCCATCAACATTTCCTGTAAAAGCAGTAACTTTGCACAGACTTTTTTATAACTGAAACTAATTTGTTTAGTTTTATGACATTTAATTAATTTAGTTTAATGATTTTCACCACAGCGTACATAACACATACCTGACAGCAGTTACACAAGATCAGTCTGACAGAACCTCCTACAGGGCTTGGTCTTCTGCTCTCCCAGCCAGGTAAAGGTAAGGAAAAGCCATTACAATACAGCAAAGAGAAAATGGGGAGAAGGGAGAGTAAAAAAGGAAACCATTGCAGGTTACCATCTGCTGCTTCCCTCCAGGAATGGATCCTGCTACCATTGGCTTGAATAGAGAAATGAGTTGTATTTCTTCCTGACCATCTAGTTACAAATTGTCTTACTTGAAAGGCAAACTCAAGTCTTTTGCACTATAATGAGAGTAATAATGAATAATGGTACTTATGTGTAGTAAATTAGGCCCTTGCTGATAAACATCATTTTTACCCAGATGCTTAGTTTCTTGAATTCCATAATAAATCAGAAATAATCTACATGGAACAGGATGCGAAATTAACTTAAGCAGAAGAGTAACTGTGGTGTTCAGCAGAAGTTACTGTGTAATAATCAGCTTAATTAAATATATCTTAATAAATCAGAATTATGAAAATAGAGTAAATTAATTTAAACAGTTATCTCAGAGTCTTCACACTGCAAATCACAATGGTGAAAAGACAGATAGGTGCAGATAATGAAATTTGTGATCATAGGTTTATTTATATACCATTTATGTTCTTTGTTTATGCTTTTGTTACGATCTTGCCATATTTTCTTCTTGTATTGTGACTCTTGACTGCTACTGTTCTCTGTTATTACACGTATTTTCCCCCACAAGAGTAATCCCGCTAAAATCAAGTTAGTACTTCTGCATACGAGTCTGTAAGCAACTGTTCACTGAATCACCTATTTTACACTTACATGAAAGAGCAAATTGATGCTTAATCATTTTATGGGAATAATTGGTGCTTCAAAGGAGAGCAGGGGACCTTTCTGCAACTCTTCTGTAAAACTTGTTTAAAAGCACTTTAAATTCAATATCTTGACAATTTCTGCCTGAATACATCAGGTGAGATCTTACTCAATAAAAGTCAGTGGAAGCTGTTAACTGAAATAAATCCCAACATTAGCTGAAAACAAAATGGAATGCATTACGTATAACTTATACTTAAAGTTGAATTCAAGTTAACATTGTTTACAGGTAAGCATAGTTATCTTGCCATCTTTGCTTATGACTATTAAATTTCTCAAGCGTCCTCTCCTATGACTCCCCACCCTAAATTTCAGAGTACTGTATTTCAAATCCTAGTACAATTATGGGTAGTTACATGTCACATTACCTACTAAGATACATGCTTAGTGCTGAAGTTGGGTAATTCTGGCTGTTAATATTTCTCTGCTGTCTAATGTTACAGTGCAATCGAAGCAATGTTTCTGAAAGACCAGTTCAGTACATTAGCTCTCAAATATGAAAAAATACACTTTCATCATTGAAATTATTCACTTAAAGTAGCACTTCAGCAAAACATTGTCCACACTGACCTTGCAATTATATCGCATCTAGTGTGTACTGATTTACATACCACATGCTCTTCCACCTGTAATTGAGGCTATTAAGCAGAATACAGAGGCTGAGCTCCACCCTCTGTATCTACCAGATTACACAGAAGGTGTAAACTCAAAACACATGTTGGGGGTGCTGCTGCTGAAGTTACACTATGAGGGCTTATCACCAGTCAGAACAATGCTCCTCCTGCCTGGAAGATGCAGCTCGGCATCTTTTGTTCAGTAGAGACACTGCCACTCCCAGTGCAAATCACAGACACTGCTTAGTAAAAATCATAAATTAATCTAGAAAAAAGAGAGACACTGTGATGACACAATTCTCATTTTTAGAATTAGAATTTTAGATTAGAATTTTTTTCCCAATAATTTTAATACTGCTGTGGAATTACATCTTAGAAAAGACAGCATTTCTCTGAATGAATGAAGAACTTATAAAAATACTGAATTTTAAATAACAAAATCCCTTTCAGATTTAAATAATCATTTGCCCAGAAACATTTCAGGATTTGGGAATTAAGTAACAAATAAAAATCATCACTTTTATTCATACAAAAATATCTTTAAATATATTTTTTACAATACTTTGTGTTTTGTACACTGTTTGTCTCTGGTTATTAATGCACTATGAGCTGACAATGCTGATGATCTAATTTGCTTCTAAAAATATGGACAATGTCTAAATCAAAAATGTTGCTAGAGGCCCAGGGGAAAGAGTAATAAAAGTAAAGCCATCTTGAGATCCTAATCTGGGATAGTATTTTACATTGTTCTTGCCATATAAAGTAATTATGGAATCAGCTATTAGAAGATGCCGAATTAGAGTCTGGATGGCACCAAAAATCACTGTCATGAAGGATGGGATAGGACATTTGCATGTGAAAGGATTGTGAACTGTAACTATAAAGAATTGTGAAATTACTACCATATTTATTATTATAATTTTGTATCATCACAGTCTCATTTCAGCATGACCTGTAAGAATAGATTAAATTAATGTCATTTTCTCTTCTTGTTAACATCTTTATCACAAGAGCAAGCTGTCACAATTTTAGTGTCTAAAATAGTCAGTGAATTACAGAGGGCAGGAGCTGGACCATTTCCCTATTCTGCGCCTTGGTTGGCTCATCTCTCCCAGTTCGTTCTTCCTTCCCCACCACACAGAGGGACAACCAGCATAAAAGCTCCATGTATCCTGCTCTCTGGTAAAAAAAGACGATAGCCTTCACTGTTTTAAACCTCAAGGTGAGTTTAAAATGTAGGAAAACAGAGCTGGATGAAAAGAGAGCAGAGGAAGAGGAGGTCTGAATGTAGGGAAAGATTAGAAAGGACCATACAAGAACATTAAAGCAAGTGTATGCATACTTGTTTTAATGTTCATACGTAGACATGCTTAGAACACACACTGTCAAAATAACTGCTTTTATACCTGCAACCACCCAGCCCCACAAAATAGTTTGATAATAAAAGAAAGATCTGTCTCTAGGACTTCACTGGTAGTTTTCAGTAACAAGTATTTTTGATCTTAAAAAGACCAAGACAATAACATGAAAATAATTTGGAATTGTTGTCTTTTTATAAAACTGGACTATGCAAAAATAGATGTTATGGATGGTAAGTTTTGTCTTGTTTCTCCCTTTCTTCTTCATTTTTCCTTTTTCTTCATCAGGTACATGTTACATAACATGTCTTATTTTTTAAGAAAGCAAGAAGTGGTTGAAGGAAGTAAAACAATGGGGTTTGGACATCATGTAAAAGAATGCTGCAGCCTCGCCTCACTGGGCTATGGATAAACATTACATCCATTTAAAGGTCTCTCAGATCATAATGTTCACTGGGTATTTTTTTTAAAAAAAACACCACCACATTGATAAACAGACAGTAGCTACGTACTGTTCTCTGTATAACATCAATTCACTTTTGTATCATTTAGTAGGGGAAAAAAAGAGATTTGTAGTTTGGAGGGTTTTTTAATAACTTAGACTCATAATTTGCCATGGTATTTACAACATCAGGCATAAGCACTTTTCTTCAGAGTGAAAGATCCATTTGTGATGCCTTCAGGCTCCTGGCATGAAGGTGCGATGTGACCTCTTTCCTCCATCCCCTGTCAGGATGCCTCTGCCAACGTACACCTGTGCCAAAATGCTCATGGACCTGGGGGGTGCATGGGACAGGCAGCAGCATGACCTACATCATGTTATTTAAATCTGCTCAACATGCAAGGCTTTTGGAAGACCCCATGTCTACTCCCCTTAATTCTACTCTGCTTGATAATCGGCAGTAAAGTGAAACCAATGGCTTAAACAAGCAGACAAATTGCTCTAACTGCTAATGACTGGATTTGATGAGCTTGGTGCCTTCTTCACCTAAACATGGTTTTCAGTGCTCGCAATCCAGAGGCTCTGTCTGTTTGACCATTCATCTGACCATTCCCTAACCATTATCTGTCAAGATATCTGGGTTAAAAAGAATACCACAACCTAATACCAAGACAGCAGCAGAACAACAAAGCTGACAGAACTGGGAGTACAGCGAAGAATTAGTTTTGGGCATCCAGCTGTTCCATCTGAACAGCAAATAGTTTGCAGCATTATTTACATGCATAATGCACAAGGGTGCTTCTTAGAGAAAAGTAAAACCAAACCCTTGCGGAGTTCCAAAATAATCTCTATGTTCTCTTTGATATGCTGAATATGGTGACAGCACATTTGTATTGGGGTTTTTTGGTCTAAGACTACCCAAGGGGTATAACTGCATACCAGTTTCCAGAAGGATTAGGAGAATAAGGCATAATTTGATGTAGGTCATGTTGTTGTCAAATGATGGCTTTTCAACATAGCATATTTATATACTAATTCCATTTTCCATTGTATGTAAAGGATGATTACTTATTTAATGAAGAGACTTCACTGGAACAGAGGGTTTTTTTCCCCACAAGATGATGGTCTCATGCTGTTCACTAAATGGGAAAACATTTACTGTAAAATATATACACTCTAATTTATGAGATTACCTTGTACAAAGAGAAGATTCAGCAATGGGATGTTGCCAAGCATAAGAAAATATAAGAATTTTTGCTTGTCCATAACAAAAAAAAATGGTAACACAAAAAAAAAAAGACTACTTTGTAGTATCTTTATCCTCACAATACAAGTACATTTCAATAACTGGTTATATCAGTGCAAGTTACATGCATCTCCTGGAAAAAAAAAATTGCTTAATGGTGAGTGCTACAGAGCCGTAGGATTCAACCCTTCTGCCATTGCAAATTCGATAAATAAAACAAAAGGATATTTTCTATGAATTTCTACGCCTCTTGGCTTAGGTACCCTCCACCCCTAAGTACACGTTACATTCTGCATTCAGCACATGTTCAGGAGGTGCTCCTAACTCCTCTTTAAGTTCCTCTGTTTCTATCACCAATATAAATTAATTTGCATATAGGAGCTTCCTAATATTCCTGAATATGGTGTTAATATACAGCTATAAACCCAAAGTGTTAATCAGGACTAGTGAGACAAAAGATCTTCCTAAGGGGAAATTGTCAGTTACATAATCAGAATACATTAAAATCTAGTAGACAATGTTTTTAATAAAAAAGAGCAAAATGAAGGACTGAATTTATAGCCAGCAGACAAAGCTCCCTTAAAAATAAGCCTATTAATGCATTCTGCAAGGTCAGATCAAGGGTGATGAAATTAGAATTGACCAAACATGAGAGCAATTCCCAGCTAAATAAAAAGCCAGATATTCTTTTCTTCACTGACAACAGAAAATGAACATAGAGACAAGAAGGGTTGATCACTGATGCCAAAAATGTACTTTCCATTCTCTGAGCTTTCTAAAGTCTCTTCTTTTACCCATTTCCTATTTTTCATCATATTGCCATTCTCCCTTTTTTGTCAATGACCTTTCTTCAGTCCAACTCAGCTTCTGTCTAATGACCTGAAGAGGCCTTCTTCACAGGCTGGAAAGCTTTAGATTTAAGATCCCCCTCCTTCATTAGAGTGAAAAGTGAACAGCCTCTATGTGCTGGGTGTTAATGAATGTGAAGAAAGATTTTTTTTGTATGTGTTTTACACATTATGTTCTTGACTCCTTGAGGTGCTACAATAAATTGCTGCGCTTCATTTACAAGGAGTGATAACAGAAGCAAAATGAGGATCTGGCAGCAAATTACTTCTCAGTTCACCCTGGGTCAGGCTGCTGGGGCTAATGAGAAGAGGTGCTCTAATTTTAAACTCCTCCTCGACCAAGCTATTCTTGCATTAATGTTCACTGCTATAAATTGTAAAGTCAAATGAAGGAGCACTGTTGAAAATTAACCAGTATTTTTATCCTTTGAGTACCCAATAGAACATATTTTGGCTTCTAAGCCTGGTGGTTATCAAAGGCAGCCCAGCTACACCAGCCACTTCTGCCTCACTGTGGCAGGATGCTCCCCGCACCCACACATCACTGTTCCTGCCTTTTCTTTACATGGGGGGAAGAAAGGGGTGGGCTTCCAACAAGATTATAATTTAACCCAAAGAAGGTGGTGTTTAAAGTCAGCCTTTTTGTGTCCCTTTAACAGGAGACTGCACACAGACATTAAAAGTCGTGCAGAATTACTCCTTCCATTTAATGCTGCCACATGTTTAATGAATTGTAATTGTGTATATGGAAAGACCCTGTAAATCACTGACCCATTTAGGTCTATGAGCACTTTGTTGCTATAAGCCCAAAGGAGGATTTGAGTAGTTAATGAGAAACTAATGCAGCACCTGCTTCTCTCATGAAATATCTTTCTAAGCCTATATTTTGCCAGTTTAACAAAATTAAATACAAATTTTTTTAAAAAAAAGAAAGAAAGGAAAACAAAAAACAAATAAAACCGCCAAACAAATCCATAGTGCAGGGCCCATACTAGGGGAGTTATGTGTCCTTGAAGAACACAGTTCCAGATTCTCATCACTGGATTTTTTTATTGATAACTTGGCACTGATGCAACGACATTAATATATCTAAAACATATATCAATGACATGGCATTCATTTGTTATGCGATGTGTCTGTCCTGGTACATTCTTCCATGAAATTGCTACATAACATACAAATTAACCACACTACCCTACTCTAATCATTGTAATCAGTTATGTTTTCATGTGTACGTTACTAATATATAAGGTTGTTGTAGTTCTTGTGTGTGGTTTAATTGCTTGTTTTTGCATATCTTGTGTGATTGATGATGTTCTAGAAATCTTTTCCCCGAAAGGAGACTTTCTAAATTACTTTGTTTAGATGCTAATGATTGTATTTCATTAGTGGCCCTCTCATCCAGAATCATCTTTAAATGAATGAATATGCCATAATTAAAAATCTGAATTATGAATTACTTTGAAAGGAGACAACATTGTCCCGATTTCCCACTGCGACTCAGTGTTATTTCAATTATGTAAATATGTTTAATCATTCCCCTTTTGTTTTTCTAATTATTTAATATTAATGTTGCTTTACCCCTTTATTGCTACAAGAAGGGATATGGCATCTTAAATGAGAGTACTTAGACAAGTGATACACAGATGACTAGATTCAAGCAGACATTTACCAGAATGTATAACCCATTTCAAAAACAAACATGCTATTAACATTCATACTAATATAGCAACACTAGCAGTAATTGCACTTCATGCATGTTTTGTCTTTTATAAACCTAATGTATTCACAATGTACAATCTCCAATCAATTTCCTTATCAAACTTAAAATCCATTTGTACAACTTAAAATCTGCACTTCAAGAGAATTTAAAGTAATGAGTTTTTTCTGCCCACAGGCTGCACTTTTTCAATAGTTTCAAAACCAGATATAAATTATAAAGCATCTGGACATAAGATCTTGTTTTCTCACTGATACAGCCAGTTCTATTTTATAGGACCAGCAAGCACATTCTTTCCTGTGAGTCTGAGCCACATGAAAAAAATAATGCTGCTGAAAATTCATGCAGAACACAGCACCTTTACTGAAATTCACAAAATCAAAGAACTGTAAAATTAATATCTGTAAAATTATCAACATCATAAATCCATATCAGGGGTTATGCATGCTACATAACTGATAATGGGAATTAATTATAAAATATTTATACAGCATGGAAATGTTATGCAAGTTTCTAACTAAATGTAATTAGAGTTTAAAATATAATAATTTCGCAATTCCTTTGAAACACCCTGAAGAATTCCTTGAACTACAGTATCTCACTCCTGAGTAAGAGTAGCAACACAAGTTCAAAGCATTACTTAAAATATCTCTGCTAAAAATCTGAACCACAACTATAGGAGACAGAAAGAAATGTTTTATTCCCATACTCCTTAAAGATTGCTGCATCCCTGTGAAAAAGTGGGAACCCGTTAGTGGAAGCTGATGCATCTGTTTCAGTTCTTATCAGCAACAGCCATAAAATTTGTAGAATATATAAAAGAAAAAAAAAGCTGTACTTTTAATCATAGGTTTTACATTTTGCCAGCCACCAGGGTCAAAAAGGATAATGAAATGTGCATAAGTATTATCAATAAAAACATCCTGCCACTTCCAGTTTGAGTTTATTACTCTCTGTTTTGCAGCTTTTGCAGAGAGAATACTTTCAATTAACAACGCTGCTCTTTCAGCCTCTGAATTGCACTTGGATGACTAAATACAAATGGAAAAAAAAACCTGCTAATGGCACGTTCTTGTTTAGATTTTTCTTTTTTTTTTTTTTTTTTTTTATAATGAAACTTTTCAAGGGCAAAAGGAGTGTGGTCATTTTCCATGGACTTCTCTGTATCGCTGCAGCCAGTGGTGGGCTTTATTCAGCACATGGCTCTTGCCATCCACATGAAGGTCCCGCCTGCAAGCGGATTTGTGCATTTTGTCAAACACACTCACACTTCTGGCCAGTTAGGCAAGTTCTGTTACAGCATGTATGTTTGTGTAAATTTATTTTTTGTCAGTAACTTCTTTCACATTGTGTTTAGTGGCACTGACATATCAATCAAAAAATGACACAATGTAGCAGCTGCAATTTCCAGTCTATTACGTGTGTGAGACATGTAATTTTAATAATTAATATAGAAAAACTAATGGAAGCAACTCCTTAGTATTTCTGCATATCAGTTTCAGTGAACTACCATTTCTATGGAGATCACATTTTTTGAGAGAAGGTACTTTCCAAAACAACTATGAACAAAAGTCAGAGGAGGAGAGAAGAGGGAAACATATATCCAAACTTTTACGGGCTGGTATGTTAAAAACGAAGAAAGCAAACAGCAAGAAAGCTTAGCCTGGCAGCCTCCATTTTATATGTTAAATTTTTCACAAGGCAGTTTAATTACAAAAATTAGGAATGGTAATTGCTACATATAAATGTAAAGTGTCTCTCTTGGCCCAGCCAGGGATAAAAACCCCCAAGCAAATCCCAAACTATAATGCTACTCTCTGTTCTCAGGATTCTTAAGTATGCAAATAGTTTTTCCACTTAAGATCTCACAGACACAGATCTGGCCAAAGCAAATTACCCAAACAGTTTGCATTCATCAGAGAGGAAAAGAGATAAAGCAGATAAAACCAATGAATGTAGACATTTTGAACAAAAGCCTGCCATTTTACAGGGGAGATTATCTTGTACTCTAATTCTCTAGTTAGATAGGTAGCAGAAATTTATTTTCGTATTATAAGATAATGTGAGGTGAAATGGCAGATAAAACCTGGCTTCATTGAAGTAAACGACAAGATTTTCATTGACACGGAGTCGTTTTGTTCCAGGGGGTTTATGCCTGTGTAGTTTTTTTCAGTGTTTTTTCTAAAAATACTAGCCTTTTTAACAGAGATCTTTAACGTTCGGTATTATTTGTACAGCCTATGTTCATACTGGTCACATGGATTAATCATCTCAAAAAAAGAGGTTAGCTAGAGTATCAATTTTCTCATATTCATTTTGTAAATAAAATGTTCTCCTTTTTCCATTTTAATTAAGACAGTTATAATGTATGGAATTATCACTTGGAACGTTACTCTGTGAAGTGTTAAATACAACTGATCCTCTGATAAAATACAAAGGTACATAAAATCTTACTCTTGGTATAAATGCTTATAACCTCATCACATAGATGCCCCCAAAAGCATCACCTGCCTTTCCTTCATCAAATCTCTCATTGCTCAATATTTAGTACCAGGTTTATGACAGAACCCACACAAATACAAAACCCAGGCAAACTTCAAGTACCAAATGCCAAAACTGCAAGTAAAAATTATCCCTGCTCAGCAGTTGATACTGAAAGCACCTCATGAGGTGATCCCTGCATAACCAAAAACGCTGCTCTATGTCACAGTTCCTCTACACATCTTGAACACCCCTGCTCTGCACAGCGAGGTCTTGAGCACCCACCTCTGTCCAAGGAGGAGGAATGATGGTGCTATGATGCTCTGTTTCAGGTGGTACAAACCACCAGCTACCACACAGTGGTATTGGCCACTTTCAGTAGCTTCATGAGTGCCACCCTAAACCGAGAATGATAGCACAGTTGTCAGTTATCTGGGGGAGTCTAAGCAAACTTTCCAACATGTCTTGGGTGAGGACAAATGTTTATATTATCAATAACAATACAGACAATTAATGAAATTATGAATAAAACTGGTTGCTACAAAAGTAAGGGAGATTAAACAGTAAGACTATGAAGCAACATGAATAACACAAATATGCAGAAACTGAAAAAACAGGTAAATCAATTTCAATTAGTGTTCTGGTTATGTTTCAGCTTTCTGGGTTTATGCAGAGACTATCACTGACCCATTTGAAGAAAACCCATTAAATCTCTCATCCTCCCTGTAGCGGCCATAAAGAATAACTGATCCTCATCCTCTTCATAACCATCTGTGACATACTGAAAGAACCATGCCTTGTTCCTTTTTGTGTTTCCCTTCATTTAGCATAAATTTATCCAGACACATCATGCTCCCCCCACAGTTCAGCAAATATGATTTCTTTTGTCATTTCTGTGGCCTCTCCCTCCAGTGACCTGCTTTGTTCTGGAAGTACAATGCCCAAAGCTGGACACAGTACTCAAAAGGAGTAACCACTTCTGGCATCCATAACCTGATGTTCCCATTAACACCTCTCAGAATGCAGTCTGACTTTTTCTGCAAGGATTCCTCCAAATCATTTCCAGTTCTACTGCTGTTTACAATCTTTCCCAAATGATCACCTCTGGGATCTCCTCAGATGCAACAGATAAAAGCTAGTGAGACTCTTACTTGTAAATGGATTTTTCTCAGATCAAAGTCTTAGATTAACCATTAGGAAAAAAAGAGATATTTATAATCACTAGATCATTTTAAAACAAACAAATCACTCCAGACCATAAGGGGTGACTGGCAGCATCATTAGTAAAAAGTATTACCACTAGCAAAGCCCACTTTACAGATAACAGCATAAAAACTGAACTTCATCACAAAGTTCTTTTCACCTCAATCTGAAATAGGAACATAACTAACAGGCGTAGTACAAGAGGTTTTAACAGAATCAGGTTTTAATTGCTTACAGCTTTTTCATCAGCTGCTAGAAATATTAAGCCCATCAAAACAACAAAATCTTTAACCTGAACAACATAAAAGATTACTTTAACTCCACCTGCCTCCCCAGAGCAAGTACTTACACAGCCTCACGGAGATCGTTCAGGAGATGTCCTCCTAATGGTTGGAAACACTTAAAGCAACATCTGAAACAGCTTCAGCTTTATTTTAAAGAAAGAATCTAGAGTAAACACTTCATTAACGTAAACCATCAGTCAGGGGAAATTTAAATGGTTCCAGGCCACAGCAGAAGGCAGGTGTCAGGGTAAGGAACAGGATCCCTGGCCCAGGTCTGGGGTGGTTCCTCTGTGCTCAGTGATCTGGGCACAGTAATGCCCACCTGAGCACTGGGAAGCAGGGGAAAAGGAGACCTCACCTATGCCAACTAAGCTCCTGCCAGCCTGGTGAAGAAGGCAGAGGCTGAGTGCCATGTAGGTACAGGCTTGCTATTGAGTTTAGAAGGATGAACATCAGAAAGAATAATCACTATACATCGAAAAATCAATAGACTTGCCATTTCAGACCATAAGAAACGGCTAAGGTTGCCCACGACTTTCAGGCTCAGGAGAACTGGACTCGGACAACCAAAATGAATTCTGTTTTTCCAGTTCAGTGGCTGAACTGAAAAAGGAGGGTTGGGGGTCAGGAAATAGTTCCATCCTGTTTTTTTTAAAACTTGCCCTTTCTAGCCTATTTTTAAAAGCTGATTCCAGGTTCAGCATCTTGACACTGAAATCCGTTTCAAAATAAGAAGTCAAATGATTTACTTTTGAAAATATTGAAATTATTTTAATTTCTTTTCCAACTTCTTTTTGTCCAAACTCATCACCAAATTTGACCTAATTTTACGGAAGGTTTTGATTCCTATTCCTAATGTTGCATTTTCAGCAAATGTAAAGTTCACTGAAAAAAAAATCTGCCTGGCTGCAACTCCCAGAAGAAAGGTGAGATGTGTTTGAGAGATTTGGGCACAAAGGAATTTGTGGGAATGGGGATTGCTTAAAATTCTTCTGAACCTGAAGAAGAAACAGGTCTCAATACATATGAAGTTATAAGATATCCAAAGATGTAACATATGAAAAAGTAATTTTATTTTAATCTTTTGGACCTTTTAATGAATTTCTAGAAATGTGCAAATTTCAAAATGGTAAGTCACATTCTTTCTTGAGAAATACTGGTATATATAATCAGCTTCTCAATTTTTTGGGGGTCCAAAATCTTCACCAGATTTGATCCTATTTATTTGGTCTTTTTAGCAAGGTTGTTCTTCCTCATCCACAAAAAAAAAAAAAAAAAAAAAAAAAGCAGCAGCCGCCTTTGACAATTTTAATGATCTAGTAAAGGCAAAAGACAACTGTATGCAGTATAGGAGAAACAAGGGTTCCCCAGAACTGTGATTTTCCTTATGCCATTGCAGTGTTCTTTAAATGAACACAGCCTCATCTAAACAGACAGACTGGCTAGAGGTCAAAAATCCAGCACAGACAATTTTGCCTGGTAGCAATTTACACCAAACTGATACTGGTAAGAACTGACCACTTCCCCGATTCCCTCATTGTTTGCCCATCAATCTTCTGGCTGCTACTTTATCAGATGCCAAGAATACTGCATTTATCTCAATACAGTGTACCAGCTTCCAACAAAAGGAAAAGGAGAGCCCCATGTTTCTCAGTGGTCAGGTCACTGTCCTAGGAGATGGGAGCTGAGCATCTCCATCGTCAGCCTTAGGGGCATCTACATAATGCTCTGAACCATCAGCAGATTTTAAGACAAGACAGCTATGAATTCATTTTTAGGTATTTCCATCAGGACTTGAAACTCTGTCGTTAATAGGTACTATAGGCTACTGTCTTTGCCATCTGCAAGGAGTGCCAGTGTCTAAGTGTGAAGAAAAACCCTCTACTTCCCTGGTATTCAGCTTTTGTTAATGCTGGACAACATTATTGAACTTCCTTTTCAACCTTCTACACCAGCTTTAAACTTTCAGATGTCTCCTTCCAACATGATTAAAAGAGAAGTCAAATGACACAAAATGCCTGAGGAAAAGGGGGAGAAGGTAAGAGAGAGATGAATAATGGCACTGTTCTTATTGCTGCTGTAGTTGCAGGAGCTTTAATGGTGTCTAAGAAGATGCTAAAGAAAAATTATGCTTTATTTCTCTGAAGGGTTTATAGATAAACCAGCGAAAAGCATACAAGATGCATCAGGAAGACCAGCGGTGGGGATCATTAGGATTTAAGTACTTTGATTGCAACTTGAAGTGTCCATCCTGAAGGAAGAGACAGATTTTGTCCAAATTCAGGACAACCCATGCTGAAAAATGATTTTTTTTCTCCAAAGCTGAAACTCTAAAAATTATCTGTTCTGAAATGCAAAAAATTTTGAAATTTCCAATTGAATGAAGATATTTTCAGTCTTAAAAATCCATTACAAATTCCTAAAAAGCAATTCCTCATGCATCAGCTCAACCTAAATTGCTTTGAGCACATTGTTCTCTGGGAATGAGACTCTGCAAAGACTTTTTTCTCATGGAGTGCACGGAGGGAGCAAGAGGAATATGTGAACCCAAAGTCATGCAACCCACAGGGATAACAGATTGAGGAGAGATGTAGTCAGTCCTCCAGCAAGCTGATACAATAGAGAACTAGTGGGAACGTGAACATTTGCTCCTAAAGACAATTTTCTGCCATGGAAATTTAGGTTTATATTTTATCAAAACCACATGAAACAGAACATTCTACCTACAGTCAAACCAACCCTAGATAAAACATTTAGTTAAATTTGAAGTGTCCATAAAAGAGGAATTCCTAATGAAAATCATGTTGTAGAAATAGTGTTTTCCAGCAGTAGACCACTTCAATAAAATAGCCATACCTAGCTATATCTATTTATTTTATTGTTTTCCCTTCTAGTTGTAATAAGCCAATGTTTAGGATTTACTGAATTGTTTCTATTAGGTGGCAAAGCTTGTGATTTGAGCCAGATATTTCTTTGCTACAACTCTTTTTATACACAACGAACGTACATATTCTGGTTCCCTGATCACAATAGGAACAGATAAAAAAGTTCATCTAGGCACACTTCCAAGCTTGTCTTTTCGTACACCAATCTGCTCAAAAGATCTTGGTCTTGGTTTCTTCTCAGAGCCAATGCTGCTCCCAGTGCTCCTGCCTCTCCTGCTGCAGCTCTTGCCTTTCTGCTTCCAGAGCAAACATTCACAGCTGTGTTCCACCCACTGCCCTTGCTCTGCATTATTGAACAATGGTAATCCCCACCCAAAAAAATCACCACCTTAGTCTTTCAAAGAGAGTGTTTTCTGCAATATTTCTAATTGTTTTCTGCTTTGGGCACAGAAAAACAGGAAAGATATAGTCCTAGGAATGCTCGGGACCCCCCTCTGGGGTAGGAGGAAGTTAATAGCCAGCCTTTCAGGCTAGCTGAGATGCTGAAGCAGCAAAGAAGCTTGTTTAATAAACAATCTAAAATTTTGTTCTCTTGCCTTTCAATTTTGTTCCCATGATTGCAGATCACACATTATTTACTCCTTATCTTAATAGAATGAAGTAAAATTACTTTTTAAACTGAAATGTTGTGATAAAGCAGGACCATCTAGTAGTACAGGGTGCCTCATTCGCTTGGAGAGCACATAAATTTCTGAGAACACGTGCAACGCCCCTGCAAGAACTGAATCCTGGGTTTGCAGAGAAAAAACTTTGTTGTTCAAGTTTGCCAAAGCCCTGCTGGCAAGCATCAGAAAAGTAAGGAAGGAACAATATTTTAGTGACTACGTTTCCAGATTCTTTGAGAAACTCTGCCTTGGATTGTAGCAGTATGGAGCTTTCTCCCAAAAGCTTCTCTAAAGAAAGGAGAAGGAACAGGAAAGAGATCTCCTTTCTCCCCACTTCATCACGAATGTCACTCTTATGCAGTGGTTAAAACTACAACCAATGTGCAAGGGTTTTTATTCTGGAAATCGGTCTAGTCTGCAGAGAAGGAAAGCATGTATGGGAGGTGTGGACGCAGGTTAATGGTTTTGCTCAGGGGAGGCACTGCCCCACTAACCTTCTGAGTAGTAGCAACCAGTGAATCGCATTTAAAGAAAATAACCATTTCCAGCAAACGACCATATGAAATAGGAAATGCAAACATCATATACCAACTATCACAGAGCAAACAGAGATGTGATCTCATTAATCCCTGATTTGATATTATTCAAATTAAGAAGCATATTTGTCTTTTCTACGTTTCCATCTAGACTTTGCTAACAAACCCTGTGTTAGCTCCAAATGAGACACCCAACTAGGCCTCAGAATATTTTGACAAGGACAACGTTTTCTTCAGGGTAGCAGTGCTGAGAATGGCACCTCCATCAGAAGAGGGCAGCTCGAAAGCCACAGCAATCTCATTGCAACCAGTGTTTTTAATAGGAGTACTTGTTCCAGCCTGATTACCTAGGTAGTTTTTAGGTTAAAACTCAAATTGCAATAATTAAACCTGTCACTTTTCTGCCTGAGACAATGTTTTGTCTGTGTTGTGTTGACAATAACAGAATCTGGTTTGCTATCCAGTGATAATGTAGAACTCAAGCCAAGGCATAGAGTGTCAACACTGCCACCAGTGTTAAACCAATATGGTCAAAACTGCTTTTGTCCTGGCAGTGTTCCATGTATATCTTTGCCATTTCATGAGACTTTGTCATATACAGTACTGGCAACTGGAGAGTTGGGGCTAATTCAGCCTTGAGAAGAGAAGGCTCAGGGGACACCTTATGGCAACTTCCAGTACCTGAAGGGAACTACAGGGGGACTTTTTAAAAGGGCATGTAGTGACAGGACAAGGGGTAACAGTTTCAAACTGGAAGAGGGTAGATTTAGATTAGACAGTAGGAAGAAGTTCTTTACTGTGAGGGTGGTGAGACACTGGAACAGGTTGACCAGAGAAGCTGTGGATGTCCCCTCCCTGGAAGTGTTCATGGCCAGGCTGGATGGTGCTTTGAGCAACCTGGTTTAGTGGGAGGTGTCCCTGCTCATGACAGGGGGGTTGAAACTGGAAGATCTTTAAGGTCCCTTCCAACCCAAACCATTCCATAAATCTATGATTACTTCCTCTCATCTTCTAAGTCTTTTTTTCTTTCAACTGCTACAGACAGATGTCACATACATGAGTAATTTTCAAGTTTGACCTCCAGCCTGAGATCTGGCACTTCTGTGCACTCTTTTCACCAGAGGTGGCAACACTATGGGCTAACTGAAATTCTGGCATAACACCAGATTCAGCTTGTTATAATAAAGTTCATGCTATACAGAGTCAGCTAATCAAACTATACCAAAAGCAATTAAATAAATCTGTGCATTCCAGCATCTGCAAGATATTCTTTGTGGAAATCTGCACTGTACGTTACTTAAAGAGCTTTCATAAGAACAATGACTGTCATGAGGGGCAGCCTAATTACAGTCTAATATGAAATGTCCTTCAACCAAAAAGAGCCTTTTTAAATGGCTTGGAAATTTTTACTAGCTGCAAGATAGAATATTAAATTCTAGTTAAGAGAGAGAGAAACAACATAAAAAACTAAATATTGTTTCTCCCTTATGAAGATGTGTAGCACTACTGTGATAAGTACATATCGGAGAAGTCCCACAAAATATTTGGATAAAACATTCATATGAAATGCTGGCAATGTTATGTAAATACTGATGATGATTAAATGCCTAATTAATTATTATTATTTATATTACATCCATATTTGAACACTAATTAAGAAGACAGTTCTACTGAATTCAGTGCTGTACAAATATGTCAGGAAAGAAGCTGCGTTTCCCTGCTGAGTTTGCAATCCAAATAGCAAATGCAAAGTAAAAAGAAATTCAGAAAGTGACTTACCTAAGGGCATATAGTAAGTCACTGTCAGAATTGCAGAAAAAAACCCAAAAAACCAGTCTTAGTGCTATCAGACCATACTGTCTCTATTCAAATCATGAAACATGTAAGCCCATATGGCTCACATAACCCATAAACACTTCTTTCTTATCCTTCTCCTTTTGCATATCCCTGTCACTATTTAGTTTTTAAGTCAGCTGAACCATCTGAACATAAGCAGACATTCTGGAAGGCACAGATGTTCTTTCCATATACCACAACATAAACTGGAAGTTTAGCCCTTCCCATGCTACATATATTTTATCTGAGATATTACAGTGTGTACACACACAAACCAAAATGAAACATCTAAGAAGTCAAGGACCTAAGATGTCACTGAAAAATATCAAGTTGCCAAAGATACCTCAAGCAGAAGAGAATACCCTTGCATTGATGTTTGGAGAAAGACAAAAATGTGCTCTCACAAAAGTATGTTCCCAGATCCAAGGCGGCACTGATCCTGCCACAACACTGGGCTAGTGTTCAGAACGAGCAAGACCAGCCAGCCTCAAAAACAGGCTGAGCAACAAACTGTAAGGAGAAAGAGGCACCTCACAACTTTGGTAATGGAATAATACAATAATATAAGCAAAAATTTCTCTATGGTTCTATGTCATTTTTAACTGTGCTACCAGAGAGCTGCTTTCAGGTTGTGGAACCTTGCACTGGGTCAGTGGTACCTGTTGGGCCCAGCTGCAGCATCCCACTGGCCCAGGAGGACTTGCTGGTCCTGCAGCTCCCAGGTAATTGACACATAGCAGCAGCAGTACGCAGCCAGAGAAGAGCACACCACAAGCATTTGGCAGCATTTCCACATGTTTCTCTGCTTCTTAATGGAAGAAGACAGACACTCTAGCCACAAGGAATACAGAAATCCTTGATAGGGACTAGGAGGGGGGAAGATAACTGGAACACTGGGATGAAAAAAAAAGCAACGTGTGTAACTGCACTTTCCCTGGAGCATTATTTCAATTTCAGTGGAAGAGTAAAAGAAATTTTAGTTAAATAGTTTCGGACTGTCTACATTTAGCTCATACCTGGAGCTAAAGGCTAAAAGCAGAAGGGGAATTGGGGAAAAAAGGGAGAAGCCGCATGGGTTGAAATTCAAATGGATTTAATGAAATAACAAAACTAATAGAAACACCAACACAAAGCATACAAGTTTATACTCAGCTTGGTCCATGAGAGCCACAGAAGGAGCTAGGAGTCCAAGATAGAGGAGCCCTCCTAAACTCCCTCCTTTTATAATGAGCATGATATAAGTGCTATGGGATACACCTGTGAGTCAGCTTGGGGCAGCTGCCTTGATTGGATCTCCCAGCTGACTCAGGGCTACTCATGGCCTGTCTGACATGGCTGGGCTGGGGGGCTGTTCCTGGGAAACTAGGATATGGCCAAATACAGAAAATTCAGATTTGGAAATGTCATTATGACTTGTGTTGACACTCACCACTGAGGATGAGGCCTCCTGAGCTCAGTACAAGGTGGTTTCCCTTCCATCTGAAACATCCATCACTCCTGGCCTTGATAATGTGTGCCCTACAAAAGTCAGCCAGATAGCAGAGTCCAGTTCAGATAGAAAAGTAGACAAACAAGACACAGTTTCCAGGTGGGAATTCCTCGACTCATAATTTTGGTAGTAAGTTAAGGCTTTGTCCAATAAATTGTACTGCACTACGGTTCTCTAGTTATTTTGAAGTTTCGTTCAACTTCAGCCTCAACAACTTCAGTCACCAAAAAGACATCACTTCAAATCCCTGCTTTGGGTTTTGACACAAAATCTCAACATTTTTAAGGAAAGTACATATTATGAAAAGGAAAGGAAAGTAATAATTTTATCACTGACTGTGTTACCTGACATTGAAGAATTGTTTCAGGCAACAACTTTCAACTAGCCTTGTGAAGACTATTTATGCTCACTCTATTATTCACACTGGTTTGTATTTGCACCTGGTTGCAGAATTCATGGACCAGCGTCTGCAACTGTGTTTAGAGACACTTTAAATATAAAAAAGAACTCCCCAAGAAACTGCACCTCTTTCTTCCATTCCCTCCCTGCCTGCTGAAACACACCTAGCTCACCTCAGAAATCTTTTTACAGAAAGATCATGTAATAACTTGCAATCAATCCCAACGCCAGTTTTATTGCAGAGTTACAGCCAAGTTGTACTCAGGATCAGATCAAGGGATAAGAAAAAGGTAATTTTCTGTCACCCTTGTTATCCAACCACATCTCTCACACAGTAAAAAGCAAGGAGCTAATTCAGTCATCAGGACAATTTAGAGAAGTTTTTCTGAATTACTTACCTGCAAGGAGTCTCAGAAGGCTTTCCCATCAACAGCAGCTGACCGGTGTGAAGCAGCGATCTGAGCTCACCTCTCCCCACTGCAGGAGGCCAAATGCAGAAGAAAGCAGGGAAGAACTGTGCAAAGCAACCATAGCTGGGACCAGAAATGTTATAAAATCCTGTAGAAAGGTGTGCCTGAAACATCAGGGAGTATCAAACTGCTGTTCATCTCTGTAACAGACTATCTGTTAAGACTTCTGATCCTCAGATCACTACACTGGTATCTTGAGGACAAACAGCAGGACTTAGCTGTTTTTGCAGGGAAAAAAGTATCTGCAGGTCCAGCTACTACTGAAATTTTCTGTGCAACCAGAGATGTCCCCAGGCCCTCTCATGGTGTTACTGTGAATGTTTCCATGATTCCCAGCCTTTGCTGAGATCTCTGAGTTTTCTCCTTGCTTCTCCTGCTTATTTGTGACCCCAGATAACAGTGGAAGCTTCCTATGAGATCCCAGAAGGCATGAAGGGATGACACCAAAAAGGCAAAGCAGCCACTAACTCTTGCAAAAGAGCTCTAAAGAGCCCAGCAGCACTGCAGATCACAGCTATGAAAACTCAGCAACCTGGAGATAGGGCTGGTTGCCTCCACAGCCAGAAGGAGGGCTCAAAGCTGAAGAAAGCCGTAATTCAAACACCCTCCAAACATTTTGGTGGCCCCATGGACTTTATGCATATTAATGACACCAGAAGCAGGGAAGCTCTCCACTGAATCTATGGTGGTCTATTCGAGACCTGAAATAAATACATTAGCTGTGGTCAACGTGACAATTTGGGTAGGAGCAGCTGAGCAGTCAGCAGCCAAGGTACAGATCCCTCCCTGACTGGCTTCATCAGATACATACACAACTCTGCAAAGATAAATACAGTAGCAGTTTTTCTGGTAAAGGGTGAGTAGCGATTCAGCAGCACCAACTGGCTAATGAGAAACTGAATTAATAGAGCAGACAAGAGTTCAGTTTCCCCACACTACCTGGATTATACTGACTGTGAAAAGTGAGTGGCACATATCCAATTCATGCCTTGCTACCCAATTTCCATCCCCTCAAACCCCATCAGTCCTTGGGAGATATCGTACCTGCAACAGATAGAATTGCTTCTAACATACGCATGAATTAAATAATTTAAATTCCAAGAAAATTTATTATCTAATTCATCATCTAAATTTCAATTCTGTATACTGACCAAACCTTAACTCATCAAAAATACTCCACAAAAGAGCCAAGTAGCAGAGACAGGCACTTTAAGTATGGTTTTAGGCAACCGGCCTCCTTTATCACAACTGGAGATTTTGCAAGCATTATTTTGTCTCCATTGTGCCTGAAGCTCTCGCCCTCCGTGATGGTTTGATCCTTTTTTGCCAAGCCTCTTCAGCTGCAGAAAGCTTTGGTTTGCTTTCCAGTTCAGGTTCCTGTCTGCCACTTCTAATCCTCATTTTCATTCTTGCCAGTTAGTCATCGGATCTCTTTGATCCTTTGTAGCAAGCCTTGAACTCTGTTTTTATTCAGATTGGAATCCAAAGTGAAGAAGTAATGTTTTCTTTTCCCTGTGGTTTTGCAGTCTTTAGCTTGTTAAAGCTTGTTTTCTTCTTCCCAACTTTTCAATTGCTTCACCTGCATTTTCTGTCATTTCAGACCATGTTTCTGACCTGCACACAGCATTTGTGACAACAACTATCAGCCTCTGCTGGCACAACTGCAACCGATGAACACCTTCCATTTCTTCTCACCTTTTCAGTTCCCAAACATTGGTTAGGCAGTACAGAGGCAGCTGGTGTAAAGCACTGGGAGAGCAGTGTTATCCAGCTCCTTGGACTCTCACAGCCTTGTAGGTAAGTAGGATAATGGCATCTTGCCAGGGCTTATGTTCACTGGGGTGAGTGATTCACCTTGAGGGTCTCTGTTGCTGTATGGGAAGTTCCTGAAAACCCTTTAAAACTTATGGTGGTGTGGGTGGCTGTCCAGGCTGGCTGCAGCATCTCAAAGCACGACCATAGGATAAATGATGAGATGCAGATGACTGACAAACAAGATTCATCTGACTCACAGAAAGGAGGATGGTGCTTGGCTTTAGCATAGATCATCTGGGTGAAGACGCTGGTGAACAGTAGGATCACTTCCTTGGTGCACACTAATGGTTATGAATCCCTAGTAGCCAGAATGGTCATCTGTGATATCACTCCAGTGGGATCCAACAGAATTTTCCTCAAGGTTCCTTTCCACAAAGAGGGAGGAAGATTTTTCAATTGAAATCAATGAAAACAATTAGTTGAGTGGGGTTGATGAAGTATGGGCTTATGAAGTGACACAACTGCCACAAACATCAGTGTTAACTGCTAATTCACTGTAGAGGACACTGTTGGATAAGGTGTTAAATCCTCTATTTGGATGCACCACTGTTCCTTAATTGGTTTATCAGTATTGAGAGTGATGTTGAGGTTAGTACCAAGGTTCCCTTCACATCCATCACCTAGCAGTGTATTCTGTATCTCCATGCAAGGGGCAAAAGAGTACATTGAGCCTTTAGCTTCAGAGCAATATAACGTTCTTAGTCCTCTTTTTGAAGAATCCCAGAAAGATTTCTGGAACTATGTTTATTTTCCATCAGACGCTTCCTCATGGAGACTTTAAAGTCATGAGCTTGGGTACTGGTTTGACATTACCAGCACAGCAGTTGTTAGAATTACATTTTGAAAATACTGGGATGACTCGTTCTAAGGATGTTAAGCCAAGAATACCCAGATTTTTGCATTCTCAGACATAAAACAAACATGCTGACCACTTCTCTGGGGCCTGACTTTCTCCAAGTAGGACAGGTCATGCCTATACATGACACATCTCAAAGAGTCAGAATTTTGTGCAGAAGCCATCATGGATGCAAAACACTGAATCCTATTGGAGAGGGCTGCCAGATACAGCCTTTAAAAAGAAAATCCTTTTCAAATAAGGAAAGAAAAAAAGCTCTTCACACCTTTGTAAAAAGGCTTTGCAGGTTTTAAAGTTCTCCAAAAGGATGAGTTGAGCAGTCATTGCATTACTCTTAAAAGTGCTAGGGAAGAGCCATGAATTCTGTGTTCTTTACAGCCTCACATGGAGGCATGAAAATCAGGGATTATATACATGTTCTCGAAAGACCCTGCTATTCAGAAATCTGATTTCTCATGCACAAAGCATACATGTGCTTCGGGATCCACACTGAGAAATACTCAAAGAAGACAATACATTCCTCAAAACAGAAAATAGAGGACAAAACCAATTCACAACAGACAACCTGAAATCTATGCCGTGAAGCCATGAATATGCTAATTTAAAATATTGTTGACAAATTTTAAGGACTGTCGAGCTACAAAGTTCCCTTAAACATAGCTAACAAAGAAGTTAAAGGTCAAGGTATCGTTGTAGGAGTCCTTTGAAATGGACATTTTCTCCAGGAGGATGAATCACCTGTTTGTCCAATAAATCCCAGTATAACTTCTCCTCCAGACCCTTCTTGTCCCATAGATCTGTGAAGGGCTGGAACATTGGCACTGACCCCACAGCCTCTTTGCTCTGATGTTCTGACTAGCAATGTAAGTAAGCACCAACTCATTACAGCTTTCACAACACACCCAAGCCACTGCAGATATAAACCTGACTGGAAAAGAGATGGTGTGTGAAGTTTTCTTAGGAAATACCTTAAGGGGAGGTGGTCTTTTTTTCTCTTGGCATTAACACCTTTCCTGGTTTCCTCTGGCTGCAGAGTTTTCTTTTCCTGAGCTTCTTTCTCTTGTGAATACATTTCATGCATTTCTTACCTGTATAGAGCTACTGAGCCATTTGTTGCCATGGTTTCCTTAAATGTCCTCTCCTGTTTTCCACAATATACAATTCAAAACTTTTGGCAGCCAGGATTTTAATTACTGACATAAGTCCACTTAAGTTAACCAGAGACCTGTACCTTTAGCACCACATTATTTGTATTTTATTTTTGACTTAGCCATTTTCTAAGATTTAACAGAGAACAATTTTCTATCTCCTATTACTTCATTGCAATTCATAAACAGCATGAAATAAGAAAGGCACATACGAAGAGTTAAGCTTACAAACATAAAAGCCAGCTTCACTTAACACTTGACATTAATTTTTTCAAAGGGCTTGTCTAACTAGAGTGTTCCAGGTCCCTATGCTATCTTTACCTTCTCTGAGATCTCCACACTGCTCAACAAAGAAGGTAAAGTGCTTTGTCCAAACGACAATTTGTGCCTAAAAACGTGTGAAATTTAAAGGCAGTCTAAGGTGAGGCTAAACATGAAAAAGTTCGTGCTGCTTTTCTTCCACCTCCTCACACTACATTCAAGTTTCAATGCTGATGGCTACAGGACCAGCAGGAACGGCGACGTTTGCTGGAATTTCACTATCATTTGATCACACAGATATTTATGTGTACATACAAGCCATTCTACTAGCCCTTCCTTAAAAAAAAAACCCAACAAAACCCTCAAACCCCCAAAACCGAAACAACACAACAACAAAAACCAAACAAACCTACACGCAGACCACGCAGACTTATTTGGCTCACATTATATTATAACCAGGAGCTGCTTCTGATTAGTTAAAAAGAGAAAGAATATAAATCACTAGCAATTCAGCAGGCACATTCTGGGCAGGAAATCGCACTAATAAATAACATCTTTAGCAGTGACTATAAGAAATATGTATATATTTTAATTAAACTCAATAAGCCAAGAAGTACGGCATGGGGAGTGTGACAGGGTGGGTGCAGAGGTGCTGCCCCGGTGACTCCATGGCATACCTCTCTGGCTTGGTTTGCCTCTCCTGTTCCTCCCTATGTTTCTCATTTATGAACCACCAGCGCTCTTTGCTTAATTCAGACGCACGTCCTCACCTTCAGCCTCATCCCCTCCCCCCACTGTCAGACCGGTCCTCCTCCGCACTGATAACTGTCCCGTGATTTTGTAAGGAAAAACGGGATCTTGGCGTTTAAAGAGGCACCGCCGCCCCCCCTGGCAGCGGCAGGGAAGTCCCGCTCCCCGCCACCCCGGCTCCGCTGCGCGCCCCGGCCCCGCCCGGCGCGGCGGTGTGGCTGGGGCAGGGCCGCCCCCTGCCGGACGCGGCGGGCGCCGCCGGCGGAGCCCCTTCTCCCGCAGCCAGGGAAAATGTAACTCCGGGAGGGAGTTTATCACCAGTTTATCCTAACAGAGCCGTTATCCCACCGCCAGGGCAAACACCCTCGCTGAGGGTCCTGCGTAGGAAGCAGAGCTCTGTCTTCCAAGGAACAAAATACCGGGTGGTCAAGAAGAGCGGAGGGAGCGGGAGTGAGTTTCTGTGCTGTGCTAAGGGTGTTCACGGCTTCCAGTCCTCAAACAGCTACTGAAATAACTACTGAGGGGGCAAATGTAAATAATCATCCATCCTCATGAAAAACATTCAGGGAAAGGATCTGGGAGGGCGCTGACTGCTCAGTCCCTTTCATCAGAGGAATGCCAGATTCCTGTTCCTCTAAGGAATTTGTTTGGAAATCTCCTCAGTGCTTTCATGCCTGAATGTTCATGTTTTTCTGCAGTAAAGAGGTGATATTCCCTGTATCCAACAGACCACAGTCATGACGCTAATTTAAACATACCTTCTTTTGACCTCTTTTTCTCCTGCTCACTAGTTTTCCCCTTAAAAAAGGCAATCTCCCCCCCTCCCAAAAAACAACATAAAATTACCATATGTTTTTGGCAAGTCAGAATCCGTGGTAATTCGCAGCTCTCCTTCAGAACTGCTGGCTCTGAATTTTAAAACTACTTATCTCAATAGAAATTGGTATGCTGGTAGAAGAATAAATCTCAATAGCTGTACAAGAAGAATTTGTATTCATTCAACCTCACGTTGAGGACTTTGCTTTGTAAGACAGTATTTTAGAATATGTCAGGTTTTGTATTTCTGGTCTTTGTTGTTTAAACTGACAAGCAATAAACTACCTTTTCTTTTTGTCCTCCATCACTAAAAAGTTAACAATTTCCTACAACATCAGACAGAGCACAATAAAAAGAGTAAAAACTCCAAGTGAAAAATACTTGAAAAAAAAATCTTGAAAAATCACACCTACTCTTGTTTGTAATGTGTGAAATTATTACAAGTATGTTCAATATGAGGACTATTGATAGATGACTCACAATTTAGCTAAATTCAATAAACCACATACTGTGCCTATCCCAGTAGGTGACTCATGCATTTTGTATTTCAAGTATCAAATGTTTGCCAAAAACAGTATTTAAAAAAAGTAGGAAAATTGTTCAAAAGGGCTTGTGAATAGGTTGGGACTACCCACAGGCAGCTCTTACTTGTGTTCTGACCACTTACGTAATATTCTGCTAGAAGGAGTGCTTAGCCACAGCAGCCCCACCTTACACACTTCATATGCTTTTTTTCTCACATATATTGTACCTTCTTTAAATACACACACATTAGAATTTAATGCTTTTAAAGCAGTTATGTTTTAAAGAGAAAAGCCTGCAGAGTAAACATTTTCCCTACAGAGTCACTGCTCCGTAATTTTATACACATTTCCTAATTTTCCTAGCACCATGCTTTGCCCTTCTAAAATTAAATGTAAAAAAAAATAAAATAAAACAGCAATCTCAAAAGAACTATTCAGCTGGTGCCTGAATACTGTATAATGCTATTCCAAATCAAATAACTCAATGTAAAAGTGGCAGAACTGGGCCCACAAGAAGGAATAATTTTCAGTCCTGGTGTTGATGCCTTTTCACTGTTTCAGCAGCCTGCAGGCTGGAAGAGGAGGCTACTACATGCTGGTGTAGGGTAGCTTAGATTTTAGGCAGTTTTCCAAACTCTTTCCTATGGACCTCAAAATACATCTGGATCTTATTTTTGACTTTGAGCAGGAGTTACCTGATCCCAGAATATTCTGCATTGCATGTGCACAGCATCCACATATCATAAACTCTTTTGTGAAGACAGAGAATCAGGTGCCTTCATGGCACATGATGAGAAAGGACAACTTTTTCACCAGGACCTGTGAACTGTACATATTTATAGCGAGCATGACTTAGGGTGTCTGTTTTCTGGGTGACTCAGAACAGGTGAAATATTTGGTGAAACATTTTTACATGTCTGGTCACTGCTTGAAATGGTATCAAACTTTGCATTACCGATCTTCTCTGCATCTTCTTTCCCAATATTCCTTTGGCACTTTCCCTGCTGAGCTGGCGCTTACCTCTGACTTTATCAAGTCCCTTCTGATCCCTGCAAGAAGCCAATATAGTATCACCTAAAACCAAATGAACTCAAAGTTCACATTGGCTGGGGATATATTAAGTTGATGGAGTCACAACTTTCATGTATGGAGAAGTGGTAAAACTAAGCATAATATTAAGCTCTCAACTTTAATTTTATTCATTAAAAACATGGCATGAAGCATGTTTTATTTAGTGCTTTGTCAACCACTTCACATTTGCACTGTTTTTCTTGCAAAAACTATCAAAAGAACTCATGTGGAAAAATATTGCAGGAAAACATTTGATTTATTTCAGTTTCTTTTAACTAAATTTAGCATCCAGAGAAAAGTAGGAGAAACAGCATCCATATACCCAGGTAATTCTCCAAAGGCCTTTAGCAATTGCTTTGCAAGAGGATCATTAGCTTCCTGCCTATGAATTACCAAAATTGATCTCTTCATATTGACATGGGTGCAAGTTATGCTACTTGAAGGAAATATTTAATTTTAAGCAGACAAAGCACATATGCTTTGCTGGTAACACAAGCTTGTCCAATTGTTCTACATTGGGAGCACATGCGTACACAATATGGAAACCCTTAAACAGCATACGGAGAGTATTTTTTTGTACTCTACGACTAAGGCATTTATGCATATGGGAAATAATATTAGTTGTCAAATGATGACAGCAGCAATATTAACATTATTAAAAAGGGGCCAGAGTATTGTTTTACACTCCATGCATCATGCTAGAAATGCTTTTTAACATCAGAAACTCAATATTTATCAAGAGCATTTGATTTAATAATATCCAGTATAACAGTACTCCACAGTTTCCATTAGTTTGATTGAATGTTATATCTGTCTAAGCAAACCAAGCATTAGGCGCTTCAGTGAAAGTCACTTGTAATAGAGAAAAATATAATGCATGAATATTTCATTAGTAGATGAATACCCATCAAAACTTTACTTGAAATGCTTGAAAGTACCCACTGAATGTTTGCCAGTTATTTCATAAAATAGAGATGGTTGTAATGCTGCTGTTGAAACAGGAAAAAATCTATTAGATCATTTAACATACTAAAACAATTATGGTATAATTATAAGGAACATAATTATATGTTCTTGATGTCTTTAATTGTGCAAGCCTCACTAATTAACATTAGAAATTTAATCAAAACAAATTATGCTTTAAAATTTAAGGATGAACTTAAAGAGAAAGATCACATTTCCCAAGTCAGACAATTATAACTTTGAATTCCACCTGATAGTAGGCAAACTCTTCATATGCATGTTTGCAGTACCTCTCTCATTCCATTTGTTAAATTTTACTCAGTGCATTTGGAGGGAGAGATAGATTAGAGAGAGAGAGAGAGAGAGAGAGAGAGAGATCGATCTCAGGCTCAAGCTGATTCCAGTCAAAAAATATAGCAATTTTTTTGCAAATAAACATTGTGTTTCATATCAAATATGCATCTATGCATCAATTTAAGTTACCATTGTGTTTTGCAGGAAGTATGGATCAGTTGCTTGTAGTTCCTGTGTCCCTCCACAGAGAGGACTCCCAACTATTGGGTTGCATTTCACAAGATGCCCAGAGAAGCACAGCTCCGTGAGCAGCCCACCAAATTGAAGCCAACAGGGCAGCAGCATTTGAAAATCTCAGAAAAATACAGAGTAATATTTAATCCAAAAGAAACAAACAACAATTTTGGAGTGTTAGAGTGTTGGGTAATTTCATAAACCAAAACAAATTTCAAAGTATCAGAATCTCTTATGGAGTGGAAATTGTCCATTTTGGGCTAGCCCTATTCCTAGACCTGCTCTGATAAGACTTTTTATTTGGTTTTTGATCTCATAGATGCAACAGAATACTTACAGGAAATCTCATATTACCTTCATACAGAGTTTCACATGCTATCAGAGGTTGAATGGATACAAGAGATATGCTGGACAATGACAGAAAATTGGCTGACTACCACAGAAACAAACCTGTCAAGTCACCCCCATTTTGCTTCAGGTGCTGTTCCATTGTTCCATGGAACCAAAGAGGATGTCTTGATCTTCTATATAAACTCTTGAAACATAATGCCTTTGGTGTTATATGATAAAATATCTCTGGTGTGGTAGGACTGCCTGGTCTGATTTTACCCCTTCAGTACACAATGTTTTTGCAGCTGGAGTACGGAGAAACATTTGTTTTGGTCCAGTTTTTCCCTGATAATTTCCATACTACACTACACTTCCTTCTGTAGGCTTAGGTTTTTAAAATATTTTATATATATTTTGTTTTTATATGGTCAGCTGTGCAATAAAGGAGGTTTCTGTAATTTGTTTTAGTCTGTAAATATATTAATGAAAAATGTCAAAATAAGAGAGTCTGTTTTTTTTTTTTTCCTTTAGTGAGGCTTATAATAGCACATTTTCTTACGCCTAGCATCTTCTTTGCTCCTTTAAAGAACTGCCAAAAAGCGTCTATGGCCCTGGCATGCGCTTCACTGGTGTTTGGAATGGTAGCACACAGAGACAAATAAATAAATAAATAGTAATTTTTAAAAAAGAAAAAAAAACCTATCTACATCCATTTCAATTTGTAACAAATGATTACAAAGAAGCTGATTACAATTGGAGAGAAGATGTAGAAAGGCAAAATGCTACTAGTAGCAATTGAAGTGAATTAACTGGGGTGCTCAGGCATGCTCTCAAGAAATGGATTGACTCGTAGAAGGAGTTTTAGTGGTGTGAAAACTTGCATTGCGTTTCTTCAGCACACAGAAAAGCAATCTACCTGATTTTCCCAAAAGCAGCAAAGCAATCAGATATTTAGCAGTCTAATCCTTGCTAAGAGGGATGGGGAGCCATGGAAAGCACAGAAACATGAGGGAAAACCCCAGAAAATCTTTAATGTGCACCAGTAGATTATCAAGAAATATGCTTATTACTCATAAATTTTGTCTTAAAAAGGAATTTTCCAAAACTCTCTCGGAAGAAAGTGTAGCCCTAATTGTTAATTACCTTACTTGAGAAAGAAAGGGAAAAGTAATAGAAAAGCCATTTTGAATGCTGCAGAAGACTCAGACTGAGTTTCTATTAGAGGGTTTTTTTCCTAAATTTTGTCCGTTACAGCCATTTGAAAGCCATTGTTAAACAGAAATTCAAACTTCAGCTCAAGAAATTTCAACACATGCACTAATAATTTCAAAATCTTTTTCCTCTTTTACTGTCAACCTGTGTCTATAGTATTTACAGTCACTTCAATACCTTCCCTTAAGATCTTCAGCCAGTAGGTCACCAAGTTAATCTAGAAGTCTTCGACTGCGCAATAATAAACGGAGGGATTCCTGTGGAGATGTGTGGGAGCTTTCCAAACCCACTGGTCTGAAAGAGCTCAACTTTCATTTTCAACCTGAAAGATATGAAGATAAATTTAATTATTTTCAGAGTTGTTATTAATGAGCCGAGTCTGGCCTGGGGTGCATGTGCAGTGCACATTTGTGCAGTGTTTTAAAACTGTATTTAAATAGGTTGAGCAAAAACAGAATATGAGTCTAGAAGGTGAATAACATGTTCATTTTTACTTCACTTGTTCAAATCTAGCTGTATCTTTGTCTTAGATGTGAGGTTTTCAACGTCTTGTCAAAGGATTGCACCACAGCAGAATTAATCTTCTTTAACATATTTTATCCAGTGATTAGGGGGAAAAAGGATATTCCCTCCAGAATAAACTTATTGTATTCACAAGTTAAGTCTTACTTCCTAAGTATATTTTCATCAATGCTACCCATTCACAAAAAGTAGCAATGTGACATAAAACAAGAACATAATCTGCTATACTGGGACAGTGACAAGACAGAGTACTTACCTGTAGATGTCATTCAGCTCAGACAACAAAAGGGGAGACACACTAAACTAATCAAGACACCATGGCATCCTGACCTTATGACCAAGATCACCAACTTGGAAAATCAGTTGTTAAGTATTCGCAGCTGTTAATTCTCACAGTTTGAGGGAAAGATAATATTATATTGAAATGAGGGCAAAATCAATACTGGTTGTGCTTAAATAAATAGCATGGAGACCTCCAAGGGTAGATAAAATATTTTCACATGTATTCACTTAAGAACTGTAACTGATGGTGCATTGTAAGACTCTGCAGAGGTGGAATAGTAATAGAAGGAGGAAACAGCAGCTGTCCCGAAAAGTTGCTTTCCCAAGAGACAACCAGGAGAATAGACAGAATAGTAGAGAGACCACTTAAGAGGGATTTTGCTCTCTGAGAGGTGATAGTGAGCTACAAGTAACATAAGAAGAGATACAGCATCTGTCATCCTTCAAGGAGTGCTCAGACAGGCTGGGCTTTGTTATCAGTAGGAAAGTGCCAGCCTCCACTGAGGGTAAGTCCCTATCCTCAGCAGCTGAAGTTGGCAGCTGCACTTAGTGCTGTGCCACAGTATCAGTGTGGGAAGTTTGATGTCATTCATTCATCACCCTGTGGCGTAACAGGCTGTGATTCATGCTCCTCTGGAGTCACTTTACTGCCATGGGATATATTATCCTGGCCGTCAAGGGAGAAAACTAGCATGAAATCTGCAGGTAACATGTTGCCATAGTGCTTAGGGGTATGGTATAGTCAATGACTGTCAGTGTTAGGCTGATGGTTGGACTTGATGATCTTAAAGGTCTTTTCCAGGCTAGGTCATTCTGTGATTCTGTGAAATCAGTGTTTTCTGCAGTTCTTCGTCTGAAAACTCAATTTTCTGCTATTAATTCCTTATAAGGTATAGCAACAGTATAATGACAAAAATAATGAGAATATTAATGAGAAACTTGATTTTTTAAAATTGCAATTATCCATCTGGGAATTCAAACAAGTCATCAGTAAATTTTGTCAAAATTGTTCAGACTTGTAATACCAAAAATCTCACCTGAAGAAATTGCAGAACAAAAATTATTAGATGTTCTGCAAATGTTTTAAAAGATCGAGTATGAAAGATTGTTGGCAAATACTATATGACCAAAAATAGAAGGAAAACAAGAATGTTAAATAAGTTGTGTTGAATTCTGTAGCAAATTCAAATTTGATTTGGCATGATAGATGTTTGAAGTGCTATCTTGAATTTTCTTTTTTTATGAAATTAAACTTTATCGAACTGGAACCAATATTGGCCCAGTGTTTGGGGGCATTTTGGTATGGGGATTTGAGTATCTTTCTTCTTTCACATAGGCAGGACTACGTGAAGCTAAACTCCAAAGAAAAACAATCTCATTTCATCAGTGCCAGGAAACAAAGTTCATGAACAGCATTAAGTTCAGCTGGTGCAGGATCTATAAGGTGTATCACCAGCTCCAACAGAGCTGACAAGTTTGATGAATATAGCTTTAAGTGATCGGTCTTATTTATTCCTTATCATTATTGCAAACAAAAAACAAGACCAAATGAAAAGAGACATTCTAAATAAAAATGAGTAGATGATACTTCAGGCCTTGTGTCTGGCATTAGTGTTACTTTTAGCCAAAAGGAGAATACACGATAGTATGCTATTAGATTAAAATGTTTTCAGTTCCTAGACAGAAAGGTCTCACCTTTTGTAGCAAGACAGGTAATTCCCTGAAACGTAGCATATTCCAGTAGTTTTGCTTTTTTCTCTGTATGTACTTCACATCTCAAATCTTCTTTGCTTAAATGAAAATGAGACAAGCCCTGCACTAGAAGCAGCAGTTTTAACAGTCAGTATCCACATCATTCTTCAATATTGACCTCCTTCTAAAAAGCAACATCATTTCCCAAAATAGTTACCAAGGAGCTGAGTGTCAAAGCTGCATTTTCCATAGGGTGGCTTTTAAACCTTCCCAAATACTGCCTCACTAATGCCATTTGTCTGAACACAGACAAACGTCTATTTTTGTTTATTTTTCTGATTTTCCTCCCTGATATTTAAAACTCCTCGCAACTCTGAAACATCTCTCTTCTCATTAAGACTCACGTGTGCAGATCAGCCTTGGCCCCAGAGAAGAATGAAATCCCAAGCAAATGCTTGAGCCTCTCTGCACCAGGGACATTACAGAAAGGTGAGCACCGAGTTTTGTTCTCTGTTGTTCTGCAGACATATATCTCTTCTCCTACGATAAAATTCTGCTGATAGATGTCAAGGTTCATCTTCTAACACAATAAAACTTAAATATTTTCCTGACAGGAGAAGGTAAATATTGGCCCTTCCATGATAGCTTACAGTAATATTCTTGGTTTTCCTAGCATAACTATTTTGTGGGGCATTCAGGGCATAGTTAGTTGTCTGTGGTAGTGTTAGGCTGTTTTAATAAATAACCCCACCTCTCAGCTGCTAGCTAGTGTGCAAGATCCTAGCTAGGAAGCTCTGAAAGATCTATGCATCAGTCCTTTGCAAAGGCAAAGGAGAAGGATTGGCTTAAACCCTTGCTGAAGGTGGTTTAAGCTGATCCATTCTACAGTGCATTGCAACACCTATATATTCAATTACCATTCCCCAACAAATGAGGCAATAACTAGCAACGTAAGTGAATATGCTAATGTAATTGTCAGAATATGCCCTGTGAATGCCAATGCACCAGTTCAATCAGCTGATGGCAGCGTCCTGATAAGAATTACATTTATTCATTCATTATATCTTGAGCGGCTAGTAAAGCAATTAAAATTCCATTACAGAGTCCACAGAACAAGTAGATTTAAAAAATCTTCATTGTGATGATTAGAAATTTGACAGAAAATACATATTGTTGATTCCAAGAGTCTTTTTTTCCCCTCAGAGAACAGTCTTAAGTTATTGGAGGTCACATTTTAGATCTAAAATATGGAGATAATGAGACTCGTCTCTTTTGTACAGCGCTTTAAAATCTCCTGATGAAAAGTGCTATATAAGACCTTGATATTATTATGATTAATGCTCATAATCACCATCTCGTCAGTACTTTTTCCCCTTCTGACCTTGTAGTTTCCATGTAGTAAAAGGCACTTACCTCACTGCTTGATCAAGCTCTTAAGACAGCTCAGGCAGCAGGTTTATGCTTCCTTTCCAGGAGGTGGATTCAAGAATCTACCTAGGTGGCTTGATAAAAGGAGCTTGATTCTTATTTATCCCAGAAAGTTTTTCATCTCTCCAACTCTCTGGCTTTTTTCTCCTTAGGTCACTGTCCCTTTAGGTAGGACATCCGTGGAAATCATCCTGAGTGTTTTGAGAGGGGATGCGTTAAGGATAGTGTTTTAGCAATGGGAGACCTCTTGTTCAGCACCGCTCCTTCCACGTCAGCAATTTCATCCTTGTGGGCAAAGACTGTGGGTATCTGTCCATTGGATTTTGGCCAGTTGGCACAAGCAGGACTGTAGAACAGAAATCAAAATTTAAGGAGTTGTGGAAATTACACTTCGATGCTTTTCATATCAGTGGTGGTGTTTCTCACAGGCTACAAAACAGCAGCGTGGTGGGTAGCTAGTGACTTTTACAGGAGCTGCATCCTTATGTGAGGCCTCAGCTCTACTCCCCCAGCCTAAAACAAATGACAGCCTCACTGAATGAAACCCTGGTCTTGGTGGAGTTAATGACAAAACCTCCTCTAGCAGTAGATAGAAGACTTGATCTCTCACTTGGCTATGCAAACAAGTACTTTGGAAAGCCTCATTAACAGGTAGAACATATCCAGATTTTTTTAAAAAAATCAAAGGATGCACTGAAAAAAGTAAGATTCCAGAGCAATGTGATTTTAATAGATGTCTTTGAAAATTTAACCACTGCACACACTTTCCCCAAGGGACAAAGTCCCATTTACCAGTTTAGTGCTCATTCAGTGCAAATCCATTCATAATGACCTTCAGTCATATACTTTTATGTAAACCTAAAACAGATTTATTTTTTTTAAACTGAAGATGTTTGAATGAGAGGTAAGAGTGGATATAAAGCTTCCGGCTATTTATTCATATACTTATAATTGAGCTGTTCCTAAATGAGCACGTTAAAACATTCTTTTCAGTGAAGCGTGACAAATTTCCCTCCTACTCAATATTATTTCAGAGCAGACATTGTCGTAGAGGATTAAACTCAGCCATTTTTAGCAACTTTCTAAGATTTTATTTTATATTAAAATTCACCTAACATGGTGATGATGGACAAGTTGCCTGGATTTGCGCCTCATATAAATAGATATGGCTTCATATCATATTCTACTGTAACAATATTAATATAGCTTCACACCAGGGTAGGATCCAGTCTTACAGGAAACTTTAAGAAATTGATATCCTGAAACAGAGACAACATAGGAACTGCTCTGTAATTGCAGATTAATCACATATTGTTTTATGAACTTGCTTCGTAATGCAGTGTTTGTTTCCATGTTTCTAGGTACTGTTTCTCCTTACAAAACAGAACAGATCAGAATGTATTAGGAAAACACTTACGACACTGTTGAGCAAGGCCAATTTGATAAAAGCAAGCAAGGTTCATTTATTTTAACTTTCTGTTAGCTCATGCCTCGCTGCTACAAGTAGCATGTATTTGCATTCTAGGTAATGTGACTGACTTGAATGCCAGTTTCCTAAGTTCAGGCAGAAAGAAATTTATTCCTTATTTAAAATGAGCAGAGGTCAATATTTCCAGGCTAGAATGTGGCACTGTTCTAGTAGGTTCCTCACCTGCGACACCGATGCACAGCTCGTGGTGTTGTATCCAAAACTCTGAGGCAAAACAGTAAAATTAACATTTAGAAACATGGAAGCAAAGGAAGTGAAAACAGATCATAAGCAGAGAATTAAAAATATTTTCATTGTGTTGTAGTCAAAATTTTCCTTCTGAAAACCTAAAATTAATTTCCTAAGTTAATGAATGTACATAGTATTTTTGGCATTAAAAAACACATGGCCTACATTTTTCATAAAACTGCAGCCAACTACAAGGATTTAAAATAAATACAAATACCTCTGGAAAAACTTACTGAAATAGAAGAGATCAAATTGTATTTTAAAGAGGAAAACCACCTAAATTTAACTGAGACCTAAACCAGGACACATATTATTGGACTATCTGTAAAAGTATTGTTTCTTGTTACTAAAATTCAAGACAAATTGCCAGAAGTACATACATTAAAATGTTTAATGAAGTCTAAAATATTTGTGGTTACACATTGCTGTTTTGACAAACAGGTAAGATACCTAAAAGTACATAAACACAGTACCTAAGTAGTAGGGTTTTTGTGCCTCAAATTTCCTCTTTTCATGACAATTTTCCAAATTTAAAGTTCCTACAATAATCAGAAACTCTAAATATTATGAAGGATTAGTAGGAAACATTTTGATCTTTTTTCCCCTAAAATTGCCTGCATACAAACTGGATTCAAACAGGTTATATATCAAACTGCAAAACAAAACCAGTTGATTTTATCTTCCCTTGCAGATAACGGAAGCTCACGGTCAGGGTCTGAGTGGGGATGGTGTTAATATCTGTGTAGCCACCCCCAATGCTGGTAGCAGGTTAAGCAGGTTTAACATGGATGCTACTGGAAGAGATGTGGGGAAATGGGAGAAATCAATTTGGTGGTACAAGTTTTGTTTCTGAAAGAGAAATATCCAAACTAAAACAGAAAGAAAAAGCCCTTTAAATAGCAGTAGCTACTTAACTATTGCTCAGGAAAGAGGCAATGAGTTTATGGAAAATAATAAATGGATAAATATATTCTCATTCTTTGAAATGCCTCCCTCACAGTAAATATTTGAATATACATGTAGGTCATTGTAGAGGAACCGTTAATAGAGACATCAGCATCCAACACATTTCATAAGTTCAAAATTCACATTAAAATATTTCCCCTTTCTTGTCAATCAGAAGCAGGTGATCAATCCTTTTCTATGTCAGATCAGCCTTTCTCCACACAAACTCAGATGTTTCTCCCAAATAACCTTGACGTATATTATTTTTACATTTCTTTGTACATTTTCTCTCATTGCTTCACTGAATTAGTTGTGTTTATTTTTACCTCACTCTGACAGCTGCACAGATACCACTAGCTGTGAGACAAAACCCTTCACAGCTGGAAACAACCTAAAATAGTTGCTGGGATGATGCCACAGATACACAGCATCAATTAGCAGCCGGAGCAGCTGTTGCAGCAAGCAAAGACCTTCCTGTGTTTGGTTTGCTTCCTTGTCATTTAGCATCAGATGACACCACTCCTCATCAGGAGGCAGTCATTGCATGTGTGCTGCACGACACTTGTTCCAGCACAGAGGGACAGAATAAGTCTTTGGAGCCACTTACTTGTGGCGTAAATTCTATTTTGAGGCTTGTAAGTAGTGCACAGGGACTTTTTGCTGGCCCTAATGGATGTAAGCGTCTTCCCTTATGGGGATCAAATCACACTGAATCCTTAGTCACCAAGTAGCTGCCCTATTTTTAGATGGCCCAGATTCTCCATCATCTCAGTGACAGTGTCCCAAGGACAATGTATGCCACAGAGGCCTCAAAAGCTGCTGCTGCTGCTACTCCAAGAGAGTGTGATCTGCATACGTTCATCTTTCAAACTGTAGTGATGATGGTAGCTCAGGCTTCTACTACTTGTCTGTGCTTTCAGGGGAAGACAGAGAGAGGGCAGGGGCAAGGGGATGAGAAAGAGGGAGGAGAAAGAGAAAATGAAGGACCACAGCAGACAGAGAGAAAGGAGAGAGAGAAAAGAGAAATAAAAGATAAATCTCTCATTAAACTCAGGTTGTAAATTATGGGCCAGATAATAAATCTGTTTCATTATATTAATGTTGTTAAATCAAATATAATTAGCCTCCCAGTACTGCCTGTGTATGCAGGTTCATATTCTGAGGACATTGTTCCATCAGGAATCCAAGATACCGTCACGCATCAATCTGCAATAATCCTGCTGCAGATCACCAACAGAATTACTTGAAATATCTTAACTTTCCCAGCAAGTCTTTCTAAATGAGAAAACATATAGGAGTACTGTGTACAAGGCATTTGGAGGGAACCATGAAATGAATTGCAGTGAAATAAGCTTGTCTGGGACAAGCTGCAGCTTGGAAACATATAGTGATTTCAATGCCAACGAGGAAGGATGCTTTTTAGGTGGGATTTTGTTAGACAGGTGAATGAGGCACATCACATTAATTCTGTCAAACTCTTCTGCTTCACATTTCTCAATATATGCAAAATTAAACATAAAAGTTAATACAAGATTCCAATAGGTCTTTAAAAAGCACAAACAGAGCATAGGAAGAATAAGAAAATATTCAGCTGTATTTTTGTGAATACTTTGAAATAGCAGCATCACAAAATATAATAGCATTGTGAGATAAGATTTTTATCTTTGAATTCTTGCACTTAATTAGACTAGACTAGAATAGTTCAGTTGGAAGTGACCTATGACGATCACTTAGTTCAACTGCCTGACCACTTCAGAGCTGACCTGAACACTGTCTAAACACAGTCACCTGTACTGAATTCAGCCTCAAATTAATTGAGGTTCAATAGTTTTAAATGAGTCTCTATGGGAAATTAGCAATGAAGACACAAGCCCCTCAGAGTTGAATCACTAGGGAAATACAAAGTGAGTCATTTAATCTCAGATGACTATGAGACAGTTCTCCAAGAGAACCAGCTACCTTGATATTACTCTCTCAAATAACAAGATTTTTTTGTTACCTTTTTTTTCCCTTAGAAAGTATTCCTGCAAGCTCCAGTAAATGCCCATGTCACACTGGGAGAAGTGCATTTTCCATTCCTAAGTGTTAGTTCCTCCTGTGTTTTAAAGCCCTGGTGCAAACATTAATTACCTCACCATAACTGTTTCACAGACCATAATTTGGGTAATTTCAAAAATGCTCAACAAGAAGACATAACAAAGCCTAAAATAGCAGATTTTCTCCTCTTAACTTCCTAAGCACAATCCAGGACACTCAGCTACAATTTGCATCAATTCTCAATGCTGAAATCTTCAAGATATCTGTAAAAAAGTGTCTTAGATACTCAGAGCTGTGCTACTTCTTACACCTAAAGGCACCATGCCTTTGCTGAACCCCTTGCATGCTGATTTCCTTGCTTAAGACTGCCTAAAATGCTTGAGTCTCTTTCCCTGCAGATCCCTTGCGTTAGGTCTGCTCGATCCCCCACTGTCTCCCTCACTGGTGGTGATGGCGATGTCTTTCTTCTCCCATTCCTGGGCATCACTTCCAGTGCTGGGCTGCTCAATGAACACCAGGCACCCTCCTCTCATATTAGAGGAAAAGAGTGATGGGGCTTTGGTGGGGCAGCCTGTCCAGCTAATGCAAGGGCGTATGTATGTCAAACGCAAAGCTTCAGTGTATCCAACTGAAAGAGGGTAGATCTAGATTAGGTATTAGTAAGAAATTTTTTACTGTGAGGGTGGTGAGGAACTAGAACAGCTTGTCCAGAGAAGTTGTGGCTGCCCCCTCCCTGGAAGTGTTCCAGGCCAGGTTGGATGGGACTTTGAGCAACCTGGTTGAGTGGGAGGTGTCCCTGCCCATGGCAGGGGGGTTGGAACTGGATGAATCTTTAAGGTCCCTTCTAACTCAAATTATTCTATGATTTGATGTGCAATCCAACTAATCCTGATAGGGCTCTTTGTCTCTAGCTTCTTTGCTGACTTGAGTTACTGTCTTTGAATACACTGTATGCAGCTTCTGAGGTGCATACTGAGTTACATATTTTAATACACATTTACCCCTGCACTCTGTGTTAGAACTAGTGTTGGTGATGCCTACGTAAGTATTTATATTTTAATTCTAGTATGTAAAGACATTTCCTCCTTTGTTTTAACCATCACATTTCAACTGAACTACAGAGCAGGATTATTAAATGAAAGATGTTTGACTGACTGCAATTTTTTGGTACAAATCCAGCTCACTTCACTACCACAACAATAAATATGGTTTTGTGAAGAGGAAGGCAATGTGCAAGTCTCTACACCACAAAATCTCTCCACAGCTGAAATGAGACTGCATCCCTATAACAGTCTCAGATGAAAATCGAATTACTGAAGAGCATCAGAGACAAAATCAATCTTTTATCCACCACAAGTGATCGTGTTTGGGGCTGTGAAGAACACATGTGAGTATGGCAGGGCAGGAGCACTGCTACCACCCCTGTCTACACTGCGCATGGTCTATGCATGAACTTAGAGCCTCTGTTCCCTGGGCTGTCAGTGCAGGGCCTTTCACAAACACTAAATTCACATAAAAGTGCTGTAAACCTTTATTAGGGGAAAAAAAACCCCACCCTTTAAACAGTTGGCTTAGTTCTCTGCTGAAGGAAATCTTTCTGCTAGAACAGTCAACGGGCTAAGACAAAAGTACATTGGGAGAGTTTAACAGAAACCGGCACTGAGCTAAACAGTAATTTTCACATGCCAAGTGTCACTAGCTCCTCGCTTTTACTGTAAATCAGGTGTGCCCATGTATTTTCAAAACTAAAAATAATGGCCACTGAGTTATGCCCGAGTTCATGCTTCACTTTCACACAGTCCAAACTAAGCCAAGAAATTATATAGCACCATATATTAAGTGAAACTGCTCTCAAGAGCTTAGCAAATTAAACTAAACAATGTTACATTGCTCCAAATGCTCTCAGCCTGGTTATTTTCTTTTTCTTTTTTTTCTTTTCCCGGAGAAATAACATGGGATTTTAACTATTACAGCTGGAGACAAAATGAAAAAGCCAGCACTTACTCTTTTCCACAGCTTCTATTACCACAGAACAGATAATGTAGCAGCAAAATGCCTTAAAAAACATTTCCAAAGACATGTAAGTGCCTTTGGAGCCTTTGCCCATTCGGCTTTTATAGCTAGTTTCCCAAATGTATTCAGTGCCTAAACATATATTAAGGCACATAAATAGATAAATTAGGGTACTGAAGAGTCTGAGAGTCTAATTCCAACTTATTTCTACTGAAAATCCCTCTGTGTCCCAGACAAATAGTATCAAAATAAAGTGAATTGCTCATGCACTTTTGACAAACCACAATAAAACACTTAGGTGTACTTTCACGCACTATGTATCTTTTAAAAAGTTGCATCCATGAATTAGATTCAAGAGGAGAACGGAGACATCTTAATACCACTTTAGGCACCCAAATAAAAAATTCAGATTCTCAAAACTTCCTCAAGTTTTCACAAGAGAAATCTCCTAGGAGACTAAGTTTCTGCACAAGGAATGAGCAGAAGTGCTTGGGTACTGAAAGCACTTCGCAATTTGGTGTCTACCCCACACCTAAACCCACTGATGTTCCCAGGCAAGGTTTTCTACCACCTGCCTTATCTTCAAGAGCTGAAGTGTCAGATATAGCCCAAGGATGTCTAACCTCAAACAAATCACATCCCCTAATTCTGGCCTTTCTCACTCCAGTCATTAGTAGAAGTATTAGTAGTATCAGAAGTGTTTCCTTGGGATGCAGAATCAAATCCCCCTTAAACTTCTGTTCTTCATGTGAGCATCTTAACCATCAAACTACACCAAGCTGTCCTGTTCTGAGGCACACCTCACCCTTCATACACAATTACAGATTTACAGGGTTACAGAGAAGAGACTCATGCTCCTTCTCTCCAAGCTAACTTTGGAGAGGTGGAAGAGAGATAACTTGGTAAGTGACAAGGCAGGATGCTCATCTGATGGTACAAGTAGTCATGTCCCTAATAGTTCTCAGAATTTCTTTCCACAGGTAATTTGGGTAGCTCTCCACTGTGCTGCCTACTTTCTCCATCCATTTGGAGAGTGTGGGATGGTAGATGTGAATTCACAGTGTGGCAAGACATCTGAAAGTTGCATGCTGCCTTGCAAAGCCTCCTTTGTCAACCTAAGCCCAACTGCTTAAGGAGCTAACACTCTAGTTTTTGAGCACTTTATGGCCATTTATTTATTTTTCAGTCAATTCAATTAGTCTGGTTTATCACTTTCAATAAATAGGACTTGCACATCCACATACCTTTAGAGGCTAAGGCCTCAGCTGGTTTTGAAGCTGTGGTTTAGGTCTAATATCATTAAGAAAACTTAGGAAATTTTATCACATATGAAATTTCTCAATATTTGTGAAAGACTAAAATAGCTAGAGATAAAAAATCTAGTCCTCATTAAAATATTATAAGATCTCTCTCAGCTCCTACACCAAAAACTGTAAAATAGATTATGTAATATAAGACAAACTATAATTGGATGAAGTGAGACTACAAAAATGCAGTTTCATGTTCCCCCTAATATTGATTCTCTGCCAAAGCACTTCATTAAATCTCAGTTGCAGGTCAGAGTTGCACCATGAAATAGTAGGATATGTTAAATAATTATGTAGCAAGCGTGGGTCTATATTGCCTCACTTTACTTTGTGACAAAGGTAAATGTGATTTTGTGAGGCAAAAATTCCATATCCACCAGATATTTATAGATCAGGTGAAGGAAATACATTTGGTTGCAGGATCCCCTGGTGTTCTTCCTCCATAAAGTATTTTCTCAGGTTACCTGTGAAATCAGTGAAGCAATGGCACAGCTGTTACTAAAACATGCAGCTAAAAATTTTAAAATGAAGAAAAACTAGCACCTTGTTCCTTCACAGCCTAGATGTAAAAATATTCAATAATTTTTTTGTGCTTTCAGTAATTTGACCAGGAAAGAAATCAGCTGAGCAGTGGTAGGTAATAAGAAATCAGGGAATATCTGAGTGTGTAAGACCAAGTGGGATGTCTAATTCTTCCCTAATGCATGGGAAGAGTCAGTGCTGAGGAAGCACAGCCATTCCATGCAAGACTCCTGCTGTTTGTAGGTCTAAGATATCAGGCCTCAGTCTGTGCTCTTGATAAAACAAAGCCTCCCAGATCAGTGGAATTTTGAGCTTCCACTCTGGCCAGTTTGAGTTGGCTTCGAGTTCCTCCTGCCTTTTTCTAAGACAAGGCACGTCCTTCCAAAGCAGCTATAGCAAGAACTCTTTTTTTAAGTGAAAGGGGTTTTTTTCATTTAACAGTTTTAATGTTCAAACTACACTATCTTCTAGAATTTATAAAAATGTTTTCTCTGATTTAATTTAATAAAATAAAATCAGTTGCATTATTTAGAGGTGGTTTTATTCAGCCTTTCTCCTATTGAACACTCAGACTGGATAATTGGCTACCTTATACATGCATAGTCGTAAATGAAGCTTAAAACGTGGTCCTTTACACTAAGCATAATTTGGAGGAAAAAGCATCCTAGACAGATGTCTACTCCATGGTTTATAAGAGTATGTGATACCATCCGCACTTTTCATAGCTAAACCCTTGAAAACTGGGAAATTGACAAAGGGACCCAAACGTGAAGAGCATTCATTAAAAGATGTAAATAGCCAAGATCCGTGCTGTTTTGTTTCAATCTTCTTTATACTGTTGAAAACAGGAAAGCCTCCTGTCATGCAGGCTCAGGGATTTTCAGGGCCCAATAAAGGTTAGTGACATTTTCAATTCATGTTTGTTTTCATTCTTCTAATCATGAACCCTGTGTCAGCCTGAGAAACCAGCTGAGCTTAATCCATAACCTTTTACAAGTGAAACATTAACTCACAGCATGTTCTGTTGTCTTTTTAAAGCAATACAAAAGCAAAGGGAGAAAAAAATAAGAGCCACAATATCCATGATAAAACATAGCAGCAGCAAAATGTGAACATTACTTGAAAGCAGTTACCGTTTTGGAAAACAGGATATTTTTGAGGTCATTATATTCACCATCTTCAGATATCATAACTGCTGTTTGTTTCACAAGAGCGTTCAGGACTGACAGTGACAGGAGGCTAAAGACAAAAATCTAGAAATAACCGAGTAATTATTATCTAGATTTTTTTAATTCTACATTTTCACACATCACACCAATATTCTGATGCATTTTCATACCATCATTTTTGATTGGTACGCAGAAAATATCCAACTAGTTTCTCCTCTTTTCCTTCTACAGATTAACTAGTCCCACTGGCTTTCCTCTGTAAATTGTATGCAGTTATGTGGACGATGCTTTAGGTTTTTATGGCAGTACAGTGCAACAGGCTGGATTTTATACAAGGCAGACTCCTGGCCACATATGGCAACCCTCCTGCCCCACTGAGTGTGGGGAATGACACACACTGAGTAAACCTGGAGGAAAGAACAGCTCTGACTACAAAGCACACACAGCCAAGGAAGGATAATTATTTTGCCAGCCTGTAAAAACCATTATGGAGAAATCCTGACCTCCCATCTCTCTGTTGGATAACAAATACAATCACATGTGTATTAAGAAGGTTCTCAAGTTACAAACTTTTATTACCCAGAACAAGAAACCATGTTAACTCTTAGAGAAAAAAAAAAACAAACCAGCAATCAGAAGTTATCTGAAAACAAAACAGTAGGACATAAATTAAAGCATATCTGATTTCATGAAAACAAACACACTAAAGAAAGCAAGGGAGCCCTCAAAAGGGGGAATATTAAGTTTGAATTAATGTATGTACACTGATAGTTCCTGTAAAAAAGGAAAAGGTGGGGAGGAAGCGGATGTAAAAGAAGTGGAGAAGAATGCAGTTGTTCCGCACACAGTGAAATTGAACTATTGAAGCCAATGGATTTTTATGCCGTGGCCAACTGCTCTTTTGACTGAGTTAACATTAATGTACAGCATGACCTTAGAGAAGGCATATGTTCAAGCCCTTACTGATGGCCCAGCTGTGAGAAATGCTTCAACCAGAAGTTTTCCTTGATTAGACACTAGAGAACCCATATGAGAAGTAAAGCTTTACCAAGCAGTGGATTCTCTTGTGCCTAATGGAGACTGAGCACAGGCTGCAGCATTTTCCTCAGAGATGGCATTCACAGGATTTCTTTTTCTCACCTCACCACCTGTGTCCTTAACACCTCTGGATTCTCTAATCCTGTGTGATAGGATTTGGAAAATAGGCTGAAAAATTATAGAGGAGGGAGAAAGAAAATAACTAAAAGGTAGGCAGACAGACATGTACACACACACATGCAGCGAAATCCTAGAAGGGTCATTTCCTTAGCAAACCAGTCTAAAACATCCAGACTTAATTAGAGAAAGATGACATGGGGAGACAAATAGTAGAAGGGTGAACTGTCCTAGGCACTACTGCATGATGATGCACCAGGACATGATGTTGTTTCCCTACCCAGGCTGCCTGATTGTGACACTGTGACAGTACGTACATATGTGCTCCTTGTCTAGCTCAAGGCTAAGTGAAAAATTAAAATGCTGAAGCTGAGACTAACAGAGACAGCAAAATATTACATTACCTGCTGCATATTGCTCTCTTCTGCAGCAAAAGGTTTGGATGGAGAGCAGGACCCATCACCTGCACGCAGATCAACAGGTAAAGAAGTCACTATATCTGCAAAATACTGAGGGCCTATGTGGTCTTGACTTCTTTCTGTGTTTCTGCTATCCTAGACTGTGAGTAGCTCTAGGAAGGAGTGCAGATTGGTAAATTTGATACTGCATCAGTACTAGCTATCCCCTTTTACTATACTCAGCCAGAAAAAAAGGCTATGGTAAATCTGGCCACATGGACCTTTTCATCATTATGTCTCCTGTCTTTGCTTCACAAGTTGCATGCATTTGCTGTCTCTTATTTTTTCAGCCTTTGAGTTCATCCACCCACTTGCTTCCATGGTCCCTGTCCTATATCTGCTCTCTATGTGTGAACCACTTTTTACCATACCTCATCAGCTCAAATACTTCCATGGTAGCATGGTCCTTGCAGCAGAAAGTGGACTTTACAGATCATTTTCCACTGCATCACCAGGAGAGAGAAAACAGTGTTGAGCATGCAGTACAGAAGTTCAGTTGTAGTTCCCAAAGGAAAAAACCAGAAGCCTCAACACCTGGTGTGCTGAAGCCAACATTTCTTACCCACAACATCTCCTGGTTTCACCACAGCTGTGCTGAAGCTAGCAATATTCTTTAATGGCGTATCTCTGCTGTTTGTTGTTCACTGCCTCATCCTCCCAGAAGGTTTCCCCTGTTTGCCAGGTGCAAATTACAAGAATTAAAAAAAAAAAGAACCCTCTGTATGTGTGCCCTGGGTAAAGAACCCCATGTTTCAGGCTATGCTTTAGGCAGAACTTGAAGCAAACTGAGCCCAAAGTCATGGTGCTCTCTCACTAGTCAGCAGGAGGTGGGGGTCGAAGCCGACAGGTATCCTTGATCTTTAGCATATCATTTATTTCATTACACCCAATTTGGTTGATATTATCAACATTATTACACTGATAGTTGTTTCAACTCAGACTAATTTAATTGATAGAATTCTGTGTCCTTGCTATTATATGAGACAATTAGCTCTCATTAGTTCACATTTCACTCATTTTCCACTGACTGATTGCACTACATACTGATACTTGCTGATATCAATATGTAATGCAATCAGTCAGAGGAAATGTTGGTACAGTATCTCTAAAAACTATCACACTTAAAATTCTGATTGTCTTCAAAGTAGCAATATTTTCCTATAACTTAATGGTTTCATAATGTAATGTTTTGTATTAATAACAATCTTTTTAAGGTCACACAGTTAATCACATACGGATTAAACAGCAGTTAACTAATGAGGATGGCAACTTATTAATAAATTGCGGATGACACATTTCCGTTATTCAGTGTAACATTTAAAGAGCAGAGCTAAGACTGAGGGTTGACTAAAAGACTTTTTGCCTCCATTTTCTTATTTCTTCCTGAGGTTTTTTTTCCCCCCTGAATTCTAAGCTTTTTTTGTATGCTATTGTCACAGTTCTGCTATAACCATATGGAGAGCTTTAGCAAAGCACGAATATGCAGCTGATGCTTTGATAGAAAAGGTGAAGAGGTTACTCGAATTGTACTACTGTTAATTTGTCCTTTAAGCACCTACAGCAGGGAGTCTACAATGGTAAGGACTAAAGCACAGAGATTTGTCTATCAGATTACTACGTCAGAAGTGCTAGAGACTCAAAGGAAAGAAAAGGGCAAAAGGCTTTTCATAACCAACTTAATATAATCCACTGAGCTTTCACCGAGGCCCATCTGTAAATGCACTAGCAGTTTACTCAGAAAATACCTAAATTTCTCTTCTTAAACGTTTGTATGCCACTATGCACTGGTGTGAATTTGTAGTTGTGTTTATAAACAATAAACTTACAGTCCTTACATTTATATGAAGTATGGAATCCCTCAACATGCCAATGTAGTACAGATCATTCTGTGAAAAATAATAGTCCACCACTCTCCAATATGCTGTTCATTAAATCTCAGCTATTCAATAGCAAACACATTTAATCACCTCTACAGTTAGTCTGAAACAGGCTCATAATCTTTAACAGAAAACAACAGATGTGGGAAATATAAAAAAAAAAAAAGAAAAGCATAAAATAAATTATTTGCAGTTTGGGACTTTAAAAATTCCCAACAATCATATTTTAAAGAGTAAATCCAAATTAGTCTTGCTATGCTAAATTTGATGCTGAATAATGACAGAGGACATATAAATACCATAGTTACTATAATAATCCCTGCTTGAATCATGGCTTCCATGAACTGGGCTAAGCCTTTAGACAGAAACTAATTGCTACAAACACTAATTTTCAAGTCCCTTTTGTTTCCTATTGCAGGCACCTCTGGATGCAGAAGGTACCCAATTAGCAGAATTCATGGTTCTGATTGTGCATTGTGGGGCTAGTATAAACACTGCTGATTACTATTCCACTGTAATGGTTGATTTTTATTTATTTTTTTTTCTGATTGCTTAATAAGGCCATCTATTCTGCATCAGGCACTGGCAAGGCTGCTGGTGAAATCAGTTAGGTCACTTTTTCTGGTCATAGTAGCAGGAGGAGCCTTGTGATGGTAACAGATGACTAAAGGCATAATTATAGGCTATTTAACCACATCTGTTTCCCCACTTAACATTGTTCGTTCAAGTTAGATGTAGTTAAATAAATCAAAAGGAAAATAATGGTGAAGACACTAAAAAATGACTATTACACGGGTAAAACTCTAGGGTTTGTTATAATTACAGAAAACAGAGTTTACAGTGATTTTTAAAAGGCACTAATTTATATTAGAGAGTTTCTATACACATACACTCTGGCTGGTTGCTGCTGCTTTTATAGCCTATGTTTATTTAAATACCTATTTGCACAGAAGAATTAGTTGAAGCTAGAAAAAAATTGAAGATGACTATTACTTATTGAATTTTGCAGTATGTTCTTATCCAGTACAATAATTATATGACAAGTCTAGCAACTATTTTTACAGTTTTGTGGTTAAGAACAAAACCCCAGAATACCACTACCTCTTGTCAGTGACAATGAAGAGCAGAGAGAACTCTGAGTATCTGTGTGTTTCTCCAGTCATCCAGGGAGACTGTTTTCATCCTTTTATTTCTACAGATAAATCCCTTGTTGTCATTCCCTAATATATTACTGCTTCATGATCAAATATAGCACATAAACACATAAGTACTGTCAAAGCCCATGTTGCACAGGACATATACCCAAACCACCTAGAGCAGCAGGTACAGACATACCTGTACGTCTGTACATCAGCACACATGTTCTAAAAGTTCCCTGCAATTTTTTTTCTGTGCAGGAAAAGTGATACTATATCACCAAAATATTCACTAAAGAAATGACAAATCAAGGAAAATTGCTTGGTTGATTTGTTTTGAACTAATGAATTGAAGAACCAAAGCAAATATTGAACTTTTTACGTCAGCTGCTGCTAACAATGGGCAGATTTTTAGGGCTATCCCTGAGCAAACTACTATATTTGTCTACGTGAAACCCTCCACCAGTGCAAAACCCACTGGAAAAAGTGAAGATTAAGGTGGGTGTCCTTACATGCTCAGGCTATGAGTCCTAGCACAAGATCATTATATGCTATAAAATATCACTGCTTCACTTAAGGCAGTGGAATTACACAATTTATGTCACATATATCTATGGCCCTATTCCTTTTATTTGGGTTTTCTTTGTCTGGCTGTTGTAGGGTTTTTTGACAGACCATTGGAAATAGCTTTGGGTATGGTAGGGAAAGTAGTTTTTTTTTTCAGGTTTCCAAATGCTCAGCTGCACTGGGAACTGGTTTTGCTGAATACAGAGGAGTGTAGTGATATAGCTCTGCATCCTCAGTTAGATACTAGCACCACACTTGTAACCATTAGAGATAAAAAGAGTTAGGAAACAAAGTATTATAAAAGAAAAAATGGATTTGTAGGGAAGATGGACTATATAAGTGGTACAATCGTAATTTCTCCAGTGTGGCAGAAAACATTGTCCTTTCAAAAACAATGCTCCAGGATCAGTAAGAAGCAAACATACTGGGGTGCTCTGCTGGCAGGGGCTGTCATCACACCTCAGGGGCAGAACAGGCAGAACCTGCTGATTCAAATGTGTAGGAGCTTCTGTTGACACAGGAGCTTCCTACGGTGTGAAATGATCAGGTGACAATTTTTGCTAAGTAACAAGTAGTTATGACAGTGCACATCCCTACTGTGCATGTCCATTGGTACACGTGTGTTCACCTATGCATATACATTGCTTAAGGTCAGAAGTATGAGTATGAAGGATTGAGAGATTCAGCATTCTGTGCAATATAAAAGCATATATACTTCAATCACACTGCTTGTTCCTGGGATTAGACTCGTCATTTTCATGAGACTCTCACTCAAGGCAGTACATTCAACACTGACCTTATTCATACTTCATCCATTTCCACACTCTGTACAAAGAAAATGAGACCACTGTTCTTGTTACCATTTCATGATTTCATTTTCCTCTATAGTGTTAATACAGCATCTTCCCATCTAGCAAGTCTTAGTCTCGGCTCTCCCCACTACATGCTGCCCAACTCAAACAGCTATGACACCATTCCTCCTGTGCTGTTCACACCCTCCCTTTGATGCTTCACCAAAATGAAAACTCCTGCTCTCGACTTGAAGGTCACGTAACAGCTCTTCTCCAACTTCTGTGCTACTCAGTCATGACTCTTAATACAGTTCTTGCAAAAGAGCTGATTTATTCTTTGACCATTTCTACTGAGCTGTGACTAAACAGACTTCCACAGCACCATTATCCCCCCAGTGACTGTGGACATTGAAGTTTCCAGTGTCACAACTTCCCTTCTGAGTGAAAACAAAGCATTTAGAGAGGAAAATATGAATATGATGCAAACAGCTATAAGCCACCTACACTATCAACTGACTTTCTTAACAACTTTCAGGATAGTCTTGAAGTGCCTTACGTGCTGCTTGTGTGGACACCCAACCTTCAAATCCTCCCCACCATATATCAGTACTATTAAGACATGGTCAGTGCGTTTGCTCTGGCTCCTGTGTTTCAAGCCATTATTATTTGCCTGAGGCTGGCAAAAAAGCACATATTTGCTCGCCTTCATCTCATTAGTTGGTTTTGGGGAGAATGTTGCTTCTCCATCTGGAATACAGCAACCCTACAATATCCTCCTAGACATGTATCATTACACTCACACATGGGTAGTGGCTCAAGGAGTGAGCATGCATTTACTAGGAAGAGGGAAAAGAGAGCAATAGCCATAAACAATATATATATGCCCAAATTTCATGGCAAAGTCACCATCAAATGGCTCTGCAGCTCATGTTTTCCATTACCACCAGGTTCAGGATGAATCTATTGCTGCTGTAGTGGTAATGTGTCATAATTAATCAGACATGAACACAGAAGGCAATCTGTGGCTGCCACTATTTTGAATACAATTTTGTACATTGTTTTCCCTGGCTAGTTAGGCTGAGAACAGTCAGGAGCACCAAATACCTAGATGAGACTACACAGCTCTGCCAGCTGCTTGATTTCCGCCCATAACAGTGCAACTTCTCAGCACGCAATAGACTTACAGATGACAAGGGACACGGGACAATAGATATGAGGTACATGATCACTTCCTTACCTGCAGTATTTTCTAATAAAGCTATTTCAGGGACATTAGGACTAGCACGTATCTTTTTTAAACTTACTTAAGCAAACGTATAATTACTTTGCTCCAGACTCCAATTTTCTGCTGCAATTATCAGGAACACTTCTGTGAGTTGACCTGTGTTTTTGGCAGGCACAACAGCTCAACAGTTTTGCATATGTTAATGTTCATTTGCCCATATAAAATATTCTAAATGCATTCTCATAGACTTGCTAATCCTTCATGGTTACTCACACAACTTCTCCTTCATTTAACATTTTGAAATTATTGTTACAAGTTATCACCTTAATGTTTTTCTGTAAATGCTCACCTAGTTTGCTAAAATGAAATGGTAGAGAGACCAGGAAAATGTGACATCTGCTACCTTGTACTAGTAAACACAAAGATAATATCCTGCAAAAAGCATGCAGAAGTATTTCTGGCTAACACCAGGTGAGTTTTATCTGAGACAAGACAGTGTTGTTTGGTTGGATTTTGGGGAGGAAGAAAAGGTGGTCTCAGTTTTTTTAACTACACTGATAAGTACGGAATTTGTGGCATCTATTGCCTTCAGTTGTTACAAAGCTTACTCAGCTGGCAAATAATGTGTTTATAGCTCAGTCAAAAATCTCATAATTCTTTGGGAGATGTGCTTGTAGTAACAATTACTGGGTTTGGGAAGTGAATTTATCCGTTGAAGATTTGGAGCATTTGACCCTGAATCACCTGTTTTCTGCTGAGATGCAAAAGTGGCTGCATCTCATTCACAAGCTCTTTCTTTAGCATCTGCATTTGTATTATAAGGTAAAGTAACATATCCTGGCTTAGTCTCTACTCAGCAACATCCAAGAACACTGTAGTTATCAGTTTCATCTCCCATTAAAAAAAAAGATTTTTTCTGTGCTACAACCAGCCCTGCAGCATCTGTCTGTTGTGACTGTTGACGTTTATCTCTCTGACCTACGTGTCTCCTTTTCCTTATAACACATAAGTCTCTGCAGAGTTATGGTACCCCATACCTGCAGGCAGTGGATGCAGAGCAGCCCAAATGTTCTCCACTTGTTTTCTGGGACTCTGAATTCCTTTCAACTTCACCCGTGTCCAGGAAGGAGGCTTTTGTGGTATATTCAGAGTTTCCTCATACCGAAGTACACTGTACCACTCACAAATCTCACAAATCAGATGTCCCTGTTTCTAGATGCAGGCTCAGCTCCCAGACCTGAGTACAACAAACACAAACCAAAAGCATTGATCTAAACATATCAGAGGCTCTTGCATTCATTCAAAAGAAGGACTTTGCAAGGCAGAGAGGGATCAACTTCACTACAAAACATAGTGCAACCTCCAGTTTATGTAGGAAGTTCTCTCTTTCATGGCAAAGGTGGCAGAGAAGACAGGACATATTTGCATGTCAGCTACAGCAGCTGGGATTTGGAGCATGACCATTCTCAGCTGCAAGGGTGGAAAGCTCTGACAAAGCAGAAGGACAGACAACAAGATAAACTAATGTCAGAGCCATTTGTTACAAAGGAATTTTTTTCACTAGCGTGGAGAGTGAGAACCAGGCAGTCAACCCATAGCCAGGGATATGTGGCAGGGCTGGACTTGGGCAAGATGCTGTTAACCAAACTTGTTGGCAACATCACATGGCCAGTTAAACTGTCGTTTTCAGTTTACATATTGTTCCATTCACTTTAAAGCTATGAATAAGTACACTGTAAAGCAGAGAGTTTCAGTTTGCTCACTGTTTTTCTAGGTGTGGTGTGCCCAGAGATATTTCTGTCTCTCAACTACATCTTGGCAATTTTATAATAGTTGGAGGACAGTCACAGTACCTAACCATTTTTGGTATGGTTTTGTTTTGAATTTCATTGCTTGTTATGCAACGTAATTTGGTTAAAATCCTAAATTTATTTTGAGTTCTGATACTTATGTGATCATTTCAGGCTGAAAACTTTACTTGGCTTTGTAAATATAATTTATATTTCTCCTTGCAATATTTTATCATTGTACAACCGCAATTTGGTTGTTTGATTGTTTTTATTCCAAAGAGCTGATAGCAACATTGTAGCCTTGTATGTTTATATATACCTGACTTGTCTGTTGGCCTTTATTTTTTGAGCTGCAGAGTACGGCTGGTTTTGAAGTTTTGCATGGCACTAATACGCACAAAATAGCATAAATCCCTAAAGTACTCCTCAGTAGAGTGCTTTTTTTTCCTCCTTGCTTTTTGGCAAAGATCTATCTTTTCATAAAGGTGCAGTTTTTTATATTATATCCAAAGACATCCTGCTTTTCTTGGAGGAGAGGCAGGGAAGGTCCTCCAAAGCTATTGAATGTTTTTCAATGCATCAGCAAGCTTCCCTTGTATTAACAGTGACTTATTTTCTGTTTCTCTGCTATGATTGTACTAGCAAGGCACATATTGACAACATTGGGTAGAGTTTGTATTTTATCTTGGAGCATTCCCATTAGGTTCCTACACCTTTTGTGCTCATTATAAAACTACAATGAATTGGTCCACCCTTTAGAATGTGCTAATCATGAATCAACCATTTGTGCAAACTGGCAACAGACCCACCTACTTTCTTCTCTAGATTCTTGATTACACATAAATCCTGTCACTAAACCCAACATCCTGCTGGTATAGCAGATGTTCTCAGGCCACATTGCAGCCTTAGCTTATAACTGTTAAAATGATAGATCTTACAGAAAAAACATTAAAACAGCCATACACTGTCAGTCCAGAGCTTCATCTAATGCAGCTTGCTGAGGCCAAAAGCAGATCCCCATGAAAGTGCACAAGAACAGGAAGACAATGTGATACATTTTCTTAATAATCCTCCAGACTTAACGCAGTCATCTTTCTTCTAACCCTGCTGGAAGTTTACCATTTTCCCTTGAAGATTTAAGGATTTTACACTTGTTAAACACAATCTCTTTCACACCCATGTGATGAGGAGCAGGAGTATAGGCTACTACCTTTGCTGCTGTCTAACATTGTTTTGTTTAATTTTTTTTGTGCTGAGTTCACACGTCTTTAGGATATGAGTCATTTCTGCTGTCATACTCAGTCTTCAAGCTGAAGTCTCCATTCCTCTCCCAGACAGGCGCAGTTTCTGAAAGAGCCACTCCTATAAATACAGAATAATATGGCACCTTTACCTGGAGATGCTCAAGCACCTAGCAACTTGAACTCAGCCATAATGTACAAGCACTGAAGATGATTACACAAAATTAATAAAGGCATAGAAACACCTCCTGTGTTGCCCACTTATCATAAATCCTTATTTTATTAAGCATTTTAGGTTTGAATACTCAGAAACAGTTAACAAGATATTGTCACCAGGACAGATATATAAACAGAAAACATTTAAAATACATAAATTATTTGCCTTCATTCTTTAACTAAATAATTTTTTGTAAACAGATATGTTAAAAGTTATTAGACAGTAGGCACTGAGTATTACTTTAAAATCAAATGATGCAATATTATTAATCTAGGTCACAATTTCAAACTTTAGATTTTAAGAGAGAAGAGTCTGGATGCAGTTTTTTCCTTCCTTGTGTAGTAAGTTATTGAAATCTGTTGAAGTACATACCTCACTATACCAAGCAGTGTTACTAAGCAATCAAAATCTGGAAACACACAAGTGTAATTGAGAAGAAAACATATAGAACACGTATTCTGAAAAGTATGTTACCCTTCTGTGGCAAAACCACTATCCAACAACTTTGTTCCAACTGGATGTCTACCAGAAAAACAAGACAAGTTGAAAATCAGTGCAGTTAAACCCCTTGGAGAGATGTAATACTGTGAGTATAATTGAAATGTTAACAATTATGCTCATGCTGATAATTACCAAGAATAGTTTGGTATAGTAGTTACAGAGCTCACCTTTCACCTTCAGGTCTTGGATTTGATTTCTACCTGGGACTATATGAAAAGAGTTCAATTATCTCCTTCTCCCTTTTAGTGGATAGATTTTCCACCCCATTCACACTTCAGAAATAAACAAGAATAAAAATAGAGAGGGACAGAAAAAGCATTTTATGGCCCCTAATTAGCTAATTAGTGTGAAGTTGGGTTTTTTTAAAATTAAATTTGACAGGAAATGTAATACAGTTTACACCATTTGGGAAAAACACAAAATGACTGAAAAAATGCAAGCTGAGAACAAAGCTCTACTGAAGGCCTTCTACAATAGTTTATATTCATATTTTGAGTATAACATACAAAAATTATAGTGGTCTCATAATGTAAGATAATATACTTCGTTGCTGTGCAACAGCCTCATAGCTATGTATCCAGCCTTGCCAATATGACACTAACACTTTAGCACAATTCTTCCTTCTATTCAATCTAATGTATAATGAGAAAAGGAAATAAATTAGAGCAGTTCAAGCAAATACATCAAACCTACTCGATCTTTGGATGCTGGGTTTTAACTAACCCAATTGCATCCATCTACATATAGGAAGAAAAAAATAACGATTGGTAGAATATGTAGGTGTCTGAGCATGTGGGTCTCTAACTTGAAGTCTTCATAGCTTTTATGAAGTTCTGCTCACTTTGCAGTACATCTGAATTGAAATCACCATGATAACAAGAGCTGGGCAATATGTGAAGCCCTGACGCAGAGATGCAAGGCAGCGTGCAGTCAGGAACTTAGGAAACACAAAAGCTTGTCTTATCATAAAAAGTGAAATCTCAGAGTTCTGCAGTGCTGTATAAAAATTAAGCGACAAAGACCAACATTTAACAAGAATCATTGTTTATGAGATACAATTAATCACCATTAGTTACTTGCCATTGTTTTGCCAATTACTAGGCCTAGTGCAAAGGACGCAGCCAGCAGAAAAACAATCCAGTAGCCAGATTCTATTGTACGTAGAAAAGTCAGTATATGGGGGATTGCTGGGGATACAAACAAGTCAAACAGATCACAAATAATAGACATCAACCCCAGCGACCCCAGGAATGGCACAGCACAACCAATAATAGGTGGAATAAACAAAGACACAAAGGCTCCCATAGAAAAAATGGGAGACAACCAAGTCAATAGGCTGATCATATAGGATAGAAGTAGCCCCATGTTGTCTCCCTATGAAGCCCGTGTTTGCAAATGCCAGACCTGACTGGGGCCCAGTTGCATGGAGAGTCCAACAGACTTCCCCAACAGAAAATTCTGCAAAGTGCATCCACCTCACAGACAGACACTCCACCCTTCCTGAAAGTGGTCCCAGCTTGTATGCCCAAAGCAGGACACCTGGCACTCATTTACCCAATGTGGGGCACCTGGGGCTTGTTTACCCAAGGGCTTTCCTTACAAGGCCGGCCACACCTTGGAGGAAAGCCAAAAGGCAAACTCATCCCCTCCTCTTAAAGGACCATGGGAACCACCCATATGTCAACCTTAATTCAGGGCTCGGGGTTCAAACCCCAGCACTTCAGTCATTTACTATGATAAATGCTGGTTTAATCTGAGTTTTGCAAGTCTAAAAAAACCACCAATGCCATCCCATGGATTTCAGCAGCATTCAAGAGGAATAAAGGAGGGTAGTGGCAAGAACATGAGAGGATTCAGCTTAGCTTAGAATTGAAATATGCTGAAAGTGCTCCAGCTACTAATGATAACACCAACCGTCACTCTGTTCCTCTCCCCAGTCTTAAGATACAAGTGCTTTGATTTTAAATCAAATGGTCAATACCATGTAGATATACATGTTTTGTCCCTTTTCTTTCAGCAGGGTAGGGAGGTATAAGGGGACATGAGGGAGCTTGGGGTATTGCAGTTTAAGTACAAGACTCAAAATTTGTGAAATCAAACTTCACTAGCCCTGTAATTAATGGCAAAAGGGAAGCAGATGGATGAGGGCAAAACCCTTGCCTGCTGTAGAACATGTCCATGCAGCTTCCTGGGTTTTGATTATTTTTTTTCCCCTAAGTTATGCATAGTTTTATTTCTCTTACAGCTCCCCTGATACAAATCAAATATATATCTTACAGGTACAATGACAACTGCTCCATTTCATTCCAAGCACCTTACACGCTTGATTCCTCATGCATAGCAGAGTCAATTTAAATTTACTTTCTCTAATTAAGTGCTTTGTGATTCTTTATTTCTCTCTATGCTAAGACAACATCACCCCAAATTGACAAATTAGCCATAAGAGGGTATTTATTAAGCAAGACTAAAGTTTGCTTTCAGTGTGCTAGCAGGATACCTTGTGGATGAACCATATTTCCACTTGGTAAATATATGAATTGCTCTACATTTGCCATGTCTGCAGGTTTAAATGCTACAATTACAACACACGAAAACACCCAGTGCTTTACTAAAGATGGGGAAATGTTGAATTCCATTAGCTTTGCTTTGTAAAACAACAGGGTATTCATTCATCCAGTGATGCATGAAGGGCTTTCTTAAGGAGAAAGCTGTCAAACGAGACTTGCGTTTCCTGCTGTGAAGTAAACATAGAAGCCCCTGCATAAAAAATGCAATAATATTGGCAGTAAAAGTGCTGATCACATGGACATAATAATCTGCTTGATAGTAAAAGCATCTAATAAAAAGGAGAAGGAAAAGATACTGCTGTGGCTGTGGGGGCTGCGAGATGGGAGGGATGAAGGGATCTGAGAAGAATCCTGAACCAAGTCTCACCAAGAAAGGATGAGACACATGACCAGAGTCAGAGGAGGGTGTTTAAAAGGCTTTGCCGTGCATGTTCCAGTTATCTGTGCGAGGTGTCATACCCACATGGGCAGCACTGCGGCACCACACAGTGCATGTCAATTTGCCTGTGCCACGGCTTATTCTCTGGCTGCCTATCACCTGTGGTGTTGCCATTCACATTAAAAAAACAGCCTGCATCAACCAGAGTCTAACAGACAAAGTCACCTCACAATTAAAATATATTTTGAAATTCTTGAAATGGTAAAATGAATAAACCTACAGGGAATGCAGGAGTCACTGGAAGGAATAGCACAGAGAAGAACAACCCCCTCAGCTAAACGTAATCAAAGGGTTTGATATTAAATGTACAGGTGCTGTATTGCACCTACAGAGTTTCAAAACAGTGAATATAAGATTTTCCCTCCCTGGGTTTTAAAACAGGAAAAATACTTAACCCCAAGCGAAACTGGGAAAATAGAGAATCCGTTAAAGATATTCTCACAGTAGGGCACAGTAAGCCTTCTATTTAGCAGTTCACAGCTACGGGGTTTGCAAACTGTATGGTTATCAAGTAAATGATAGATGAATGAATTTAAAATAGTAATTTCAAATGTGTATTTCTTTGGCCTTGTTCTATTTTACTTCACAAGAGAAGTTTACCTACAAAATGTTTAGTTATTAGGTTGTATCCTTGAAACTCCTCTCACACCTGCTTTACACTGGTGTCTCCTATGTTCATGATTTATTTCAAAATATAAATAGTTCCAATTCTTCAGGTATAGCTCAACTTATTTGTGTCTCCAAATCCTCTGATTTCTAAAGAAAAGAGATATGGTGCCACATATACAATACAACCTTACACGTGCTGGTATTTAATATTGTCAGATGTAATTTTTCACAATCATATACCTTCTAAGCCTTCATTTTTTTGCTGTGTTTTGCACAGTGATTGTGTTAATCTCTTGCTCATACCTCTATTTTATTTGCACTTAATTCACTGTCCTAGATTAGCATATTTTCTCATGTGTGCAGCCAACTTCCCTGTGAAATCTGTTCCCTGTTGCACACTTACACAGGGCTGCCAAAGGTCTCAGACCAGTCACTTCTCCTGGGACCTGGCACTAAAAGAAGTAGGAGCCTGGGCCATAGCTATCCTCAACTCTTTTCCTCCCACTTTGCCCAGCCTACATTGATCACTTTCAGGCTCCACCAACTGATTTTCCTGTTGGAAAATGTAAAACACTGTGAAGAGGTAGTAGGTGGGCAAATACTTAGATGGAAGAAAAGTATCTCTATATTCTTTCATATGTGGTTATCCTTTGTGGATAACATGGGTCTAAAGAAACATTTGCACACATGCAGACATAATATTAATATGACTTCTGCAAGTTACTTCTCTGTCTTCTCTCTCTTTTCTCTTTAAAGTGCATATTTCACATACTATTTTCTATAGGCATGAGTTAGTAATTAAATATCAACTAAGAGAGTGCTTGTCAACACAGCTGTCAGTGCTCCCAGCAAGCATCCCAGTGCTGCAGCCCAGGCGGCTGCTCAGCTGGGACACGGAGCAGGTCAGCCGGAGGATGCCAACCTCTGGAATGCAGACCCCTGACTCGGAGCAGTTCAGATGGAGGATGCCCACCTCTGGAATGTGGATCCCTGACACAGTGCACATAAGCCCAAGGATGTTGACCTCTGGAATACTCTCACTTGGGCTTGGCTCCACAGAACTGCCTAGCTGCAGCTTAGACCAGGTGGATTCTGTGTAGGACCAAACTAGCTACATCAGGAACTAGTAAATTGGCTGTATCTTACCTGAAGTAGAAATACTCTTCATTTTTACATTAACTTTTCTTTTTCCTTCTTACCACTGTTGGGTTTTATGCTGTCTGTGAAATGACACAAAATTCCCAGAAATTTCTTCTTCCAACAAATGTAAATTTATTCCACCTTAATCAGTATTTTCTTTGAGTATAGATTACAGATCGCATTAAAATGGAATTGAAATACCTCACAACATTCAAAGCACTGGGGGGCAAGAGGAAAAGAAATTTACTTTAACCTATCCTTTATCACTCTTAGCAGACTCTGTGCCAGTTCATGTGACACTTTGGATTCTCTGACTGATTTCTTCTGGAAAATCACTGACTGATTTTTAGACACCTGGGTTTTTTTCACCATTTCTTTGTAAATAATTATGACTGCTCTACCCTAAAACACATTAGCTTGGTTAAAGAGCTTTTTCTCCATTTTTCCACAAATACAGTTCTGTTGAAAATGGAGTCCTAGGGCACTGGTTCTCTGCATGTCTTTGTAAACTGACTCTGCTTTTTGTTGTTGATGTTGTTGCGTGCCCTCCCTCTTTCCTCTGTCTTCTTCATATTTCTATGGCTAGAAGACAAAACTGAGCTGGTTATTGAGACAGTATCATTTATTTGTGTTCTTTAAGCAGCCTGCAGCAGAGCCAGAAGATAATGGGCACCTCATTTATTCAGGCTTTGAATGATCATATTTAATTCCCAGTGACAGCTGTCTTCACCACATTAGCATTGCAAATCAGCTCTGGTTTGTAATGGCCTTCTATTGAACATGATTCAATTATGTGTGGTCCGTAGCGAGGCAGGATACGGTCTTAGTATCTATAGCAATATTTCTGCAAGCTGCTGCTCTTTACACTGCTCACATTTAAGCTGTCTGTTTATCACAATGCTTTCCTTGAACTACACTGAACTCTCTTCATTTTGCAGCTAAATAAAGAAGAATGAATATAATTTGTTAAAGCAGTTATCTGGTCAGACATATTACATACCCCATCTTCTTTACACATGCCTGGATTCAGGAAACACTTGTTCAACTAGTTGTTATTATACTTAAAACATTTATATTACAAAAGTCATTAAAGTGGATTTAAATGATTATACAGTGTTCAATGGTACAAAAAGCTTTCTAAATTCTGATTCCAAGTGTAAGGCAAGTTCTCCTATTGCATGAGGCAGCCTCAAAAAAGAAAGCTTCCTCTGCACACATCCAGCAAATACACGCTTCAGTCTGTGCAAGGCAAAGCACAAACCTTACTCTTTTCCACCCCTGTGATCTCTACAACATTTAGCTCTTGCAGAAATCTCATTATATGCAATACACTGTCCCCTGCCTCACGGCTCTCTTAGCATCCTTCATATTGGTGACGAAGTGCACCTATAACAGAAACACATTAGTTATTTCTCAAACGAGAATGCTAGGCCATCGTTCTAAAGGATTTTATTGAACAAGAGGAAAGGTTTTTTAATCATATACTAACCTTGAATTGTTTAAAGATGCTCTCTCGATGATTATGACAGAGGAGTTAGTGTCCTGTGAGATCCCCAGTTTGAGAGGTTGGTCCTGGTCTGAAGCTAAAGGCTACTGCTAGCTGTCCTGCTAGCTGTCCCAGGTGCTGGGCTGGAAGGCCACAGGCATCTGTACCAACCACATCACTCCCTCTGATGCTGGTGCATTGGATACCACAGTGCATTTACCACGTTCATTTATTTTTAAAGGATTACTTTAGTTTTTTTTCTTTTTTTAAGCCTTCATTCACACCTTCCTCTCCACTGTCTCCTCTGGCTGATTCTGTTGCCTTTTTTGCAAAGATTTGCAATATCTTGATTTCTTGATTAAGTTCTTAACTTAGTTTATGAGGTTTTATTACATTTTTGAATCCACAGCGCTTATGTGAAAATGATGACTGCTTCATGGCTCAAATAGAGGATTCGTTGCATTTTTTTAAGGTAAGACCTATTTGTTGTTAATGGCTGGGTTTTTTTCAAGTGTATTAAATTGTACACTGACTTACCTTCAGGTTTCCTGAAGACTAGCAATTAGCAATAGAGAGGGAAAGACAAGACCTCTTGCTATAGATGGGGAAAGACAGGACCTCCTGCCTGCCCCAGGGGAAGACAGACGGCCTCTGCAGCTGCCCACACAGCTGGCACAAATGCAAGGGCAACAGGTCAGTATGCATCACTCCAGGCATCCATGTTACTGCTTGCTTTTGACTGGCCAAGGATGCTACAGAGAACATGGAGGGAGGTGGAAACGGTGCTGCAGTAGCGGGCACAGGGGAACCTAACACACAGGAATCCAGGCTTCATTGATTTTATCACACAGGAACAACCTTTTTATTCTGAAATAAGTAAGCTCTTTTCACATGAAAACTGCGCAAACAAAACTAACATCACCTCCTGAGTATGCATTGCTGTTTAAGACTGGTCATGGTTACAGTCTATTAGCACAGAAAATGAGGGAGTTTCTTTCTATATTGCTGTATGTAATGGATACTAATGACAACTTCCTCCACCTGTCATATAATTTGGTGTAATTAATGTAATTTGTTCTGGTAATTGTAAGAAGGTCAGGGCCAGAGTTCATGAAATAAGAATCGCTTCCACATCCCATTTCAATATTTATCATCCCATGCTATCCATAGATACCATTAATATACAAATAACTTAATTGAGAAACAATAACGGTTTATATAAAATAAAATAAACCTTTCATGGAAATAAGGAAACAAAAAGTAAATCCCATAACATCATCTCATTTTTCAGCCAGAGACACATGTTCTGTAGCATTCATACACCACAGGCCACCACTTCAAAGCCTCCTAGAGGTGCCAGCCTTCCAAAATCTTTACTTATCAAGTGTATTGCTGTAGCACTTCAAAGTTGTTTATGCTACATCAGTCTACAGATGACTTCTGTTGCAAGTGCAGAGGAAATTACTGCAGACAGATCAACGGGGAAATAAAGCAACCAGCCTTGCTCAGCAAGATCTCAGGAGACTGTGCTCATGCTGTCTCACGTATTAGTCATTTTTAAGAAGAATATTAAGCAGGGATTTGAAAGATAATGAAATAGTTTGGGGCTGCTTATAGGGACATTCCCCTTTCCCACCTTAGGGGGAGGTATAGGAAAACTACAGGATAAAAACCAAACGTGTCTGCCTGGAACTTCAAGTAGTCAGAGAAGGCTGGGCTTGAAGGATAGCTGGAGATTGGTGTTCACCTTCAATCTTGAAGATGAGGTGATAAGTATGGTGCAAGAGGTTGTGAAATGCTTAGGTTTAGCAAGGCAAGGGAAGGGGAGTGGATTTTGCAAAGCAAGGAAGTCAAAAGTGAGAGAAATATTAGATCTTTGCAGCAATATGAAAACTTGTCAGAGGAATAAAATTAGAAAAAAAAAAAGACAAAAATTATGTCATGGTAACTGAGTCACAAGATAATGCCACCTTCTGCTACATGGAAAGAAAGACAGGAAAGATTTGAAATATTGCAGTGAGAATCATGTATCTGTTAAGTCCTAAACTGTAGAGCAGTGTATTTTATAAAATGGGTTTCTAATAGCAGAATGCCAGTAAACAGTAACAGTCCATATGATTTAGAAAAATAGGCAGTCAGTCGACAATTTCTTGATTATTGTTTACCAAGTTCTCTTCATTAAATAGTTTAAATACTAATATGGAGAAGTGGTGGCCATACTCCAGTAATGCATAAATAAAAATGTTATATTAAATCATAACAGGTATCAAGCCCTCTAAAATTGATATACTCTGTAAATAAATATATATTTAGTTTGAATTTAATTGATCTTCTTCCAAACTTTAAGCATTCATTCGCTGGATAACAACTAGGGGCAAAGCCATGTAGAAGATTATAAAATTCTGTCTTGGAAGATGAAAAGGAAACCAGTTTTTCCTGGTTTCCCATTCTGTACAATTTTTCTGGAATGCAATTTTATTTTCTCTTACATTCCTTTCTCCCATATAGATTCTCTGTACTTGATACATGGTAATTCACAATCATAATTTTTAAAAGGCCTTTAAGGGTACTATAGATAGAACAAAGAGAAACCATTCTAAGAGCCAATTCCCCAACTACTCTGTGGACAAAGAAGTCAGATTAGCAAACAAAAACGCTCTCCAGTATTTTCTGGTTTGGTTCAAATTAAGAGCTGCCAACTAAAGCAAGAAGATTGAAGCTGAGAAGTTAAACAAGATAAAACACGTCAAATTGCTCACAAAGAGCAAAAGCCAATCAAATAATCAACTTACCAAATTCCAATATAGTTAAATAAACAAAGTATGGTATTTTTAATATACCAAAGCAGTCCTCTCACTTTCTAAGACTTGCTGGTTGTCAGTCTTATGAATGCCATGGCCACTCTGGGCTCAGTAGCAATGCTGGAGATAAAGCTCAGAGAAGCTTGTAGATCCACATATAAAGGAAACTGCATTAACTCAGAGCCCAACAGAACATGTGACACAATTAGCACTGATTATTTTATGCATTCAAAGACTTTTAGAAAGATAACCTATTTTGATTTTAAAATGTCAGGCAATGTAGATTCCACCACCTAACCTTTGCTGCTAAAAATGGCCACTTCAAAGTTCCTGGCATTGATTCAATGGCATTTTCTTCAAGATCTCTTCTACCTATATCTCTTTCTGCCTCTCTCTCCTATCAGATATTCCAACTCCAAGTGAATACTCTAGAACAATGTGTCTTAATCTGATCTCAACAGCTATTGCAAAAACACTTGGCAAAAGACAACTGCATTTGCAATTGACAACTGTATAGTTATGCACACCCATACATGCAAGCAAGCAAAAAACCCTAAATGATTAGAGTTTATTCTAATTTTTGTTAAGTGAAAACTATTTTGATAATGCCATACACTAAACCACTCTGGAGTAAATAAATTATCTTTTGGTTTTTAAAGGCTGAAAACACAACAGGGTAGATTGCAACTAAGTAATTTTGAAGTTAATGGGGGTCTACAGGTGTCCAGCTTGGTGCAGTTCTGTGCATCCTAATGTGGTGCACTACCACATGAAACTAACAGTTGATTGAGGAATGCTCCTGACTATCTTCAGGGAAAATTTCTCCTTCTTATACAACAGTGCCTTAATACTGGAGATGGATGGAGATTTGTTGGTATTGCAGTATCCAAGACATTCATACTTGAAATAAATTGTGACATACAAGATTTGGTTTACAAACAAGATACATCATATTTATTCAAATGATGCACCATAATACCTTCAGATTACTAAAATTGTATGTATACATACTCAAAACTTCTAGCCATATACCTATCCTTTTGCCTCTTTTCATTATAAACAAAACAGTGTTATTCTGATCTTAAAGAACAAATGAGTTAAAAAACAGTGATGTCTTTGTCATTAATATTTGTCCTTATCAGAATGGCGGCTCCTGAACAAGTACTACGTATCTAGGCAGCAGCACTACAAGTGAATGTGAATTAGCATCACTACAGATTATTCCAATAGTTCCTATTCATCACAAACAACAACAGCTTCAGGAAAACATAACACTACCACATGCGACCAGACAGGGGATATATCTGAAAGCACGTTTTCAAACCAAGAAGACCTGTGTTCAAATTTAGAATATTTAATTGAACTTTTTAACTATTTCTGAGAACTGTATCAGAAAAGCCCTTATTTGTACAACACAAAAGGTTAAAAGCAGACAAACCATTCAGACAGTGACCTTGCCAGCCAGTACTGGGGGATTTAAAAAAAAAACCAACACCATTCCTCATCACATTCTCCAACACCCTTGTTGCTCTACCTCCCCATAGAACAGTCATGCAATTAATAGAGGATAATGCATGTTAAAATGTGGTCCACACATGAAAAAGTTTGGGAAAACATAAGTACGATTAACATGAAGAATATTTTGCATCTTATCTCCATTGTTTTTATTCTAGCAAATGAAAGGAAATATGCCCGCTCTCCCTGTCCTCCCTCCAGTTATGTTATCACCAGTATAGCTGCACGCAAGCAGTACAACAGCACTAGATCCTGTATTTACACTAAATTGTTGAATTTTTATGACTAAACACAAGGAACAAACGCATTGTTTAAAGCATTAATTTTGGATGAATACTTTCAAAAAAAAGTCTATCAACTCTGCTTGTTTGACAATCTTAGTTCTGACAGCAAAACCTGTATTGCTAAGAGAAAGTGAGCAAATATTTTCAGGGATTACAATCTACATATTGTTAAAAGAATTGACAACAATTTAATAATTATTATATATCTCAGGAGGAGAAGAAACATTATTCAAACCTTACTTATATCAGACTCATCTCAGTGGGCCAGCATTTGTGTGACTGTATACAACCTAAAAACCAGCTTCCATTCTGGAGTCCAAAGCAAACTTGTGGAGATAACAGTCACCAAAAAGATAGGTTTCTTTTATACCATTCTCAAAATTTTTGAGGAAACCTTTTCTCTGCAACTTCATGTTCATGTTCATATTCATTTTCTTTGTTAAAATATTTTCCAAACTGCACTATCAACTTTAAATACAAAATGATTTACAAATATGGCCAAGGTTTGCTGCCTGCATTTTAACAGCATGAAGAAACAAAGCCTGAGGTCTTGGATGTTTTATTCAAAATTGCAGAATAACAGCAGGAACCGAATCCTGCACTTTTCACAGAATCATAGAATGGTTTGGGTTGGAAAGGACCTTTAAAGGTCCTCCTTTTCACCCAGCACTTCCTATCCACTAGCCCATAGAAAACAAACCTACATTGATATTGGATTATCCAGGCCACATGCTAGGATTTTTCCATTTTGAGTATTTATCTTGCGGCATAAATGCAGATCCCATTTCTATTCTGGTTTCATTGAGCTCTCATTCCAGGAGTTCAAGAAGTGAGTTCTGAACATTTCTGCAAATAACTGCTTGGTTCCACCAGCTGCAAACATACATCAAATGTAATAAGAAAACAATTGGCAGTGACCACAATGTATCAAGCACGTAAAAGCGGATGAGAACTTAAATGCGAAAGTTCGCAAAAGTAATTTGGAAATCTAATCCTCACTGATACCTGCATTGAATTTACAACTCAATTTTTGACACAAATTCCTCAAAGCACTTAAACATGGACACTGAAGCACCTGTAGCAGCAGCACCTGAGCCCTGCTAAGGGACAAAGTGAAAGGGTTCTTAGAGTCAGTCTGAGTTCCAAGGGTGAGGATGTTGGTACAATGCTCAAGACAGTACTTCTCTTACACCACAGGCTTACAGCCCAACAGGACCGTTCAGCCTGCTGCTGTTGTGCAATATATCCAACACTGCATATACTCACCTCCACACAGCATTTCCAGCTGGCCCGACTTGACCCACCACACACACTGCTCTTACAGCTGGAGCCTGCCCAGGTGCCTCTCAGAGCTAAGTGCAGCAAATGCATCATCACATGAAGCCAGTGCAGCATTTAACATCGCCAGACCTCTTGTGCTGGAAACAAATGGCTACACAAGTTCCAGCTCCATTAGGAAGCTGCCTGAGTAAGCAGGCCACCCGTTCAAACAGGCTCTCTCATTCTTCAGCTTTCAGAAGTGAATATTCCAGGTAATGCAATAGTACCTGTCTATAAATTTAAATAAATAGGAGAACACTTGATTCTTGACAGTTCATCTCAATATTTCAGTTGCTGATGGCAACATTAACAGCCAGCCTTTCCCTTTGCTGTCATTACTCCCATCTCATGAGCTCTAAGTGTTTGATTCTGCCTCAAATATTTAGGACTTTTTTTGTACAATACTCTCACCTAGCAGAGCAAATTTAAACTATAACTTGTGCAGCTCTGCAGTCAGAATTTTGTTTTCTCTCCTCAGAAAAGGGGGGAAGAGATCCCCACTAACATTTTGCAGACTTTCCATGAGCTGATCCCAGAGTTGTGGTTTTGTTCACATTGGACCTTGAGAGAGAAAGGATCATTGTCATGTTAGCTTTGCAGACCCATGAAGACACCCATATTCTCCCACCAGGCTGTTTTCTGTTCCCACAGAAACCACATATTTAGTGGGGGCAGCCCTTGAACTGAATGGAAGTCTCTGCATTCATACAGTAATAAAGGATGACAATCATCTGGATTACTGTTCTTCTGGTACTATTTTATAAATACAAAGATATTGAAAATGCTGAACCATTCCTTCTTTCCCTATTTTTACTTCACTAAAGCAAGATTGTACAGAAACTGAATTAACATCCTTTGCTAGATTGTGGAGATGATATATCTCTCTCATTTGTCCTTAACCCACACTATACTTATTGTTTTGAGTCTCAGGCTTATGCACTATTTTATTCCTCATTCCTAGCAGCGTTGAAAATATTTGTATACTGTTAGGTATATGATAAATGTCTACAAAGAATCATTTGATGGAAGGTTTTGATCGAATTATTATTGAAAGATTAGCAATTCTGAAGTGCTCAGTTATATGGCATTTAATCATCCAGTCTCAATGAAATCTGGTTAGTTTTTATACTGGAAATAGGCCAGGAGTAAGGATAGCAGAATCAGAGCTTACATATTTAGTATTGAATAAACCATATTTTCTATGCTGTTTTCCATAAAAACAGACATGCCAGATCAAACTAAAATATTTTTCTCAGCCAGTGGCCAGCAGCTGACTTTTAGAAAAAAGAACATATGAAAGAGGAAAAGTAGAGCGGTAGTTGCCAGCTACTCCTGTTTAAAATCATCCATCTCATGTTTAATAGCTCTTCACAGTCTTTCCTTTATGAAATTGTTTAATCACTTTCTGGACTTTTTTTCTTTGTAATTTTGGCATCCCATAAGAATGAATCGCAAAATCTAATATTGTTATCCTGGAAAGGACTTTCTTTTGTTTGTTTTAAACCTGCTGCCTAATAGTTTCCTTGGGTACCCCACAGTGAGTAATCATTCCCTATTCAGCTTCTTCATGTCATTCATAATTTTATATTCCTCTATCACACCCACCTTTTGTTGTCTCTTTGCCAAGCTGAAGAGTACTGGTACAGTTATCTTTCACACAGAAGCTGTCCTTACCTCTAACCTTCCGCTCTGCTCCTCTCCCTGCCCCTTTTAGGTCAGTATCCTTCCACACTTCGCAAATCGTTCACCATGTGCCCATCTCATCAATATATACATAATCAAGCTTTCTATTCCTCCCCCCCCCCCGCACCCTCCCCCAATACTTCCTAATATTCTGTTTGTCTTTTGATGACTGCTGAGAATTGGCCTGATGCCTTTAAGAAATTAATCAGAAGAGCTTCAAGATCTTCTTTGTTAATTTAGAGTCCACCACTGTGAGCTTCATCATTAAAATGTTTTTTCCTTAGGAGAATTACTTTGCATTAATTTGGTCTTTTCGCACCCCGTCACTCAATACAGTGAAATCTTTCCAAAACTCTTTACAGTAAGATCTGACTATCTTGAATAATTTCATATCATCCTAAAATTGTGTCTTCATTCACTCCCTTTTCCAGATCAGTTAAGGATATTTTGAATAGCAGACAGTTCCATTCATTTCCCTGCTAAATCTCTTGGAAAAATATTACCTATACTAGTCACTTCCCCCCCACACTCCCCACTTTTCTTTAACCCATTGTCAATTCAGGAAGATACTTATTCCAGATCACATACCAGTTAACTTTTGTTAGCCTTTGGCAAGACGCCTATTATATACATAAGCTGTGCCGATTCTGCTCCATTACAACACATTAAAACACTGTGGCATACTAATTCTGGTCTTTATATAATTTCAGCCAATCTGCTTGCTATAGAGTCCAGACACACTAACGAACTTCAGTCTCACACCCTACAGGTTCTATAAAATCTTGGCTTCATAACTATCACTTTCCACTCCTCAGGTATCAGGGCTGATATAAGTCACAGTTATCCCTCACAGGGAGAAGATCAGCACTTTAGTTTTGATTTCTGCTGGAGTTCTTAAATGAACACAATTTATTTCTGTTGGTTTGTTGCTATACATACATCAATTTGTTCTAAACCTTTTTCATGACAGCTAAGTCAGAGGTCCTTAGTTTGCTCTCCACACAGAAAGGCTCCAGTATGAAAAAACCCACAAAACTCTTTTTGCTCTTTCTTGGTAAACAATAGAAATAATTTATTTAGGTTGCTGGTTTTGTTAGGTTTGGGGTTTTTTTGCTAAAATCTTATCTTTCTTGAATGTTTTTTTTACACTTCATCAGAACTACAGAGTCAGGTTTTCTACTTTTGCATTTTAAATGCTGTTAGCTGTACTAACGCATTTAGCAAGTCATGGCTCAGCAACATCTTTGGCCTGTTCCATAACTTTTTTGCATTATCTTGCTGGGGTTTTCTATTTTCTCTTTTGATTAGAAGTCCCACAATGGAAGATTTATCTGGTAGCTTTAAACAGTCTCCTGCAATGATTTTACCCTTTGGGCTGCCTCTCAATTTCTTTAGAGAATAGTTCTTCATTTGTATGTACTTGTTGTAAATTATGCTATGGTGGGGAGATGGACAAGAAGTTGTTTTTTCTGCCTTCAGTGATATTGAATATGAGAAGGCTGTGGTCAGTATGGCATCATGGTTATGATTTTAGAAAAGAATTGCAGGGATAAATTAAAATTTTCATTATTAATTTCTAATAATCAATTAAAATAACAGTCTTAAGAATTGTAGCCACTGATGGATATGAGCATTGTATGGCATGTAGTTAACATCAAAATCTGATTTAAATCACTACCATTAAATAGGAAAGTGGAATAAAACATATGCTGTTTTGGATTATTTGTGAAATTAGCACTTCTGGTAGATTTGTAGCAAAACAAAGGCTACAGATGAAAACTAATTCAAAATCAATGTTTTGAAAAGATGTGTTCCAGCTCAGTGTGATTTTTAAAAAAAGCAAAAGCGGGTCAAAAGTTTAAAAATCCCAATTTTACATAAATATTGACTCACACTTTTTGAATTACTGAGAGCTGCTGCAACGAGAGTCAATGTCAGCAAATCAGCTTGACACAGAGTCTTCAGATCACCAGGATCACAATTAAATTGGTTCAGGGATATAAAAATAGTGCTTTATAATATTTTCTCTCTCTTTTGTCACCCACAACCTTTTTTTCTCCCTGAGCTCAGTGAACTCCCCCAAAATAAGAACAGAGTACAGACAAACCTTATTCATTTTACCCAGAGATAAATTCACTAAGGTGACCCCAGCACACTGAGAAAGATTTAATGAGTGGGTAAAGAGGCTCATATAAGCAAATGTGTATTGAGCAGTCTAAAACACTGTGCCATGAAGCAAACTTTGAACAGAATTCAAGGATGAATTAAGGTGACTGAAGACTATGTTCGGGGCTCTTACTTTCTTGGGTATGAAACTAGCAACAATTTCCAAGTCCGTTTGAAATGTAAATGACAGGAACTGAAGAATGGCAGCACCACTGCCAAGAAGAATTTTCTATCCTGTAATGACATGGATTTCAACCAAAGCCCCCTTCTATGCACTTCACACTGGAAAAGCAATATTTTTCTTTCCAACACACTTAAAATATAATAAAATATTTCACACAACCACCTCATGCAAGAACTCTAGAGAAATCACATTTGGTCAGTCTAAGGTATAGGCAAGCATCCACAAATTATGCACATACAACACTGAAAATTATTTCAACTACATGTAAATATGGTTTTGCAACAAACTTTTAATAAAAGAAAACGACAATATTTTCTATTTTTTCCTCTGACTTTTTCAAAATTAATACACCTTTTCTCCTTCCCTCTACACCTCACCCTGTTGATTTTTTCCTGCCTTTTTTAGATTCTTTTCATTTTTCCTCCATTTCCATGTGTATTCTTTTATTCATCTACCTGACTTCCCTCCTCTTTCTATCCCTTCTTGATTTATTTCTTTGCATTCAAATAGTGGTGCTGCCTGGTAGATAGCCTCTGTCTAAAACAACCTCAACTAGTTTACACCCATTTCCATCATAAGAGGCTACTCGGGGCATAAATGCCTTTTTTCCTAGTACCTCAGCGTCCATTATATCCAAGCACAGTCTTGTTGTGGCACAATCTAAAAAAAATAAGAATAGAAAAATTATTGGCTTAGGGATCTTTATGCCTGTTTGCAGTTTAGAGAAAACAGTAAATATCTTACAGTGCTAGCTTTTTTCTTCACTGGTTTTGCATTTGCTTTGTTCAATAGCATGTTGTTAAAAAATGAAATAAACCTGTGTGTCTTTTTTCTCCAAGTGATGCATCTTATCTCTTCCTCCCATCTCTGCCACACTGGACCACTCATCCATAACAAATATACTTGTCATGCACGGCAACCAGGGAAACACAGGGCCGTGAATGAAGAGTGGAAATCCTGTTTATCTTGCAAACCCTATTTTACAATTTCACCACTGAACTTTGTGGTTTCATGGAATTCATGGAGAGATTTATAAAAATATGTCCTCTGATGAATGTTAAGCCATGCTAACATTAGTGAAATGCTTGAAAACACAAACCTCAGAGTATTTAGCACAATGCAGACCCAGGTTCCAGTTGAGACAGAAGCCAGATAAGTTTTCCGCTTATCAGTCACCTGCACATCTTTTCTTGTCAACATCATGAGGTTTTCAAGGACAACACTCTGCCCCAGTATTCTTGCATGGAATTGACTTACAGTGTAATCAATAGGATGCATAGCTGAGGAGAGATTTTGTCTGGCTATAAAACAGTAGAATTAAAGTTTTTGCTGCAGAATACATATTTATTCACAGAAGCTAGCAGACATTTGCTGCATTTTCTGCAATTTGAATACATTTATTCTTCAATTATTTTAAAACCTATTGATGGGGAGAGGAGATTCTTTTAACAGAGTGCTAGCAAGGCATTCATGAAGCCTTTTCAATCATCTTATCAGTCAATTCTTTTACCAAGAGATTCTTGGAAAAAAAAAAAATCTGCCTTAGCTTGTGACAAGTCCTGTATACCAGAAGTACACAAGCTTGAGAAACTCCGAATTTGCCTACATTTAAGCAAAAATGTTCCTCTTCACTAAAAAGGAGGAAAAAGAATTCCTGGATCGGGAAACACATTAAAATATACTTCTTTTTTGGGGGGCTGAAATAAACAGAATAATACAGTTGCCAGTTTATATAATTTTTAATATTTCTTTTAAAAAAGAATGCATGATATTCCTGAAAGTGAAATATTGAATGAAATTCCTGTAAGCAAGACACTTCTTCAGAAATGTCTTAATGAATAACAAAAATAACGATTAATTGTGCTGGAAATCACTTCATTGTTGTAGGTTACTATTAAATCAAGCCATCCAATGTATCCATAAAAACAGAATAATTGACCCATTGATTTGTTAATAGAATTGTAACCTTCATAAACATCAAAGCTGTAATTGAATCCTAAACAGGAAATGCCATAACAAGATTGGTTGTTAGACATGTAGGGGATAAGTGTGTATACTCTCCTTGAACCGATTTCTTCCTTTTTTATGTCTGTTTCTCAGTTACAGTGTTAGATTGCCACTGATTTTCTTTTTGATGGGTTTTTTGTGGCCAGGCAAGTTCTCTCTTCATTCTTTGCACATTTGTCCAGCCTGTTTAGACTGTAATCACCTTGCTGTTAGGAGTTAAGACAATGCTGCCCACTGCATGGTCTTTATTATATATTATTTATAGAGCAATAAATGAAGTCTTTTACTAATCGATTAAATAATCACAATACGTTTCTTTTTAGAGCTTTAGTTATGTTGTCAAACCAGTTTAACTTCTCTGTATGTTGATATAATGCTTTTTTGCAGTTATTTTGGAATGCTTTTGGTAAAGTACTGTCCTCCTGATGCAAAAGCAAACAGCGCCACCACATTTACCTTTGCAATGTGCATCCATACATATTTGCCACATTTCATGGTATGCCTCTTTGTTCCACCTTAGCCTTAATGTCAAATGTGGTCTGTTTAGAAATTTGAGTTGCAGTATTTTTGGCTACTCTGCTACTTGCTGTGGCATGTTTTCTGTGTAGGGACTCTTCAAGTGGAGCCATGTGTTGTAACAAGGAAGCAGTAACCATCCTCTGCTCAGATGCAGACCGGCACACAAATAAAAGATAAGCGCACCATGCTTCCTACAGACTTTGATTCTGGATTTATTCTGTGTTTCATGTTTAAAATGAAAATTATTAGGCCTTGAAAGCAGAAGCTACCCATGGAATGTGGCAACGCAATTTCCGTTACACTAATAAAATGTTTCTGAAAAAATCTTTAATTTCTTTTGAGTATTATTGCCTATATGGAAGAAGATTTAGATAGCTGTGTGCTTACTGTATCCAACTGGACAAGACAGCAATGGTGTACCTAGAAGTTCATCTGGAGGCAGGAAGAAAGTTGCCCTGGTGATGAGTGCCTGGGCACACACAGCCCTGTTACGCAGGGGAGGAGGCAGCTGCTCCACACACCGCCTTAAGAGGATCATCAGTATTAAATGAGTGAGCATAAGGAATAAGACAAAGGTAAACCATATAGCATCCTATAAGGGCCTTCAAAAGCAGGCTACCAAAAAGTGGGAGAGTGATCCACAGGCTAAGAAGCATTATTGGAACATACAAAACTGACTCCCTCAGTAGCAGTGAGGAATGGTTTGATAAACGTTAATCATTTCTCGCACAAAGAAAGTTGCAAAAGCAATTTGTGTAGCAGCAATTGCTAATATGAGAGAGCATCAGTTAGACCACTTCAATGCTAGCAGGTAGTTTGTGTAATCTTTTTCTGGTGTTCAGGTACACAGAGAGCAGGACCAGAGCAGTGACCATTGTGAGTGCTAAAGAGACCTTGTATTGACAAACAGGACAGAAAAAAGGAGACAGCAAGTAAAAGAAGAGATATATCTCCTCTATAACAAGTCACCAAAAAGGCACAAGCAACTTCAGCTGCAGTTATGATGGAACAATAGAAAATTGACACAAAAGCATTCTCATTATCCCTAAATTAAAACCAGACCATTTTTAATGTGTATTAGATAGATATCTGCCCAAAACAAAATTAAATCATGACAGCATAGTCAAAACGGTATAATTTTGACAATGACAGCAAGGAAATATCCTTGGGAGGAACTTACAGTTGCTGTCCAACCACCAAAGAGCTCTAACATAGCATGGTGGGATTAAATAACTACAGATTTCCTCAAAGTGGCAATGAGAACATGAAATGGTTGCCCTTTGAGCATACCCATCACCTGAAGGACTAGAAAAAGGAATCATTATGAAATTGCCTTCAGAAAGGTATTAAAATACCTGTAACAACTAGCATGGGATCGTGTTGCTAACTATTTGTGGCAACAGTACTGCACAACTTTTCTGGTCAGAATAACATTATGCTAACAGCTGCAGATTTTAATGTCCCCCCTCCAACCCTTTCAGTGATATTTGCCCTTTCCATTTTCCCTCATCTTGTAGGGTAATATTGTCACATAACAGTATTGCTGAACAAAGCTGAGCAGGAAGTACCTCTCTTCATTTAGAAAAATTTCAATAGTGTAGGTGAAGGCCACCTGTCATAGAAGATGGTGAGCTATATCTTTGGAAAAAACACATCTTTTAGAATTTTTACGAAGATAGAAGATGTCCTGATACATCCAGACTTACTGGCTTAATATTTCCAAAATAATTAAGTAGAGAAATATCCTTTTCCATTCCAGTTTGACTTACAGCAGGCCCCTAGCACCAAACCAGAATTCTGCAGGGAGAGAGAGAAATGGGTTTTGCTTATGTTATCTATTTCCCACAGACATTGATAAATGAACCACAACACGAATCAGTGACTGAAGTCAGCAAATGTCAAAACTGTAGGAAGCAAAAGTGGAGATTTCAGACAAGTCGCCTGTTCTAGAGAAGCAGGCTCTTTAGCAGCAGTTGACTAATGCATGATCTAAGCAGCACCACTCATCGCTGTGATGACTACTTTGCTAATCGAACAACTGTAACCAGTAAGGAGAAACTTGCCTCTCAAAACCTCACCTGAAAAGCTAAACACCATTGCTCATCACCCCTAAGATACAAGTCTTCAAGAATAACTTCAGCACACCTGTGTCCAGGGCTGTGAAAGAGCTGCGAGTCTTCCCAAGGGCAAGGCTTTCAGTGCCTACGTGTGTGACATGCTCTAAAACTACCAGGCAGAATAAAGAGGATTTTGAGCAATGGCAATGACCAGCAGCTCCACAGCAGCACATGCAAAAAGGGACTTACCTCACTGAGGTAACAAGATCCCGCCAAAAGCATTATTTTTTTTTGCAAGTCCAATGACAATTCACACCATATTTAAAAGCTTTAAAATTGATCAAAGCATTTCTCAGGATTGTCTGGGATGAGATCTCATCTGCTTGCTGTACCATAAAGCTCAGGAAAGTGGCTGGATCGGAATAAGAACAAAAAAGAACAATATAGAAATAATAATTAATTGGGTTTTCTAATGGCGAGGAGCAATGTTCTACAATCTTCCTTCCTACTTGTACTTTGTCTCAGTAGAGACAAAGACGTAACTATAAGCAAAGCATATCCCCAAAGCAAACAAATGTTACGATCTGAAGGAAGAAAGTCTCCCAGCTTTGAAGCCAAGCTGTAGGACAGACAGACAAGGGTTTTTCAACATCACTACTGATTCACATTGCTTCCTACATCACGTTTACAGTTACTCAGTGAAAATTTGCCAGCATAAACTGACTGTCATCTATCACAATAAAATAAATCCAAGTGCAGATACACACAGCGAATTATTCCAAAAAGTAAATGAAATAAGATTATCACAGATACATGTTTCTTTATGTTTCAAATACAGTACTTTATGAGTAATCAATTTTTTCTAAAGCAACAGTATTTTTTAAAACAATCTTTTAGTAAACAAGACCATAGATGGGAAATGGTCTTGTAGTCCTCCCTGGATTTAATCTGAATTGAAATGCAGTAACAAATAACACGCATTTTTACAAAGTACCTTTCAAACCATACTGCTGTTCTTATGCCTCAGAGCTAATTCATTAATGAAGACATTTCCATGAAATATACAAAGGTTCAGAAAGTGGAGTAGGGCACAGAAGAAAATGAGACAGAGGTTTACTTTCATTATAATCTCTGCACAGCTGAAGGAAAACATGGATTTGTGGAGGCTGAGAATCTTTCCTTTTCTGAAGGATAATTTCCATCTCAATTTTTCAAAAATTCAAGTACAGACTAGAAAATGGGTGGTGTTTTTCCAACATTATATTTTCATTATATTAATTCGGACAACAAGCATCCACTGTTTTTTCAGATCAGATAGATATTTAAGATGATTGTTTCTTTTACATTTATATATACACATTTTAAGAAATTGCATGCTGTTGGCTTCTGTCATGGATTTCTATTCCCCTTTTCTAAGCTGGTAAATGCAAAATGTGTATATCTGCTTGGTAACATTCCCAATATATAAATGCATACTTTCAGCAGAGGCATGCCCTTTCCCAAGATTTTTTTTTTTGGTTTGCATTTAACAAAATAACTGCAAATGTCAGGTATTAGAAGGGTTGAAACAACCTTTTCTATTTTGTTGTCTTTAGAACCCCATCTTTTATTCATGACTTCTCTCTTGGAGCTGGAAGGGAGGCTGTGTTGCTATAGCAATGCCCTGCATATCCTTGTGGATAGCTTACAGTTTTACTTTTTTTAAACAACAAAGAGCCATTGATACTACATGTTGCCAAAGGTTACAAAAGTTGAATTCTAAAATGGAAATATTTCTTCTGTAAGACTGCATAGGATATATGCCATGCAAATGCAAATCTTCAAGAAAACATACAGCTCTTTTGTGAATACAGATGAACCTAGTATAATACTATTTGGCTTCAATATATTATTCAGAAGAAAAGTATTTAAAATATACTCATTATCCACTGTTTTCAAGATATAAATGTTCAAATACTTACAACCTACTCTTACACCTTTCTGACCTGCAGTAGAAATAAAACCTTTCTACATTTTAACAGTTCTGGATAATAAAATGGAATCTTGTATTCCAATTATGATTTAATGGTAAATACACTCCCAATGTCAGGGAACAGTCACCTTATAGAAGCTTCCCTGCCCACAATGGATATTAAATATAGTTGAGTGTCCTTCAAGACTTCTCAAGTATGGTTTTTGTTCCTATCCTAATTGATTTCTCTTCTGTCAGATTTGAGTCCCACCGATAGATGTTTACATAGTACAAATTCAATAATGGTTCAACAAGGTAAATCAAATAAAGAGTTAGATGGAAAAATTTAGGGTTAGTCACAAAGAAAAGAAATTTATACTGGTGATTCAGCAGGCAGCACCAAATGACTCAGAATAGATCAAAGAGGGTAATGGTCAAAACATCCTCTGTCACTATTACAAAGCAGTAAATCAGAGTAAATCCAGACTTATCCACCCTCAAAGCCCAACACAGGTTCAGCAAGTACCTCCTGCACTGGGTTTATGGCAGATACTCACTGCCTTGCTCCCACTGTGGTCACAGGATGACCAAAGCCCTTTCAGGAGGTGTTTCAATGAGGTGATTCAGTTTCCCGTGTAATCCTTCTGGTGTCACTGCCCGGCAGACACAAGGGCCAGGTTCAATCCCTAAAATCACTAAAATACTTAAAACAAGCCTGCCTCTCTCCCTGTACTCAGCTCTGGTGTGGCCACACCTCGAATACTGTGTTCAGTTTTGGGCCCCTTACTACAAGAGAGACACTGAGCTGCTGGAACATGTCCAGAGAAGGGTAACAAAGCTGGTGAAGGGTCTGGAGCACAAGTCTTATGAGGAGCGGCTGAAGGAACTGGGGTTGTTTAGTCTGGAGAAGAGGAGGCTGAGGGGAGACCTCATTGCTCTCTACAACTACCTGAAAGGAGGTTGTAATGAGGCAGGGGTCGGTCTCTTCTCCTGGGTAACTAGTGATAGGATAAGGGGTGATGGCCTCCAGTTGTGCCAGGGGAGGTTTAGATTCGATATTAGGAAAAATTTTTTCACTGAAAGGGTTATCAGGCACTGGCACAGGCTGCCCAGGGCAGTGGTGGAGTCCCCATCCCTGGAGGTTATTTAAGAAACGTGTAGATGAGGTGCTGAGGGACATGGTTTAGTGGGGAATTGGCAGTGTTAGGTTAATGATTGGACTTGATAATCTTAGAGGCCTCTTCCAACCAAGGCTATTCTGTGATTCTGTGAAACTTGCCACACAAAAACCACCACTTGACAGATGGCAGCGGTGCCACATGGAGCTGCTCCTGCACCTCGCAGCCTCACCTCAGTCCACTCCTCCCTCCTGGCTGTACTGGTGCAAGTCTGCTGGGACCAGGCAGGAGGTGAGCTCAAGAAAATAGCTGTCCTTCCACTCAGAAACTCTTCTTTAGTTTCCAAATCTTACTAGATTTACAAACCCACAAACAGTTGTAACACGCTTGCAGGGCAGAATGCAACTGAGGAAACAAGGGAATATTCATCAAATATTCATCCTGACCTGGACCATTAGGGTTCTGGACAACCCATCTCCACTATACAGCAGAGTGGGACAGGCGGGCTTAAACAGTCTTCTGTTTCACTGGAAAAGATGGAAAAGGAAAACCATACACCAACAGGCAACACCACCACCCTGGCAGAGTACCTAGCAATTGTCCTGACCCTGTCCTCCGTCAGGTGGTGCTCATCCTGTGCTCCTCCTGAGGACCTGGTCTGCTGGTGCTGCTCTGCTAGCTCATCTTTCACAGCAGTCCTCCACAGTGCAGTGACATCCCAAATCCACACAGAGTCCTTGTCCCAAAGGCAAGCTTCACCAGTGAACTCTTGGCTCCTTGCAGCTTTGGCACTACACTTCTCCCTGAACCACAGAGTTTGTCTATGGCTGCGCCTCATCCCAGGAAACAGTTAGGCTGCTTAATTTCAACAGCTTAATTACAACAGTTCTGTTCTCCCCGGTTTTACAGCTTTATTTTACAACTCAGAATCACCCCCTGAAAACAAGCTGCCAAGTGGGCTAGGTCATGTTGCCCTACCCAAAAACCCATTATACCATCCAAAAGAGGCTCTCAGAGGGACAGGAGAGCTCCGAACTCGGGGTTCCCAAATACGCACTCATCTTTGTCCTTCTTGACACCCACAGAC